>OZ014525.1:75676186-76880537 GCA_963966055.1 Lathyrus aphaca
ATACATCATTATGTTACTACAACAACTAGACAACTTGGCATCATTAAATCATACATTTCTTCTTATCACAACAAACACCAATAAAACATGCACATAACTCATCACTACATGCCCATAAGACAACATGCCATAACAACTTAACGACATCATCATACTACCACATAAGTAACAACTCATGTATTTACATGTTATGCCACAACAACTCAACAACAACATCATGCAAATTCGTAAACAACAACTATTGCATTTAGCAGTTAAGTAACGACACATCATACCAGAACTAATCAACAATATCATCACACAACTTTATAAGCAACAACAATCACAGTTGCATGGTATGCCACAACAACTTAACAACAACGTCACATAACATCATAAGCAACAATCACCGCACACATTCCTACGAATAACTTCCACATTTCATAGTACATCGTGTTTAAAACATCAAGGAACACATACACGAAACATTAATACATGGAAACAGTCATACAACAACAATACAACATCAATACAACCTAAGAATGCGAGTTTTCAGTTGAATTTCACAAGATAATATTTTTCACTCCAGGATACCGTGCTAAGCGAGCCCCTATCGCACTAAGCACACTCGCTTCTGCCTCTAAGAGGCGAAAATATTCCAGATCGTGCTAAGCGTCCTCTGCGATTTCAGCAGAAAACCCTGCAATAACAACACTTTCTCACTTGCGATTTTCTACACCTAAATCGATTTTTAACACAATTTTTCCACAAATTATGTACACCTAGTCTATATCCAACATATATATTCCAACCAAACAAATCAAACACAACAATTTCATCTATTCCAATCATATAGTCATGAATTCTCCCTAAAACCCCGATCAACCTAAGACAACAATTTCCATGGATTCAACCTAATGATTCCTACCTACATACATACATCATCTAGACCTTGAGCGATTAAAGAAATCCCACACTTACCTTATAACGATGAGCTTTCCTCTTCTTCCATGGGTTCTCTCTCCCTTCCTCTTGCCCTATCTCTTCTTTCCTCTTTCCCTTTAGCTTTCCAACTTTCTTTCACTTTTACGTAGAATGAATAATGACTTCTCACTCTCTCATTCTCCTATATAACCCATATAATGAATTGCCTCATTTGCCCTCACTTAATCCTCATACAATTAACACTATGCCCTTCCACTCACTACACCTATAATATTCCAACTTATTCCATTATATTATTATTAATATTCTTGACCCATCTTTCTAAATAATAATAGTAACTTTCATCAATTATATCACTCTACTAATATTAATTTTACACTATGGTTAACCAAATTCTAATTAAAAAAAAGTAACTAATCTTACTCAACACACCACTAATCTCTATGTTATTAGACATACACCCCTACTACCCCCAAGACTCTCCTCTTAAGGTCACTACCCTTCACCATGGGTACACCAAACATAACTAACGCACAACAAACACACAGTCGATCATAACAATTCACAATTATTCACAATAATAATTAAAATGGAAAATGAGGCGTTACATTTTTACCATGTTTCTTGTTGTCTCTATCAATACCTATATCATAACTTTAACACTTCTCATAGTTTCTTTGATGGAAGTTCGTATTCTTCTCATTAGGAATGTCCTGCTGAGATTCAAAGAGGTTGGTGCGGTATTATGTGTAGCTTCTTTGGGCATTTATCACAACATTTAAAGCTTTGTTTCTTGAAAACCACATGTTATAGATTATATGAATGAACATCTCTTTTTGATCTTTTGTCATATTCATCATATTATTCTTGCTTCAATTCATAAATCCCTTATGTTTATTATTGTTGAAGTTGATGTTGAGGGGTTAGTTAAACCAAACACACTTCACCCACAAACACTCCATGAAATAATGATCCATCGTTTCAAGCGTTTACTTACATCTAGGGCGTAGGAAATCGGTGGAATGCTTCTATTACCAAGGTTAATTTTAACCGGGAGCATATTAGAGAACAATCACCATATGAGATATTATTTCCTATGAGGGACCTTGCTAGACCAAAGTTTTTTCCATACTTATTTGTCTACCTCTTTATTTGGACTCTCTTCCTCCTTTTCAGTCTTCCACTCTCTAATATTATGGTATCCATATTTGACATTGTAAATGCCATTTTTTGTTGGATACCACCCTAGGCAGTCCTCTTCATTTAGACTGTTAAGCAGAATATGGTTGATGCAATTTCTATCAATAGGTAAGAAAGTATTGTTAAGCATGTCTTGGTTCCAACATTTTGTATCCCTATTAATGAGGTCCATAACTCCAATGGTCCTTGTTTCCAAGGGCATTTGTGTTACAACTTTAAACCTATAATGTGAGGGAATCTATTTGTCTTCCAAAATGTTGACTTGTTGACCATTCCTAATGGTTCAATAATTGCCTTTCCTGATAATATTAATGATATGAACCAAACTTCTCCATAAGTAGCTAGGATTTCTGCCTATTTTCGCTTTAATAATGTTTTGGTTAGGAAAATACTTAGCTTTTGAGACTTTTTTCCACCAAAGATTGAGGCTCGATGTAGAGTCTCCAGACCTGTTTGGCTAGCATAACTTCATTGAACTCTTTCAACCTTCTGAATCCCAAGCCTCTTTCATTATTGTTCTTGCAGAGTATATCCCATTTTTTCCAATGTATTTTCTTCTCCCCCACCAGTAACTAGCTACAAGGCTCTCCGTTTTGTCTGTGAGGCTTTTTGGGAGGAGGAAAAAGCTCATAACATAAATGGGGATGGTCTGGGCTAAAACTTTTATTAAGGTTGCTCTGCCCGCATAAGATAGATGATTACTTTTCCAAGTGTTGGTCCTGGTTCTGACATGTCAATGAGATAGTTAAAGCTTCTAGATTTGGACCTACCTATAACAGTAGACAGACCCAAGTAAATGTTGATCTTGGTGTTGGTAGGAATGTTGAGGGTTGCAGTGAATATCTATATTTTGTCATTAGAGTGTTATTGTTGAACATAATATAAGATTTGAGTTTTTTTTGTCCCGAGTTATCCTGGTACTTTATGATCAACTCCTTAAGGGTGTTAGATTTTTTGGTATCAACTTGGCAAAAAACAAGACTATCATCTGCAAGGAAAATATGGGTGATTTTAAGAGCCCTTATAGATATAGAGATACCTCTAAAACAAATAGCTTTCATGACATTATTTATAAGGTTAAAAAAGACATCAACAGATAATATAAAGAGATAGGATGATAGGGGATCTCCCTGGAGACTTCCTCGGGTGGGCTTGAAGTAATCAATGGGGTAGTCATTGATAAGGATATAGAGACTGCAGTGGTCACATGGTTCATGATCAACTTAGTAATCTTGTTGGGCAGACCTATGTTGGTCTGGGTTTTGTTTATGAAATTTCAATCCAACCTATCATGGGCCTTTTCTATGTCTAACTTGATGCCTACCATGCCATTATTTCTCTTTGAGGTCTTATTTATACGATGGAACACTTCAAAAGCAACCATAGTGTTATCAGTTAAAAGTCTCTTATAAACAAAAGCACTTGGATTTTCCTTTATAAGAAAGTTTTAGTATGTTAGCTCTGGTTTTTGTGATGATTTTCATGATGACATTGCAAAGGTCTATGGGTCTATAATTAGTGGGTTTGGTGGGATTTATCTTATTGGGTATGAAAGTGATGAAAGTATTATTGAAACTTTGAGGGTTGTCAAGGTTGTTAAGTACTTTAACAATGATATACATTTTTAGATGTTATCTCATTGTTACCTTTATCCATAATAGTGATTTTGTTGTGTTTTCTCCTTTGTGTGGATTTTTGATGAAAGAACTTAATGTTTCTGTCTCCCTTAATGAGCCAATGGATCTTGGCTCTCTGAGTCCACCAAATTTTCTCCTGATGTAAAAGGGTATTTATTTTAGTTTGAATCTCATGCAATCGATTCTTATGCCTATTTTGGGGGTTGTTAGCTTGGAGGTTTTTGTGTTGGTTGCTAAGGGCTAGGATATCTTTGGCAGGGTGGGGAAACTTTGTGGATCCCCAATTCCACAAAGTTTTAAGAGTGTGGGCTAGCTTCAAGTTTATGTCTTGATTGTTGCTATAGGTCCAAGAGTCTGATATGATTTTGTTGGATTCAAGGGAGTCCAACCAGATGTTCTCAAACCTTGTAGATTTGTTAGAAGCCTTCCTAGTCATGCATTGATACTTGGATTCTTGGAAAGTGAGAAGGATATTATTATTATCTGATTTATATCTGGGGGTGAGTATTATTGAGTTGATGAAATCTTTGCTTCCATCCAGGAGAAGCCATAAATCTGTCTAGTTTAGCAGCTATGTAATTATCCCCTGATGGTTGATACTCCAAGTAGCCATATGCCCTCTAAAACCTAGGCCCACTAGATTACAAACATTAAAAGTTTCAAAAATAAGTTGGTTCAGTTGGGGGTCTAAAGGGTTACCCCACTCTTTTTTATGATTAGAAGTAGTTAGATTCAAATCCCCAAAGGTAAGTCAATCGGGGTGGTTGTGTCTTTGGGCTATGTTGATGATCATATTACAAATGAGGTGTTTTTTATTGGACTTAGGATAGCTATAGATGGAAATTACTCTCCATATAATATTATCAATATCATCACTGTCTATATTATTATTATTATGAGCCATAATATAAAAGTCAATATAGTTCTTATTAGAGTCATTGATAATGAGATTTACATTGTCACCCCCATAAAAGAGAAAGCCCCCAGCCCTTCCTATCACATTGCTACCACAGTTAATGCTAAAGAAATTGGTTAAGGATCCAATTTTAGCAAGCTTATTAGAACACAAATTATTACTCTTCTTCTTAGTTTTAGATAAGAAAAGAATATTATGAGAGTTAAATCTTATTAAATGATTGAGAGCCCTGATGGTTTGGGGGTTTCCCCGATTGGAGTTCTTGGGGTTAAAAAGGCAACATATGTATTATTGAGACTGGGATCATTAAAAATATCAAGGACATAAAACCTTTGCACCACCTGGTGTTTATCTAGGTCTTTTTTTAGAGAACAACATTTCATTTCAAAGATTTCTCTTCTGCTTTTGCTATCATATTCGCCTACATCACCAATAAACACATGGTGAAGTACTCCAAGAGCTCGTTTCTCATTTCATTCACACCATATAACATATTTTCAACACTTTTTCTCAGTCTCTTCATTGTTTTCTCACTTTTGTCTTAGTGATTTGAGAGTGAAATTTATGTGAGGTATTTGGTTCTACTATGAGGAATTATTGTAATATCTCTTGTGAGATTTTATTTGGTTATGAGCTAAACCAAGGTGAAAAACTCTTGTTTAGTTTGTGGGGTTGTCCCTTAAAATCTCATGTTGAGTTCGTGAGTTTCGCCTATTGTAAAAGCTCTCGTTTTCTTAAGAGATTTTCTGTTGAAATATCACATTTAGCTTGTGAGCTTCGCCAACTGTAAAAGTATTCATTTGATTCAAGAAATTGTCCGTTAAAATATCCACACAAGATTTTCCAGTTGTAAAAGCTCTTCTCCGGTTCAGAATTAGTCTTGTATAAAGTCTCATTTTTGGTTTAAAGGGTAGCCATTATTAGAACTCCTATAAAAAGCTCACAACATAGTGGAAACTCTCAAGAAGAAATTCTTGGGGAAATGAGTAGGCCAAGTGGTTAGGCATAACCTCTATAAATATTTGGTGTATTTTTCTCTCTACACTTATCTCTTTACATTTCAGTACTTATCTACTTCCACGATATTTCTTTTTTCGACTATTTTTTTATTTCGTTGCTTATTCCTTGTTAGTTTTAAAAACATGTTTTAAACTCTAATTTTATCAAAGATTTTTAGTTGAACATTTTAAGTCCACACTATTCATTATTCTCTTGTGTTTATAGTCACATCTCAACTACCCTCTACGTCTTCAATAGGTCGAGCTCCGACACTTATATATGCCATTATGAACGTTATGGTTCTCGTGGTTGGCTAGCCTTACAACAAGTTTGGTAAATCTTGATTTTTGATTACCACCACAACTCATAATATTTAAGGTATCAATTATATTTTACCGGACTTAACGGTGGATACCAATTTTATTGAATGAACTTTTATGAATCATCTGGACAATGGATGTAATCGTAATGTGATTGGTTGTAATGTGGTGTAGTAGGGGATATTATCTTCTCATTTGCTTATCTCATACTCATTATTTAAAGAAAGATTGTACATAAAAAAACATTATAATGTCAAATTTTAACGAGGTATATGCAAATACAAAAATAGGTGAATTGAACCAATGATCATATCTGATAGAATTAGAGTTTTGGCCAAACTCAACCCTACAAAACCGGTTGGTAAGATGAGGGGTGTCATTTTATATAAATCTTTTGTGAGTTCTATCTTTAACCAATGTGGTACTTAAGTTTTTCCCAATACACCTTCTCACGTCCAACACTATTGAGCTTAGTGCGTGGATATAAACGGTGGTGATCTGAATTATCGATATATGAGACTTGATTTTTCCAATACACCCCCTTGCGTCCAACATTTTTTTTTGGGCTTGGTGCGCATATATAAATGGTGGGTAGCCCGAATCGATAGGCTCATGATACTATGATAGAATTAGAGTTTTGACCAAACTCAACCTTACAAAATCGGTTGGTAAGATGAGGGGTGTCATTCTATATAAATCTTTTGTGAGTTCTATCTTTAACCAATGTCGGACTTGAGTTTTTTTCAATAATATCTAAAGGAAGAATCCCCTAATATAGTGACTAAACTCATGTGCAATTTATTTAATTTCTATTTTTTCTAAATTAATTTTTGAGATCATTAATGGATTAACATGAATTTATTACTAAAACTTACTGAAATATATGGTGACACCTTTTTAATTCGAATATGTTTCATATAATTCAGAATAATGTGAGCAAGATATTGTCATTAAACCATAATTAAAAAAAATTTATATTTATTTTATGACATTAATTTGTAATCAATCAACAAATCAACATAATCAATAATAAAAAGTCAACTATAATTTGTGTAATAGTTTCCACTTTCTAATATATAGATACTCGTCATTTCTAATTAATTTTAAAATGTTACGAGCCTGATAACAACAGTGGCTGTAGTTTAGTGGTAAGAATTCCACGTTGTGGCCGTGGAGACCTGGGCTCGAATCCCAGCAGCCACATTTCTCTTCTTTTTTTCAAATTATATAAAACTCTTTTTTTTTTCTTTTTCAAATTATATAAAAACTAACAAGTCATTCACATTGTTATTCATGGACATAAATCCTTTTAGCTTTGCATAATTTCACAACTTAACAAATACTCATCATCTGACTACAATTTTTAAACTACTGCATGAAGGTAGCTAGACGCCGATCATCGCGGCGCGGAAGGCCGCTTCGCGCTCCTAGAGCTCTGCACTTGGCAGCTGCCTGCAATTGCCATAGCAATTCATAAGCTTCTTACAACAACATAATCCAGTTTCTACTCGAGTGCAAAACTATTTAGTATTTACCACATTGGCAGCAAAGCATAGCATTTTCTCTGCTGCAAAATTGGCGCAGATAGCTGAAAAAAGTAATCAAGGAAATGTTGTATAAACAATAAAGCTGCGGCAATTCAAGAATAAGATATGGAATAAATCGGGGGCATATCACATTACCGTAGAGAACAGCTCCCGTGAATGCATCACCGGCACCAGTGGTATCGATAAGCTCTGGTGGTGGTATGTTTTCCGCTGTTCCAATGTATAACCTACCACAAATTGTTCCTATACCTTCTGCTCGCAACTTTGTCGCTGACTGGAAATAGTACAAGAAATTCAGATGCGCTCCAGTCCACTTAATAAATTCAGATACAAGAAAATGCGACTAATTTTTATGTGGAAAACAGGATTTCAGACAAAAGAGTGTTGCGAGTTTCGTTACGATTACCGATGAGATGCAGGTTGGGGTGCATATGCTCCCATTCTTTCGTGTTTCCAGAGATTCCAGTAATTTGTCAACATCCATTTCTTCTTCTGTGGATGGAACCTCTGCCATAAAAGCCAAATAAGTGAAAAGAACATGTTTATACAATTAATATTCAACGCAGACGTAAAAAAAGAGTTGTTAGTACTAACCATTAGCACTTCTCTCAAGCATTACACAACCGTCTTTTCCCAAAGTTACAATCACAAATTTGACTTTCGGCAACTTTAGAAGCATAGAAACAAGTGCTTTTGGAATAGTTGCTGCCTCTGTCCAAGCCTATCTCACCAATAATTGAACAAAACAAAGCTTATGCAAGTACCGTAGTATTATAATTCTGTTACAATATACAATTTCTAACGAAAACAACAAACTTGCCTGAGGAAACTGTGCAGCGCATACGACATAATCAACTACTTTCAAAAGATCATCCAAACCTTCTCTTAGCCTTTCTGCATCCATTAAGATAGGTATATTCATCTTAACTGCCTGTACTGAAAAATATATGATCTTGTTTATTTCTCATCAGATGAAACTCTCCCGTTTCACACTCAATTTCCTTTACCACAAGAAAATAAACTAAAACATACTAATTAGATATTTTAGCATATATTACAACTCAGAAGTTATGCGAATAACAACCTCGTCTGCAACAACTTGAGCAATTTCATGCAATCTCCCATCAAAATAAGCAATTCTCGCTCCATTCAACGCAGATAACAAACTTGATTCAAGAAGATCTTCTGGTTTCACCGGAGGAAATCCTGGTGTATGTATACAAGTACGCGACTTGCTGAAGCGTTACGATAAAAACTACTAAAGTTACACATAAAAATTTTCAACTTCCGCATTAACATCAAATCTTTGAAGATCTTATTTAAAAACAAATCATGATAGAACATAGTTTTTAAGATTAAAAGGAGAACAAGACCAATGATTCTTACGTTTGGTTGTCAACAATGATATATGTAAACGGTGAAGTACCTTCCTTAGAAACCTGCAAATAAGAAGCTCAATAAATAACAACAAGTAGCATACATATATAAAGACTCGGCACCGAATTCCTATTACAGCATGCTAAAAATTCCAAGATCACACTGAATCTTGAAGCCAGCACCAAATCATCATTAAGATTACAACATAATATTGTGAGAAAAATTACCACCATAAAGGAGGTATCTACACCATCAGCCTGCAGCTCATCTAATATGCCCTTTCCTTGAGTGTCATCGGCAATCTATCAAAGTATCAAACAAACAAGTTTTTTTAAGTCATACCAGAAACACAAAGGTTACAACAAAATTGTCATACTTCACAAGATTTATGAAGAAAATAGAGATGCATAGAGTGTGTCTACGGTAGTGAAAAACCTTGGAGATGATCCTAGGCTTGAGGCCCAAGCGAGCCGCACAGGTTAAGGCATTGCCTGCATTGCCACCTCCTTCAATCTACAAAAAACAATACAGACTCAACTCACAAGAATCTCTAAGAAAATGTATTTTTTTTATCACATGAAAAAACAAAGTTTTGTTTGTTTTTAAACATAATTTTTTTCAAAGCTCACAAAACAAACACATTAAAATCAAATTATTTTCTTAAGAATGTGTGGTTGAGCCTAACTCAACCCTATAAAACCGACTTGTAAGGTAAAGAATGCCCCCATTTATAAACGCATCTTCAGGTCATATATCATCCCATGTGAGACTCTTTAACATCTCTCATGTCCAGGATTTACGCCTGGAACGTTGAATTAAACGGTAGATGACCCAATATATTTTAAATGAGACTCTGATACAATCTTAAAATGTGTAGGGTGACTTAAGCTTAACCCACACATTCTAAGATGTCTCAAACTTGTTAACAATTTATAATTAGGCCCTAGGTTTTAAAAGTAAACTAATTGAATATATGAACTTTTAATAAGAAGAATCTTTGCCATTAAAAAAAGTATTTATTGTGAGTGTTTCTGATGGAAGAAAGAAAAAAAAAGCATGAATGAATATAAGTTGAAATGAAAAGGAAAATACTTTGAAGGAAGTGCTTCTGATTTTTTGATCTGGCTTAGGATAAGCAGCAACAGTGGCCAAGAGATCCAAGCCAACCGCTCCACACCCCACCTGCACAAACACAATAAAGGTTCCATTTTTAAGCTTCAAAGGTGAAAAAGGAGAGATTGAATCAAAGAGAGGACGCACCACAATTGAATTTTCAGAAAGGAAATCACCAGACATAGTGTTCACTCTAAGTCAAACCCAGAAGAGTGTGAAAGATTATGAGGTGAGTTTTATGAATTTAAAATAAAATAAAAAACAGTAGCTTGAAGTTTTTTATTTTTTTAAATTACAAATGTATCCATATATTTATGGTTCTCCCACAAACATTATAAGGACAGAATGAAATTTTGGTTTGTCTTATTATGTAGTCAAACTGTTTGTCTTTTATTGTTCTATGATCTTCTATTTTATAATCTGCTTATAATAATAATGTTGTAATATGCTGTGTTCATGATTAAAATCCTATTTATGATTGTTAAATAAACATGCAGAAACATGGACGATGCTCTGAACTGAATAATATATTTGAAGTATATGAAAATTACAAACACTAATATCTTTATATGAGACTATACTAATCTAATGGGTCTAACTACTGAATTAAAAATCCGAATATAAATTACTACTATCAATAGTAAAAATAACTTTTTTTTTGCTAAAAAAACTTAATTATGTACCACAAAAACTCCATTTTCCACATTGATGGCATTATATAGGATAAACTGAAAAACTATAATCATGGTTTATCTTAAGTTGGAATGGAGAGTCTTTGATGCAAATTAAGTATTAGGACCAGTCCTCAAATATGGAATTCAATTGATTAAACGGTCTGCATACAAATCTGAAAAATCTCTAAATAACTGTACATACTATGCTGAAGAAACACAGCTACACATCAATTTGTTATTTCAATTATTAGAATACAGTGTGCTTGATTCTCTCAACAAAATCTTCTTATCAATTCATTTTATCATATCTCTTCTAAGCACCGGTAGCAGCCATTTCTCCAAAATGGAAATGTTGAGGTAAACATTGTGAGTCATTGCAACCTGTGCCCTCATCTTCCTCTGTGTCCCAAAGAAAACTTGCATATGCTGCTTGAACATGGCTATATCATATCATGAAATGAAAACAAAACTCTTGTTAGAATGATTTTCAAGCATGTTAAGTGACAACTTAATCTAAAAAATACAACAATAATCTGAACTGAAAATATTATGAATGAAGCAGAGGATGTTGTAGTTGTACCTGTCTTGAGGAGAGGCTTCGACTGCTCGTTCAAAATAGTTAGAAGCTCTTTCTTCGTCATGATGTAGCTCCCAAATTAGCTTCCCATACTGTGATAAAACTTCTCCATCATTTGGATCTGCTAGTATGGCTCTGGAATAATACTCCTCGGCTCCTTCAAGGTCTTGCTTGAACTGTCAAATCAAAACAGCATCAATTTTCCAACCATCGCCCATAGTATAGTTTCCACTAATAAAACCATGTTTGTGCTGAAAGTTAATATGGTTTGTTTAAGTTATTATTAGGAAAAAAGTTATGAACATACTAGTTGGTTACCAGAATCAGATTTTCAACTTATAATATGTTTATAAGTAGTTTTCAGCTTATTTTCATAAATTTGTCTTGTGAATTTTTAATCAAGTTGTTAATGCAAACAGAAGGAAATAGAGGTTACCTGATACAAGAATTGAGCATAATTCCTCAGGAACAATGGATTCCCAGGATTTTGCTGCACCATTTTCTTGTAATATTCTTCCACCCCATGATTATTATTATCTCCATCATTTCTGTCAGAACCCATAGAATTATAATCACCACCTCCATTGCCTCCTCCTCTGCAACCACCACCTATACCATCACCACCACATATATCAATCCCAAGTCCCTTTGCAAGATACATTTCTCTATTACCAACCTCTCCCTCATCACCAAAACTCACCCTACAAACTCTATCCTCCACTTCTTCACCCACCATCATCCTATTCATCACACTGAACTCATCATAGCCTTCATCTTCAAAATCAGATTCTTCATCTTCCTCTTCTTCACGCAAGCCTGTATGTTTGGAAAGAGAGAAAGATGGAATTGTCTCAAGTGGCAAGCCTCTTTGTTTCCCTGAATACCTCTTAGAAGGGTCCATATAACTGAATCTATCTTCCTTATTGCAAGTAGCATAGGCTAAGTCCTCCAAGTTTCCCTCGGATTGAACTCTTCTAACCAACCCTTTGTTTTGCCTTTCAAGATCAGCAATGGAAGGGGAAATTGGAGAAGAACTGCATGAGAGTCTGTGAGTGGTTGATGGTGGTAGATGATTAAGCATATGACATGATTCAAGGTGAAGACTATGAGTATGATTAGCATTATCTGTGAAGGAAGATATCAGAGAACCAAGAATTGGTGTTGAAGAGCTTCTTAGCAACATGTTTTCTGATTGGTTAATGATAATTGTGGATGTCCCTTAATTCTTTGCTTTTGAAGTAGAAATCTAAAACATAGAAAGAAAGAAAAAAAAGACTAATTGGCATAAAAACAGCAGAAAGGAGAAGAAAGAAGCAATACCCTTTTAATATAAAAAGAAAAAGGCAATACCTTTTTAGATGGTGGAGAGTTAAGAGATGACAGAAAAGAATTTTAGAACAAATGTGAACAAATTCTTTTACTTTTAATATATGAAACTAGGGTTATCACTTATATATAGGGGAAAAACTAAAGCTAAACCCTAATATTCTGATGTATTATTTTGAGAAAAAAACAAAGCTTTAATTAATTTTCCCCGAAAAATAAAAAAAAATAAAAAACAGATTTAATTAAGGGTAGAAATTGAGTGGATGAATTTGTTTGTAGTATATCTGAATTGGTTGAGACAAAACATCAAACACTTGGTGATCTGTTTTACTTGGTCCAAAATGTGAACTAGTTGGAAAAATCACTGTCATGAACTTTTTTTATATGAATAAAAAACATGATAAAGTAGAAAAATGAGGGTAAGTGAAACTACACCAAGCATTACATAATGAGAGAATTAGCTCCACAAGGTTATGGTGGCAATGGAAAATGTTCATGAAACCGAGATACTAGATGTTTTAATCCACACAAAAAAAAACATCTTCTGTTTTTGGAACTACACGTGCCACTTTTAATGTTTCGTGGAATATTATTATTATTCTGTTGTGACAAAAATTGAATTGATTACACCTATTAATTTTCCAGAAATTTTGCATGAGGGAATTGAGTTGTAAAATTCCTTACGAAATTCATTTAACATAATAAATATGAAATATAATTTTATAAAAAATGAAATATGATTATTTTACAAAATCATTTATTGAGTAATTTGTTATTAAATCATTTGTAATATTATGATCTAGATCCAATCATAAATATTGAGGAATTTATATAATATAAAAAAAGAAAAGAAAGATGTAGAATAACTGAATAAGAATATGAACTATAAATGTACACTAAAATTAATTAAAAAGTATTTATAAATCATACTAAATAGCAATAAATTATTATTAATGGCAAAGATACATATAAAAGTTAGAAAAAGTCATATGTGGTGATATCGATTTAGAGTTTCATTAATTCATTTGTGTTTGGAAATCACATGACATTTAGATTCTATTTGGTAAAACTAACTACCTATAGCTGAAAAGCTAATTAATAGTTAATAACAAATGATTAATAATTGATTATGATTTAATTTTATATTTTAATAAAGTGCATATTTTCTTGTTTTCTTTTCTCTCTCAAAATTTAGATATGTTTATTAATAAATAAATATATTAATTATTCATTCATTATCATATTTAGAAAAAATAATACATTAATAATAAAAATTCAAGTAAATAATTAAAATAATAATTTAAAATTAATAAAAAAAATCTATTCAATCTAATGAATCAAAATATTCTATTAATAATAAAATGGAAGATGAGTTGAATCGTGTTTGTTTCGTAGAAATACCGATTAATCTTTCTTACTCTCCCAACTAAAACACAATTATGTAAATTTAAATGATAATAATATAAAGGATAAAAATAAATTTTTGATAAAATAACAAGGGTACAAATAAAATAAAAAGTTAGGAAAATAATAAGGCATGCCCTCATTGTATTTTTTATAAACCTTAAATAAAAACTTTTTATAAAAATATATGCAATAATGTGTAATCAATGCCTTGTAAATTGAAATACTTGAATTTTTTAAAGAATAATTTTTTATATAAAATCCTTAAAGAATGCCACGATCACACTTGTTAGCAAAATCCAAAAAATTATAAGCTAAAAACTCAAAAATTATTTCAAAAATCTTTTGAAAAAAAAAACTATAGTAAAAAAGTTCCAAATAAAACTAAAAAAAAAAATAATAATAATAATAATTCTTTTTTCAGGTATTTATATTTTTTTAATGACAAAAGATCCTCTTCTTTAAATTAACAATCATTAATTTAAAATACTATAAATAAACTATTTTTTCTATCTCTAATTATGTGTATTTTAAAAATCGGATTGGACTGATCGATTGAATCGGAAATCGATCAAGTAACTGATCTGCTTCAAATGTTAGATTGTTTATATTATTTGACCGGTGCGAACCGGTAAAAATCGATGTAAATCGAAAAAATCAATGGTTTTCATAAACCGATAATTTAATTGCATTTTTTTTTAATTTTTTATATATTATTTTAGTTTAAAAAAATGAAAAAATGAAAAAAATAAAATAAAAAATGAAAGAAAAAGAAAATTAAAATTAAAAAGTAAAACAAAGTAATATCATTGACGGAGAAGCCGTTGCGGATGTGATTGATTTCACTGCAGATGAATTTAATATTGAAGAAGGAAATCCTAACATTGAAACAATTTTTCCTCATTTGAACTAAATTTGATAGACATTGGAGTTATTTTGTTATAAATTATTTACTTAAATTATATTACAATTAGACTTTGTAATTTTATCATAATTTGTTATGTGTGATACTTTGTTTAAAATTTGAATTTAGATTATGAACTTGTGATATAATTTATGATATGATATTTTAAATAAATTTAAGTGTTAGTTATATTTTATAGAGACTGGATCATCCAGTTCGATTAATTTTATATCTATATAGTTTGGTTATAAAGATCGATCTATTCAACCGAATTATCAAGTTTGATCATGTGGTTTCGATCAGTAACTCAGTGGTTCATCCAATAAATCGTGATCCAATACCCTCACTAATTTAATGACAAGTCTGATCTTTAAAAGATTACTTTTATTTATTATTGGATACATAGTAAATAGTATCGCATGAGATTAATTAAAATGTGCATTTCAAATATCTTATAAACTATAAATATTAATTTTGATAAATATTAACATATGTAATTGAAAATTGAATATGTTTTGAAATGTGGTAATGTGTAATGTTCAATATTGATTTATTTTAAAAATAAAAGTATGAATATTTAGAAATATAAGAATTTATAATGATTTAGACTATATAAAACTTGGAAAAAAAATATACTTAATATAATTTTGATATTCGGTATGTAGTTGTGCGATAAGAGTTTAATCTTGTAATTTAAAGATAATAAGTTTAATTTTTTTTCTTCAGTTTAAGAAAAAAACTAAAGTCAAAATAATTTTAGGTGGTTTTTATGATATTCAATAAGTTTAAAAAAAAGTATATAACCACATGGTTGCTGGGTTGGGTCATAACTGAATCAAGCATTGCATATTTTTCACACGTCTAGCTGTGACATTGACTGCACCAAGGTCGGGATATTAAGAGAATTTAACTTGTGATCCTATAAATTAGAAATGACACTCCTTCATTGTTTTATAATACCAAATCTATTATTGAGTGAAAAACATATCAAATTTATGTATGAAACTTTTGAGATATATTGAAATTTCAGGTATTGATTGAAATTTTCTGGGTGATTCAGAAAATTTCAACCTAAGTGAAATTTTCGATATATATATATATATATATATATATATATATATATATATATATATATATATATATATATATATATATATATTTTGATGATTAAGATTTTGCAGATAGTTTTGTATGACTGTGATTGCACTAACAATTTGTATGGTTAGAATAGATTCAAAGTTATATAAATATAAGTCACATGTTGTTGATAAACACATCTAAAAAAATGCATCTTCCTCTATTTTTTATTAAAGCAGAACTGTACTTTAACGAAGTTTCTCCTGCTGTAGAGTTCTGACTTCCCGATGGCACCACCTCTTTTGTCGGTTTAACGTCGAAGTTGAATGAATTGTTGTCTGATAACATTCAATTGATACTAACGGAAAGGTGAAATACAACCGTATTGAGTTGAAGACCGACGGAAAAAACATTATCATTATAATAAAAACAATGTTATTAAACCTTCAAACAGAATATAAAAACTATGAAAAATAAATAACAGTGTGATTAAATCTAATGTAAAGAATTCCAGCTCAAATATTTAATGTGATAATACAATCAAAATTATTAGTAGCCAAAAAGCTTATACTAATACATATTTAAAACTGTTACACTTTGCTAGCATCAACACTAGATGTCCAACTTGTTACATCCAAGTATGAATTAAACTCACTTTCAACCTGTCCTCGGTTAGAATCCAAAACTTATCAAAAACTACCACCCCCAACAAGAAAACCCTAACGTACTAACAGGCCTCCTTCACGCACTATGTTCCTCCTCCGCCAGCGCTTCCTTCACGCACTATGTTCCTCCTCCGCCACAACGGCTGGGTCCCTCATCGGTGGCACTTTCCACCTCCGACAATTTTCAGCTGCGAAATTTGATAAGGAGCCATGGTGGAAGGAGTCGATGGAAAAGGTTCGCAACATTGGGATCTCAGCGCACATTGATTCCGGGAAGACGACGTTGACGGAGCGGATACTGTTCTACACTGGTCAGATACACAAGATGCACGAAGTTCGCGGGAAAGATGGCTGTGGTGCGAGGATGGATAGTATGGTTTTGGAGAGAATGAAGGGAATCACCATTAAGTCTGCTTCTACTTATTGCAATTGGAAAGGCTCTAAGATCAACATAATTGACACACCTGGTCACGTTGACTTCACCATTGAAGTCGAGAGGGCTTTGCGTGTTATGGACGGCGCCATTCTTCTTCTTTGTAGTGTTGGTGGTGTGCAAAGTCAGTCCATTACAGTTGATCGTCAAATGAGAAGATACGAAGTTCCGAGAATTGCATTTATCAACAAGCTTGATCGAATGGGAGCCGATCCATGGAAAGTTTTAAACCAGGCTAGATCGAAGCTTCGCCATCATGCTGCTGCAGTTCAAGTTCCAATAGGTTTGGAGAATGAATTCACCGGAGTTATTGATCTTGTCAAGTTAAAGGCCTATTATTTTGAAGGTTCGGATGGCAAGGACGTTGTTGTTAAACAAATACCTTCAAACATGGAAGCTTTCGTGGCAGATAAAAGACGCGAACTCATAGAAACTGTGTCAGAGGTTGATGATATACTTGCCGAAGCTTTTCTCAGCGATGACACCATTTCAGATGCTGATCTTGAGGGAGCAATTCGCAGGGCTACCATAGCTAGGAAATTTATACCGGTATTCATGGGAAGTGCTGTCAAAAACAAGGGGGTACAACCACTTTTGGATGGAGTACTTAGTTATTTGCCATGTCCAGTTGATGTTAAAAATTATGCTCTTGACCAATCTAAGAATGAAGAGAAGGTTGAGCTTACCGGAAGTCCTGATGCACCCCTTGTAGCATTGGCTTTCAAGTTGGAGCAAACACAGTCAGGACAGTTAACGTATCTAAGAATTTATGATGGCATCATTCGAAAGGGTGGTTTTATTTTTAATGTTAACACAGGTAAGAATATTAAGATTTCTCGTCTGTTTCAAATGCATTCTGATGAAATGCATGACATTCAAGAGGCCCTTGCTGGTCAAATAGTTGCAGTATTTGGGCCGGAATGTGCATCAGGAGATACATTTACGGATGGATCTGTTAAGTACACAATGACTTCTATGACTATTCCTGAACCCGTGATGTCATTAGCGGTACGACCTGTCTTGCAAGATTCTGGAGGGAAATTTTCAAAAGCTTTGAACCGATTCCAGAGAGAGGATCCTACTTTCCGTGTTGGCTTGGACCCTGAGAGTGGGGAGACAATCATTTCTGGTATGGGAGAAATGCATTTACAGATTTATATTGAACGCATTATGATGGAGTACAACATTGCCACTTCGGTTGGAAAGCCTCGTGTGAACTTTAGAGAAACTATTACGCAACGTGCCACTTTTGATTATTTACATAAGAAGCAATCCGGTGGACAAGGACAATATGCAAGGGTGATTGGGTATATTGAACCACTTTCTGAAGCTAAGTTTGAATTTGAAAACATGCTTGTTGGTCAAGCTATTCCATCAAATTTTATGCCTGCAATTGAAAAAGGCTTTAAAGAAGCTGCCAACTCGGGTGCCTTAATCGGACATCCAGTTGAAAATCTCCGAGTTGTCTTGACAGATGGTGCTGCTCATGCTGTTGACTCTAGTGAACTTGCCTTTAAAGTGGCTTCTATCTGTGCTTTTAGACAGTGTTACGGAGCTTCTAAACCAGTTATATTAGAACCTATCATGCTTGTTGAGTTGAAAGTACCCACAGAATTTCAAGGAGTTGTCGCTGGTGAACTGAACAAGAGAAAAGGTGTGATTGTTGGCAATGATCAAGATGGAGATGATTCTATCATTAGAGCTCATGTCCCTCTTAACAATATCTTTGGGTATTCTACAGTTCTTCGTTCGATGACACAAGGAAAGGGTGAATTCACAATGGAATATAAGGAACATTCACCTGTTTCTCATGATGTACAAACCCAATTGATAAACACATACAAGGGCAATAAGGCAGCTGAATGATTCAGCCTGGCTGAGGTACGCCGTCCTAAATAGACTTGTGACAATAATTTAGTGATATAGGTTTGTTTTGAAAGCATATAAATAGAATTGTATTCGGAGTTCTTCTATGTAACATCAATTACAGTTATATTCAATTTAAAGTTTTCGTAGATTCATAATTTCAAAAAAATGATTAATGTCATTTAGTTATTTCTTAAGCGGGTCAGGTTCCATGTGCATGCCCCAAACTTGATGCTCTGCTTGAAGACAATAGTTGTTCTTCTTGACTGTGAGGCTAAGATATACTGTCAACAGTGTGGAAAATAAGATTGAATTTATTTGTTTATACTTCAATTAGATCATGTTTGTGGTTGATTGTTTGCTTGTAGTGCCAAACAGGTTGGATTTCTTTTAAGCTACACAATTGGAATCCTGCGGAATTCACTCTAAGGCTGTGGGCTCCAAGTATTTTTTTTTACATTTAAATATTTTGACTTGTGGCAAGATTTCCTGCCATTATACATACATGTTAGTGACTGATTAACAATCAGTCAAATACGTTTGCAAATATTTGAATGTTCGGCAAGTATGCCCGTGGAGCTGTGGAGGGTTATATCCGCCCTGGGTGTACAATCCTGACAAATTTTATTGCAATACCAAACATTATGTGGATAAATAATTTAAGAAAATGGCATAATTGAATACAATTACATGTGTCTCGTGTCAGACATGGACATGTATCGAACACGGGACACACTTCTTTGTTCGTTTTGTTACTGGCAGGTAGTCTTATCCAGAATCGGAGCTTGCCATCATCATTGTAGAGTTTCATCCCTTCTGCACATTGGGTGTCTCTGGAAGTTGTCTGGTGTCCTATTGAAGTCTTTAGCTGCTGGTGGTTTTTGGTGTAGCTGCTCCTTGAGGCGGAGGCCTGCTAGTATAGTTGTGATGTTTCTGTCTTTTTAGTCCAATCTGATCAGGCTGGTTGAGAATTTTTCGGCTTTGAAGTTCTTTTGAGGGGCAGATTCGTAGTCTCTCTGTTAAATTATTGACTCTGTGGTTGGCTAGTTCTTTAGGTGTATATGTTTATGGAATTTGTGTCGGCTTTATGGAGTTTGTGTTGCTGATTGTGGGCTGGAGGCGTCTGTCTCTTTAATTTGTGTGGGAGATTCAGTAAGTTTGAGAGGCTCTTTTTGGTTCATGGCCTGTTTGTATCAGCAGCTTATTCAGTTGTGAGGCCTGTTAGATTTTGGATCATTGCTTTTCCGTACCTCATGTAGCGTTTGGTTCTTTTCTAGTTTTAGTCTGCGCAATGGTGGTTCGGATTGCGTCGATTTGCATCAGCTGCCTTGGCCGGAGTGTGGTTCTCCATCATCAATTTGGTGGTTTTATTCTTGGCTTGGATTGGTTTTTTCTTAGATTAGGGATTGGTTTTTTCTTAGATTAGGGATTGGTTTTAGGTATTTTTTGCTGCTGGTCTGGGGCAAGGTATTTTAGCCTGGTTTTTGTGGCTGTTATGTTGCCAGTGGCAGTGTGTTTCAGTGTTGTTTAGGAGTTTTCAGTAGTATCTTCGTTGAATCTTTGTTAATATTCTGCTTAGAGGTGTTTTGCAGTAGTAATTCTGTTGTGACCTTTCTTGTTTTTGGACAGTATTCCTGGTGGTTTAGGTGTTGTTGCTTGTCATTGTCTGTCATTTTGTTCATGATGTTGCACTCTTGCACTTCTTGTGCTCTTTTATGAATGCATCCTTTGGGATGAAATGTGCTTGAAGAAGTGGAAAATGGAGACGGCTGAAGTCTACTATATCACCAAAGGATGGAACGAACTTGTAGCAGAAAATGGTTGGAAAAAAGACGACAAGGTGTTGGTGCAACTTTGGTCTTTCAGATGCAACCACAGGCTCTATTTTGCACTCGTCAAGCTTTAGCAATATCTATCAATCTATGGTGGTGAAATTCTTTTTCTGGTTGAAGACTGTGTTTCCTTAGTTTTGCTTATGTATTGTTTTGTTGCTGTTATCATTATTTTGAGAATTTTTGTGTCTTTGATTTTAATTTTATTCCTTTATTATTATTTTGTTTCTGTATTAATGAAGTAGAAAGCTTGAATATTATGATGAACTAGAAAGAGCATATCAAAGAGAGTTTGATCATCTTAATTGTGTGTTTTAAATATCTGGTCTTTAATGAACTTGTCAACGATTATACGGCTGAGTGCTTACAGAATCTATGATCTGCTTTCTTGTTTAGTTAATGTGTTAAAGTGCGGATCATTCATGCTTTACAAGCCACCGCATCTATTGATTAGATCCTTTTACTTATTAACATGGTTAATGTAGCTCAATTAGTAACCCTGTAAGGAAACAATTTGTCCTTAAGCTCATGGCATTATTATACGTCCGATAGTCTATATGCAACTTCATTGACGTGAATGTTAGCCTGTTCATGGTGAAAATCGAACCAAACTAGTTCTTTGGTTCAATACACTTATTTTTAAATTTCGAATCAAATTTTGTTTCTTATACGCCACCTAACAGATTTTACTGTTGAAGTGGTTCAAGCACTTGACTCGAACTAATCTTTAATAGTTGAAATATTTGATCCTGTAACTGATTAAAAAACACATCCAGCAGAGAAGTTGAGTATTAACAAGGATGGTTGTGATCTGAATGTTAAGAGTTGCATTTTCTGATATGCTAAAAATCCTTGTAATGTCTTAGAACATGGGATATGCAAAGAAACACATTAGCTCATGTTTAGTAGGTTAAGTTATATGGATTGGGACATAAGTATTGGTGTCAAAAATCCTATATGTTATTTCCAGTAACATAGGAACAACACCTATATGTACTAATGGAATGTCTCAAAGTCCACAACCCTTTTGTGGTGCTATTCCCATGGCCATATTGAATCGGATTTCAGATTTCTTGAAACCAAAAGCTTCCTACATGAAGCCTATTGCAGATAGGGTTAAAGCTAAATTAGCTTCCTGGAAAGCATCCCTTCTCTCTTTTGTTGGAAGAATTCAACTTGTAAAATCAATTATCAATCGTGTGTTGATTCATAACACAACCATTTAGTCTTGGCATGTGTTACTGATTATAGATTTAGAAAAATGGATCATGAACTTCATTTGGCGAGGAGATATATCTCAATCCAAGCTAGTCAATGTCTCTCGGAAGAAACTCGTTTATTATGAGGAGCCTTGGACAGTCTTGCTTGAAAGTATAGCTATCGAAAATAGTAAAGGCATCAAGCCTAATATCTTCTCTTCACTTTGGAGTGGCATTAAAGCTTGGCACAATTTTATAGCTTATAATTCTACTAGGTTAATTGGATATTGGTAAGACTCTCCCATCTCTGGGAAGAGTAAAAAACATAACATTATCTCCTGCTCTTCTACATAAGCAGAGTATCGTGCAATGACTTCAACCACTGCTGAATTGTTTGGGTGTACAAAACATATTGAGATTGATTGTCATCTCACTTGTCATCACTTTCATCACGGCGCCCTTACTTTGCTATTTGTTTCTTCCGCGTCCCAAATGACTGATTTGTTCACAAAAACTCATTCTATGAAACATTTTTGTTTTTTGATTGACAAACTCTCAATGTTTTATGCATCATAAATTTGAACGGAAATGTTAAAAAATGTGCAATGAAGTTTTATTATAATTAGATCAAGGGAATTATTGTTTATTTATGCTTTTACTATATATTAACTTGGTAAAACCTTGTATTCTATTGTAATATCATAATGAAAACCCCTAATTACTTTCTCTTTTCACTATTTCTAATATTTACATGGCCATTGTAATTGTCAATCTCCTCCATGGCGATCTTAATCATGACCGGCTGAATCGTCATTATTATGTGTTGCTCTTAGTTCTCTTTTTCTCGAGTGAAAACGATGGTTAAATAAATAAATAAAGAACATAAAATACTAGCAAACCTCTTCTGCTGTCTATTTTTATATGACATGAGAAACTATAAATTACTCAAAAATTGTCATTAATCTATTCTTCCCCAATATCATCCCTTAAGAATTTTGATCTAAACTTCTCTAATAATAAAACAATTTGTATAGTCTCCACATTCATCATCATTAACAGAAACATATAACTGTAAAGTAATATACAAAATCAATGGATCATCCTCAATAGGCCATGCAGATGCATGCATGCTATGCTACTTAATCTTCTTTAGAAACGTTTTTAGAACTAGAACTTGAACCAGGACCAGGAGGACCACAAAGTAAAGATTGGTAATAATTTCTATGCTTCCACGTTTCGCGGCAAGGATAAGTTTCACTATCAATGCGGCAAGGAAGAGTTTCAACATAGAGTTTAAGCGTTTTCTTTTTCAATGGCATCTCATTATCAACGCAATCATCTAGCCCTCCATCAAGAAAATCTAGCTTTTCTAAAAGTGTAAGGGGAAGCGTCACGCCAACAATCCTCGCAGGGTACTCCATGTCTTGCAGCATCTTCGCCACCTGCATAAAACACATGAATGAATCTCATTATCACTATATATTATGCATATGCTACAAGAAATACAAATGTAGGTACCTTAGTTCCATCAGTGTCACGCAAAATCTTACTAAGGAGAATTAAGTCATAGATTTCCTCAGCACAAATTATTTTTATAGCTTCTTCGCCAGTTTTTGCTGAACGAGTTTCCACGCCAAGTCCTTTAAACTTTTTAACATGAATTTTCCGAATGCGGTCATCGCTGTCCACAACAAGTGCTCTTATTATTCTTGGAGGGCTTTCTGGAAGATCATCATCTTCATTATCATCTACCATTTTTTGTTTACCTTTGCGATCAATTGTATCGACCATCTTTCTACACAATTGATCTGTTACATATATAAAAAGAAAATCATTATTCCCTTTTCTATATAAGAAAGGTATATAATTTGAAATAGCAGAATTTCATGATATTTTGAAATAGAACTAACCTTGCTCAATGTGAGACTGAGAATTTGGTTTCTTTCTTCGGCTTCTTCTTCTCCCTGACAATTCTCAGACTAATAGAGGGATGGCTGTGTAAAGAAATAAAAGAATGTGAGTTATTCATGATAAAGCTATATATGTAATTAGAAGAACTCATGATGATGAAGTTTGCAGTAGCAGTTACCTTGTGGAGAAATCTTGATTCTGTGGGAGTGAGTGAGTGAAGAAAGAAAGTAACAGTGATGAAAATGTAACTGTGAGAATTTTGAAGTCATTGTATCTAAATATATAGAAGCAATGCTAATGAAAAGGAAGCAAAAAGTTAGTTAGTTAGAAAGTGAGTTTTGATTCTGTTGAACCAACTAACTGCCAAACTGATTAACTGACTCATGTTTTGTTTGTTACTGTATTACTATTACATTATGTTTCTAAGTTTTTTACAACGAAAAAGATAAATATAATTTAATTTCAAAAACTTTTTATTCAACGTAATTTATAAAGTCAAAATAATATGTCCCATTTCAGCTGTTTCCAAATTATACAACTTATTCAATGTTTAAGCTTCATGCATGTTTAAGCATCTTAAGATTACTAAAGCTCTGATCGTAACCTTGTCTTAATGAATGTGATTGAAATATTTTTCCTAACATCAGTTCACATGTTATGTGAATTTCATGAAACTTTTAAGCAGTTTTTGGCATATTTGTAGTCCTGAAACTTCCCAAGAAAGATAGATGAAAAGAACATTTTAGAAAAACAACAGCTTATAGTCTCCACACATTCATGATAACATACAAGTGTACTAGCAAAAGCAATTGACAACTTTATTGATATGATTGACAGAGAAAACAATGCACACAATCAATTATGTCAAACTTATTTACAAAGTTGAACAAAAGAAACTAAAACTCCTATATGCTCAACTGTGATATTTACACACTAGCTCTAATCCCAAATGTGATGTTTCGCTCCCTGATTCTTTTTTCTCCGTTTCACCAATTCCCTGATTCTCTTACCAACTGCTTCAAGAAACTGTTTGGCATTTTCAATATCACAAAGAGCATTCAAGTATTTCAGCATTTTTGGGTCCATATACCGCTTCATAGTGATCAAACATATTCTGTTCGAGTGTAGCCACTTCTCATGCTTTAACTTGTCAGCAACGGAAGATGTGTCAGTTGGTTTCGCAGGCTCGTCCTCCGTAAGAGCCATGTCCACGTTAGACACACTGAGAAAATGTTTGAGAGGCGGAACCCAATTGTCATAATCAGTATTAGTTGGACTTTTCAAGATTTTCATTTTCTCTTGAGACGCAATCCAAGCATCATAAGTGGTACTAGTTGGGTTTTCCAAGACTTCCATTTTGTTAAAAGACTCAACCCAATCATCATAATCGGTGGTAGTTGGCTCTTTCAAGAAACTCATTTTCGTTGATAATACTGAAAAAGATTAGATTACATAACAACATTCAAATGATGACATGAGAGCAATAAGTCATGAAACTCCAGAAACTAACCTTGTTGAATGAATGAGATTGTGTTTGGATGTTTTGATGATTCTAAGAGAGGATAGCTGCGAAACACCAAAAAGAATATACAATGTAAAATTTCATGATAATAATGTGTGTATGAGAATTCAAGAAAACGATGAAGTTGCACTTGCCTTGTCAAGAAAATGATAGAGAGTGTGACTGTTGAGCATTTATTTTATGAATAGTTGAAAGCTAGGAATGTGGTATTAGAAGACGAATTTTCTAATGGAAGGGAGTGATATCATGTTACTGCAGGAGTGATGGGGGGCTTTTGAGTAAGTGTAAATAGAATTTGTTTAGAGCAATTTGATCAGGGATATCTATGTGGATTGACCGCGATTTAATAGTAAAATAAATTAATTAATAGCATTAACTATAGTTACGTTTATGGATCAATAAATGAAAGCATATTTTTTTTATTAAAACTGACAGCACAAAATTACTCACTTCATGTCCTACAACTTTCTAATATTTCTGTTAAAATAGAGCTGTAAGGCCATCCGGTCTTGGGGCTTTTAAGGGATGCACTTTAAGGCCTCCAAGATGGAGAATTTATCTCTGCGGCCAAGGAAGTTCTCCCTAATGCACTTTGAGGATGAGGATAACGAATATATCTCCGTCCTGTGGAGTCACCGCCCGACATTAGAATATTATAATATTGTAATTAATATATAGTTTCATTTTTATGTAGATTTATTTGTTTTATTTATTATTTTCAAACTTAAAATGATTATTTTATGTTTGAAAATTTGGTATTCATGAATCTCAATATTAAATATTGTTAAAACAATATATTTGTCGTACTAGATTCATTTATTAATTTATTGTGATTAATTTTTGAATTTTTTCTATTAATTTAGTTAAAAATAATAAATAAAAATTTATGTTTATAGATCTCCGTAGAAACCATGAGGACGGGGATGAAGAATAAATTCAAGGACGGGGATGAGATGAAAATGTATCCTCCGGATCCGCTATGCCCCATTCACATCCCTAGTATGGAATGTTATAGCTCACTCTATAATCTTACATTAGTATATAAATAAATAAAGTTAAATTAGAATAATGTAATTATAAATAGATAATATTAACCTTTTTTGAATTTGGTATTAATATGTCAAATATTGACATTCCAAGCATATTTAATAAATTCAATTGAACATGGGAAATAACTAAGAACACCATCAAGCAGTGTTTGTGCGGGTAATCAGAAAATAATAATAATAATAATAATAATAATAATAATAATAATAATAATAATAATAATAATAATAATAAATAAGAGATTGGTAGCCCACATAAATAATAATAATAATAATAATAATAATAATAATAATAATAAATAAGAGATTGGTAGCCCACATATCATAATTGTGAGTTTTGTGGTTTTTGGATTGACAACATTTTGGTAAAACATATTCAGCATTAAGCCAAATGTTCTACCATGTGTATTAGACATCATGTTCAGCATGATGTTGTTACATGTTGCAGGACATGTTATACCAGAAAGTTAGGGCATGATGTATTTAAAGTGTGAGATTTGTTCTTGCTTTAATCCACACACTTTCACAATCCCAGGAGGATGTTTTTGGAACTTCTATCCGTACATATATTTCGTAAAAAGGGTCTTGGTGCCTTTTTAGGAAATTTTGTTTTTAGTTTCTATTTTTGTGCAGGAGATTATGCAGAATATTTGCAACTGCTGTTTTGGATCTGTTGCGATTTTTAAGTCTAAGCTCATGGTTTTCAAAGACTATTTATAACAAATACTTTTAACCTAGAAAGGGTGAGCCGTATTTTTGTGAGAGTTTTTTAGCTTTTAGTGTATTTTTGTATTTGTGTTCCTCTCTTATGTCTTTTGACATTTGAGTATGATTGTGTTAATTGTGAGTCATTCATATACCCCTTAGATATTTTGTGACGACAAAGTTCCTTTTATTATGTTTTAATGATGTTTTAATAAGTGTCTCATCATTAGTCGTTACGATGATGAGACACTCGACATGAGGCTTTTACGATAAGTAAACACCCAACATGTGCCGGTCATGGCAGAATTCGTGCATCCATATCTCCTGGAAGTTATTTTTATTGCCTTTGCTCGAGCCTGTGGTGAACCCTGTCTTAAATTTTAAGAGATCTATCAACAAGCCTTGGTAGGAGTTAGAGATTAAGGTTCCTGGACGACTTAAGCTTAACCTGAGCCCGATCAGTCGGAACGCCACAGATCTTAGTCCAGATTTGCAGATGCTTGTTAGTGTCTTCTAATGGTGGTTCAAGATCGATACGAACGATCGATCAAAGTAGGATCGAAGTATGATGGATCCAAACATCACAGATATATGATCTTGACTTCGCAAGACCTCGATTTCTTCATCAAACACTTTTGAGATTCAAATTAGGGAATTGGACTCGACCTCGTAAGAATCTGAGAATCAAACATCGCATCCCACCGACGGTACCATTGTTCCGTAGTGGAACCAGAAACGAGGGAGATCGTAACTACGGTGTAGCGAAACATCCTGAAAGCTCTAAAGATTTGACTAAATTTTGGTCAAACATGATGTTGAACGAGATGTTCTAAAATGAAGAAATCTGTGAAGAACAACATGTCGGGCAAGATGTCCTATCATGAAGACTCGACATCTTTGTCTGTTACAACAAGATAATTTGCAGATCTATTTCAAGATTTGAAGAGATTTTATCTACAACATTCAATACATGGATTGAGGGATAATTGGTTATATTACTTGAAGTCCATGGACAGATGAAGATTATAAAAGGAAGACCTAGACCTAGGGCAAAATAACGAGTTCTTATTAAGACTTTTGTAAAAGTAAAATAAGGGTTTAGGGTTTTGAGAATCAAGTACTTTTCTTGTAATGTAAATCACCCTCTATATCAATTTGATGCATTGTGGTAGACATAACTGCTTAGCATATTCAGAAACCCGTAAGTAATGAATTATGTATTGTTCTTGGATGAAGTTTTTAAGCAAATCCAGGTATCTTTGTTAGTCAAGAGTCTTGACTAAATGTTTTATTGAAAGGGGTGTATTTCAATTAAGTAGTTTGATACAATCACTGTGATTATTATATATCACTAAGGTGATTAATGAAGTGAGATGATGTTCTCTTATCTAAGATAAATATTACATTGGGTAGTGATCAGGTAAATCGGAGGTTGTTTACATGTAAGTTGACGACTGTTTACATAAAACTATACTACTGATAGTGTGATCTTCTTTTTGGCTTGGTAGCCCCCAGAGTCGGTGAGTTGCATTGAACTGGGTCATCATATCGTTGTGTTATCTATCATTCTGCTACTTACATATCAGTTCATATGATTGTTGATTAATATGTCTTAATAGATGTTGGAACATCTATTGTGACATTGTTCTAATAATTATGATAATATCATGTTCTATTATATCCTTGTTTAATAAAGTAGAGATCAATGTCTTGACATGTGTTAGGATATTTGAGATTTGTTATACCAGAATTTCACATCCTAAGTGATTCAGTGATGCGGTACCTTGGAGCGAAAGTTCCAGTCTTAATGCTTCTTGAATCGAAGAGGTTAATTTTAAATTGGTATTGTTAATCTCTGGTACGGTAGACCTAGAAGGGGGTGTCTAAATGGTTAGCACTCTTACATCCAGATCAATTAGGATTCAAGATAATAATAATGAAAGTGAAGATTAGAGATTGTGTTCCTGGAAATCCCTTGTAAAGATATACATTAGACTCAATAGAGCGAACAAGATAAGTTGGTCTTATCTTATTGAACCTCTGGTCGACACGGAATAGTAGGGACCCTCCATATTGACCATGAGCTTCATATAATTCCTGATCAGCTTGGGCGATGTGTTTTTAAAAACTATTACAGAGTTTTAGTTCATCGTATTAGCCTTTCTTGGATAAATGAATTGATCCACGTCAAAGAAGTCTTATTCCTATGAGGGATACTTTGCTCGAGAGATTGTGTTTCATATGCATAGGAAAAATTAACTGACAACTTTATTGATAGGATTCACACAACCAACAATGTATACAATCAATTATTTCAAAGTTGAACAGAATAAAGTTAAAGTAGAATGCTGCTTAATCTCTAGAAGTAGAGGTTAAACCAGGACCAAAAGGAACACTAGGAAGTTGAAAAGATTTGTAAATTGTCCAATAAAAATATCTTTTCTTCCAGATCTGGCGACGGGGAATACTTTCAACAATGGATGCAAGCGATTCATCGGACAAGGGTGTCTTGTTATCAAAGCAACCATCTAGCCCTGCTTTAAAAAATTCGTCCCGTTGTAATTTTGTCTGGAGAGGCATCACGCCAACAATCGTTGTAGGGTACTCTATGTCTCGCAGCATCTTCGTCACCTGCATAAAACACATGAATGAATCTCATTATCACTATATATTATGCATATACCTGAACCCCATCAAAGACAGGAAAATGTCTATCAAGGAGAATTAAGTCATACACTTCCTCATCACAAAGTATTTTTATAGCTCCTTTGCTAGTTTTCATTGAACGAGTTTCCACACCAAGTCTTTTCAACATAACTTCGTAAGTCCTTCGAATGTGGTCATCATTGTGCACAATAAGTGCTCTTATTATTCTTTGATCGAAGGTTGGTGGAAAATCATCATCTTCACTATCTTCACTATCGTATATCATTATTTGTTTACCTTTCTTATCACTTATACCGACCATCTTTCTGCACAATTGAATTAGTAATATTAATTATACCACTTGGATCTGTTACATATATGATTTGAAATAGCACAGTTTCATAATATTTTGAAATAGAACTAACCTTGCTCAATGTGAGACTGAGAATTTGGTTTCTTTCTTCTTCCTGACAAATCTCAGACTAAAAGAAAGAAATATGGAAGAATGGATGGCTGTGTAAAGAAATAAAAGAATGTGAGTTTTCCGTGATAAAGATATGCTTCACTTGCTAATCAGAAAAACTGAATAGGATGAAGTCTGCAGTAGCACTTGCCTTGTGGAGAAGTCTTGATTATGTGGGAGTGTGTGAGTGAAGAAATAAAGAAACTGTGTGTGTGGAATTAATATGAATGCTGAGACTGTAATTGTAAGAACTCAAGATGATTATGATTCAGTAGCACTTTCCTTGTGAAGAAAGAAAGTAACTGTGAGAATATATAGAAGCAAGCTAGATACTCTATGTTAATGAAAAGGAAGCAAAAAGTTAGTTAGTTAGTTAGAAAGTGTGTTTGGATTCTGTTAAACCAACTAACTGCCAAACTAACTCATGTTTTTTTTGTTACTGATAGATTCTTATTCTATTGAAACTGATTTCAGCTACTATATGGGGCTTTTGTTGACTGAATTATATTATGTTTTTAAGTTCTTTACAAGAATGAGTCAAAAAAAAAAGTTCTTTACAAGAACAAAAAAAGTCAAATAGAATTTAATTGCAAAAACTGGCTATAAATCATCCACATTGATACAAATGATAAAGCAAATTTAAATGATAACATCAAACAAGGTTGAACTATAGTAACTTTCTATTCAATGTATAATACTGCTACGTCTCTCTACAACAATAATTCACAACGGTACACTTAGCGCGACTGGAAATTAAACATCTTGATAGACATAACAAAAACCAACACAAAAGCCACTGTCAAAAAATCAAGCTTGAAACCTTAGTAACTTTCCAAAAATTCTTGTACTGAAACACTTGTTCCGTTGAATTCAATATGATCTTTTTTACCTCCAAATTGTGAAGTCACCAATCCATTCAAAGTAAACATTGAGCCAATACTGTGAAAAGAGATTTCACTGCAATTTATTGATGTAAACTATGGTAGTTTTGATAATTTCAATTTCAATGCAGGTGGTGTTCATGATAATTTTTTGTGTATTCCCATTTGATGTTATTAAACATATGTTGTGGAAACCTATTTTGCATAGTTGAGTTGGGGAATGGGCTCTGGTTTTAACTGATTATTTTTTAACTTAGGCACCTTTAAAGGCTGTGAAAGACTAAGTTGTGGCTGACTTCATTATTGATCATGCATTAGTCGAAGTAAGATAGAGTTATGTTAGCCTAAAATCTTGGAAGTTATACTTTGATGGTTCCATACAAACATGAAACTGGTATTGAATTCTGATTATTTCTCCTAAAGAAATTCTAACTAAGTTAAATAAAATCTAAGGTTGTTGCTCAAATAATTAGGTTGGGTATGAAGACTTAACTGAAGGCCTTGAGATCCCTTATTTTGCAGATAATAGTATCTGATGTAAATGCAAAATTTTACAATTTCCTGCAAATATACCTATGATTGTTTCTTCACTGTATTTGGATTTAACTTCTGAATAAACCACTTCAGTTATTTTCTGTGTAAAAGTTTGTTTGGCTTAAAAAAAGACACGGCATGTGCATACTATTATGGTTAAAATATTACAGGTCTATTTTTCATTATTATATGCCAAAAAATGAAGACAAGCTTTGTTTTGAGATCATATTGTCGACTAAATAAAAGGGAAAATGTCTGAAGCAGGAAAAAACAAATATAACAACTTGTATAGTCTCCACATTCATCATTAACACAAGCATATAACTATATGAAAACATATAACTATAACTATGTATATATAGATCAGCTGCCATGTCATCTCTAACTTTATTGAATCAATTGAGAGAGCTAAGAATACACAGAATCAACTATTTGCAAGAACTTGAACCAGAACCAGAACCAGAACCAGGAGCAGAAGTTGAATGATAAATCTGGCCATGACGAAACTCAGAATTAGGACGGAAAAAACGATGGTAAGTTACATTATATTCAGTTCTTTTGTGCCAGGGTTGGGGAGGTGAAATATTTGCAACGAGTGTATCAAGCGTTATAGCACTCAATGGTATCTCAAAATCAATGACACCATCTACCCCTGCTTTATAAAATTCATCCTTTTCTACTTCTGTTAGGCGATCCGACACACCAATAATCGTTGTGGGGTACTTCATTTTTCGCAGCATCTGCGTCACCTGCACATAACACATGCATCAATCAATCTCATTATCACTATATATTATGCATATGCCTCAAGATTGGTACCTTTTCTCCATCCAACACTGGCAAAATCCTCCGAATGAGAATTAGGTCATAGATCCGATCATAAGATATTATTTCTAGAGCTTCTTGCCCAGTTTTCACTGAACGAGTTTCCACACCAAGTCTTTTCAAAATATCTTCATGGATCTTTCGAATGCGGTCATCATTGTCCACAACAAGCGCTCTTACTATTTGAGGCCTCGCTTCACCATCGGCATCTATTTCATTCTCCATCTTTCTACACAGTGGATGATATTAATTATCACCTTTCTACAGATAAACAAAGAAAATCATTATTCCCTTTTCTATACAAGAAAGATATATAATTTGAAATACAAGTAACCTTGCTCAATGTGAGATTGAGAATTTGGTTTCTTTCTTCGTCTTCTTCTTCTCCCTAACAATTCTCAGACTAATAGAGGGATGGCTGTGTAAAGAAACAAAAGAAAGCTATATATGTAATTAGAAGAACTCGAGATGATGAAGTCTGCAGAAGCACTTGCCTTGTGGGAGTGAGTGAGTGAAGAAAGCAACTAACTGTGTGTGGAATCAATATGAATGCTCAGACTCTCTATATAACCAAACTTGTTAATGAAAAGGAAGCAAAAAGTTAGTTAGTTAGTTAGTTTGTTAGTTAGTTAGAAAGTGTGTTCTACCATTTAACTGCCAAACTGATTAACTAACTCATGTTTTGTTTGTTAGTCATAGATTCTAACTGTATTGCAACTGATTTTCTCACTTATTAATTTTCTTTTATTGAACTTGTATTACATTATGTTTTTAAGTTTCTTTAAAGCAACAGAAAAAAGTCAAATAGAATTTAATTACAAAAACTGATCATAAATCCTATCAGGAGCAAGTTTCCTGTAATTATAATTTATAATTCCAAATGATAAAGCGAATAAACAATGTTGAATCGTGTCGTGTGTACTTTTTATTCAATGGAAGTAAAAACTTACTGGTGGTGAGACTACGGATCCTGAGAAAAGGTTCTATAATACATAGGACGGACGATAAGAAAACTGTTGGATTATACTTTAATCAAAATTCTATCTATAGTAGAATTTTGAAATTTTGTACTACTATGTTTAGACTTTATAGAATTACAAGTACCTGTATAGTTCTGAATTTTTATACACCTCGGCAAAATCAATCCCCAATTCCATTTCTTTTACTGAAGAAGTGACTTCCAACATTCAAGTTGCTGAGTTACAACCATCTTTAATCTTCCTGACACCTTCAATTCCCTTCAATAAAAAATGTGTGTATGCATGTTAAGATCATAGTACTAAAACATGTACTTCCTTTATCAGAGTTTCATCAAAATTCTACCTCAAAGTAACTTACTAAATGGGAAGAATGATGTCCAATTGGCCCCTCGTATATCACTATCCCTCCTTGCTTCATTAAGAATAACTACATTTTGTTGCATATAATGATCAGATTCAGAAGTTTTCTAATGTAAGAAAACTAACTAAAAATGAAATTGCTATAAATCTTTATTATGCTTACTTCACCTCCAAAAGATTCAAATATATCAACTTTGGGTTGATGAATGGCACATACAATTGTTCTTCCATTGTCCACTAAATTCCTAATTACTCTCATAATGATAGAAACAGATATTGCATCTAGCCCAGAAATTGGATCGTCCATGAATATTATAAAAGGATTATCCATTAACTCGACTGCAATTGTCAACCTTTTGCGTTGTGTCGAGAGACCATTAGAACCAGGCAATCCAACAATTGCATTCTTTAGTTGGGTCAGTTCCACAAGCTACATAACTTCCTCAATAAACATCTACAATCATTATGTGTTTAATTTCGCGTTCAGGTGCTGAGAAAACTTACAAGCAAATAACATATGTAGAAAAATGATATAGACATGAAAATATACATAGTATTAGCATTATTCCCGAACAATATGTTCAAGCAAGTTGAAAGTTGCTCTAACAGTGCAAATATTAATTAAGGTCGTAGGGAATTTAGAAAAGTATTCACCATAGGATTCAGATACCAACCTTCCGGGTTTCCGCATTGATTTCTGCAGACAACCGGAGCCATGCTGAAAAGAGCAATGATTCATAGACAGTAACATAAGGAGAGTGGATATCATTTTGTTCACAGTATCCACAAATTCTTGTAAAGCTTGCCTGCTTCTTCGGATAGCCAGAAATTGTGATGTTCCCACCGATATATCCTTTGGTCTTTCTTCCAGTCGGTACATCCATTAGAGTTGTTTTGTCAGCACCATTGACACACATTAGTGCTGTGAGAACACCTGGTCTGAAAGCTCCACTGACATCCTTCAAAAGGTTCAACCTATCTCCAATAACTCCTTGATTAATCTTTTCCTGTGAGTTTAGAGTAATTAAGGATTCGCATATTCGGTCTGTAAATTGAAAAAAACATGTGTTTCTCAATTTTGTTTATAAATTACCTGTGGCATATCGACTGAATAAGTTAAGTCGTCAAAGGTGATACAGTGTGGTTCAAAAGGAAGAACCATTCCACTCATCCTGTTATGTTTACTGTCCATTACAGATTGTTTCTTCCTGGACAACGACCGAATGGATTTAACAACCAGGTGTTCTTTAAGTGCTGCATAATAAGCCAATTTTAATATTAGTAATACTTTAGGCTCTTATGTATTTGGTTAAAAAAAAACATTCAAGTTGATGAAACTTACGGTTCAAGAAAGTGAGAGCAAGAATGTAACCAACGGCGAATAGTAATGTATCCAATCAATGCACCAAAACCAATCCAATACCAGTAGGACTGAGTAAAGAACCCGCGAGATTTCAAAACTTGAACTCCTAGAGGTTCCGTTGAGTTAGGTAGAACCTTTCATCAAAAACATTTACATATCCAAACATGTGGTTATTTTAATGTGATAAAGAAACACAAAAATGAAGATTTAGATCAGGGAATAACATACATGTCTCCATGTCTTCCCTTGAAACTCGTTACTCAACAAAGCATTTTGTCCATACATTGTAGGAGATATCCAGAATTCCCATAACCACCACTTCTTTATATTGTCTGTATATACATATAGACCAAGAGTATAACTGCATTATAGTTATTCTAAGTCTGCAATGGTAATATTTAGGAAAAATATCAACATTAATATCTTGTCTTCCTTTTGACACCACAACAACAAGCATTGCCAATGAAAGCAACCCAAGTGTTGCAGCCCTTGACATTTCTCTACCGATTGCAACAACTAATCGGTAAAATACAGTAGCCATTTGGCTGGCAAGAACTAGAAGAAGGAATGTCCAACAAAAATATAGTATCACAAGTTATATTAGACTCCAAAAAATCGAACTCGATATGCTTTGCAGAAAATGCAATAAAATATTTCTCTTTTAAGTTATACCTTCCAATAACATTTGGATCACCAATGACAGAATAGGTGAAGAATGCCCAAATACCCACTTCTGCAAAATTTATGAGAACTTTTAGGATCCATGAAGGGAAAAAGAGTAAATCTCTTTGCTTGTAAAACACAGGAAGCCTCCCAACAATCATAGAAAGTTCAGCAAATCCATTCAACATAATTACTAGACTTTCATAGAACAATGCACCAGCATATATGCCTCCATCGGCCACTGAATCATGATCCATTTGAGTTGTCAAAGCAGCTGGGTGGCTTTTTGACGTGTCAAACCGAGTAGCAAGTTCATTACCAAGGCTTCTCCCATTATGAGATGTTTCAAATGCCTCTGCAAACTCTTCAGCTGTCACAAATCTATAAGGCTTTTCATTTCGTACCCAATATTGTTCCTGATCTTTCACTGATGTCACCTGCAACATTTGCATTACAACCAATGTTTAATAGTTGAATCTTACTCCCAAGTCCTAACCATGTATACAGTAGAAATGTGATGAAGCTACTTACTTCTTGCAAAAAGCCTACAACAGGAATTATGTTTTCCTCTTTCTCTTTTCTACACATCTCTTCTAAAATATCTGCATTTTACCAAAGACATATTATTATTATTATATTTATTTTTTCTCAAATCCCAGCTTTCATTTTGAGATTGCATTATGATGAAAAAACAAATACAGTTGGTAGTTGATAAGAGATAGTTTTAGAGAGTTGTTTAGAAAGAAGGTTATGTCATTGATTTCTTGGATGATCAATTACAAAGTATCAATGGCCTATTTATAGGCTCAAGTCACTAACCTCTCAATGATGGTGAGAGTTTCTACATCATTTTAGTTCTTTCTAGAGTTTTCATGATAGATAAGTATCATGATAGTTCTAGATTCTTCTATCATTTTAATATACTTATAGTTCTAGATTGTTCTACCATATTCATAAACATTATAATTCTATGTTATTCTACTATTTTCATAGATATTATACATAAGAATATTCTAGAAATTTGTAGCAATTTCAACACTACTCCTTGATGCAAATTTTTGTGACTCCAAGCATAGCTCGTAGCTCTTCATGGTCTCGACAACGCCTTCGTGAATATGTTTGTAATTTGATCTTTTGTTCTGCAGTAGTCGAGTTTGATTTCTTTAGTTGCTTCAGCTTCTCTGATAAAGTGATACTTGATTGCTATGTGTTTTGTTCTGCTATGATGCACTGGATTTTTCGCCATTGCAATTGCTGATTTGTTGTCGCAATTGATTTTAGTAGGTTCATCCTATTTTTCTCCCATGTCTTCAAGTATCCTACGAAACCATATAGCTTGACTAGTTGCTTCAGCAGCTGTCACACACTCTGCTTCTGTTGTGGATTGTGCAACCGTAGCTTGCTTCTTCGACGCCCAAGATTTTTTTTGATCCTAGTGAGAATGCATAGCCAAAGGTGCTCTTCATGTCATCTACCGAACCTGCCCAATCACTGTCAGTGTAGCCAAGTAATCCTGAGTTGGTTTCGGTAGTGTACCATATACCTAATTCTTTTGTTCCTTGTAGATACCTCAAAATTCTTTTTCCTACTCCAAAGTGTATTTGACTTGGAGTTTGCATGAATCTTGATAGAATACTTGTAGCATACATTATGTCTGGCCGTGTAGCTGTCAAATATAGGAGGCTTCCAACTAGACTTCTGTATATGGAAGCATAAACTTCTGGTGCTCCATCATTCTTCTGTAGTTTCTCATTTGTTATGAGTGGAGTAGCGACAAGTGTGCAACCATACATCTTGAATTTCTTAAGTAAGCATTCTGTGTATTTCTTTTGCGAGATGAATATCTTTTCATTTCTCTGGCTTACCTCTATACCGAGGAAGTAACTCATCAAACAAAGATCAGTCATTTCAAAGGACTTCATCATGTCTTCTTTAAACTTCATCATCATCTGTTTCCCGTGTAGATAAGATCATCTACATATAGAGAAAGTAAGAGAGTGTACTGACCTTGAGACTTGATGTAAAATGTAGGCTCACTCTTGCTCCTCCTGAACCTTCGATCCATGAAATACTGATTGATTCTGCTATACCATACTCGAGGTGCTTGTTTCAAACCGTAGAGTGCTTTTAAGTCTTAACATTTTGCTTTCTTCTCCTTAAAAAATGAATCCTTGTGACTGCTCTACATAGATCTCTTCTTCAAGTACACCGTTGAGGAAGGCAGATTTGAGATCTAGTTGATGGATACTCCATCCTTTTGTGTCGCAAGAGATATTAGAACTCTAATGGTATCAAGACGAGTTACTGGTGCAAATGTCTCATTGTAGTCAATCTTAGGTTGTTGTGAGTAACCCTTAGCTACTAGTCTCGCCTCGTGTTTATGTATGGTGTCATTAGGGTTGAGCTTTGTCTTATAGACCTACTTAACCCCAATGATATCTTTTCCAAGGGGACGATTTACTAACTCTCATATGTTGTTTTTCTCGATCATATTTATCTCTTCTTCCATTGCCTCGACCCATATTGCCTGCTTTGGTGCTTCTTCAAAGCTTTCAGGTTCAAGTATGGCCAAGTTACATGTTTCATATATGTCCACCAAAGATCTTACTAGTCTTGGAGTTAACTCTGGTGATGATATTTCTTGATCTTGTTGTTGTGGTGGAGGTGAAGAGGATTCACCTGGGTCCTCTTCCTCAGCTTCTTCTTGAGGTAGTTGAGCTGGTATAAGGATGTTCTTCTCTGCTTTTTTTCCATCCCAATTCCAATAAACATTCTCATCAACTTCAACATCTCGATTGATGATAAGTTTTTTTGTTTGCAAGTTGTAGACACGGTAGCCTTTAGAGATTATGTTATATCCCATGAAGATACCTCGTATATTCTTGTCTTCAAGCTTGTGCCTCTTCACGTCTGGAATATGAATGTAGCATGTAGATTCAAAGACCCTAAGGTGCTTTGCTGATGACTTCTTTCCGTTACAAGGTTTAACTGGAGTCTTATCTTGTACTGCCTTAGTTGGACATCTATTGAGTATGTAAACAACAATGTATACTGCTTCTGTAACACCCCCTTTCTATACCCCCAAATAATACATTAAACATTTAGGCATAGATAAAATTTCATCAGAGTATAATTTAAATCAAGCATAAAAAGGAGCATGTCACATTACGTGAAATTAAAACATATAACACCTGCTCAAACAGATATGCAACAATGGGGTAGCTATCCACAAAGGAATTTCAATACTTACACCCATATCTCAATTATAAATTGCACAACGAAAAACTTAAATCATCAACAACTTCAACTTATATATTTATCAAAATATATCTACAAGTTAGAAGTGTACAAATATATCATGTTATACAAAACATATCCACAACGAATACATATACAAATGTATCCCCAAAAAGGCACAATGCCACCTAACTACCCGGTGCTACATATCAGAGTCGACCGACCAAAAGATATGAAGACAAGCTTCACAAAAACGACTCCGGCACACCTAATCTGCAATGCCTCGTAGAGCATCATAAAACAGCAGAAGGGTGAGAAACATTATCATAATAATATTGTATATAATTATATATCTCAACATATAACATATACATCAACATATTCTCACCACAACATATCATTCATACACAACTTAAAGCATACTTATACGCATACTTATCGCCATTTCATTCACATAACACATATCATATTCAACCATGATCACATAACTCACATACATCGCAATGTATCTTCTTTTATCAATACACATAAATCTTATATTATTTATGTCTATTCTTCACTTACATTCATTCCGCATAAACATACGACAAGCTATGTTTAAATCACACATATACATCCAATGTATAAATTACATACATATATACATATCAACATGCATATATATATCTGCAAGTATGTCCTTCACACATACCAATCATTTCACAACATTCCAAATAAATATATGTACAATCATGTTTATTTCAGCATATACATACAATGTATAAAATGCAACTCATAGAGACCGACATACGACTCTATACAGATGCAATGCGGTACCGACTCAACATTCAGCAAGTTCACTCAGGAACCAAATAGAATCATCGCTTGTTACCTAACGTAACTCCCCGTCGGGCACACGATGTTCTCCATTGCTCACACCCCACATGGGCACACAATGTTTCAGGATTGCTCACACCCCACACGGGCACACAATCCGATTGCTCACACCCCACACAAGCACACAATTAATGTGAATAAATCACCCATCACTCACACCCCACACGGGCACACGATGTTTCAGGATTGCTCACACCCCACATGGGCACACAATCCGATCGCTCACACCCCACAAAGGCACACGATCTTGTTGTAGTCATCGCTCACACTCCACATGAGCACACGATGCTACAACGGATTCACAAAGAATCCCACAGCATAAGAATGCATACATTATGCTTACATGCAAAATGACACACAACATTCTTGAAAATGCATACATATTCACAATATAGTTATGCATTCATCACATACCATTAACATACATATGCATACAATTTAAGCATAGTAATCACTTGCCCAATGGCCACAACATTATAACAAACCCACATTTCCATAATTAACTCATTTACGTTTTATCGGAAAAGTCGGCTAAAAAATTACATATTTTAGCATCAATAAATTCTACATGTTTTTAGCTTCGAAACGATATAAGGATCGCTAAAAACGAATACTCGAAACTCAAGCTACGGATTAAAACACATAATCCCTCAAAACCTACAGGCTCGCTGAGCGCCCTCATGCTCGCTGAGCGAAAATCGCCCTGGAACTCTCGCTGAGCGAGGAAATGCTCGCTGAGCGACCACTGCGATTTTAGCAAATTACCAGCTGCGAACAGTCTAACAAAACCACTCCAAAACTTCTCTAAACTCATACAAACATGATCAATAGCATGTATCTAACATCATACTTCGATTATAACGATTTCTAACCGATTAATCTACCATTTTCTCACATTTCCACCAAAACCCTAACTATTCATCTTCTCTAACTCTCATCAAAACCAAAACTCAACCATTCAATCACATACATAATCATACACAAGATTAAGATAACAATGTTTATCACCCTTACCCGATTAAGTCGATTCCTAGAAGCAATCTTGAAGAATCCAAGTTTTTTCCTCTTTTTCTCCTCTCTTCCTTTCTTTCTCTTCTTTTCTTTCTTTTCTCCTTCTCTCTTACCAACTTTCTTTTATAACTCTTTCTCAATTCTATTTCTATTTCTACTACTAACTAATTCTATTTTCTACACTTAACTCATTTTATCTCTTTTCCAACCAAAATATTATTTTCTCTCAAAAATACCAATTCTACTAAATCCTAACTTATCATTAATTAATAAAAGTCTAAAATACCCTTTTATCCAATTTTACCCGGAAATCCACAAAACGGTAAAATCTCACAACACAATGTATCATCACATTAATTCATCAACATATCATATCATCATGATAATTTCACAAACAAAATAATAATTACTCAATTAAAATAAAAGACTCCAACAAAAATGGGAATTATCGAATCGGGACGTTACAACTCTCCCCCACTTTAAAAATTTTCGTCCTCGAAAATATTACCTGATTCAAACAACTCCGGATACGACTCGCACATCCCACTCTCCAATTCCCAAGTCATATTGCCTTCCGCAGCGCCTCCCCACGCTACTTTCACAAGCGCAATATCCTTGTCTCTTAACCTCTTGATCTCACGATCCAAAATCCTAACCGACAAAGCTTCCACCGTAAGGTTATCTCTCACCTCAACCTCGTCCATAAGAATAACATGTGACGAATCTGGAACATACTTCCGAAGTTGCGAAACATGGAACACATCATGCAAATTCAAAAGGTTCGGGAGCAACGCCACACGATAAGCCACAACACCAACTCTTGCAGTAATCTGATACAGACCAATAAATCAAGAAGTCAACTTCTTTGACTTCAAAGCACGACCCACACCCGTAACCGGTGTAACTCTCAAAAACACATGGTCGCCTTCTTGAAACTCAAGATTCTTCCGTCTCTTATCATGATAACTCTTTTTCCTACTCTGAGAAGCTCTCATCTTCTCCCGAATAAACTTAACTTTTTCCGTCGTTTGTTGTACCATCTCCGGTCCAACTACCGTTCTCTCTCCGGTTTCATGTCAGCACAAAGGTGTTCGACATCTCCGACCATATAAATCCTCAAATGGTGCCATACCAATACTCGAATGAAAACTGTTATTATAGGTGAACTCAATCAACGCTAAATAACTATCCCAAACGCCACCTTGTTCTAGCACACAAGCACGCAACAAATCCTCTAACGATTGAATCGTCCTCTCGGTTTGACCGTCCGTTTGCGGATGCTAAGCCGAACTCAATCTTAGCTTAGAACCCAAAGCCTTTTTCAAACTTTCCCAAAACCTTGAGTAAATCTAAGATCTCTATCCGATACAATACTCTTAGGAACTCCATGTAACTTCACAATCACGGAAACATAAATCTCGGCTAGCTTCTCCAAAGAATAACTAATATCCATCGGAATAAAGTGAGCAGATTTAGTAAGCCTATCAACAATCACCCAAATCGCATTGTGACCTCTTTGTGTATTCGGCAAACCCATAACAAAATCCATCGATATACTATCCCATTTCCATTCCGGAATATCCAACGGTTGCATCAAACCACTAGGCTTCTGATGTTCCACCTTCGACTTCTGACAAGTCAAACATGCATACACAAAATGAGCCATATCTCTCTTCAATCCAAACCACCAAAAGATCTTCTTCAAATCTTGATACATCTTGTTCGCTCCCGGATGAATACTCAAATTACTCCGGTGTCCTTCCTCTAAAATCATCTTTTTCAACTCTACATCATCGGGAATACAAATACGTCCACGAAATCTCAAAACTCCAAAATTATCAACCTTAAAGTCCTCATTCTCATTCATCATCAAATCAACAAATTTCAAATCCAACTTTTGCTTTTCACAAACGGTTGCAAGAAAATCATTCGTAACATGAAGCATACCAAGTCTCACACTCCTCGGCGTCATCTCGCAAACCAAACTCAAATCTCTGAAATTCTCCAAAAGTTCTCATTCTTTCACCATCAAAGCGGACATATGTAACAACTTACGACTTAACGCATCGGCCACCACATTCGCCTTACCCGGATGGTAATTCAAACCAAAGTCATAATCCTTCAAAAGTTCTAACCATCTTCGTTGCCTCATATTCAACTCTTTCTGATCAAACAAATACCTCAAACTCTTGTGATCACTAAAAACTTCAAATCTCGCACCAAACAAATAATGCCTCCAAATCTTTAGAGCAAAAACCACAGCCGCTAATTCCAAATCGTGCGTAGGATAAATCTTTTCATGCACTCTTAATTGTCTCGAAGCATAAGCCACAACGTTTCCATCTTGCATCAAAACACCACCTAGTCCAAACAAAGAAGCATCACAAAACACCACAAATGGTTCCGTAGGATTCGACAAAACCAAAATCGGAGCCGTAGTCAACCTTCTCTTAAGCTCCATAAAACTTTCTTCACAATGAATATCCCAAATGAAAGCCTTTCCTTTACACGTCAACTGCGTTAACGGAAGTTCCAACTTTGAAAATCCTTCAATAAACCTCCGATAATAACCCGCCAAGCCTAAAAAGCTTCGAATCTCCGTAACCGATCTAGGAACTTCCCACTGCATCACAACATCAATCTTGGATGGATCCACACTAATACCACCATCAAAAATAACATGACCAAAAAAACTCACCTTCGTCAACCAAAACTCGCACTTTGACAACTTAGCATACAATTTTCTCTCTCTCAAAACTTGCAACACAATCCTTAAATGCTCTTCATGATTTTCTTGAGACTTAGAATAAATCAAAATGTCGTCGATGAACACAACCACAAAACGATCCAAATGTTCATGAAAAATACGATTCATGTATTCCATAAACACACCCGACGCATTAGAAACTTCGAATGGCATCACAGAATACTCGTAATGACCATACCGTGTCCTAAAAGCCGTCTTTTGAATATCCTTCTCTTTTACACGAATCTGGTGATATCCTGATCTCAAATCAATCTTACTAAACACACGCGCACCAACCAACTGATCCATCAAATCATCAATCCTCGGAAGCAGATACTCGTTCTTAATTGTCACCTTATTCAACTGTCGATAATCAATACATAACCGCATGCTTCCGTCCTTCTTCTTTACCCACAATACCGGTGCACCCCAAGGAGAAACACTCGGCCTAACAAACCTCTTGTCCAACAAGTCATTCAATTGCTTTTTCAATTCTACCAACTCTGAAGCTTACATACGATACGGTGCCATCGAAATCGGTCTAGTACCCGGAACTAGATCTATATAAAACTCAACTTCCCTTTCCAGCGGTACATCCATAATATCATCAGGAAATACTTCGGGAAAGTAACACACCACTGGGAACCTACTAAGTTCCACTTCATCCTCCACAGACAATGACGCAAACAAACCAAACAACTGAGCTTCGTCCACTAACAGTTTCTTCAACTCTTTCGTGGATAAGAAACTCTCTTCTTCATCATCCAAAGAAGGAAACCTCACTAACTTATGATAGAAATCTATATGAACTCGATTAAACTGCAACCCGTTCATACCCAAGATTACGTCCAACCCTTCCAACGGCAAACAAACCAAATCCAAAACAAAGTCTTTACCAAACATGGTCAAAGAACAACTTACACACACTAAACAAGCAATTACCGACCCTGAAGCAGGAGTCTCAATAACCATCTCACCACCCCAAGAAGACATAAACAAATTCAAATGCTTAGCGCACTCAAGAGAAATAAACAAATGAGTCGCTCCCATATCAATAATAGTAACTAAAGGCGTACTATTAATAAAGCATGTACCTTTAATTAAACGGTCTGCACTAGTAGTATCCTTCCCTGCTAATGCAAACACCTTTCTGCCCGCCTGAGCTTGCTTCGGCTTAGTACACTTAGTACTAATGTGGCCAACTTCACCACAACTAAAGCACTTAACCACACTTCTTCGACACTCGGTCGTAGCATGTCCAAGACCACCACAATTATCACACTTCACCAAATTCTTTCCACACTCAAAAGACTTGTGGTCCAAGGTGCCACACTTGTAACACTTCACGGGACCAGAACTCCCTCCACTAGATCTCTTGTTAAAGCTTCCCCTATGATTGCCCTTATCAGCGGGTGTCACATAAGGTCCACTTCGAACCTGTTGCTTCCCTCTCTTCTCATTCACACTCTTATAGTGCGTAGAACGAGCTTTACTATCCTCTTCAAAGATCCTACAACATTCAGTCAAATATGAAAACCTTCTGATTCTCTGATATCCCACAGCTTGCTTAATCTCAGGACGCAAACCATTCTCATACTTAATGCACTTAGAAAACTCAGCAGTAGCAGCAGCATAATGAGGATGAAACTGAACCAATTCCACAAATTTAGCAGTATAGTCAACCACTGACATACTACCTTGCTTTAGCTCAAGGAATTCCATCTCCTTCTTTCCTTTAACACTCTCAGGATAATACTTCCTTAAGAACTCAGTGCGAAAAACTTCCCATGTAATCTCTTCACCTTCTTCCTCTAAAGCAAGACTTCTACCGACCCACCAGTCATCGGCTTCTTCCTTCAACATGTGAGAACCAAGCCTCACCTTACTTCCCTCAGTACAATCCATCACTCAGAAGATTCTCTCAACTTCCTTCAACCAGTTCTGAGCACCATCAGGATCAAACCTCCCCTTGAAAACCGGCGGTTGATTCTTCCTGAACTCATCATTCACATTCACATTCGGCGCTCCCTGCACTGCCCTAGCCATTGCTTCCAAAGCAACAGCCATCGCATTGTCATTTCTACCAGCCATATTCTGATTATTCCCAAGACAACGACAAGATTAAACAAAAGTTCAATCACAACAACATCAAGACAGACACTGACTCGAACACTGGCTCTGATACCACTTAATATAACACCCCCTTTCTATACCCCCAAATAATACATTAAATCATTTAGGCATAGATAAAATTTCATCAGAGTATAATTTAAATCAAGTATAAAAAGGAGCATGCCACATTACGTGAAATTAAAACATACAACACCTGCTCAAACAGATATGCAACAATGGGGTAGCTATCCACAAAGGAATTTCAATCCTTACACCCATATCTCAATTATAAATTGCACAGCGGAAAACTTAAATCATCAACAACTTCAACTTATATATTTATCAAAATATATCTACAAGTTAGAAGTGTACAAATATATCATGTTATACAAAACATATCCACAACGAATACATATACAAATGTATCCCCAAAAAGGCATAATGCCACCTAACTACCCGATGCTACATATCAGAGTCGACCGACCAAAAGATATGAAGACAAGCTTCACAAAAACGACTTCGGCACACCTAATCTGCAATGTCTCGTAGAGTATCGTAAAACAACAGAAGGGTGAGAAACATTATCATAATAATATTGTATATAATTATATATCTCAACATATAACATATACATCAACATATTCTCACCACAACATATCATTCATACACAACTTAAAGCATACTTATACGCATACTTATCGCCATTTCATTCACATAACACATATCATATTCAACCATGATCACATACATCGCAATGTATCTTCTTTTATCAATACACATAAATCTTATATTATTTATGTCTATTCTTCACTTACATTCATTCCGCATAAACATACGACAAACTATGTTTAAATCACACATATACATCCAATGTATAAATTACATACATATATACATATCAACATGCATATATATATATATATATATATATATATATATATATATATATATATATATATATATATATATATATCTGCAAGTATGTCCTTCACACATACCAATCATTTCACAACATTCCAAATAAACATATGCACAATCATGTTTATTTCAGCATATACATACAATGTATAAAATGCAACTCATAGAGACCGACATACGACTCTATGCAGATGCAATGCGGTACCGAATCAACATTCAGCAAGTTCACTCAGGAACCAAATAGAATCATCGCTTGTTACCTAAAGTAACTCCCCGTCGGGCACACGATGTTCTCCATTGCTCACACCCCACATGGGCACACAATGTTTCAGGATTGCTCACACCCCACACAGACATACAATCCGATTGCTCACACCCACACAGGCACACAATCAATGTGGATAAATCACCCATCGCTCATACCCCACACGGGCACACGATGTTTCAGGATTGCTCACACCCCACATGGGCACACAATCCGATCGCTCACACCCCACATGGGCACACGATCTTGTTGTAGTCATCGCTCACACTCCACATGAACACACGATGATATAACGGATTCACAGAGAATCCCACAACACAAGAATGCATACATTATGCTTACATGCAAAATGACACACAACATTCTTGAAAATGCATATATATTCACAATATAGTTATGCATTCATCACACACCATTAACATACATATGCATACAATTTAAGCATAGTAATCACTTGCCCAATGGCCACAACATTATAACAAACCCACATTTTCATAATTAACTCATTTACATTTTATCGAAAAAGTCGGCTAAAAAATTATATATTTTAGCATCAATAGATTCTACATGTTTTTAGCTTCGAAACGATATAAGGATCGCTAAAAACGAATACCCGAAACTCAAGCTACGGATTAAAACACATAATCTCTCAAAACCTACAGGCTCGCTGATCGAAAATCGCCCTGGAACTCTCGCTGAGCGAGGAAATGCTCGCTGAGCGACCACTGCGATTTCAGCAAATTACCAGCTGCGAACAGTCTAACAAAACCACTCCAAAACTTCTCTAAACTCATACAAACATGATCAATAGCATGTATCTAACATCATACTTCGATTATAACGATTTCTAACCGATTAATCTACCATTTTCTCACATTTCCACTAAAACCCTAACTATTCATCTTCTCTAACTCTCATTAAAACCAAAAGTCAACCATTCAATCACATACATAATCATACACAAGATTAAGATAACAATGTTTATCACCCTTACCCGATTAAGTCGATTCCTAGAAGCAATCTTGAAGAATCCAAGTTTTTTCCTCTTTTTCTCCTCTTTTCTCTTCTCTTCCTTTCTTTCTCTTCTTTTCTTTCTCTTCTCTTTCTCTCTTACCAACTTTCTTTTATAACTCTTTCTCATTTCTATCTCTATTTCTACCACTAACTAATTCTATTTTCTACACTTAACTCATTTTATCTCTTTTCCAACCAAAATATTATTTTCTCTCAAAAATACCAATTATACTAAATCCTAACTTATCATTAATTAACAAAAGTCTAAAATACCCTCTTATCCAATTTTACCTGAAAATCCACAAAACGGTAAAATCTCACAACACAATGTATCATCACATTAATTCATCAGCATATCATATCATCATGATAATTTCAAAAACAAAATAATAATTACTCAATTAAAATAAAAGACTTCAACAAAAATGGGAATTATCGAATCGGGGCGTTACAGCTTCAACCCAGAATGTGTTAGAAAGACCCTTCTCCTTAAGCATTGATCTAGCCATTTCCTTAACTGTGCGATTCCTTCTCTCTGACGCACCGTTTTATTGATGAGAATATGCAACTGTAAGTTGTCGCTCAATGCCTTCATCCTCACAAAATCTATCAAACTCCCGGGAGGTGTACTCTTTGTCGCGATCACTTCTTAGTACTTTTATCCTTGGCCATGTGATTGCTACATCCATTATCCTCATTTTTCCTTGATTGAGTCTTGAGTGGCATAGAACATACATTATTCTTGATCATGCTCCTCTGCGATATTAGCTTGATGCTTATTTTTGTTGCGACAAATTTTTTCTACGTGCCCGAACTTCTTGCAATGGTTGCATTGTGGCATATTACGGTACCAACAATTTTTCTTTGCGTGGCCTAGTCTTTTGCATATATTGCATGAAGTATTTTTATCTAGCTTGTTCTTAAGGAAATTTCTAGAAACTTATCTTCTTCTGGAAGTTTCTCCATAATTTTTCTTTCCTCCATTTTTTTTTTTAATTTTGGGGCTGCAGTTTTAGCTTTGACTGGAAAGCATTTTCAAGTGTATCTTCTTTATGCTTATACAATTTTCGCTCATATGCTTCAAGAGAGCCCACAAGTTCTGTCACTGATAAAGTGGACAGATCTTTGGTTTCTTCAACCGTTGTCATGATTGGGTTAAAATTTTGGGGGCATAGTAATTAGAATTTTTTCAATGATTTTCTTGTCAAGAATATCCTCCCCAAAAGCTCTCATTTGATTAACTATTTCTTTAACTTTAGAATAGTAATCTTTAAATGTCTCAGACTCCTTCATCTTCAATAGTTCAAAATCTCTTCTTAGAGATTGAAGTTTAACGACACATACCTTATCGCTTCCTTGAAACTCCTACTGCAACGTGTTTCACGCTTCTTTGGCAGTCTTAACTCCCATAATTCTTAGAAAATTTGCATCAGTCACCGCTTGTTGCAAGGTGAACAATGCATTTGAACTTTTCTCTTTATTTTTCTTCAACTCTTTTTCTTGACTTGCATTAAGAGCCGAAGTATTTGCTGGAACAATGAAGCCTTCTTCTACTATGTCCCATAAATCTTGAGATGAAAAAAATGTTTTTATTTTAACAATGCCAGAAATCATAGTTTTCACCATTGAAAATAGGGACAAAAATAGATGATGATTGAGTGGTGTTATCCATAGCTTAGAAATATTTTTTGGAGTGGGTTAGTAGTATAAAGGAAATTTTTATAGTAGTTTGGAGGATTTTTATAGTATTTTTGGACCTATAATAAAGTTAACACTTCAATGCTCAAGTCAACATTTAAATAATGAAGATGAAATTAATCGTGGATCAAAAAATTATACCCGTTTCCACTTGAATGGTGATATTTATGTAGTAGGTAAAGTTGGACCTCCCTTCTCTTCGTGATCAGCTCAAAACAATAAAAATTATGAAAAATATTTTTAACTTTTATATGGTACAAATTTCATCTCAACAAATATTTATGACTCAACAAATTATAAAATAAATTGGTAAATAATATGAAGGAAAAAATGTAATATACATTTAAATTTTTAAAATATATTTTACTATGTTAGAAATTGAATTTAAATTTCTTATAAATAATATTTTATTATGTTAAAAGTTGGATTGAAATTCTTATAAATTTCTTTATCATCTTTTAATTAATATAAAAACATTATTTATAATTTAACATATAATATTATATTTAAAATTACTCAACTTAGTATTACATTCTTAAATATAAGAAATATAAAATTAATAATTTTTTGAAAATTCTTATTATAGTTATGTAGTTGGATATCTTCAAGATATTTATAATTAATTTTCTTAACAATGTTCGTTTCATTTTAAAATAACATTTATAATTAAATATTTATTTTGTATTTAATAAATTCTGGAAGAATTTTATTCTTATTTTCAAGTTAATTTTATTTTATATAATTTAGATTTGTGTTATATTTAAAAACGTATTTAAAATATATTATATTTAAAATGATATAATTTTTAATTTAATTTATAATAAATATTATGAAATTTTAATTTTAATTTTTTACACGATGAAATATTGGCAACTAGTTAATTGCGATTCAGTCCCCCAATTTAGGTTAATTTTGAGTTTCAGTCCCCCAATTTAGGTTAATTTTGAGTTTTAGTCTTTGTAGAATAGGGAGAGACTGTAATCGATAAAGTTGTAGTGATAGTTGCGTAAGAAAAGTAAAATAAATGGAGGAGGACGGTGAGATATACGACGGTGCAAGGGCTGAATTCCCTATTTCCTTTGGAAAACAATCTAAATCTCAAACTCCTCTCGAAACCATTCACAACGCCACTCGTCGTTCCGTTCCCAATTCCAAACCCGCCAACGATTTCCCTTCAATCTCTTCCTCTTCCAAACAATGGCTTCAATCCGTTCGTTCTTCCAAAAACCCTACCCTTCCTCCACCACCACCATCTCCTCCTCTTCTCGACGATTCACCCCTCGTTGGACCCCCTCCACCGCCACCTCATAATGACGACGAGGAGGAGGATGACGGTGACATGATTGGCCCGCCCCCGCCGCCACCTGGTTCCAATCTGGTCGATTCCGACTCCGAAGAGGATTCTGGTCAAGACCTACTCGGAAACCGGTTTCGTATTCCGCTTAGCAACGAGATTGTACTCAAAGGCCATACAAAGGTATTCTCTTCCTTCATATTAAGTGCTTATAGCATAATTGCTTATTATGTAGGTGCTTAATTAATTATTTATGCCCACAAAAGGTCTTAAGTGAATCCAAACAAAATCTAATTATGTTAGTGTGCTGTGGTTGTTTCAAAATCAGTTGCAGTAATAATATGTTGTTAATTAATGATGAGGTTTGGGGAACTATTAACAGGTCGTGTCTGCTCTTGCTGTGGATCACACTGGTTCTAGAGTACTATCTGGAAGCTATGACTACATGGTTCGTATGTATGACTTTCAAGGAATGAGTTCCCGCTTGCAATCGTTTCGACAACTCGAGCCGTCTGAAGGGCATCAAATTCGCAATTTAAGCTGGAGTCCAACTGCTGACCGTTTTTTGTGTGTTACCGGTTCGGCTCAAGCTAAGGTAGCTAAGAACCTAACATCATTTTCTGTTTCTTTCTTTCATGTTTTAGTATTTTATGCTTTGCTTACTTTCTTTTCCTCGCATTGCAGATTTATGACCGTGATGGCCTCACTTTGGGTGAGTTTATAAAGGGAGACATGTATATTCGTGATCTAAAGAATACCAAGGGTCATATAACTGGGTTGACATGTGGAGAGTGGCATCCAAATACTAAGGAGACTATTTTAACATCATCAGAGGATGGGTCGCTCCGCATATGGGATGTGAATGACTTCACAAGTCAGAAACAGGTTTGGAAATTTCACCTTACTCTTCTTTCCAAAGCATATTTTTCCTGTAGTAGTTCTGTATATAGTGATTTTTATTTTGTTTATTGTGTGTTTTCTTATGTATATATTACTAGTATTTTGGTTTTTTTTTTTTTTTTGCAAAATATTATAATTAGGTTTTTTACATCTATTGGTTCAATCGGTTGATTGTAAAACTATCGCCGCTACTCTGCTTTAAGTTTTAAAGAAGTAATTGGCATTATCTTTATAACAATACCCCTCTTCTGCCCATGACAATTGCTGTATGGATAACAAAATCTTATTGTTTCGTTTATGGTTAAGAGTATGGTTTTTTTTGCTTTGTACATATTTTGAAAAGAAACTGGTGATTAATTCATCTGATAGTAACTACAACCACAACTAACTGATATGTCCTAATTGACCAAGTGCTCGTTTTCCATCAAATGACACTGAAAGAAGAATATGCATATGTGCATTTTGACTAAACATTTATAGAGGTTTTTGGTGTCTCTAGGCAGAGATATGATAATTTATTCTATAACTTACAAATTTATATTTTCCACATCTATGATGTTATTGAAATCATGCTGCTATTGTTCAATGATAGGTCATTAAACCAAAGCTTGCGAGACCTGGAAGAGTTCCTGTCACCACATGCGCATGGGATCATGATGGTAAATGCATTGGTGGTGGTATAGGAGATGGTTCTATACAGGTAAAAATCACTGACATTGGGTAGTAAGGTCAACATCTATGCTGCTTTTAAGTTATACTTAGCTTTAACTTTCTTGTAACTTATTATGCTGCTTGGGATGTTCAATTAATTTTCACAGATTTGGAGTATTAAACCTGGCTGGGGGAGTAGGCCTGATATGCATATTGAAAAATGTCACGAGGATGATATTACTAGTCTGAAATTTTCTACTGATGGGAGAATCTTATTGTCGAGGAGCTTTGATGATTCATTGAAGGTAAATAAATGACCGCATACTTGAAATCATAGCTTATAGCTTGCTGTTTTCTTTCTTTATTAGGCTTGCATAAACAATTTTCTAATCTTCCTGACATATCCTAATTGACCAATGGATTATGCTGTAGGTTTGGGATCTGCGCAAAACAAAAGAAGCATTGAAGGTATTTAAAGAACTTCCGAATCACTATGGACAAACAAATGTAGGCTTCAGTCCGGATGAACAGCTTTTTTTTACTGGAACATCTTTGGAAAGGGATAGCTCAACGGGAGGTCTATTATGCTTTTTTGATCGAGTTAATCTCGAACTTGTTTCAAAAGTTGGCATATCCCCCACTTCCAGTGTTGTTCAGTGTTCTTGGCATCCTAAACTAAATCAGGTAACAAATTATTGGTTATGTTACTCAATAATTTTCTGGTGTCATTTTGCATTTTCTGAAAAATTATTTGTTGCCTGTGCTTACAAATACTTCTTGAACTTATTTTATTCTTAAAGATCTTCGCAACTGTTGGCGATAAAAGCCAAGGAGGGACTCACATACTATATGATCCAACCATCAGTGAGAGAGGAGCTCTTGTTTGTGTTGCTCGTGCACCAAGGAAAAAATCTATTGATGACTTTGAGGCAAATCCTGTCATTCACAATCCCCATGCTTTACCTCTATTTAGAGATCAGCCAAGCCGCAAGCGTCAGCGAGAGAAGGTATTAAAGGATCCATTCAAGTCACATAAGCCTGAACTACCCATGACAGGACCTGGCTTTGGTGGAAGAGTTGGTACAAGTCAAGGAAGCTTACTGACCCAGTATCTTCTAAAGGTTTGTGTGTATTTCTTATCATACTTTCTCAACTTCCCAGTCTTCATGCTTTAGAATATGACAGTTGAAGGTTATATTTTTATGTTACTGCAGAAAGGTGGTTTGATTAAGGAGACATGGATGGATGAAGATCCAAGGGAAGCTATCCTAAAATATGCTGATGTTGCAGCAAAGGAGCCAAAGTTCATAGCTCCAGCATATGCCGAAACTCAACCCGAGCCATTGTTTGCGAAGTCAGATTCTGAGGATGAAGAGAAATGAGTCGTGCAATTACAATTTCTGGTGCCATAGATGGTCAATGCAGAAGGAACAGCCATAGACAAGAGTAACTCAGAACTTAGTGGTGGTTACTTGTTCCAAGTCCAACATGCAATATCGAGCGTTTCCAGCACCAGGACAATGCTTATTTAATGCATCCGGGAAAGATATTGAACTTAGCAGCTCTACAAAGTTTTATGGATTTTCTTGGAGCAGTATTAATATCTGTACATTCTGTCATATGTAAAATTGAATTTTGAAAACTATTCTAACCCTATAATCTTAGTTTTGAAAACTATTCTAATGAAAATGTTAGACTTCCCTAAATGAGACAGATCTATGTGCTTGGATTTTAGTAGGACAATACTGAATCAACAATTGAGAATCACTGATTATTCGCATGCATTTTAAAAGGAAATATCTAAACTAAAACAACGTTTTTCCTAATTTCCTACATCATCATCCACAAGAAGCCATGCTACTTTCTAGCTTTTACAGCATCAAGAATTGACTTAAGCACGTCAAGTGTCAATGGTTTCACTTGATAGTCATTTAGCCCTGCCTCGATAAATTCTTGTTTTTCTGCTTCTCTGTAGCATGATGATGCACCAACAATCATGCTTTTAATACCCATTGATCGCAGTTTCTTGGTTGCCTGCATAAAAAACATGCCAACTAATGAACATGCAACATACATTTAAAAAAAAAAAACCTATAATGTAATCCTTCTTTTCATTGTATACAAAACACTAGGCAAAAAACTGAATAAAGATAAATAATGCTTTGAAATAATTAATTCTCAACATATGTACCTCAATCCCATTCATGATAGGCATATCCCTATCCATAAGAATAATGTCAAAACTTTGACCACTACAATGAATATCTATGGCTTCTTTACCATTCTTTACTGCTTCATTTTTCACACCAGCTCTTTTCAATAGACCTTGATGAATCATTCTAACAAGCTTATCATCATCTACAATAAGCGCTCTTAATTCGGTAGCAGAGTTTTGAGGATCCATTGGCCCTTTCCCTTTCTCTTGATCTTTCATATTGCACAAACCTCCTTAATTACCACTTCTGCTACTCAACAAAATTTCAAACTCATGAGTGTCTATCATCAATATAGTAAAATTCAGTTCAGAATATCAATGTAGCAGTAACACTGATTATTACCTAAAAGAGATTGATAATTTCTTTTCTTGATCTTCTCCAAGGAAATATGGATGAATGAATAATGAACTAGTTGTAGTAATCTCTAAAAAAAGAATGTAAATTTCATTATAAAGACATGTTTGCAAAATATGCAAGATTATTACAAGATTGCACTTACCTTTTCAGTTACACTTCTTTCTTTCTCAGTGATGAATATGCTATGAACACTTGAAGATAAAAATTATGAATGAATAATTAACCTAGCTAGTGTGGTATGCTATATATAATACATGTGCTTGCCATGTGGTTATGTAAATTGTAAGGACATATTGAAAGAAATAGAGAAAGACGGAAGTTAAACTAACTAGAAAGTGTTCTTGGATTTTGTGCAACTAACTAACTGCCAAACTAATTAACTAACTCATCTTTTGTTTGTTAGTCAGTTACTATAGTTTTTCTCTTTGCTGATTTTTGTGTCACTTTCTGTATTTGAAAACATAAATGTATTTTGTTTGTTATCTTAAAGAAGTCTTTGATACAATTAAAATTAGTCTAAATCAGAAGTCTTGTAAGTTTCTGTAATGAAAATCAAATACTTAAAATAAGAGGTTTGAAAAAACAAAGATATTGTTTATTTTATGAAAACTTCTCAAAAGTTTAAGTGTTATTTCAACATGTGTATACCGATATGCGAAAACCAATGCAACCTGCAAAAAAGACGAGGAAATTGAATTTTTTTGATATTATTTGTGTCATGTTAAATAATAATGATGATGATTTCTATAAGATATAATGTATAGATAAGAAAGAAATAGTAAAGGGTGTTTAAGTTTAAAACTAAATTAGAAGGAGTTGGTGTATCCAAACTAATCTAAATAAAAATCATAAATCGATAAAAAAAAATTGAAAACCGTAAAAAAAATGAAAAAATTATTAATTGTGTTTGGATGTCATTTTGGAAAAAGTCGCTCGGTTCGTATCTGATTTCGGATTTATTTTTCAAAATCAATTCAAACATAATTGAACCGCATGTATATACATTTATATTTATTTATTCTTTATTAATATGATATGTTGTGTTAATTTATTATTAGATGATATTTATTTTTGTAAATACTATTTATTAGTTTGATTTAATCTATTTATTTTAATTGTTTTATTTGTTTCAACAATAAGCAATCATTATCATTTTGTAATATTAATTTTTAATATAGTATTATTTATCAGTACTTTTATAATATTAATAAACATATAATTTATAATTTGAATATCCGAAAAAAACCCGGTTCAAATCAAACTGCATGAAATTGGATCGGATTGAATCGGTTTTTTTTAACACTTCATCCAAAACTGAACCGAACCGCGAGTAAAATTATCTTTGGACCAGTTGATATTTTGCTTCAAAACCGCACCGTGAACACCCCTACTTAAGACTGTTGTTTCCATAGTGAAAAATTAAAATTACTTCTAGAATTCGAAAATGCATTTTTCGGACGCATCTCAATCACATTCGTCTTTTTAGATAGACTTTAAGGTTATGAAAAAATTACTGAAATGCATCGCCGTGTAACTTAAGAAGATGTACCTCCGGACCCTGTTGTAGCGGTAAAATCATGAGTGTAAGCTATTGATTAACTTAACTCAATATACACAGAGTCGCCACCGCGCTTTTATTTATTTCCAAGAGGAAAAAGGCAAAAGAACGAACAAAACCTTAAAGAATCTTAAAAGCTAAAAAGCTAAAAGAATCAAACAGAGAATGGGTACGGGGATTGGTTACAAATCGGGAAGGTTTTACGCACCCGACTTGTCCGTGGTACTCCACGGGAACCCTTTGAAATATTTACTGCATTTTTTTTGGTTTGAAATGGTTTGCTTGAAAAAAGATTGAAGAGATGAGAAGAAGAATGTTTTTTTTTTAGATTTTGGTGTTTGAAGAGACGAACGTCTCATGCCTACGTACCCACAAAGTGCAATGCAAGATCAAAATCCCGTAGTTCGTGGTACAAATTGTGAAAAGGCAAATGAGTTGAATTGATTTTTAAAATGTAAAGATAAGTCGTCATTCTTTAGCGAATAATTCCGATAGAAAGAATGAATCATATCTAAACATAAAAAATGGTTAAAAGAAGCGTGCACGAGGGCACAAAAAAACAATTGAATGAGTTGTGAATGTTTTAAAGTTTTTGAGAAAGAAAGTTTCGATATGCTTATGTGGTTTAGCATTTATTAAGGAAATGAAATGAAAAGGTAAAAGCACATGACCTAAGTCAAGGTTTGATTGAGAAAATGTTTGAAGTTTGAAAACAAAGAAATTTTTGAAAATAGGAAGAAGATTTGAAAATTGAAGAAGTGGGAGGAGATGAAGGGACTATCCTAGGACTTGAAAATAAAAGCTAAAGGAAGAAAGATCAAACCAAATGGCAAGCATTCCTTGAAACAATTGGATTTCCATCTTCATAAACAAGTGAACTTAATCGGAGCCAATGTCTTCAATCCATAACAACTCAAGCAAAGGAATGATCCTAGAATCTAAGTCCAACTCCAAGTCTCATGCTAAGGATAGTAACCATAGTCCAAAATTAAAGTCACCAATTTTTTAGATGTTTAATCCTTTATTAATGTTTTTGTGTCCAAATGGACAAAAGAAAAATCACAAGTATAATAATATAAACAATAAGCAATATGATGAATGATATAGTATAATAAGCATAATAAGAGAGATAAGAAACGAGAAATTGAAATGAAGAGGATAAGGTGCGAGAGATTGAATTAAAATGTTAGTATTTACATTATTATAATATTTACATAATAAGTGGTATGATGAACTTAATCAAGCACAACCACGAAAAGAAAAATAAAATCGAGGCAACCGGATCCAAGTGGATCTTATTCCGAATCGAGACAACTTTAGGTCTATGTTAAGCAATCGCCGAGTAATTTATGGAGTAATTACCCTACAAATGAGGCCGGCCACCACTAATTAAAGTGGAAAATATTCGTGTTAATACATGTTAGAGAAACGATATTATGGATCGTTCTCCGAAAACATGTCACACTAAAAGAAAAGGAACAGTCTAATCTTAATCGGGATTTTCGTTGAATTTATCGAAGGCAACCTATCACGATCTCAAAGTATGGAGTATGATCCAAATGATCATTCATCCATAGATTTGAAATAATGAAGATTAAACCAATCGAAAATCAACAATCACGAATCGGAGATTGTCATCGATCAAAAATAAAAGATGAAAAGAAAAAAAAGATGGATCTAATAATAGATCCATAAAAAGAAATTGAAATATTTTTAAATCCTTTTCTAAAAATCTCTTTTCCTAAAATATTTTCTAAAAATGCTTTTCCAAATGTTTTTCCTAAAAAATCCTATAAAAACTCTTACATTAAAAAAAAAATTGCAACAAAAGCAATAATGGAAAAAAAAAAGAATTAAAGAATTAAAAAAAAGAAAAAGAAGAGAAATGGGAGGGGGGAGGCGCAGGCAAATTAGGAGTGGATCAGTAAACAAATTTGTGGCCTCCTAGGCCCAACTCCATATTGAGTTATTTTTATTTATTAAAAAAAATACATAAACAACAAAATGTAAAAGAAAAAAAAATTGAAATCTTCTTCTTCTTCATTTTTGTGTGAAACGCAACACAGAAGGAGAACACCTCCATTGTTGTTTTTCTCCTCACCTTCAAAACTCAAACAAACACAAACAACTCCACAGATCTCTCTTCTCTTCCGATAAACCGCAGATCTCTTTGTTTCTTCTTTTACATTTTCGGATTTCTCTTCTTCTTTTTTTTTCAAGCCGCGGCATAAGCCTCTTTCTTCTGCGAATTGATTTGTGTTCTCTTGTTATTATTGATTTGTGAGAAGGTTTTATCAATGTTTGAAGTGAAACGGAGAAATTAACGAATTCAGAAGGTGAAGAGAAATGGAAGCAGTGAGGTTTTTGATTTTTTCTTTTTTTTCTGAAAATCAATTGAAAGAAAAAGTAGTGGATTTGAAGCTTTGGGTTTTGAATTTGGCAGGGAAATGAGGGGCTTTCTAAGCTTGGGAAAAATGGAAGAAGAAAAGCTCTAATTTATAGAAGGTTGGTGAGGATTTTGAAATGATTTGGTGATGCGTTTCGCTTCTGATTTTTGCGTTTTGAGAGCCATGGATTTCACGTTTCGTTTTCAATTTTTTCTGCGTTTTGTTGTTGAGTCTTTGCGTTTTGTATCAGGTGTTGTACTTGTTGAGATGTGTTTTGGTACACGAGATTTGCGTGTGGTAAGCGTGTGGTAAGTTGAAGTTGGAAGTTGTTTACGGCTTATTTCGGTTGGCTGCGGCTTGAGCTGGGAGAAGTTGGTAGCTTGTTGTCGAAGCTTGTTTTGGGCCGGTGTTTGCTGCGGTTTGTTAAGATTCTTGTGCATAGGCTTGTCTTGAAGTTTGTTTGACTTCTTTTTTTTTGAACATGACTTTTGTAATGGGCTTGACAACTATGAGCCTAATATGACTTTTTTTTGATAAAAATAAAAAATGGATTTACTTGGTATAAAAGGGATAGACTTTTTTTTAATATAAGTGAACTTATATCAATTTTGTGATGGGAATTAGACAAAAAATAGATGATGGAAGAATAAATTGGATTATTTTATATAATGGTAATATGGATATTGAAAAGAAAAGGATTTATTGATATTTGGAAAAACGGATAAAATCGAAATGAGGTAGAATGGTCATATGAAATGATTTAATAAAAATGGATATGGATGATTTAAAAAAATAGAAAAGGATAATGACTATATAAAAAAAAATGATGGTCTAATCGAAAAATAGGTAATGGATGAAGTGATAAATTTTTAAGACCCACGAACGACGCCTGATTTTTCTTGCACAAGCCACTGATAATAACGAATACAGCCAAACACGAACCATTGAACAACTTGCCACTTTAGCCACAAACACTTGAAATCTGTCTGAACATTGTCCTGATAACTTGAATTCATACTGAGGAAAATAAATCCTCAGATGAACCACTGATAGACTGATGAACATGAGGATTCAAAACAAACTTCTCACAGAATATTTCCTGATAACTGATGACTTCGCACATAACACAGTCTGATAACTGATGACTTCGTACATAACACAGTCCTGAACTTTGAATACACATTTTCTGAGAAACAACCAATGGCACACACAACTTGCAGTCGAAACAATCTCTTGATAGTTTGACCAAGATTAGGTCAAACATCCATCTGAATCGAATTGTGACTGAACAAACGCATCTGAATTGAAATCACTGCCCTGTCTTTTAAATCCTGCAACACAGAGAAGAAGAAGAAGCAACTGCAACATTTTTTTATTTTGGTTAGAAGTTAGTGAATATAAACAGATAACAGCAATTAAACATAGTGATCCCTTGCGAAGCATAGACCTGCACCTGAAAAAGGATAAACAACCAGTGCGCGATCTTGTTTGTATGCGAAATGCATATGAGATGCAAAGAATCTTAGGGTAAAAAATTAGGGTCTGACAGATGCCCCTATTTAAGTTTCTTCAATCCAGAGATAATGAAGATTAAAATCTTCGTTTCGACAAGATGGAAGATACTTAAATATCAAAAAACCCAATTTTTGATCCTAAGATGCCAAAAACTGGAATGAAATGAAACGAACGATGTGAAGATGATATGGAAAAGATATGGAGCATATGAAACTGTTATAAAAGCATATGAGAATATATGAAGGCACATGAGATGTTATGAGAAAAATATGAAATGTAGAGAAAATATGTGACAGCATATGAAACATTATGAGAAAAATATGAGATGATATGAAATGTATCTGGAACCAAATGAAATGCAGAGAAGTCCGTGAGGGACAAGACGACACATGAAATAAAATAAACGCTGGGGATAAGGAACATAAGACTCCGACGGGAAAAACAACATGCTAGAGACCAACACATGGCTCAGCTGAGGTGAAAATGTCCAAGAATGGCAATTGGATAGAAAACATCACAACATCCAGGAATGGCACTGAATGAAGTAAGAAAAGTCCCGAAACAGTACATCATAAACATCCAAGGATGACATTACTGACTTTAATAGGGATATCCGAGAATGGCATCGGATAAAAGGTAATCATAACAATCTGAGAATGGCAATCAGATAAAATATGAATTACAACATTCAGGAACAACACTGAATGAAATGGGAGAAAGTTCGGGAAAGCACATCAACTCAATGATGATTTCAATATGGACATCCGAGAATGGCATTCGGAAGGCAAGTGATCACAACATCTGAGAATGGCAATCAGATAAAATGTGAATCACAACATTCAGGAACAGAACTGAATGAAATGGGAAAAGTCCGGGACAACATATCAAATCAATGATGACTTCACTATGGACATCCGAGAATGGCAACCGGAAGGAAAGTGATCACAACATCCAAGAATAGCAATCGGATAAAATGTGAATCACAACATTCAGGACCAGAACTGAATGAGATGGAAAAAAGTCCGGGACAGTGCATCAAATCAATGATGACTTCACTATGGACATCCGAGAATGGCAATCGGAAGGAGATGATCACAACATCCGAGAATAGCAATCAGATAAAATGTGAATCACAACATTCAGGAACAGAACTGAATGAGATGGAAAAAAGGTCCGGGACAGTACATCAAATCAATGATGACTTCACTGTGGACATCCGAGAATAGCAATCGGAAGGAAATGATCACAACATCCGAGAATAGTGTAACACGGTGGGAGAATTGGCTTTAGTAATGTTGCGGATAGCAAGAGTCGCCACCGACTTTTATTTTATCCAAAGGAAAGGCATAAAAGAACAGGAAATACCTTTAAAAGATTTTTTTTTGGGTCCGGGGGGTAGGTTATGTAAAGGGAAGGTGTTAGCACCCTTTACATCCATGGTTATCCATGGGCTCTTAGTTACTTAGCTCACTTTAAAATGTTTTTGAAAATGTGAAGTGTGTGAATATAAATTTTCCTAAGAGTTTGATAATGATCCATGTACGGATGCGTAAAAAACTTGTGTTTGAAAATTGTTTGAAATTGTGAAGTATTTGAAAAGTTTTTGAATAGTGAGCAAGTAACTATGAGGAACCTACCCTAAAGTTTAAGTCTTTCTGTTCTTGAATCCTTTAAATGGTAAGACTATCCCTATTATTAAGGAATAGGTAGTCATTACCTTGGATGTGAGGGGCAAGTAAGGGTCATTTATTTAATATAGGCAACTGTGGGGTGTATTAAGCAATTTTGGAGGGACTGCCATCTTTATTCGAAAGGGACAAGATCATTATGAAGGCAACATTCGAAAAGGGACTTGATCTTTTATTTGTTAAGGGACTAGATGACTTTATTTTGAGGGACTTTTTGCTTTATACACCCTACTTAACCTTTTGATTAGGCAACAATGAGAGGTATCCCTAAGGAAGTGAGATGGCGATCAAAGATCGACTTACGTGTGTGAGTGTACAATTTAATATTTATCTTTAAATTTAAATGACCTAAATTAATTTTAAACAAACATAGATGTTACACTCCCTATTTTTACTAACCATGGCATAAAATAAATAATTTAAACATTATAAAATATTACATCCAGGAGCAATTACATAATAATAATAAAAGCAATTTAAAATAAATAAAGCAAAATAAATAAGTAAATAAATAAGCAAAATAAATAAGTAATTATAATATGGTTAGTAGAAATAATAATAACAATTTAAAAATAAATGGGGTTAATAATAATCATATAAACATAATTAATAATAATAATGAAATAAGCAAAAATATTATAATAAACAAAATTTAAAAAGTTAATAAGAAAATACAAACAATCATATTAATTATTATAAAATTTGAAATTATATGTAAGTTATAAAATTAAATCAATTATGAAAAATAAATTATAATTAAATTAACAATTTCTAGACATATAATAAGAATTATTTTCATGCAAAAATTAAATTCTAAACAAATTATATCATACTATCATATTAAAAAATTCTAATTTTTTTAAATATATATATAAAAAAAATGTAAATTATAAACAATTTATACATTAATAAAAATTAAATTAATAATTATAATTAAATTATGAAGATAATATATACAAATAATAATATTAAATAAATAGGAGAAGCAAAATTAGGGTTTGAAGAAAAATATATATATTTTTTAGGGTTTATAAAAATAAATTGAGTTTTATATACAAAAATGTCAAATATTAATCTAATTATTATAATATATACATATTTTTAATTTTTAATATATAATAATAAACTAGGTTTAGAATTAAAAACAAATTACAAAATATTTACATATTATTTTTTCCTAGAATTATTTAATCATACACTAAACATGATTATATCTAATTAATATTAATATAATTAACAAAACAAATTAAATGAAACAAAAAAAATTGGAACTTACCTGGCTGGGATTTGAACCCAGGACACCTTGATTGCAAATACTCAGGCCAGCGATCTCTACCACCAGGCCATCATGCGCGCATGCAGTAAAGGGGGGGAGTTGAATTGGTTTTGTTGTGTTACTCCTGAAAATCAAAAAAAAGAAAGAACAAGCAAAAGGCCTGGGGGAATCGAACCCAGGACCTTCACAATATCACACAAACACATTACCATTCCAGCTGGGAGAGCGCACCTGTCTATGAAACAACTATAATTCATAATATATTAAAATGTCAAATTATCTGGAAAAATAAGCAAAAGGGGTGGAAGCCAGGATTCGAACTCCTGCCCTGGCATTCACACGCGCGCAAGCTTACCACTACGCCATCAGCATCATTCAGTAATTTACATACAAATAAAACTATATAATATAACAATAAATTTGAATTCCAGGCTGCGCGCGCAGGGCCTTCATCTTCTTCCTTAGTTCATACGAAATTTCCTGCGAAACTATATACGAATTTTCCTGCGAAACTCAATCTGCAGCAAAACCTATGAAATCTAACTAGCATCAAAACCATGAAATCACATCAAATTAATAGCACAAACAAAGTCTAGAGATCAATTTGAATCAATCTGTGGTTTTAGAATTCGTTTATGCTGGATAAATCAGAAAACCCTAAAGCTCATCCGAAACCCTAATCATGGTGGATTTCGTTCTAGTTGATAGAACTTCACAAAACTTGCCCAGAAACAATCTATAACATACCACAAACACAAAGCATTAGTCAAAATTCATTAAAAACCAGTCATTGTTCAGAATCGAAAAATTGAAATGTGATGAACAATTTGAATCGGATTATGCGAATGGGGAGGTTTTTGATGCAAATAAGTATTGGTTTCGACTCAATGATGTCCAGTGATCATGGTTGTGTTCTCAAATTACCTTCTAATGCCTTGTATGCAAAGATCCGAATTTGAGTTTGGAGAGGTTTTTGGAAATATGAAAACTTACACTTGGGGCTGGAAATCCGTGGCTTGTGATTAGGGTTATGTAGTGTACTTATAGAGCAATGCATTAGGTCAGAAAAATTGGATACTTGTGTGATAAGTTTGATCCAAAAAGATTCAAAAAGATAAGCCTTAAAAAATCAAATATTTTTGCATAAAGACTTGCTAATTTAGGCCAATCATCATGATCTTCTTTCCACTTTAATTCCAATCATGTTTATGAATTTCTAGAAGCTTGATCTTTTTTAAATCTTAGACTTTTATATTTTATTTTAATTTAAAATGATTTTTAATGAATTAAATCAAAATAAATAAAAATAAAATGATAAAAAATCTGATTTTTGTTGACTTGGGTCGTGCATGAAGTCATAGTATGGATTGGGTCATAATATGGCAAGCCCATTTAGAAAAAATTGGTTCTAGACCTCCATTTTCTTCATAAACCAACCAAAAATTTCCCAACTTTGCAAGGGCACATATCCTTCAATTTTAATGGTATGAGGGTGTTCTTGGACATTTTGCAAAGCTTGAAGAGTCCTCTAACTAACCCCACTGGTTTCATGTTCATATCATTCACCATTCTCAAGTTATGCCCTTTTGAAGTTGTTGACTTTTTGCTGACTTTCAAAAGGACCTATAATGTCTTAGTTCATACCTTCCAAATGAAGCATTTTTGGGATTGGCTTGTGAGACACAAAGTTGTAGAGAATTCAATTTCCTTCAAAATGAGCTTTGTATGGAAACTTGGTGATGAAGCATGTGAAAGTTATGGCTGGTCAAAGTTCAGTTGACTTTTCCTGAGGAAACCCTAATTTAGAAACTCCTGATTCTTGATGATCTGGAATCTCCTTGATGAATCATGATCAACCCTTGATCAAATGATGAATTTTACTTCATATACTTGATGTTGGCAAAAAATCATGAAGTTTGACTTTGGTTTGACCACAGTTGACCTCAGTTTGACTTTTTAACTGCTTTGACTGACTTTGACTTATCTGATCATTTGACTGAGCAAACCTTTGAGAAAAGTCTTGAAAATTGTCATGGGGATTCTTAGACACATATAAGATGTTATGAAGCTCATTTGAAGTCTTGGAAATCCATTTAGCCTGATTAAAGTCAAAACCCTAGTTTTGGATGCACTGCTTAGGAGAATGCCTTGTCTGAGGGAATTGTCCAACTTCTGACCAATTGTGAACTTTGTGAACCTTGTGAACCATCATAAGATGTCTTGTGAACCTTGTGAACCTCATGGAGGGTCTTGTGAACCTTGTGAACTTCATAAAGTATCTTGTAGACTTCATGAACCTCATGAAAGGTCTTGTAAGTATTGTGAACCTTGTGAACCTCATGGAGGGTCTTGTGAACCTTGTGAACTTCATAAAGTATCTTGTAGACTTCATGAACCTCATGAAAGGTCTTGTAAGTATTGTGAATCTTGTGAACCTTGTGAACCTCATAAAGTGTTTTGTAAACTTCATGAACCTCATGAAAGGTCTTGTGAACCTTGTGAACCTTCTTAGCACACAAAGTCTTGTATTGTGAGGGCAAATTTTGGGGTGCAACAAATAGCAATCAGATAAAATGTGAATCATAACGTTCAGGAACAACACTGAATGAAATGGGAAAAGTTCGGGAAAGCACATCAACTCAATGATGATTCCAACATAAAAATCCGAGAATGACAATCGGATAAAATGGTGTAATATCTGAGAGGACACAACAAATAGGTGAAGAAAAATTCTGGAGAGACAGACAAATGCCAAGTAAGTTGGACTTTGATCAAAAAGTAAGAAGTGGAAAACAACAAGACTTTGAGAACTGCATATGAGGACTAAAACACTCAGTATGCGAACTTTTACGAAAATGGGGACTAAACCACCCAAGAAAACGCATAATGAGGACTAAAACACTCAAATATGCAAAGGTTAACAAGAATGGGGAATAACACAGCCGAGAAAATGCATAATGAGGACTAAAACACTCAAATATGCAAACATAGACAAGACTGGGGAATAATACACCCAAAGAGATAATATGAGAGAAAATGCTGACAACCAGTTTAGACTCTTAGAGGAGTGGAAAAGACTGATTCCTCAACACAGAAAATCACTGCCATTCTGCTCGAATATTAGAGATGCTATTGCTGAACAAATCTTCGTCACACCAGTAAACTGTACCAAGTTGAAAATCTTTTGAGAGAAGTCATGCAAAGCTGCTTGGGGATTCTTGAAGAAAGTTGCCCCAAGTTCAATGACTGATGAAGGTAAACTGATAATGGATTCAGTTCCTGACTACTGCTGGAGAAAATAATCACATCTTGAAATGACTATTGAGAGGAATAAACTGATCATGGCTTCAATTCTTGAAATGAATGTTGAAAAGATAAATCCAGTATGAATCTTGCAGAGAATCTTCTGACTAACCAAATCTGAGAATAATTTGCACTGAGAAACATCATCTTGAAACAATAGGAACTGAGAAGAACCTTGCCCCTTGGTAGGATCACCGACCAAGTTTCTTAACTGTTTGAAAATTCCTTGATGAAGAAAGTTTATTTGCAAATAAAAGGTGTTTGTACAAACCTGATAATTTTAATGCAAAGTTCAATGCAAAGTTTGAAATCAAGAATCATTTTTGAAATGAAATTTATTGATGTAAAGTAAATGAAAACTTGTCACAACACGGCAGTTGAGACAACATTAAAGATAAAGCAACAGTAAGAAAACAAATGATTGGTAAAGAACTTGGGAGTCAGTTTACGCAACCTCGTTGTAGTATGCTTTTCAAAAGAAACCTGGATTCAATTAGGACTTTTGAAGGTTGTAACGTGGTCTGGTTCACGGTTTATGAAACAAAGGATATAGGCTCAAAGTTTATTTGTACCCAACCCAACTTCATGATGAACTCCAATCCTACATTCAATTAATTCAGCCTATGCATTCAAGTTCCAAGATATTTGGGATTGCACAGACGAAGATGGTTCATAAGCCCAAAGGATTTTGAGATAGCAGTCACCTCTTTCTTTTGTTATTTTCGGTGAGGACTTTGGTCCACTCAACTTATTTTTTGCCGAGGATTTTGATGACCTCTCGACAAGTATTTCTTTTTATTATCCTTAATTTTTGCCTGAACTGTGTCATTTCAACTTACAGCCAGCGGGATGCCCCAGTTTTTTGCCTAAGTCTCCTTCATAGGTTTTGACTTAGCGGGCTTTAATTTTTTTCAATAATTTTTCAATATCATTTTTTTTGAAAGATAATGACTGCATGGCTTAAGGATTACGATGAACCATCATTGGCTTTTGAATTGATAAGCATCTTCAACACTTCTGGATTTGTGTATGAAGGAAAGCTTGAGATTGCAACCTTTATTGAAAGGTATCATGAATGATTCTCTTGTACTTGAATGCACATTCGAATTAATTGAGCACTACCCATCCCCGGGTTAAAATTGAGGGTTTTTTCGAATAGAAAGAAACTCCAACTTCAAGGCTCAAAGGGGTTGAAAAAGGGTTAACTTCCTTATTTCTCCAGTGTTTGGGATTTGAAACAATGCCTGTATATCATCAACCAAATCTCAATTGAAAGCATACCAACAACAATTATGGGTATCTCGTTTTCATCATCCTCCCTCCAATCATTGTAAAAGCTTGAGAAGAGAAAATGAACTTGAAATATAAAGCATAAAGATGCAAACAGTAAATGAAATTGAATCAAACAAAGCAATGCTCATTTCATTAAAATCAACATGAAAGTACACACAAACTTAAAGCAAACAACTTAATATGATTGAAGAAAACTTGCAAACATGAAGAAACAATGGCCTAGCGATCAATCAACAACAAGGATGAGCTGTCCCGTCTGATATTCTGGCCTTGAAGAAAATTGACAATCGAAGTCTTCTAGAAGATTCACTTCCCAAGCTTTGGCAAAGGATTGTTGATAACATTGGGATTAAGGTCATTAAAGTAAAGGATATTGTTCCTGATAAGTTCTTGCACCTTAGACTTCAATGCAAAGCAATGTTCCAAGTCATGACCAGTTCCACCTTGATGAAACTCACAGCGGAGATCCGATCTATAACCAACCGGCAGAGGATTTGGAACAGGAGGCGGAGGCCTAGTAGTAATTAAACCTTTCTCTATTAAGAAAGGAAACAATTCAGTGTAAGACATCAGAATAGGATCAAAGTTTGGCCTATTGCGATACTGATTTTGTCCAACAGCAGGAGGAGGCACCTGAGCCTGAGCTCGAATCTGAACTTGAGCTTGAGCTGATCGAACTTGACCTTGAACTTGAGTTTGAGCAGGTTGAGTTTTGACAACAGGAGCAACTGCGGCTACATATGGTTGAACATATCGTTGTTGCGGGCGATAAGGCCTCCTATCAGTTGAAACAGCATAAGCATCACCATCTCTTCTCTTGTGAGGATTCCCAAAAGACTTTCTTGCAGCTTTAAGAGCTTCAGAATTGGTAATCTTACCCTTCTTGATACCTTCCTCTAGCCTTTCTCCAATAGTGACTAGATCAGAAAAACCAGATGAAACACTTCCTACCATTTTCTCCCAAAAGAACGGTTGAAGAGTGTCCATGAACAAACCAGTTAATTCCTTCTCAGGCAAATGTGGCTCCACTTGAGCAACTAGCTCTCTCCAACGCTGAGCATACTCCTTGAACGATTCTTTCTCTTTCTGTGACATGTTTTGAAGTTGACGACGGTCAGGCGCCATGTCCAGATTGTACTTATACTGCCTTACAAAAGCATCAGATAAATCTTTCCAGCTTCGGATGTGACTCTTCTCAAGTCCAACATACCACTTCATAGAAGCACCACTCAAACTATCTTTAAAACAGTGAATAAGCAGCTTGTCATCCTTGGCATGCGCAACCATTTTGCGACAATACATCAGCAGATGAATCTTTGGACAAGTATGACCATTGTACTTCTCAAATACAGGAACCTTGAACTTATCAGGAAGAACCAAGTCAGAAACCAAGCACATGTCAATTGCAGCAGAACCAAAGACATCTTTTCCTTCTAGACCTCTTACCCTCTTCTCAAGAGTCAAACATTGTTCTCTAACTTCATCCATATATCCAGGTTCACCCTGACTTTCAGCTTGTGGACCAGCAACTTGGTACAAGAAAGGAGAATTCTGATAAGTAGTCTGAGCAGTAGTATGCACAACAGGTTGAGGTTCGACAAAAGTCGGAGCGGAAAAGACTGGCATAAAAGACGGACCACCCACTTGAGAAGTAGCAGAAACTGGCACATAATCCGGAGGTAACCCATATTCTGGCCAAGTAGAAACCGGTTGCTGAACAACAGGAGGATCAACAACAGCAGTAAAAACTTCAGAGATAACAGTCCTTTGAGGTGGTTCACCTCGAGCAATCAGAACTTGCATCATTTCAGTGAGTCTGGTCATACCGGCTTTCAACTCATCAATCTCCATTCGAACTTCCATGTTATGCTGTTCTTGGTGTTCCATTCTCAATCTGATAGCTCTTCGTCTATTAGCAGCTCTAGTACCGTATCTGTGGTGAGGAGTCAGCTTGACGGATCAACAGACAACTGAGGAAAGAAACAACCGGGATGAGTTCCCACACAACTCGGATGAACGCAAGAATATGCGAGGATGCAATGATTTGCAATGTTCACTTCCATTTTCAGAAAAACAACTCGATTATTGGAAACATGGTCAACATCGAGAATACTGTCATGAAAAATCTTGACAAAAAGGAGTATTTATTCTTTTCCCCAATATTTGCAATAATCGGAATTATTTTCCTTGAAAAATGGTTGTGATGATGATCATGATGAATATGTAGATGCATCAAACACAAACAGGATCACGCAAAGCACACAGGTTCAAAGGTTCGAATCACGAGCATGGAGTCAAGGGATAAGAACACCAACCCACACAGGTAAGTACTAAGGTTTGTCTTCATTGTACCTGCAAAAAAACCAGAAGGGTGCTAACAGAGGTTCCCGGAGTTAACAGCCATCTTTAGAATATCATCGGTACGTTGGATTACTCCCCAACCGATAACATTCTTAAAATAGACCTCGTCCGAGTGTAGTATCGCGTGACAACCACCTTAAGTTTACACTCAGACAGTTTCCGCACTACGTTCCTAAATTGGCTTAGATTGGTTAAGGGTTCTACGGTCCTCGGTATGATCAGCTCAAGGTCGGAAAATAATGCCACGTACGATTACTCGTCATGACATTGATAGTCCAAGAGAGCCTAACCGAGTGGAGATTATCAAATTGATATCACTTTGGACTACTCCATCGCATATCGCTTCGAATATCGCCGTCCTATAATAAGTTCCACTCAGATCCGGGTTAGAATCTATCTCACAGAGGATCACCAAAACAGAACAACCAAGCAAATCAAACTAAAGCAGTAAATAAATCAAAGTAGGCCGAATCCACTTAGAGATTGACTCCCCAGCAGAGTCGCCACTTTTCTGTAGCGGTAAAATCATGAGTGTAAGCTATTGATTAACTTAACTCAATATACACAGAGTCACCACCGCACTTTTATTTATTTCCAAGAGGAAAAAGGCAAAAGAACGAACAAAACCTTAAAGAATCTTAAAAGTTAAAAAGCTAAAAGAATCAAACAGAGAATAGGTACGGGGATTGGTTACAAATTGGGAAGGTTTTACGCACCCGACTTGTCCGTGGTACTCCACGGGAACCCTTTGAAATATTTACTGCATTTTTTTTGGTTTGAAATGGTTTGCTTGAAAAAAGATTGAAGAGATGAGAAGAAGAATGTTTTTTTTAAGATTTTGGTGTTTGAAGAGACGAACGTCTCATGCCTACGTACCCACAAAGTGCAATGCGAGATCAAAACCCCGTAGTTCGTGGTACAAATTGTGAAAAGGCAAATGAGTTGAATTGATTTTTAAAATGTAAAGATAAGTCGCCATTCTTTAGCGAATAATTCCGCTAGAAAGAATGAATCATATCTAAACATAAAAAATGGTTAAAAGAAACTGCACGAGGGCACAAAAAAACAATTGAATGAGTTGTGAATGTTTTAAAGTTTTTCAGAAAGAAAGTTTCGATATGCTTATGTGGTTTAGCATTTATTAAGGAAATGAAATGAAAAGGTAAAAGCACATGACCTAAGTCAAGGTTTGATTGAGAAAATGTTTGAAGTTTGAAAACAAAGAAAATTTTGAAAATAGGAAGAAGATTTGAAAATTGAAGAAGTGGGAGGAGATGAAGGGACTATCCTAGGACTTGAAAATAAAAGCTAAAGGAAGAAAGATCAAACCAAATGGCAAGTATTCCTTGAAACAATTGGATTTCCATCTTCATAAACAAGTGAACTTAATCGGAGCCAATGTCTTCAATCCATAACAACTCAAGCAAATGAATGATCCTAGAATCTAAGTCCAACTCCAAGTCTCATGCTAAGGATAGTAACCATAGTCCAAAATTAAAGTCACCAATTTTTTAGATGTTTAATCCTTTATTAATGTTTTTTGTGTCCAAATGGACAAAAGAAAAATCACAAGTATAATAATATAAACAATAAGCAATATGATGAATGATATAGTATAATAAGCATAATAAGAGAGATAAGAAACGAGAAATTGAAATAAAGAGGATAAGGTGCGAGAGATTGAATTAAAATGTTAGTATTTACATTATTATAATATTTACATAATAAGTGGTATGATGAACTTAATCAAGCACAACCACGAAAAGAAAAATAAAATCGAGGCAACCGGATCCAAGTGGATCTTATTCCGAATCGAGACAACTTTAGTTCTATGTTAAGCAATCGCCGAGTAATTTACGGAGTAATTACCCTACAAATGAGGCCGGCCACCACTAATTAAAGTGGAAAATATTCGTGTTAATACATGTTAGAGAAACGATATTATGGATCGTTCTCCGAAAACATGTCACACTAAAAGAAAAGGAACGGTCTAATCTTAATCGGGATTTTCGTTGAATTTATCGAAGGCAGCCTATCACGATCTCAAAGTATGGAGAATGATCCAAATGATCATTCATCCATAGATTTGAAATAATGAAGATTAAACCAATCGGAAATCAACAATCACGAATCGGAGATTGTCATCGACCAAAAATAAAAGATGAAGAGAAAAAAAAGATGGATCTAAAAATAGATCCATAAAAAGAAATTGAAATATTTTTAAATCCTTTTCTAAAAATCTCTTTTCCTAAAATATTTTCTAAAAATGCCTTTCCAAATGTTTTTCCTAAAAAATCCTATAAAAACTCTTACATTAAAAAAAAATTGCAACAAAAGCAATAATGAAAAAAAAAAGAATTAAAGAATTAAAAAAAAGAAAAAGAAGAGAAATGGGAGGGGGGAGGCGCAGGCAAATTAGGAGTGGATCAGTAAACAAATTTGTGGCCTCCTAGGCCCAACTCCGTATTCAGTTATTTTTATTTATTAAAAAAAATACATAAACAACAAAATGTAAAAGAAATAAAAAATTGAAATCTTCTTCTTCTTCATTTTTGTGTGAAACGCAACACAGAAGGAGAACACCTCCATTGTTGTTTTTCTCCTCACCTTCAAAACTCAAACAAACACAAACAACTCCACAGATCTCTCTTCTCTTCCGATAAACCACGGATCTCTTTCTTTCTTCTTTTACATTTTCGGATTTCTCTTCTTCTTCTTTTTTCAAGCCGCGGCATAAGCCTCTTTCTTCTGCGAATTGATTTGTGTTCTCTTGTTATTATTGATTTGTGAGAAGGTTTTATAAAATTTGAAGGTGAAATGGAGAAATTAACGAATTCAGAAGGTGAAGAGAAATGGAAGCAGTGAGGTTTTTGCTTTTTTCTTTTTATTTTTCTGAAAATCAATTGAAAGAAAAAGTAGTGGATTTGAAGCTTTGGGTTTTTGAATTTGGCAGGGAAATGAGGGGCTTTCAAATCTTGGGAAAAATGGAAGAAGAAAAGCTCTAATTTATAGAAGGTTGGTTAGGATTTTGAAATGATTTGGTGATGCGTTTCGGTTCTGATTTTTGCGTTTTGAGAGCCATGGATTTCACGTTTCGTTTTCAATTTTTTCTGTGTTTTGTTGTTGATTCTTTGCGTTTTGTATCAGGTGCTGTACTTGTTGAGATGTGTTTTGGTTCACGAGATTTGCTTGCGGTAAGTGTGTGGTAAGTTGAAGCTGGAAGTTGTTTACGGCTTATTTCGGTTGGCTGCGGCTTGAGCTGGGAGAAGTTGGTAGCTTGTTGTCGAAGCTTGTTTTGGGCCGGTGTTTGCTGCGGTTTGTTAAGATTCTTGTGCATAGGCTTGTCTTGAAGTTTGTTTGACTTCTTTTTTTTTTGAACATGACTTTTGTAATGGGCTTGACAACTATGAGCCTAATATGACTTTTTTTTGATAAAAATAAAAAATGGATTTACTTGGTATAAAAGGGATAGACTTTTTTTAATATAAGTGAACTTATATCAATTTTGTGATGGGAATTAGACAAAAAATAGATGATGGAAGAATAAATTGGATTAGTTTATATAATGGTAATATGGATATTGAAAAGAAAAGGATTTATTGATATTTAGAAAAACGGATAAAATCGAAATGAGGTAGAATGGTCATATAAAATGATTTAATAAAAATGGATATGGATGATTTAAAAAAATAGAAAAGGATAATGACTATATAAAAAAAATGATGGTCTAATCGAAAAATAGGTAATGGATGAAGTGATAAATTTTTAAGACCCACGAACGACTCCTGATTTTTCTTGCACAAGCCACTGATAATAACGAATACAGCCAAACACGAACCATTGAACAACTTGCCACTTAAGCCACAAACACTTGAAATCTGTCTGAACATTGTCCTGATAACTTGAATTCATACTGAGGAAAATAAATCCTCAGATGAACCACTGATAGACTGATGAACATGAGGATTCAAAACAAACTTCTCACAGAATATTGCCTGATAACTGATGACTTCGCACATAACACAATCTGATAACTGATGACTTCGTACATAACACAGTCCTGAACTTGGAATACACATTTTTTGAGAAACAACCACTGGCACACACAACTTGCAGTCGAAACAATCTCTTGATAGTTTGACCAAGATTAGGTCAAACGTCCATCTGAATCGAATTGTGACTGAACAAACGCATCTGAATTGAAATCACTGCCCTGTCTTTTAAATCCTGCAACACAGAGAAGAAGAAGAAGCAACCGCAACATTTTTTTATTTTGGTTAGAATTTAGTGAATATAAACAGATAACAACAATTAAACATAGTGATCCCTTGCGAAGCATAGACCTGCACCTGAAAAAGGATAAACAACCAGTGCGCGATCTTGTTTGTATGCGAAATGCATATGAGATGCGAAGAATCTTAGGGTCAAAAATTAGGGTATGACACCTGTTTTAATAAAAAAAATGCTTCAGACTATCCTTCTTCCTCATTTCTCAAAATACTCTCTCAACCTCTCAAGTCTTAAACTCTCTCAACTCACATTGTCTCAAACTCATTCAACTCATATAAAAGCTTCTGCCATCAACATCCAATTGATCAAAGAGCTCATTCAAATCAAACTAAACTCAAATTATTTAAGTTTTTAATTTTTTAATACTTTTTATTTTATTTTATATACAGTTGTAGAAATTGAGCATTAGGTTATGTAATATTTAGTTTAGATATATTATTTGAATGAACAATGTGTTTGGTATGTAGTTTAAATTATCAATGCATTATTTTGGGTGTTGGAATGAACGACATTTCTGCCATTATTGTTCATCTGAGTTGCTGAACATAATGTAGATGCATCTACGAATTTTTTTTTAACAATTTGAGTTTCAGAATCCGAAGATGCATCTCTGGAATTTATCAGTCTGCATTGTTTGGCATGACCTCATTGTGTTTCATCTGTGTAATCTTGTGTTGAGACCATGTCCATCAATTCAACCAATATTTGGTTCTTTTTATTTCTATTTTGATGGCTGTCAGAAAGGTTTTATCAATGGTTGTAGACCTTTTGTTGGGGTTGATGGTTGCCATTTGAAGACCAAGTATGGTGGGCAACTATTAATTGTTGTGGGTAGGGATCCCAATGATCAATACTTCCCTGTGGCATTTGGGGTGGTCGAAAATGAGACAAAAGAGAGTTGGAGATGGTTCTTACAACTTTTGATGGAAGACATTAGTCAAGATAGGAGATATGTGTTTATCTCAGATAAAAAAAAAGGTATGGCAGTAAATTTACTTTCTTACTTTTGTTATTGATGCTTTAATTATTGATTTACTTTCTTAAATTCTATTACAGGGGCTTGTAGCCGTGTTTGAGGTGATGTTTGATAGAATTGAGCATATAGTGTGTCTAAGAATTATCAGGGATTTGATGATGGGAGTAGCCAAAGAAACATACTATCAAGGTTGGCTCCAAAAGATGGAAGAATTGAAGAAGGTTGACGTGAAAGCTTGGAGTTGGTTGATAGGGGGTTCCTACAAGGTGTTGGTGTAAGCATGCATTTATTTTTTTTATCCTAAATGTGATGTATTGATGAATAATATTTCAGAGTTTTTTAATGCTACCGTCTTATTTGCTAGGGACAAACCTATTCTAACTATGTGTGAGTGGATTAAGAAGTACTTTATGAATAGTCTAACTACATCTGCCACGGAACTTGAAAAATGGAAAGTGTTCTAGACTGGCCTAGAATGTGCCCTACGACCAATTGAGGCCCAATCCAGTATACCTATGGGCACAAGTCCAACAAGAGATTCGCGAAGACATGAACATTGGGAAATAAAGTCGTTAAAGTATAGCCGTTGGAGACTTCCTGCACACACGCTCTAACATCTTTCACGCGGCCACCTGCCCTTCGAAATTACAAGAAGCAGTTACATTCAGCCAATGGCCACGCGTCCATAATCCACATGCATATGCCCTTATAAATATCCTCCGTCTTTGGAGGGCCATGTACTCAATTCTAATAACTCACTTTCTTTCTTAACGCTTTGGTTTGCTTCATCCCAAAAGCATACTTGAGCGTCATAGTACCTTGCAGGTGCACGGCCCCTCTCCTACCAGCATCACCGCAGTCCCAACTGAAGACCACGAGGACCTGTTCGGACATATCTTAACAATGGTTCCGTCTGTGGAAAACAACAGCTCCCCCCATCTTTCGTGAACAAGATCCTTTCTTTTCAATGCAAGATCAAAGCTTATCTCATCTTTTTTTCGTCTTCATGGCTTCCCAGATCAACAAGTCTGTAACGACACCCTCACCATTGTCATCAGTGAAAGAGACAACCTCGACGACAATGGAGCAACCCATCACGAGGCCGACCATCATGAGGGACATTATCCCTCTCATTCTTCCAACAATCTGAAACAACCGTTCGTCATTCATAGAGATCTTGTATTCGAACCAATCCTCGTCCTGTATGACCCCGACGCTAGTACTCAGGCTTCGGAGGTAATGCCCTTCAGTTTATGGGATCCCCGTTTTTCCTCTTCTCGACATGACCTTACGCATCTGAGTCATTCACAGCGAATTGAGAAGCCGTTTCGAGCAGCTCATCCATGATCCACAATTTATCGGCAGCGGGGACATCCGCGACATTCTTAGCATCCTCCGAAAGGCTATCTATGAGTCCATGATCGACTTTCCAGCTTCCTTCACATGGAAAGCAGAGGAAACATAGTGAATTCGACGATCTCAAATCCACCCTTCCACTGCAAGACAAGTGAAAGAGCGATGACTAGGATCCGGGAAATATCCCCAGAATCGACCCTTTTGTCTAGATAAAAAACTAAGGGAAAAAAGCCCGACGTGTTGGGTTCGCCCTTGCTAAAAGCATATTTTTCCTCGAACTAAAAAATGAGAAACCTACCAAGGACAAGTCCCTCTACACGATCATCATATATCACAACCTAATGCTAGATCACTAACACTAAATTATACTAACCAGAATCTAACAAGGATCAAATATCAGTCTTTTCATCTCCTGAAACCTAACCCAAGTTCTTCATTACATTCATACGCCCTTGAGGAACATTCATCAAGTGTTCCAGAAATTCATGGGAATCCCCAGAAAAGATGAAAGCCCCATGAACTTCATGAGAAAACTGATGAATGTTCATCGTTCAGGCTGCAAATTAAAGGGAAAAAGATGAAGATTACCTTGATCCATGGTAGAGTCCATTGAGATTGACAGTGACAACGATGAAGTTTCCAGCGAAAAGTTGCACAACGCAGATTTAATGATGACTGGAAGAGTTCGTGCGTAATAACCAAATGAGCATCCCTTTCCCCCTTTTATATTGTCCTAAGCTCGCGTGGGGAATCACAATGGCCAAATAATTATAGCCTAGGGCTATCCCCCAGGTGTCATAAATGAAATTACTGCGCATTCAAACACGTGTCACTAAAGCAAAATGTTTTACCTTCTTAAAACATTCACTTCCTAAATGACTATGTAACTTCTCCCCGCAGAAAACTACCTGTTGTAATAACTGGAGTTCAAGGATGATATCTTGCTCACACATATTTTAGATAAATATAATGTCGACTTGAATCCTCGATGCCTTAAGTTACCATCCTCGCTCGAGCACAGCGACTTGGGGGGCTCCTATTTTGGACTGACCTAGCATGTGCCTTACGGCCAATTGAGGCCCAATCTAGTACACCTCTGGGCATAAGCCCAATAAGTTATTCATGAAGATATGACATTGGGAAATAGATTCGTTAGAATATAGTCGTTGGAGGCTTCATTCACACGCGTTCTAACATCTTTCACGCGGCCACCAGCCCTCTGAAATTACAGGAAGCATTTACATTCAGTCAATGGCCACGTGGCCGCAATCCACGAGCATATTCCCTTATAAATACCCTCCATCTTTGGAGGGCAAGATATTCAATTCTAATCACTCACTTTCTTTCTTAACTCTTTGGTTTGCTTCATCCCAAAAACTTACTTGAGAGTCGGAGTACCTTGCAAATACACCACCCCTCTCCTACCAGCACCATCACAGTCCCAGTTGAAGACCACGAGGACCTGTTCGGACATATCTGAACAATAGGGCCATGCCAATACCTAGAAAGAGGTTAGATAATGAGGTCTTCAACAGTGGGCATTGGCTAGCAACTTGGTCCATGGAAGAGAAATTTCAGGTTACACATACATTTAATACTCAAGAGTTTATTGTTGACATTGCAAAAAAAAGTTGCAGCTGTAACTTTTAGGAGTTGGTAGGAATTCCTCGTAGGCATGTTGTAGATGCCTTAAGTTATAGGAAACAAATACCCGATGCATTTGTTAATGACTGTTACATAAGAGAAAAATATGCCTTATGCTATGGTTATTCCGTGAACCCTATCAATGGGCAGGATATGTGTCCATAAGTTGAAGTGGATGAGTTACTACCCCCAACATAAAAGAATTGTCCCAATAGGCCTAGAAAGTTAGGGATCCGAGAAAATGGTGAAAGGGGCACAAGGAAGAGGAGAACAGGGGTTACATATAAGTGCACCAGGTGTGATCAGTTTGGCTATAATGTCATAACCTACAAAATCTCTATCGAAGACCCAAATGGACTTAAAAGAAAGGTATTCACTATTGTGTTTATTTATTCTTATGCATAATAATTGAATTTTGTCAATTGTAAATTGAGTTTGAACTTTTACTACAGAGAAAACCAAAAGCAGAAAAAAACTCATCTGGTGTTAAGCCTCAAGCAGGTGTGGAGGCAAGTATGGACCCAAGCGTGGAAGCAAGTGTTGACCCAAGTGTGTAGGAAAGTGTGAAGCCAAGTGTGCCAACTAATATACCTGAAATTATGCAGAGTCATATTGAATCATGTGTTGTAAACACAAGTTGTAACACTTGTATTTAATTAAATAATTTAATTAAAGATTATTAAGTATTTTTCTGTATATATGTTGAATAAGTTGTTTGAACTGATACGTTGATAATCAGGTAAATAGTCGATTTAGTAGAATATTAATTAATTTGGTTGGGTTAAGTTGTGTGTGAGAAATATCAAAGTTGGGGGTATTATGTAGTAGGCCCATTAAGAGAATTATTAAACCCATTAGTTATTAAGTGATTGGAATGAGTTAGTGGAGTAATGCAGTAAACAACATAAAACAGTTAGGTTACGTAGATATAGCAAGTAGTGGAAACCAAGTTTGGAGGCACAAGGGTTGGAGAAGAGAGAATACGAGAAGTTGTCGTCGGAAAGCCAAGTTTCAGATTCAATCGGAAATTCGAGCTACCTTCAATCCAAGGTAAGGGTGGGGTTCAAATTTTATAACCGAGAATACGAAAATTAATATGTAGGATTGAGATTTATATAATTTCTACTGTATGGTGTTGATTGTGTTGATGGATTTTTATTGTTGTGTGGAATAATTGTGAAATGTTGGTTTATGTTGGTGAATCGTTTTTGTGGAACTCAATTTTGTGAATTAGGGATTGGTAATGAATACAGACGAATTTGGTTGAATTAGGTGTGTTACGTAGTCGAAAACATGACTGAAAACCAAAGTGTAGAAAAATGGAAGAATACTGGAAAATGAAAGAAAATCTGGAATTTTCGATGACAGGGGCCACAAAGGAGGGTGGCGCACGCCACTTAGGAAGTGGCCATCCATGTAGTGGAAAGGTGGCGCAAGCCACAAAGGATGATGAATTCAAGCTTTTTCTTTAATTTTTCTATCTTATAATTACTCCCTTATGCACCCAACTTTGAATTAACAGTCTCCTACAAAATTTACATCATATCATCCTTCGTCATCTCGCAACATCTTAAGGAAATACACTAATTTCTCTGTACCTCGCAGACTTCATCATCCCATAAAAATAGACCACACCCATTCTGGTAATATGGTTAACAGGTAAATAAGACTTGCATCAAACGAATTACGAATTCAAATGACAAGAAACACTTACCACCAGATTCCTACATTTCTAGAATTTTTGATTTGGGTTATCAATGGTGTTGGAAACCCAGAACTTCATTGCCTTGTTACACCCATATGTTGGTAATCTCCGTCCATATGAGTTACCCACAAATGATGTTTTGCTACCAGCCATGGACAAATGCAATCAATTTTTCGTGTTCTACAGCAAATATGGCAGAGAACGAATATTTGCCAGATTGGAAGATGATGGAATGTGAGACACCAACTTAAACTCTTCCATGTTGGAGCAAAACAAAAAATTAAAGCCATGTAGGAAAATAATGGAGAATCTTGGGGGAATCTGGGTGCCAAAGTGGCAAATAGGGGGTAAAGTGAAGGGATCTAGATATGTTAGAGTTGTTTTTTTTTTTAATTTTTACAGGGGGTAAATTAAATATCGCTAACATTACAGGGGGTATCGTATATTTAACCCTTTTTTGTATTATGGCACTACACTCTTTAGTGAGCGCAATGGTACTGTCATTGACAAGCTTCCTCTTATTAGATAAAATCTCCTTAAGGAACTTAGCATAGGAGGGCATTTGTGTAATGGCCTCCGTAAATGAAATAGTAACGTGGAGCTGCTTCAAGAGCTCCACGAACTTTTTGAAATGACCCTTAGTCTTAGACTTCATAAGTATCTAAGTGTATATGATGGGTGGCTTATATGGGGGAGGAGGTACATACGGTTGCTCCTTCTCAACGATCTCTTTAATATTGAGGGTCAAACAATTTTCAGCTTCTGGTTCTACTATTACTTGGGTACTATCATTAACTATCTCTATTACCCACTCAAGTCTCCGACCTACTACAAGGTCTCTAACTCTAGAGGTGTGTTTGTTTTAAGGTTGTATAAAATATTGTCGGGAATATGTAACATTCTCATGTTTGATTCAATTTAAAAAAATTTATTTCAAGACATATTTTATTTCTAGGAATTTTATTTACATATGGTTCTTCTATTTTTTCAAGGATTAAAGAGCGAGAATCCAACATTCTAATGGAATAAAGTTCAACTAACTACAACTCCCCACTACTATTCACATTTTTTATTTTATATAATTTTTTGATAATTTTTAAATTAAATAACTATAATAAATATTTCTAGGAAATTTAATTTTTGCCAAACACTTGGATATGAATATTATTCCAAATAATAATAATGATGGGAATATTATTCCAATGAATGTTATTTCTTAACTTGAAATAAACACACCCTTGGGTCAACAGGGTCGTCCAATTCGGTCCCACTTCGTAGTGTGAATATGCCAACAGGGGCAACAATCGTCGCTTGTTGCTGGACTACCTAAAAGATTTGAGTCCCAAGCATCTTATTGTGTGTATCCATGGCGTTAACCGTATTCGCTTACTGTTTTATCAACTCATTAGTATTAGATTTCTGGTTCATAAACTCTTTGTTTTGTTGGGTCTGAGAGATGACAAAATTCTCCATCATGAGCTCCAAATTAGACTTCTTAGGTGCAGAAGAAGCAGGGCTCCTTCATTATTATTATTATTATTATTATGAAATCCAGTGGAAGTAGTAGGAGGTGGGCTTGGTGGAAAAAGAACATTGTATTTCTTATAGGAGAAATTCAGATGATTCCTTCATCCAAAATCATACGTGTTAGAGTAGGGGTTACCTTGCGCATAATTTTCCTGGTCGTGGGTAGCTTCATAGAATAATTGACAGTAACATGTGACATGTCCTTGGACTTTACAAATCTCACAAAGAGGAGTCACTGCAGCTACGGTAACCGCTAGAGTAAGCCATTCACTTCACACATATCGACTTTCATTTGAGACTTTTCAACAGGGGTGCACTTGCTACCCAAATGATAATCATTATGGGACATATTTTCAATAAGTTGGTAGACCTCAGAAATGGGTTTGTCCATCAGAGCCCCTCCAACCGCAACATCAACTGTCATCCTCATGTTATAGAATAGAAAGTGTGAACATCAACTGTCATCCTCGTGTTATAGAATAGAAAGTGTGGATAATAAGCCACTACTCTAGACCATGATGTCGGGAAGAGTCTTATCATATCTTTATACCTTTCTCAGGCTTCAAAGAGAGATTCTCCATCAGCTTGTCTAACACAAGTGAGTTGGTTTCTTAAAACGGCCGTTTTAGACAGTGCGAAATATCGGGCTAAGAAAACCTTCTTGAGCTCATTCCACGTAGTAATGGAATTATCTAGGAGGGACTGTAGCCAAGCTCTAGCTCTATCCTGGAGGGAAAAAGGAAAAAGATGTAATCAAATGGCTTCAGAATCGAAGTCATTACTCTTTAATGTGTCAGAATACTAAAGAAACACATAAAGATGTAGATTTAGGTCCTCCGTAGGGCTTTCGGAGAACTGATTATGTTGCACAGCTCAAAGTTATTGGCTTGAATGTTCGGGGAAGCTATGCTTGAATGAGGCTCATCCTGAGATGGGACGGTACCCCTAAGAAGACGTTCATTGTTCGCAGCCATATGAATGACAAATTGGGCACGAAGTTGTTCTAATCAGCATCTAATTCGAATAAAATGCTTGATTTTGTAATTCAGTTGTTTTGAAATTGTTGTTGTAAATTGTGACAGGAGTGTAACAAGATCGACAATAATGTTGGATGTTCGGTGAGATAACATGAGTGTAACAAGACACACAATAATACTGGATGACAGAAGTGTAATCAAACTTCTGAATTTTTTTTTGTGTAGCAATCAACAAAGATCAAAACTGAACAACTAGAAATTTTGGTACTGTGGCCAAACATTACTTTTAGGTTGGCTTAACACTGCATCCATCCTTGGATCACACATGAACATCTAAAGTCAAGTTTCTCTGTTCACACCAGATCCTCAAATTGAAACTTTGGGGGAAGTTTCTTTGTAGTTTGTACTCCAAGATGCTCTAGTACATTACTTCTCTGACACTACGTGAGTTTTATTTCCACCAGATCTCGTGCTGCTACTTTTGGTTGCACGGTTATCCCATGACTTTGGACCACTTTGCTAGATTGAGATCAAGGTAACTTGAGAAAGGGATTATACTTTGAAAATTTAATTTCCTTTATCCAGGATGCACATGAATATATTTATGAAATGTTGTATCATAAATTCCAATACTGAACAATTAAAAAGTGTTAAGGAGATTCCAAAATAAGAGCCTGCACTTGGAAGAAACTAAAGTTTCTTTGACTTAACAATGTTGCTTTTTGTATAGATGGTTGGTTTGGCTGTGATTACATTTGGTGAAATTTTATTTGAATTTTAACTTTTCTAAATCAGATGGAATGCAGCTGTGTTGGTCAATGTTGTGCAAGAAAAGCATATAAGTACACGTTGCTCTAATATTGGTTGAAATAAAAACTATAACATGCACCAGTCCATAACAGGATATTCGACAACCATAACAAGTTGCTCTTTTATTGATGAATGTGTTTTTTTTTCTCTGTGATTCATGAACAGGATATTCAGCAACCAACTTTTGTTTCTTCTTGGTTTAAGCTATTCAAATCCAACTTATGCTGCTGCCACACAGCCGGACATTCCAGTCTTTACATTTTTGCTCTCTGTACTGATGGGGTCAGTTTTGCGTCGTGTCGTGTATCATAAACACAGACACAAATTACACAATCTTAATTATTACTAAACTTTTACAGATAAACCAGAATATACAGTAATGCATACCTTAATAAACTTTTTAATGCAGTACAGAAAGAGTGAACTTGCTCAGATATGAACTTGCTAAAACTATCTGTTATGATTTACCAATGTGTTATTTCTTGTAATTTAAGATTGTTAAATGGAGGGAAATGATTGAAGAGTGTCTCGTGTTCTTGCAAATATTTTGATAGATTTTAACGTGTAGATTTCAACAAACACTTTCATTTTATTGTTCAGGGAACTATTGCATCTGCCTTTAACTACATACTCATTACATGGTGCAATAAGATTTTAGGTCCATCTTTTGTTGCCCTATACAATCCACTTCAACCCGTCTTTTCTGTCATACTGTCTCAGATATTCTATGGACTTGGGTTGCTTTGGATTTGAGCTTGAGCCTTATGCTAAGAAGTTGTTTATGAGTGCTCAGTTGAGGCACAAGATCTTTTGTGAAGAGTCTGTTATCAAAGCGTTTTGTGAAGCTGAGAAAGCACATAGGGGACATGTTAGTTGATCTTTATGTGTATGTGTGTGATTGGGTTTAGAGTGTGCATTTTGGTTTATTTGAATGATTTTGGTGAATTGTTTCTTCGTAGATGCGGGTTAGCGGGGTTTCGTATTTGCAACATTTTTGTGAACTACAATAGAAAGGAATCCACTATGCAACCTCACACTGCTTCAAAATCAAACTCAAAAGGAAGAACTTTCAATAAAGTTGTTGAAGACCCAAGGCATAACACTGGATCCCTGGTTGATTTAAACCAGTATGGTAGAAGCTTAAGTACAGAAGATGGTTCTTTTCATAGCTCTTCTGCTCCTATGCTTGAATTGAATCACAAAGATAGGGTTCACAGTTGGAAATAAGCTATAAAGAAGAGTGTAACTCCATTTTTCGACTTGAACCAGATTTTGGTAATTATTTCACATCACATAAATGCTTTGTTTACATAATGTGTCCTTATTTGTGTTTCAATGAGCTATGTATAACAGTTCTCCGAGTGCTTGTACCGATATAGATAAAAACAAATTCATCGATATAGACAAGTTTCTTAATGTTAAAGCTAAAATTCATCGATATAGACAACATCTCAATGCTAAAGCTAAAATTTCATGCATTTCTTTCTCATGTGAGACTAAATTGTAATCCACAACTTTTATAATTGAACCGCACATTGATTCATTAATCCAGGTTTTCAAAGTTAATTTGTTTGAAAACATTTCATTTGTTGGCTTTTTTCCGGTGAAGATTTCCACCAGCATTATCCCATAGCTATACACATCACCTTTAACTGAAATGACTCCCTTTGATCCATACTAGATCGCCGACCCGTGCTTCGCATGTGTATATTTCATATTTTTTTTATAATAATTTATATTTCATATTTTATTTGCATGATAAGTTTTTGAATGTGATAAAAAAAATTAGACAAAAATTTACTATGATAATAAATTTGAAGAAAGGAAAAATAATCAATTAAATACTTCTTTATAAACTACATTTGATGTTGTATTAATATCTTCGCATTCATCATTAGTCACCAATATCTTCAATCCTTTTCTTGAAGTAACCCTTGATACGGCTACATATAGTTGTTCATGAGAGAAAATTGGTTGAGGTAGATATACTCTAACATGTTTGAGTGATTGTCCTTGACTTTAATTGATAGTCATTGCAAATGAAACAGCCAAAGAAAATTAGCACCGTTGAAATTTGAAAGGGATTCTTTTATCAGAAGGAGTCAATGATAACCTTGGGATATAAACTTTTTGACCAATATTGCTTCCTAATATGACCTTTGCTTCAACGACATATTTTCCTAATTTTGTAATTATTAACCTTGTTCCATTACACAAACCTAAAGATTGTCCAATATTTCTCAATAACATTACTAGTACTTCAACTTTCAATCTTAATTTGTGATTTGGAAGTCCAGAAGAAACAATTGTGTTTAAAAATTCAGGAGTGTGTACATCATCCAGGATGTCAATATTTGAGTTTCCGTGATGGGGAGAATAAAAACTCAAATATGATGTTTCTTTTCCAGTTATTAAATCAAGCATATAATCATTGATTGAATCAACATCTGTATTTTTAGGAGCTAATATCGCACTATCTTAAAAAAAACGTTTGGTCAGTCATATTATGAAAAACATTTGGATATGTGCTTTGAACAATAGAGGCAAGTGGATCACCAAAACTTGGAATGAGCAAATTGTGTGGTATATTGATTATGATGTATGCATCATTAATCTCTACAATAGTGTCATCACCAATTCCCAAAATCTACTAAGAAAACACATTTCTTTCTTCAATGTCAGACGTTGAACTTCCAGTTAGAAGTCTCATATTTGTAGTTAATGTAAGAACTTCACAAAAATTCCAAAGATAGGAAGAATTTATAGTAGCATGAACAACATCTTGTATACTTCCTTTAGGTATTAAATGAAGGATTTGGTGAAAATCTCCACCTAAAATAACTACTTTTCCATCAAATGGGATATCTAAACTTCCATTATTATAAGATCAAAGAATATCCCTTAAACTACGAACAACAACTTCAAAACAATGCTTATGCATCATTGGTGCTTCATCTCATATGATCAATTTTGCCTTGGCTATTAACTCAGCCAAATCACTTTTTGGAGTTATTTTGCACGTTGAGCATTCATCAACATTTATAGGTATGGAAAACCTTGAGTGGGTAGTTCTCCCTCCTGGAATAAGCAATGCAATTATCCCACTTGAAGTTACTGTTATAACAATCTCACTCTTTGATCTTAAAGTTGCTGACATTGACCTCCAAATATAAGTCTTTCTAGTTCCTTCATAGCCATAAAGGAAAAATATCCCTGGTTTATTTTCATTTATCTTTTTCATGATACAATCATATATTCATTTTTTCTCAACAATCATAGTTGACATCAATCTACGATGCTCTTCAACCAAAGATTGTTTGTCATAGTTCAACTCATCATAAATCAATTTATTATTTCTCTTGGGTATTAATGATTTATCTGCTTGAGGAATTTTAGGATAATCTTCCAAACTCTTGTTATTAGTTCGCAAGAAAATTTTTATTTAAGCTAAAGCATAACTCTTCAGTTGATCATGAGTCAATACTAGATCTAAAATTTGAATGGAATATGAAACTAATTCAGATTAATTAATTAGTAAGCATAATATATAATACATACAAAAATAAAATAATATATTTTAAATTAATATTCAAATTACCTTGAACTTGTAAAAGGCGTCTTTGCTTATGTAAAATATCATCACACAAATACTCCCAAGTGTTATTCCAAACAAAGTTTGGGCGAGATATTTGCTTAGACAATAATAAAGTTCCAAACAATAGTCACAAATATTCTCTTGTGCCCCATTGACTTGCTTCTACAATTGCATCTATGTATTCCTTATCATCATCTAAAAATCCCAATGCATAGCAAGCCTCCTTAAAATTCTTCTTTGTATTATTATTAACTGTTTTTATTTCTTCGAAAGATCTAGGGCCCTTCACATAATTCAACAAAGTCCTTAAATAAAATTTCTCACCAGATCCAGGGGGCACAAAATGAAGTCTTCCAATTGCAAATCCTTGTTTTCGTGGAGCCCATTTGTGTTCTTCAGCTTTCCACACAAACTTTGTTGGAAATTGATTGAATGTTAGGTTTTTTGCTTCAGGATTTTTTTGTTGGCCTCCATCTATGCCAAAATTTTTGTACAGTGAACATATTTTCTATTGATAACGTCTTGAATGTCAGCATAATCATCATATATCACATGTTTCTCATTCTCTAAATGAAACGTGAGTCGTTCCACTGATGGGTCTCTATAATTAATATCAAAAGAAAATATTCTCCAAACAGTTTCACATACCGACAAATATCTACACTCAAAGTACATCTTTATTTCATCCAAAGAATCATATTTACTTTGCTCATTTCCATTGCTATAAAAGGTAACAGTTACACGATCATGGCCTATGTTGACATATTTAAAAAGATATTTTATTCATTGTGACTGATTACACCACTCCACATTTATATGAGCATTATACTTCAATAATAAATGTTTATTATAAGGAACCTCAAACCTGTTATCTAAAAATGATTCACCTTTTAGAATAAACACATCATTGTCTCTCCTTTTATATGTAGATATCCATCTACATCAATAATGGTAGAATCAACAAAATTTTTCGAAAAATATTTTGTGCACTTTTCGTTTTGCATGCATGGAGCTTTTTCATTTTGAGTGTCACATGGACCATGAATCATAAGTGATGGTACAAATTTAAACAACATGGACTCTTTATCTTTATCTGGAATCTCATCAGATATTATTTTGTCAATATCTTTAGGATATACACACTTATAATTAGTTTGAAGGAAAACCAATATGTGAGCATGTGGAAGTCCTCACTTTTGAAACTCAATAGTATATATCACTGCAAGTTAAATTAAATCATTTTAATTAATATTAAATTTTGCTTAGAAATACATTTGATTAATAATTATATAAAAAATTTAGATTAGGAATGAATTTACATATATGGTTACCTGATTTCACTTTTATGAAAATATTGCCCTTCTTGATGTCTTTTATTAACTGATCAAGTTTCATTTTGAAAAGTCGACTTACTAAATCGGGCCTATCCTCTGGCTTGAGGTGATATGTTTTCAAAAAATCAACCAATTCAGGTCATTTATGGTTACATGTGAATGTGATAAATAAATCAGGATACCCTGTCCAAACACATATTGCCATAGTATCCTGATAATTTTGTATCATATATGTTGCTCCACCAACAAAAGTAGACGGTAACACAATTATTTTTCTTGATGAAGTTAGATTAGTTCCTCCTCTAAGAATGGTCTCAGTTAAGCCCTTGTACAATTCAGCTCTTAAGTCTTTTTTATGATCTCTAATTCACTTAAGTGTGAAGACTCTAGTGCAATAAATGAATCCACCAAAAATTGTTGGAATGATCTTTTAGAAAACAATAATATTGAATGATCTGTATCTCTTTGTTGAATTTTATTTTCAACCCATTCTTTTTGTGTGACAAACTTCCTTTTTGAAATATATGTGTTAATATCTTCATTATATGGAATATCCTTTCAAAACCCATCTTCTCCTCTAGGAAAGAGAAGTGGATACTGTAATGGTAAATATGTTGGCTCAAATACAGAAATACGTTGTAATAATCCAGATTGAGTTTTAAAAATAACATCTCTATCAAAGTCTGTTGAATCAAAATCACCAACAACCAATGTTGCCACCTCTGAAGCTGTTGGAAGCTTGTAACGTCGACCATCAGAAGTTCTCTTTTTTAATAACCTTAACTTCATAGTTGGAGTATTTTATGTTGTTATGGTGTCTTGAATTATCCTATATATTTTGACGTATGGATTGAAAGTGTCAAGAACTTCCCTTATATTGTTAACAATTGTTGATTTCAACTCAAAGTCTTCACCGTCCATTCTGTAAAATATGAAGGTAAAAAATATTGGTGGTTATACAATCAAAGTAATGTTTTGAATATTTTTAAAAGTAAAATATAATAAACTCAAAGTTTCATATGATAATTATCTTACAACGTCCCATTCTGTTAGTTATTTCATTATCAGTGTCGTAGATGTACAGTTGAGAAAATTTTGGTTGATTCCCCGGTAAAGGCAACAAACTTCCAATTTGATGAAATTTTTCACCGTTCATCACAAATATTGGAGGTGCATTACCATTATTTATTTCTTTATAAAATTTTCCTCCCATGGAGGTGAAAGCAAACATACTATTGAAAGATCTAATATTTTCTAAAAAGAATTTACTCATCTTGTCATGTTAGTGATATAAATTATGCAAAGATTGAGGAAGTTTGGGGTATCGAGCAATTAGAATCCCGTCTTGCATGCCACACGCTGAAAATTTTGTTGTTAGTGGTCTATATTGTTTTTGAGCGCCTTCTTCATACCACATCAAAGCACCACAAAATTCACAAACACATATTGGTTTATCCATATTTAAGTATTCTGAATCTACAATTTATACAAAACAAAATAAAAACAATTTTATTTACTAAATAGTGAATTTTAATATTGGGAAAACATGTTTAAAAATATAATTTAGCAATATGATATACATATAAAATTTTGAATCTGGGTTAGCAGTGTCATCTAATTCTTCATTGACAATTTCTAACAAAAATTGAATCCTTAAAAAAAGTAAAAATATTTTTACAATGTTAAATATATATATATATATATATATATATATATATAATATTTTTAATCATACATTTAATAATATTTTAATATTACTTTAAATAAGTAATTTTAGTAAATTTTTTGAATTAGATTAATGTACACTCGACTCTTCACCATTTGTCATGCATACCATGTTGTTTAACTTATTTTCATTTTCATTTTCTACAAAGCAGTAAATTGCATATACTAAAATTATTGTAATAAAAAATAAAAAATTAGACCTATAGAATGTTAAAAAAAAATTATATTTACCAAATAGTCATATATATCATGGCAATATCATATACATATAAATGTTGTGTGCGTGTGTGTGAGCTAGTGGTGAAACGTTAAAAGTGTCATTTATTTTATCGTAGACAATTTGTAATTGAAAATGAATCTTTAGAAGAATATAAAATAAAATATTAGACTATGGAAATATTATTTTGAAAATGTTAAAAATGTATATCCTTTAAATAAAGATTGTCATATAAAATTACATGAAATAGAAGGAATACAATCTCTTCTCCATTTGTGATGCATGACATATTATTGGGCTCATTGTCATTTTTAATAGATGACTCTGAAACTTAAAAGGTAAATTATTTTTAATTTATTGAAAAAAAATACTATTTTAATTATTTGATTATTTAAAGAATAAATAAATTATATATTTAATTTTTTTGATATATTTTAGAATATTTAAATTTACCTCTATGTAAAAGACAATAAATTAAAAAGGGTTTACTTTTTAATCAATAATATTAAAAAGGGTTTACTTTTTAATCAATAATATGTGAGATTAATTTACACATATTTATATTATATCTAAGGAAAAATAATAATAATTGTTACTATATAATAATAATAATATTTTAAAAGTTTAAATTTAAATTTTATCATCATTTTTATTTTTATTTGTATGATTATATAGAAATATAGTAATAATTTTTATTAATTTTATTTATCGTAATCGATATAATAATAATAATAATAATAATAATAATAATAATAATAATAGTATTTATAATAATAATATTTTGAACCTGAGTTAGCAGTATCATCTAATTCTTCATTGATAATTTCTAACAAATATTGAACCCTAAAAAAAGTGAAATATTTTTACAATGTTATATATATATATATATATATATATATATATATATATATATATATATATATATATATATATATATATATATATATATATTTGTAATTATACATTTAATAATATTTTAATATTACTTTAAATAAGTAATTTTAGTAAATCACCTGAATTAGAAGGTACATTCGTCTTTTCACCATTTGTCATGCACAAAGATGTAAATTGCATATACTAAAAATATTGTAATAAAAAAAAAATTAGACCTATTGAATGTAATATATATATATATATATATATATATATATATATATATATATATATATATATATATATATATATATATATATATATATATATATATATATATATATATATATATATATATATATATATACACCAAATAGTAATATATATCATAGCAATATATTATAGAAATATCTTATACATATAAATTTTGTGTACGTGTGTGTAAGCTAGTGATGAAACGTTAAAAATGTTATTTATATAATCGTTGAAAATTTGTAATTGAAAATGAATCCCTAGAAGAATATAAAATAAAATGTTAGACTATGAAAATATTATTTTGAAAATGTTAAAAATGTATATCCCTTAAATAAAGATTGTCATATAAAATTACCTGAATTAGAAGGAATATCAGTCTCTTCTCCATTTATGATGCATACCATATTATTGGACTCATTGTCATTTTTAATTGTTTTTAATTTGTTTTTAATTTATTATAAAAAATATTTTAATTATTTGATTATTTAAAGAATAAATAAATTATATATTTAATATTTTTTTGATATATTTTAGAATATTTAAATTTACCTCTATGTGAAAGACAATAAATTAGAAAAAGTTTACTTTTTAGTCAATAATATGTGAGATTAATTTACACATATTTATATTATATCTAAATAAAAATAATAATAATTCTTACTATATAATAATAATAATAATATTTTAAAATTTAAAATTTAAATTTTATCATCATTTTTATTTTTATTTGTATGATTATATAGTAATATAGTAATATTTTTTATTAATTTTATAAAATTATAACAAAGGTAATAATAATAATAATAATAATAATTATAATAATATTTGTAACTTATTTTATAGATTCATACTATTTATAACTTATTTGTAACTTATAATAATAGTATTTATAATTATAATAGTATTTATAATAATAATATTTGTAACTTATTTTGCTTGTATATTATTATTATTATTATATATATTAATATTGAATATTCTAAGAAAATGCCACATAGATATTTAGAGCTAGGGAAATTTCCACGTAGACAATTAGGGTTAGGGTCGTCACCAAAGTCATCATGACAACCTTGGATTTATATTAAATAGATTCTATATGTCAACATTAATGATTAGGCATGTTGGTCTAAAATAGTAAAAATGTAAGCATGTCGAATGATAAATATAAACTGATTAGATACAATATGAATTTGAAGTGAGTAAATTACCTGGTGTAGCATAGCCAAAAGTAGCTAAAGTCTCAGTATGCCAGTTCCAATGTCCTTTATCCAAGAGCTTAGAAATGCCAAAATCACTCACATGTGCAACCATATCTTCATCCAATAACACTGTGGAATATTGGAACAAACCCTAGTACGAATAACATGTCGTCGAAGTCTGCTCACATGTTATTGTTTAATTGGGTCTTGTGTTATGGATCCAATTGTTTAAATTAGCTTGTACCCTAAGTTAGCTTATAATGGATAATTGTTAAAAAGCCCATTAGGTTAGTATGTTAGTTTTATTATAAATAGCATACTAGTCTCTCATATTTTGAATAAGGGAAAATAGGAAGATAAAACTCTAATTTAAAAGTGAGAGAGATTATTTGTTATTCTTGTATACTTGTAATCTTGTTTTAAGAAAAAGGAAATAGTAGCAGTTTATAACCGATCTTTCTTGTTATCTTTGGTAACCCTAAACCCTAACCCTTGTGGGTTTCTTGAGAAACCTATTTTACTTTGTTTTCTAAGGTATCATATTCACAACAAACACATTACTAGGCTTCAAATCACAATGAACTACCGGTATTGAAGAACCATGATGAAGATATTCCAATGCAGATGCAACATCTATCATTATATTCAACCTTTGCAAGAAGTTTAAACAATAGTTATTTGTATATAACCAATTTTCCACACTTCCGTTTGACATAAACTCCATTACCAATGATTTGAAATCTTCATTTGAACAATTGGTAATAACCTCAACAAGATTTCGATGTCGAAGATTTCACATTGCATTTTGTATCAAAACCTTTTGATGTTGCTTCCAATGTCAAGTCAAGCACTTTAACAACTATCATTTTCCCACCAGAAAGAATTCCTTGATGCACAGATCCAAATCCTCCTTTTCCAAGTAAATTACTCTCATTGAATGCATTAGTTGCTTTCAAAAGTTCGTAATAGAAAATCCTGCTTGTAGCCCCTAAAGTTGATACATAATTTTCTATTGTATTTCCAACTTTCTTCCTTTCATGCATTCAAAGTAGTAAGCCCATAACAATCAAAATTCCTAACACAACAATTATGAATGAGATGCATGGGATTAATAATTTCTTTTCCTATGTTTATCACATGATGATACCTATAGGTGAGGACTGCCACAAAGTGATTCGCTATAAATGAAAGATTGAGCGGTGAAGCTTTTGAAAGGTTATCCATTTGGAATCTCTCCTTGCAATCTATTATATGAAAGATTAAGGTGTTTAAGATTGGAAAGTGACTCTACAGATTTTGGGATCATACTTGTAATAAGATTTTGAGACAAGTCTAAAATTGTTAAGCTTAGCATTTGACCAAGTGATGATAGGATATAACCTTTCAATTTGTTATATGCTAAGGACAAAGTTTCTAAATTTATCAAAAAAAAAACTTATGGTTGTTGGAATGCTACTTGAAATTTGATTTCTTGACATATCTAATAGCACAAATGTTCCAAATTCTTAATCTTGGATGGAACATTACCGGTACAAACGCTCGGTCTTTATTATTACATTCCAATATTTTATATATGTTTATTAACCATCATTATATTATATTTCAAATATCAAAAAAATAATTCACGGGTCACTGTCATGTTCATGCTTGGAATAACAACTTATTTTGTTTCCTTTCTGGACTAGTTGGCGAATTCATCTGTACAGACAAAGCTAGTGAGAACTTAGAAAGAATGGATGTGGCAAGATTCCTTATCAAAACTAAGTTCTCTACTAATCTAAATGAAGTTCTCAACATTGATATCAATAACAAGGTTTATTGCATCAAAATGGTTGAAGAAAATCATGGACCTCTGCGTATCATTTGCCCTGAGAAAGAGGAAGGTACATCCAATGGGGAATCTTCTATGGAGGAAGATGATGATGAAGACGCGTGGGACTCACACGATAATGAAAACGTGATAGAAATGGAAAAGTCTCATCATAGCTCAAACAATAGGTCTAAGGACATTGGGGATGACTCTGACAACTTGGGAAATCAAATTGTGCAGAACAGTTTGACACATAGGGACAAAAAAGTTGATGAGACAAAAGACGACCACCTTTGTGTAGGAGTTACTAATATCAAGGAGGCTGAAGGTGACAAGTGCCTTAAGATTGTTGCTATCGAGGATATGGCAGACTTTTCATTGGAGTGTAGCAGAGATAAACAATATTTTGGTTTATCAACAAAAGGTGATGCCTTGAATTTAGCAGAAAAGAAAGTCGTGGGGAACCATGTACTTTCATCAGGTGGGGAGAAAAACATGGTCAACACTATTGGGGTGGGCCTCAACCTAAATGAATCTGACCCTATTTATGATTATCCTAATGGACTTAGGAACAAATCTCTTGGGCCCAAACCAAAGAAAAAGAAACTGATAGATGACATTTATCAGAACCTAAAAATCTCATTTTCAACATCGTATTTTTCCAGACTAATCCACCCCAATTATGCTAACCGTCCCAAGAACTCAGACAAAATCCAGCCTTCAATTCCTTCCTGTAATTTGATTAATACTGACAAAGGTGAATCAGGTGGTTCTGCTCTGTGTTGTGATTCAACTAAAGACTCAGACATAGAAGTAGGGAATTCAAGATTCAGAAACACGGTTGATAGTGTTCCATCACGGATTTGGGAGTCCATCAAAGAATTGGGCATAGAAGGGGACAAAGATGATTAGGACTTTGAAGGTTTAATCAGGGACATGGAGAAGAGGGACAGTTTAGAATTCGATGGCAAGCTGGAGGTAGCTAATATGGTGACATGAATATGATGACCTATAACATACGAGGTACTGATTGTTCCTTGAAGCTACGCAGAATTAAACAGATCATCTTATCTGGTAAGGCTGATGTTGTCTTCCTTCAAGAAACCAAATCTAGTTATATGATTGATTCAATAGTTCATAGCATCTGGGGCAATGAGGTGTGTGATTGGTCGGCTGTAAATTCTATTGATCAAGCTGGAGGTATTTTAACTATTTGGAAGAAGGGTGTTTTGATTCATATTCATAGCTTTAGAGGGAATGGATTTTTGGGTCTATTTTCCTCTTTCAATGGTGTCATCTGATTAATGTTTACTCAAAATGTAGCTTAACTGACAAAAGAAGTATGTGGACATAGTTGGTAAATCTCAAACATGTATCTGAGCCAGGTCATTGGATTATTTATGGAGATTTTAACTGTTAGGTTTATATTTATTTATTTATATTTATGTTGACTCAGTCCTATTTTTAAGTCTTTGTTTTACTGTCAGTTAGTGCATTTGCCAAGTCAAGGTTGTTAGCATGTTAGTAGCAGTGAGGACCAAGTATTTAGGAGGCAGTTATTTGGTAACTGGTGTAGTATATATTGCTACATCTGAATTAATAATAAACACAGTTTTTGAGCTTGGCATTTCATTTGTTAATTTTGACAAATGCTATCAGAGCGGTTATACAAAAACTGACAGCAATCTAGTGATTGGGAAGGGAAACACAAAGAGAGTAATCAAGGGAGGATCTCTGGGTAGGGTAAACACAGAGAGAACCGAGAGAGGATTACAAAAAGTGAATGTGTTCCAAAAGAACTGAGAATGGGTGACACAAATTTCGCGAAGGCTTGCATTCCGATCTTTGATGGAGACTATGATCACTGAAGTCTCTTGATGGAGAACTTGCTGCGTTCCAAGGAGTATTGGAAGGTAGTGAATGAGGGCTTCACAAAACCAGCCGTAGATACAACACCAACCGCAGAACAAAGTAAAGCTTTGGAGGAAATGAGGTTAAAAGATTTTAAGGCTAAGAATTATCTATTTAGTAGCATAGATAAAACTGTCCTTAAGACAATTACAAAGAAGGGAACAGCCAAGGAACTTTGGGAATCCATGAAAACCAAATTCCGAGGCAGCGCCAGGGTTAAGAGAGCTCAACTTCAAGCTTTAAGGAGAGAGTTTAAGGTGTTGGAGATGAAGGAAGGAGAAACGATTAACGATTACTTTGGCAGAGTCATGATTGTTTCTAATTCCATGAGAAATTGCGGAGAATTGGTTGAAGAGGTGAAGATTGTTGAGAAAATACTTAGGACTCTAACGGACAAGTTTAATTATGTGGTGTGTTCGATAGAAGAGTCTAAGGATTTGGATGAATTGACCGTTGATGAGCTGCAAAGTTCTTTGTTGGTTAGGAAAACGATAACAGATGATCAAGCTCTAAGGGTTGGAGTTGAGTATAGTAGAGGAAGAAGCATAGGTCGTGGTAATTATCAGGGAAGAGGTAGAGGACGCAATAGTTCAAGAAGCAAGGAAACGATTGAATGCTTTCATTGCCACAAATTAGGCCATTACAGGAACGAGTGTCCTGAGTGGTCCCATCAGGCGCATTACACAAGTGAGTTCAGTGAAGAAATATTGTTGATGGCTTTGGAGAACGGTGAGCAACATGAGGCTTTGTGGTTCTTAGACTCGGGTTGTAGCAACCATATGACGGGCAACAAACGTTGGTTTACACACCTTGATGCATCTTTTGCCTGCAATGTCAAGTTAGGCAATGGCATGAAGTTGGAGGTTCCTGGCAAAGGGAGCATAAAGGTGAAAATTGATGGTATTGTTGCTGTTATCCAAGATGTTTACTATGTTCCGGGACTGCAGAATAATCTATTCAGCATAGGGCAGATGTAGGAGAAGGCTCTAATATTTCTCATCAAGCAGGGAACTTGCAAGGTGTTCCATGAGAACAAAGGCTTGTTGTTTGAGACATCGATGAAGGCAAACAAAATGTTTGTGCTTCAAGCCATATCGTTAGGCAGTAAAGAAGCTGAACAAGGGCAATGCTTGATGGTGTCAAAATCTGAAAAGGAGAATCTCGAGCTCTGGCACAGGCGTTTTGGACATTTGAATTACCAAGGCATAAGAAAGCTTCAGTAGAAATCAATGGTTCAAGGCTTGCCGCAGTTGAAACAAAGTAGCACCCCTGATGTATGCTCAATCTGTATTATGGGGAAGCAACATAGAAAATCGTTTGCACAAAAGAGCTTGTGGCAGGCTACAGGGAGGTTACAGCTGATTCATGCAGACTTGTGCGGTCCTATCACACTCAACTCTAACGGCGGTAAGAAGTACCTTTTTACCTTGATAGATGACTACAATAGGAAACTATGGACTCATTTCCTTGTAGCAAAATCTGAGGCCTTCGAGGTGTTTCAAAAATTCAAGGTGTTTATCGAGAAGGAGTCAGGAACAGAGATAGCTTGCTTAAGAACTGATAGGGGAGGCGAATTTCTGTCTACAGAATTCAAAGAGTTTTGTGACAAGGCTGGCATCAAAAGGCAATTGACGACGTCTTTCACTCCACAACAGAACGGGGTAGCTGAACGGAGAAACTGAACCATTATGAATATGGTTAGGTGTATGTTGAAGGAAAGCCAAGTGCCAAGCAAAATGTGGTCGGAAGCTGTAGCTTAGGCCACTCACATTTTGAATAGATGTCCGACTTCGATCAATCCAGAAAAAACTCCTCAAGAACTTTGGAGTGGTTTACCACCATCAGTGGATCATCTCAAAGTTTTTGGAAGCCTATGTTATGCTCATGTGGCCGACCAACAACGCAAGAAATTGGATGATAAAAGTGTTAAGTGTATTTTCCTAGGTGTGTCACAAGAATCTAAAGCATACAGATTGTATAATCTTCAAACTAAGAAAATTATGGTGAGTAGGGATGTTGTTTTTGATGAGTCCAAAGGATGGCAAGACATCAATGAGAGTTTAGCTGAGTCTACTCAGCTCAGATGGGAAGGCAGTGAAGATGAATTCTGGGAATCTGAGGATGAAGCAGAATCTGTCCAAAATGACGGCCAGGACACAATAATAGCAGCAACGGGCTAGAACTCTGTAGCTGCAGCAGCTGGCGGCAATGAACTGACCTCATCTGAGAGCACGCAGATTGAAATAGAAGAGAAAGAGGAGGAGGATGTTGAAAGCCTCCCACAGGCTGAACTAAGGCCAAGAATTAGAAGTAGGCCGATATGGCATGATGATTATGTAATGGGCAACTTCTGTGAGCAGCTTGCACTATCCGTAGATGGGGCTGATCCAAGCAGTTATGAGGAAGCTAAACAAGAGGAGAAGTGGAGAAAAGCCATGGCAGCTGAAATGGAAGCAATCAACAGAAATGATACATGGGAGTTGGTTTGCTTACCATTACAAGCTAGTCCAATTGGAGTGAAGTGGGTTTATAAAACCAAACTCAATGAGCATGGCAAAGTGGAGAAGTATAAAGCTCGACTTGTGGTGAAGGGTTATGCTCAAAAACACGGTATAGATTATAATGAAGTTATCGCGCCGGTAGCCAAGTGGGATACGATCAGATCACTATTGGCTCTTGCTGAACACCATGGATGGGAAATTCATCAGCTTGATGTGAAAAGCGCCTTCCTTCATGGGGAGCTCTCCGAGGAAGTATTTGTTGTGCAACCTCCTGGTTTCATGGTTAAAGGAGAGGAACATAAAGTGTATAGGCTCAAGAAAGCTCTATATGGCTTGAAGCAAGCGCCGAGAGCTTGGTTTAGCAAAATAAAAAACTATTTCTTGAGTGAAGGCTTCACCAAGTGCCCATATGAACATACTTTGTTCATCTATGCTCATGAATCTGATGTACTCCTTGTGAGTCTGTATGTGGACGATATCATGCTCACAAGTAACAGTGAGAAACTTGTGAAGGAATTTAAGGCATCAATGCAGTCTAAGTTTGAAATGACCGACTTAGGCCAAATGATGTATTTTTTTGGTGTAGAAGTCAACCAAAGTGATCAAGGGGTTTTCATCTGTCAAAGGAAGTACACGAATGAACTTCTCGACAAGTTTGGAATGTTGGACAGTAATCCGGTGAGAAATCCTATTGTGCCAGGGACAAAACTAAGTATTGAGGGAGATGGAGTGCTTGTGGATGAAACACAATACAAACAGCTGATAGGAAGTTTATTATTCCTCACTGTGACCAGACCGGACATCATGTTTGTGGTGTGTCTTCTAAGCAGGTATATGACGAAACCTACGAAGCTACACATGATGGCTGCAAAATGTGTGCTAAGATATTTAAAGGGAACTGCAGAGTTCAGTATAAAGTACCACCAAAAGGGACAGGGGAAACTCCTAATAGGATACACTGACAATGACTTTGCCGGTGATACGGATGATAGGAAGAGTACCGGCGGCTATGTGTTCTTCTTGGCGGGAGGAGCAATCTCACGGGCGTCCAAGAAGCAACCGATCGTGACTTTATCAACAATCGAAGCTGAATTTGTTGCAGCTGCTTCATGTGTAGCACAATGTATATGGCTGAAACGAATTCTTGAGCAAATGGGATGGACTGAAAGTGTTATATGAGCAACCACTATGTTCTGTGACAACAACTCTACCATTAAACTGTCAAAAAACCCCGTGCTACATGGACGGAGCAAGCATATCGATGTTCGTTTCCATTTTCTTAGGGATTTGGTCAGAGATGGAGTTGTAGAGCTCGAGTACTGTGGTACCAAGGTGCAGATAGCGGACATTATGACCAAGGTCGTGGGTCTTGAAGTGTTTGAACGACTAAGAGCACATCTTGGAGTCATGAAGAATGAGAAGACCTTGGATGCTTCTGGTGTTTAAATTCAACTTAAATATGTTGAGTTTAGGGGAGAATTTGTTAGGTTTATATTTATTTATTTATAATTTATGTTGAGTCAGTCCTATTTTTAAGTCTTTGTTTTACTGTCAGTTAGTGCATTTGCCAAGTCAAGGTTGTTAGCATGTTAGTAGCAGTGAGGACCAAGTATTTAGGAGGCAGTTATTTTGTAACTGGTGTAGTATATATTGTTATATCTGAATTAATAATAAACACAGTTTTTGAGCTTGGCATTTCCATCAATGTTATAGATAAAAAGTGTGGATTAGGGGTTTTTAATCATTCAGAGGCATAAGATTTTTCTTCCTTCATTGTAACTTGGATTTACTGGATGTTCCTCTGATAGGAGATAATTTTACGTGGTTTAAACCGAATGGTGTTTGCTGCAGAAAATTAGACAAATTTTTAATTTCAGAAAGTCTTGTGAATTCTTGGTGTATTGTTGCTCAAAAGGCTGGTAATAGGGACATTTCTGATCACAGACCAATTTGGATAGTGACTAATCAGTTCAACTGGGGCCCTAAGTCGTTTGAGAGTTTCAACTATTGTTTCGATCATCCTGAATTTTTGGATTTTGTAAGATCTGAATGGAATTATTTATATTTTGAAGGTAGTCCTGCTTTGGTGCTATCAAAAAATCTAAAAGTTGTACGTACTAAATTGCGATGGTGGAACAAACAGGTATTCAATATTCATGATCTTAGATTGGAGGAAAACATTCATTCATTAAACAGTTTGGAGGCTGATCTGTTCTCAGACGATAATCCGATTTCTATGGATCAATTGAGACTGAGATTGAATTTAAATGATTTTGTTTGGGACAAGCTGTTTATTAAGGAAAGCATAATCAATCAAAAACCAAGAGCAAATTGGATTAAGGACGGGGATTTGAATACAAAGTTTTACCATGCTCTATTCAAAACAAGGGTCAGGAGAAACTCTATTGTGGCTTTAACAGTGAAAAATACTTTAATGGAAGAAGTGCAAGATATTAAGCAGGTTACTTTCAATCACTTCTTGGGCATATTCTCTAAATAATCCATTCCGGCTACTTCTATTTCTTGGGCAATCAAAAACAAGCTGTCTGCTCATGATTGTGCAAACCTGGAGGCAGACTTTTCTATGGAGGAAATTATTAAGGTGGTTTGTGAATGTGACGGAGACAAAAGTCTAGGCTCCGATGGATTTAACCTCTTATTCATTAAACGGTGCTGGAGCATTTTAGGCCCGTATATTTTCAATTATATCAAAGTTTTTCATCAATCAGTGGTGCTCCCAAAAGCCATGACATCCTCATTCATTGCTCTAATTCCTAAAGTGGAATCTCCTTAAAATTTTGAAGACTTTCGTCTTATTTGCCTCATTGGAAGTATTTATAAGATTGTTGATAAAACATTGGCTTCCCGTCTTAGCAAGGTTATTAGTAAGCTGATTTCCGATTCTCAAACGACTTTCATCCCGGGAAGACAACTTCTAGACGGGGTTCTTATTGCAAATGAATTGTGTGACTATGCTTCAAGGAATAAGAGAGATTGCTTCCTTTTCAAAGATGATTTTTCTAAGGCCTATGATTGTGTGAAATGGGAGTTTCTTCTGAATATTATGTGGGCTAAGGGATTTGGAGCTAGGTGGATTAACTGGATCAAAGGAGGTGTTTTCCAAAGCTTTTTGTCAGTGTTAGTGAATGAAATTCCTTCTAAACACTTCAAGGAAAAACGTGGTCTTAGACAGGGAGATCCGTTATCTTCGTTTCTATTTGCAATTGTTGTTGAAGGTCTGGCTTTCTTAATTAAAAAAGCTTCGAATTTGGGTGTTCTGTCTGGTGTTAACATTAATGATTCAACCAATCATAATTTACTCCAATTTGCAGACGACATCGTCCTTATATCGGATGCATCATGGTCAAATGTGTGGTGGTTTAAGGTAATCCTCTAGGGTTTTGAAATTATTTTGGGCCTTCGTCTTAATGCATCAAAGAGTGGCATTTACGGGATTCGGGCGGATGACTCCTTTCTCTTGGCAGCCTCTTGTTTCCTTGCTTTCCCAAGGAAATCCATACCTTTCAAATTTCTTGGATTGGCGATTGGTGGTAATCATAAGCGTGTTTCCTTTTGGTATCCGATTATTGATAGGATACAATCTCGTTTATCCAATTGGAAAGGAAGATTGCTCTCGATTGGGGGTCGAGTCACTCTTATAAACTTCGATTTATCTAACCTGCCAATCCATTATCCTTCCTTTTACTTAGCACTGAAGAAGGTTATCAATCTTATCATTAGCATCCAAAGGAGATTTCTTTGGTCGGGATTGGCCGGCAAGAAGGGTTTGAATCTTATCAGTTGGGAAACTTGCAGCAAATCAATGGATAACGGTGGCTTAGGCATTAGAGATATTGGACTATTTAATCAAGCTCTCATATCAAAGTGGTGTTGGAGAATCTTATCGGATCACTCGGCGGTGTGGAGAAATTCTCTTGAAGCGAAATATGGTAATTTAACAGGCTGCATTTTCTATGATGCTGCTAACATCGGTAAGTCAAAGCGGTCATTATGGTGGCGTGATATCCTCTCTATTTCTTGCAATATGGCATCAGGTAATTTTTTTTGGAGTCTATCCAAATCAGTATTGGGAATGGTATCTCCATCCCATTCTGAAACGCGGCTTGGGCTGGGCCGAATAATTTATCGTCCTTGTTTCCTGAATTATTCGTGGCAGCACACAACAAAGTGGTTTCAATTCAGTTTCATGGATTTGCTGTCAACAATTTTTGGCAGTGGGTTATAACACCTAATCAATTTGTCCCGTATGCACGGAGAGAGGCGGACATAGCAGCCATGCTGTCCTTGTTGCAGCCAATTGCTTTGAATCCCACTGGTGCTGATTGTTTTTGTTGGGTGCACAATTCGGAGGGTGTTTTTTCGGTCAAGTCGTGTTATATGAATATGTTGGCAGCCAATTTCGTGTTGACTTTGGATGGCGATTTGAATTTTTCTTTAAATTGTATTTGGGTTTCTAAGGCTCCTTAGAAAATTCAAATTTTGCCTGACATTTACTTCTTGATGGTCTCCTGTCCCGTGGACTTCTTGGTGTTAGAGGTGTTATTTCGAACGACCTCGATAAGACTTGTGTATTCTGCTGCCATTCTATTGAACATTCGTTTCATCTTTTCTTTGTTTGCCCGAAGAGCATTATTGTTTGGAATTTGGTGGAGGACTGGTTATGCATCCTGATTCCGAGAGTGAATTTTTGTCATATTCACTTGTTGGATTGGTTATCCTATTTTCCTACGGCTAGAAAGAAGGCGATTGCGACTTTTCTCTGGGTGGTGATTTGTTGGTGCATATGATATGGTTACATAGGAATGATATTATATTTAAGGATGTAATATTCGATTCGAAAACTATTTTTGATAGGTTACTTTGCTTTCTTGGTTATGGTTACCCAAAACGTCTAAACAGAATTCAAGATGCTCGTATCTAGATTGGCTCAACCAACCTAAGGACTTTTTGTAAATTTCGGTTCCGGTTTGGTTGAGTTTTGTTGCATTTGTATATTGGATTTTGTTTATTGGGTTGAAGTAGTTCTAGTACTTCGATTTTATATATTCAATTTAATTATAAAAAAAAATGAGAATATCTATTTTATTATAATTACTAATTGTCTCTATTTGAGACACAAAATTTTATTTTCAAATATTAAAATTTCTCTTTTTCTCTTTCTTTATTTCACAATTTTTTTTTTCATTTTGTATGATTAATTAATACAATTGAGTTCATAATAATATGTGTTTTTCCACTAAAATATACTTTTTTGACTGGTCAAAATTACTTAATTTGTATATATTTATTTAAATTCACTATATTATAATAATTTACTATTCTAACAATTAAAAAAACGATATTTTGTAATCCGGGTGAACCGCAACCAAATTTATTATCCCTTTTAAAAATAATAAACTATTTTGGTTAGGAATTATTAATAAATTATTTTGATTTTTCTTTATTTCATTACAATGCTTTATTTCTTCACAGTTATAACTAATTGGCGTCAACTAAATTAAAAATAAAAAAATACACGGTTTTTTTTGGTTTACTCGGTATTCCCCAAATCTTCGTTCCTTAGCAGGAGTTCGTTTATCCTTCGAGTCCAAATACTTGATTGATTGTTTTATGAATATAACAAGTGAAAAGAGATGAACGGTGCATATGCGGTGTTTTAAATACATGTGAATGTTTTTCTTTAAAGAATTTAATGCTGAAATCACTAAAGTAAAGAAATGAATAACTCTAAATTAAAAAAAGATTTTAGCATATCAAATATTATTGGTGAATTCTTATCTACTCATCTCTAAAAGTTGGGTAGAATTACCCATTAAGTAAATTAAACTATATTACATTGGAAACCTACAAAAGTTAAACTATTAAATAAACAATTAAATATAATAAAATGACATACATTATTGAATTGGTTGAAGGTACATTATCCAATTTTTTGTGTGGGGTAATGAAGTTGTCTCCGATATTAGTATGATCTCTGATTATATGAATTGCACTAACCAAATTAGACAAATAACTTTTATTATCGGATTTCTTAGGTTACATTGTTAAAGAAAATACAAGAGCTAGCAAAGAAGAAGAAAGAAAAAAAACATTTTTACTTAATGTCCCAAACTTATTTTATTATTCTTTAATCTTAGCACCAATATTCAATACATTCCCCGATTAATTTGGTTGGGATATCAATTATGGTGGCAAATAATTCCAATCCGCTAGCGTGTACCTCTCTACTAAGTCTACTGTCAATAATCCCAATATAACAGTGTATTGGTGTATTTTCCTAATTAAACTTATTCTAAATACGATGAATTAAGAGAGATCTTCACATCTCAAAAGCACGTTTCTTGGAATGCAATTCAACTTCATCATTATACTCATAAGCCACTCCACCATGGCTAGTTAAATCCAACCCAGCCATTTCTTCTTCAGCTGAAGTCCTCAGCAATCCCATCTTATGCAGAATAAAAAACAAAGTTCCCATAGTAACACTAACCCAAACAACAATAGCCACAATCTGAACACAATGTGCCCCCAACAACATTCCACCACCTCCCATTAACAAACCATAAGGTCTCTCCGGCGAGCCGCCGTAAACTTCCATAACATACTGTTTCTTAGCAAACAAGGCAGTGAAAATAATCCCCCAAGTTCCACAACCACCGTGAAGTTGAGCAGCTTCAAGAGGATCATCGTAATGAAACTTATCAGCCAACATATTGCATCCAATCAAAACCCAAGCAGCAACAAATCCACAAATAACAGCAGCCCATGGATCAACAACAGAACAACCTGCGGTTATAGCAGCAAAACCACCCAGAAGACCATTACATACATCAGTAACATTCCAATGACCGGTTTGCATGCGTTTACCAAACAATGTCGTCAATGCAGCAGTGCATCCAGCCAACGTTGTTGTCACTGCTGTTCTTCCTATAGCACTCCATTGACCATATGAATTACCACTTTCACCGTATATTTTCAAGATGCTAAGAAAAGAACCAGGGTTAAAACCGTACCAGCCAAACCATAACAAGAATGTTCCCATAACAACTAAAGTACCACTATGTCCTCTCATAGAAACAACCCTACCTTCATGATCAAATCTACCAATTCTCGGTCCTTCAATGAAAGCACCCCAAAAACCAGCAACAGCACCAACTAAATGAACAACACCACAACCAGCAAAATCAATAACACCGGAACCAAACAAGAGATTCTCAGATCTAACAGGACTACCCCAACCATCACTAGACCAAAACCAATGAGCAACAATCGGATAAACCAAACCAGTTAAAAAAGATGAATATATCAAATAAGAAACAAACTGTGTTCTCTCAGCTATAGAACCACTCGTGATTCCGGCAGCAGCGATTGCGAAAGCCCACTGATAGAGAAAGAATCCGTAATCAAAAGACTGAGAAGGAAAATCGCTTAAACCAAAGAAATGTTTACCGATGAAACCGTTTGAAGGTGTACCATAAGCTAGGGCAAAACCAAAAACATAGAAAAAGATACCACCGGTTGCAGCATCAAGCACGTTTGTTAACATAATATTCATGGTGTTTTTGGCACGAACGGAACCTGCGCAGAGCATTGCAAAACCGAGTTGCATGGCGAAAACTAGGTAAGCGGAGAAGAGAAGGTAGGTGTTGTCAACTGCATAGGATGTGTCTATGAACTTGTTTGCAACAGCATTGAAGTTGTTGCAGATGTATTCTGCAGCGGCGGTGGAGTTAGAGTTGGTTCCGAGGAGAGCGTGGAGGTCGGAGGCGGAGCAAGCGAAGGAAGCCATGGTGGTGATGTTGTTGCAGAAAATGAATGGTGAAGTTGTGTGTTTGTATATAAAATAACGTTTATGCCGGTGATGTGTAACTGGAACCAGCTTGCATATTCTAATTTTAGGAATTTATTAAATAAATAAGTTTGTTTCGGTAATGTATAACAAAATATTATAATAACGCTAAATAATATTATCAAAATAAAACAATTTAACTTAATTTTATTAATTTGTATAAAGTATTGTAAATACTACTTCAATTTCAAACTTTGATACTGCATTTAGTAGAAGATGAATGTAAAATTGATTGCGTTTCGATTTTTTCCTGTTTTAGGCTGAGACATTATTTCTTTACGTTAATTTTCTCATTAAAAAAAATATTTTCACCATTAAATATTTTTTTTTTTTTACCTTTTTCATCAAAAAATGTATAGAGAAAAAAAAGATTCTGTCAATAGTTGAAAAGAGATTCGATGATTCAATCCTTTCAGAAAAAGAAAGATTCGGTCCGTTTTAACTCAATTTTTATTATTATTATTATTAATGTGAATAACAGTGATAAAACGGGTCGTCTGCCTCGCCCCGCCAAAAAATAAATAGAACAGACATGTTTGTCAAGTTGAAATAGACATAAAAGTCTAATTCATCCCGTCAAGGTGGTAGATGGCGAGCAAGTCCGCCTTTTTTTATATTTATTTTTTAATTTTTTTAAATAAATTAATAGGTTTTTTTTTATATTTCAATAAAAAATATTAAACAAACATTTAGAAAACATAACTGACAAAAAGACTAAAATCATCATTATTCCTCAATCAAAAATATAACTTTCAATGAGTTTTCCCCTAAAATAAAAGCAAAAATAGATGGTCATAAAATAGAAGGAAAAGAAATGTCCAAATAAAAGAAAAATAAATTATCACATGTCATATATTTATGATTAGTTTTGTTGCATTATGTTTTGTTATTTAGAAAATAAACTATTATGTCATTTAATTAAGATGCTACTAAACCAATATGATTGATTTGCATGTATTTGATTATTTTATCAGTTTAAATAAGATAACATGTACATATTTTCATACAAAGACGCCTTAAAGGGAGGTGATTTTCATTGCGTCTTTGGTCAATCGGAAGGTGGAACTAAATTTATTCATGATTGGAAACAAGTCATGAAATCAATTTTGGTATTGGTTTTTTGGATGATGCCTTAAAAAATGTTTATTTCATAGGTGCGGTGGATTTTGGCGGACGACGGGTTTTTGCGGGGCGGAATTTGGAGGGTGACGGTCTTTAGCGGGGCAGACTTTGGTGGGCGGCATACCCAAAATCTCAACCCAACCTGACATCTTTTAGCGGGTGCGCGGACCGACCCGACGGGCCACGACCCGTTTTGCTACCCCTAAATGTGGATTTTGTTGACTTAATTCCAAAACTAAAAAATTTAATTTTAAATTGAAAGATGCTTAATGTATAAATTTTAGACTTAATAACAAAACATTCCCTTAACTATAAGGTTGGAAGCAAATTTAGTCCTACCCCATATCCCCTTCCAAAAACGCTGATGTGTCAATATTTTAAGTGATACATGTGACAATAATTGACTCACGTGGCTCTGCATAATTATAGACATACCTATATTCCAAGCATATAAGTATGTATAGAATTATGTGCATGTCTGCAATTTTGTTAGACTTTCCTGAAAGTTTGATACTTTTTGTTTATTATAGGAAATCACAATGTGTGGCCACTTACTCTCACATTGTGCTACCCACAAATGGTCCAATACTTTGGCCAGTTTCAAATATTGAATACATCAACCCTCCAGTCATGAGAAGGACACTAGGAAGGCCAAAACAACTAAGGAATAAGTCCAATTATGAGCAAAGAAAACCTAGTGTGTTCCCAAGACAATTAAAGACAGTTAAGTGCAAAAAATGTCAAAAGTATGGACATAACACTAGAACATGTAAAGGGAAAAGTGTTGCTGACAGACAGATTCCTAAGGGAGGAAACAAGCAGAAATCAAATGCAAGTGGAACATCTGGTGTTGAGCAGAAAAATAAGAAACAGAAATCAAATGCTAAGGAAGTTGAGGTTGTTGTGTCTCAAGGATCACAAGCTCCACATCCATCTCAAAAGTTGACTTCACTTAGGATTGATGCATATTTTGATGTAATGACTTAGGCTTGATGTAATGTCTTACTGTTTTGGATGTAATGAATTAGGCTTGATGTAATCATTTACTGTTTTGGATGTAATGAATTAGGCTTGATGTAATGACAATTATGCATGTTTGGTAATGGCAATTATGCATTTGGTTTAATCAACATGTATATCTCATATGTCAATTGTTTTTGTGACTGGTTTAACATGACAATTTTAGGCTTCAATTTTGTTCAACATGACTGGTTCAACATAACACAGTGAAAATCATAGACAATTTGGTTCAACAATTCAATTTCATTTATATCATAATTTCAAGATTACATTAAACATAATCCCACAACATAGTCTTCTCCTAAACATTATCCCGTAACATAAACATTAGGCTTCCCCTTAACAGTAAGTCTTCACCTAAATATTACATTAAAATTCAGCTTCTAAAAACAATCAATCCCATAATAATACAGATCAAGCCCATAATGACCACAACAACTAGAATAATTAATCCTTGCCAAAACTTTATCTTCTTTTCAAATCCTCATATTGTTTGAGCTTCAAATTATCATTCTACTTAACTTCATTAATTCTCTTTGTTAATGACGAAATCACCTCCTTTGCATGCACCGACATTTCTTCATCGTACCAATTGAAGAAGTTACATCCCTTTCGTCCTTGCAACTGAAGAACATACACTCAAATTCAGTGTTTTACCAATTCAAAAATAAACTTTCGATTACTTTATAATCTAGGTTTTACCTTGTATATCCCACAATCATTAAACCTTCGCCCATGATTCTCCTTTGTCCATAAAGTGGCAAGTGGTGAATCAGGGTCACAAAAGCAACAAACTTGTCTTCTTCGTGATGCACAGTTGCTGCTAGACATGACATACGATTCTGAAATCTTTGGGTAAAATGGAAGCAACGAAGACAAGTGGTTTGTGAAGCTTAAAGTTTGGGAATTTAGGGTTTTTTTGGATGGTGATGAAGAACACTGAGCATATGCACGATGAGAGAGATGAGAGATTGGAGATCTTATGTTTTTTTTTTTTTTCAATTTCTCAAATAATAATCCAATTAATTAAATTATTTATTATTCTTTTAATGACATGGAAGTGCCACGCAATCAATATTTTTGTCTCATCACTTAAAATTTTTACACATCATCGTTTTTGGAGAGGAAAATGGGGGTATGACTAAATTTGTTCCCAACATTATAGTTTAGATACTGTTTTGTTCATTTTTAAAATACAATGACCAGTTTCGTGAGTTAGTCAAAACACGAGGACCAAAAGTGTTATTAAACCTAACTTTTAAAATCAAAGTGAACGACATCTATAAGTTGGGAAAAAGTTTAAAAATCGCAAATTCACATGGTATATAATACTATATTTGTTCATTTATATAATAGACAACTCAGTTTTTAGATTCATTGAGTAATCAATGCATTTAGTCAGTTTATAGACTAGATACATTGATTATTCAATGAACCTACAAAGTGAATTGTCTCTTATAAAAAGGAACGGAGGTAGTATGTTGAAAAATTAGCTCGAAACTATGAAAATAGAACCGTAAACAACAACTTACCATAAAAACACTACAAAAAAACGCATGAAATATAGTGGTTTTAAAATGGCGTTTAATAAAACTACTATTATTTTACCGTAAAATATGATGGTTTTATAAATTGGCGTAATATTATAGAAAAATGACGGTTTTGACCGCCTTTATTTGACACATCTGTTGCTTCACGGTGATTTTTGTTTTTATTATATTTTTTTAAATCAAATATTTCCTTTTATAATTGTGGAAATTGATCTATAGAATTGTATAAAGCCCTAATTTTTTATAACAAATTTAATTAATTAAGTATAAGAGATATTCAAATTCGTTACATCTTAAATTTAACTTATTTTGATACAATTCATTGGGACTTTACACCACCATAAAAATTACTACAAACATTTGATTTAAGGCTCATAACATGTTGCCACGATCAGCTTAAAATTTATCGAGTCGCAATCACATTTTTAGGAAAATAAGTGACAAACCATCATTTCAAAATAAGAGAAAATTAGGTAAGAAGTCAGTTAAGCGGGAGGAAGGTGTTAGACACCTCTCACCTCTATTGTACTCAATAAGACCATCTTTAGGTTTTTAAGAGTATGTTTTGTTTTGTTTGTTTTTACTTCCAAGACTTTTTAATTCCAATAAAGATTTAAATCCAAAATACTAATTTTATCTCTTAATGTACTCGCTAGAGTTTTACAACCTTATGCCTACATACCTTCAATTTAGAAGGATCAAAGTTCCGTAGTTCGTATACCATCTACCTCTAATCCTATTCCTAATCCATTATTTATGCTCTCGGATGTTTGAGCTTTATCCCATGCTATATCACTTAAAAAGTAATTTCTTAAATCCCAAATAAGGCCCCTTAAGCATCCCTTATGAAACCCCTTAAATCCTTTGTAAAACCTCATTAATATACCTTATGAAATCCCTTTAATATTCCTAAATCAATCCCTAAGTCAATAAAACCCCTTAGAATAAAAATCCCTTTAATATCCCAAAATTATTTAATAAAAATTATAACCCAAAAACATTTAAATTAAATTTTCAGTCCTAAAATTCTATTTAAAATCACTTTAGAATTTTAAACATAAAATTATATTTAAACCCCATTTGATAACCCTACAAGAATATATAAACCCCCTTTAAAATAAACCATAAACCCAAATTTTAAATCTAATCCAAAACTTTATTAATAAACCCAAATTTATTATAATAATCCCAAAATTTAAATTAGATCCAAAAGTTTAATAATAAATCCCTATTTATTTTAATAACCCCAAAAGTTTATAATAACACCAAAATATCAATAATTCTTTAATCTCTAAATCATTAAAATTAAAAATATTTTATTTGAATAATTCAATTTTCAATCTTAATATTTGTTATCCTTAGTTATATACCTCTTAATCCCTTTTTAATTAATTTATTTAATTCATAATCCTGATCATGGTTGTGTTGTGAATGGTCGTTGAGATCATTACACAGTGATGTTGAGTTCATATGGATATACCAACTCGGGTAAAAACACGTTTTCCTTTTTTTTATTACGTTAATAGTCATATTAATTGTTCTGGACTGGACCGTAAAGTGTGTGTCAGGCACGATCCAATCCCGTCGGGCACATGCCCAAGGCCTAATACATGAGGGTATGGGGAGAGCGCTTCCCCCACCTTTCACACATCCCACCAACTGCCCCGCAATAATCTCCTAGTCTTGCGGAACAGTTGGACCAGGGGCAAGACCACATGATAGGTCTTAACTGCTCCCACGCAAACCCTGACAGTTCTTCCTTGGGCCTAGTTGATCCAACCCATGAGAATAACCTTGACCCGACATTGGGGGCACACTATAAATACCCTCTTTCATTAGAGGATCAGATATTCTATTATTTACTACTTTCTGTATTAGCTCACTTCATAAGATATTTCTCACTTTGGCATCGGAGTACCTTGTAGGTACACCCCCCTCATTTCTTCACCGTAGAAGTTGTCAATCGCTGGAAGATTCCTCCTAATTAGGTCAGATCATTAACCATAATAAGACATAACTAAAACTAACCCTATACTCCAAACAAAATACATATAAACAATAATTAATCTCTTCCTCAAATTGAAACTCAAACAAAATTACAAAAGTGAATATATACAATAGATAATGATACCAACTTGGCATGTCGTGACCCACTTAAGTTGCTTCCTCCCTTCTTTTCTTTTTTTTCTCCTTTTCATCTCCCTTCTTTTCTTTGATTTCTTTGTGTATTCCTTTTTTCCTTGGTGTTTCTCCTTTGTGTATCTCTTTTCTTCTTTTTGTATTTCTTTGCTCCTTGATAATTTCCTTGTATCCTTTTTCTCCTCTTTGTATTCCTTGACCAACTTATGATAGAGGCTATTAAGGTTTTAGTGTTGTTGTTCTTCAGTATGAAGAACAACAACTTTTAGGGAGTGATTTATAGATTTTGGGTGAAAAAAATAGAAGAGATAAGGGTTCTATTTATAGAACATAATTAAGGTTAGGGATTTGTATCAAAGTTCCTAGCCCAAAAATAATAACATTATTAATAAAAATAGTATTACTAATAATAATTTGATAATATATTAAAAAACCCCTCCCAACTTTATTTTAAAATAAAATCTAAAATAAATTAAATCTCATTTGTTTATTTGGTAGAAAATATGCATCCCCATAAACCTATATTTGTAAAAAATCTATAAAAATATAGAATAAGATTAAAACCCAAAACTAATAAAATAAATAAAATTCTACTCCTCTTTTAAATATTTTTCAAATCAATAAAATAAAAAGAACCAAAATCCCCTTCTACAACCTAAAACTCTTTTTTTAAAACAAAAATTAATTAATTTTAATAATCTAATAAATAATTATTTGATTTTAAAACAAATATTTTTTATATTAATCCCAAGTTAATAATAAAAAATAACTAAAATTATAACAATCCCAATAAAAAAACTTGATAATATTATTTCAAAAATTTAAAATAAGAAATAAATATATAAATTTTATAACAATCCCAAAAAGTTATAAAATATGTCTAAAAAGTCAAAAGAGCCATTCTTTGACTGTTTAGATCATAGAAAAACCTGGGTCAAAATTTAGGGTACGACAGTTGCCCCTATTTAATCGGTTTTGAATCAAACGGATGATGTTGACGAGCCTTCCTCCTTCCGAGGAGGAGACGATTAAATATAAGAGGACCCCTAATTTTTACGGAAACAAACCCTATGGCTCTTAAAGAAGATCAAACCATGGCGCTCCAATTACTCTCATATCCATGTGTTTGGTAAAACTTTTGCAAATCCGATCTCGTAGGCAAAATCCCAGTGGAACCCCAGATGACAACTCCAGATTGAATTGCTTTGATAAACCCTAATATAACCCATTGACATCAATTCTTGACTAAATAAACCCTGATGGAACCCCTTATCAATCCCTTATATAACCCTTTATCAATCCCTGATAAAATCCCTTATCCCTTTCAACCCCTCTGGATGAACACTATCATTGATTCCTATGATCCTCCGATCATGTTGTTGGAATATGATAAGACTTTAATGATACCTCAATCACTCTGGATACAAACCCTTGAATAGAACCCCATATTCAACCCCTTGACAAAAACATCCGCTAAAATCCCTTTTGTAGAACCCCATAAATCCCTTTCATAAAAACCGATAAAATTATCCTCGGATCCATTCATAAAACCCCTGATACAACCTGTTTGAATAGACATACGGTAGAACCCCTTTGGAAAAACTCTCTGGTATAAAATTCTGATATAACTTCTTGGTGAAAAATCTGGTAAAACCCCTTTTGTGGAACCCCTAAAAATCCATTTAATCCGGTAAGACCCCTTTGGTAAAACTCCTTTGTATAAAATTTTGATATAACCCCTTTGATAAAAACATCCTTGGATAAAATCCCTTTGCTATACATCCGGTAGAACCCCATTGACACGGAAATAAACTTTTTATTCAAATCAAGGCAATCTGCCGATAACACCAAAATTCCACATAAACACTTGGTTCAACTAATCTTCAAATAAAGAATGATACGCATTGAAAACAAATGAAGACTAACAAATACTGAAAACTCCCAACAAAGGGGTGAGAACTACATTCAATAATTAACTGTGTATAATTCATGTTAAGAATAGTAAACACACAATCACACACAACCAATACATCATCACGACGTGCTTGTCACTTCCAATTATAGTTCAATAAACACATAATAATGCAATGTGACTCAACAAATGACACAATGCTTGTGATACCAATACACCATGGTTCATTCAATCCAACCTGATTCATAATAGAATCCGGATAAGTCACATACACCCCTACTTGTCAATGATTTATCTCCATCATACTCCACATTGGAGTTCGGATGAATCATATACACTCCTCCTGAGCAATGATCCATCACCACCAGACACACCATGAATGCATGACAATAAATATTCATACAACACATTTATAATAGTAATCATACATCTTCACGATCCTCCGAATCACATATGAGATACATACTCACCGTAATACACACCAGTATTACTACACCTGTCTAAATCGTTCATCAATACACACTACCACAAGAAATAACTCACACGGTGTTAATTAGCTATTTATCTAATAAATTCACCTAAATTCCAATTTTAATTATTTTCACCACCATTACTAGTTCCAACAAGCTCTGGCATCTATCAAAACCTCCCAGGCCAAATTGCATCGAATGCGAAATCGAGAAAGAAATCGCGTAAACGGCATTTTCTGCACCTTTGTTGGTCATACGCGTAATGGTTAGGGCCATATGTGCATTGCCCGGCTCGCCCCTCAGCCTTTGCGTGCCAGAAGCGTAATGCTCATATGGCCCATCCTCATACGCGTATGGGCAGAGACGTTTTCCTTCACAAATCTTCACACAAAAGCATGTTATGCGTAACACTCCCTCATACACGTATTGCATTGGTCTCTTACGTGTATCACACATGTAAAATTATACCATACACATAATAGCCCCCTTGTTACGCGTATGGACAGAGGTTATGCAGAAATTCAGTTTCTCTCACACCAGTCTGAATCTATTCACTTTGATGTCACTTCTATCATTCAGATCTGTCCTAAAAAAATTTATACATCAGTTTTAGGCCTATAATCTCCTATTACCTCTTTTACATATCATTACTAGTCAATTGGTTTTTTCCTAGATCTAAATTCGTTAACCTCCACCTGCAACAAAACCATATATGTAAACACCAACAATTGTATGACAATAATAACATCAATTTATCATGCAATTCATGATAGTGACAATTCGATTCACACAAAGATTCATCACAAATTCATTCATACACAACAGATTCATACTGTCGCTCCCGATAGATGGGACCGGCCCAAATAAAGGTACAGACGCGAACGGTCGGCGAGGGGGACAATGAGAACACACAGCCGTGAACTCATTGGAGAATGAATAGAGTCGCCATCTAGGCATTTTTATCCCGGAGGAAAGGTAATGCTGCATAAACCTAGAAAGAGATGGATAAAACGGCCGCGAACCAGAGAGACTGAGAAAGGGGGTTGGTTACAACCTGGGAAGGTATTAGCACCCAGATTGTCCGCCGTACTCGACGGGATCCACGCTTAAAAGATTTGTGTTTTAAAGGGGTAGTGTCAGTGCAATTTGTGTATAAATGGGCTGGAAAGAGATATACAGGTGTCAGTGTAAAAGAAATGTGAGGTGCAGTATGTATAGTGTCAGTGTAGGAACAGGAATAAAATGCTCATGATAATGAGGCTAAGAGAAAGATGCTGAAAGAGGGGGAATATACAGAGACTTTTGTTCGATAACTGTTAAGTTATGCCTACGTATCCTCTCGTGCAATGAGGAAGTCAGAACACCGTAGTTCGACCCAAAGAGACTGAAAGGTGAATTGACTTGTGAACTGCCTGCTTGTCTATGCTCAAGTGTATGATCTGTCTGGCACAGATGCAAACTGTCTTGCATTAGACGGAAGAAGCAAGTTCTCGTTTGTGAGTGAATGAGATGAGAAAAGAATCCCGGAGGAGACGATTATTGTTTGTTTTTGTGTTTTCAGTCTTTTATTGCTTTTGGATCTTGTCATAAGTTAATGAGCTTAAGTTTAAACCAATGGGTTAGCAAACTCATCACATCTTCCCTCTGATTAGGGGTAATGAGAATACCTTAAGTGTGAAGTCAGATTCTCACACTTAATCACCTTTGGTGTAGGATTAAGATCATTAACCTACTTGTGATTAATTAGATGTTTTTGGTGTTTTTGTTTAGTGTTGAGTAATGAGGTTAAGCCATAATCAAGGATTAAACAGACTCATTACACCATCCTAATAGAAGGATAATATATGAGAATGTTTAAGCTGAGGAAAGCTCCTCAACTTAATCCATGGTTAGGGATTAAACTCATGACAAAACAAGCCTTTGATTAAGTGGATTTTATTTAGTGATATGATGAAGAAGTGATTTTTAGGGTTTATAAGACAACTTGAGGGGGACTTGTCCATTAACACTAGGGTTAGTCCTTCTTAACCAGTTAAGGAAGAATTAGAACCCTAATGCAAGGCCCAAGTTACAAGTGTAATGTCTTGATACTTATTAAGTGAATTGATTAAGAGATTTAAACACATTAAGGGTTTAACACTTAGGATTAAAGTTATACACTCCATCCTAAGAGAAGGATGCAGGCATAAGCTTAATCACAAAGCCTTAAAGCCTTTAGGGTTTAGTCCCTGATTATGAGATGAGAATAGAAGACACAAAGAGACACAAAGGTAAAAACTAAGAGGGGAACTAATCAAAACCCTAATCATTGTCATGCTTGGTTGTTCCTAAGGTTTGTGAGGTTTTCAAGAGAAGTCTTCAATGGAACCACCAGGAAGCAGATGAACAGGATCAAGAGAAGCAAAGTGACTTGCTTCATTCAAGAAGTCAAGTCACTTGAAGAAAGAAAGTGGGAGGAACAAGAATGAGCAAGCTCAATCTCAAACACAAACAAGAATGCAGCAATGGATGCAAGAGAGATGAAAAGAAAAGTTATGAGAAGTGAAGGCAAATTCACTTCTCAAGTTCACTTACCACCTGAAATGTTAGAAAGAAATGCAATGCAATGCAAAATGGGATGAGATGACATGATGCAAACCAAAACCAGAAGCATGTTGATGATGATAATGATGCTATGGGATGTTACAAACATGAGGCAGCACATGGAAATGATCATACAAGTTTATGAATGCTAATGAAACAAGCTAGGAAGCATGAACATACATGGAGAGTTATGAAGTGCATATGGCATACAACATGGCAAATACATGATGCAATGATCAAACATGCTTTCTATATGTCTTATGATGTCAAGTGAACTAAATGGATGCTTGAAATGTCATGGCAAGTCATGTTATGCAAGAGAATGCAAGAGGGATGCACATGAAAGCCCAAATTAGGGTTTATGAACCAAACATCAAACAAAAATCAAAATCAGAAGCAAACCCTAAGATAAAAAATTGAAAATTCCACACAAAGGACCCCTAATCCTATACTAAACCAATGCCCAAAGGAGAAGTCTCAACTCTTAACCAATCTCAAGTTATGATTTTTACAAGTTATTAGGGTTTTTAGGGTTCTTAAACAAAAGAAATGTCAAACAATTGAAAAATGCAAGATCAAATTATGGCCATTTTATCTCAAAAACTACATGTTAAACACAATGCAATGCAAGAAGAATCAATGTCCAACTCTTCATGGATAGGCAGAAATGATTTTTGAACTTAGGATCAAATTAATGCATAAAAATGATTTTAATTCAATGAGAAATCCTTAAAATGCATCAAGATCAAAAAAGAAATTTGGTTTGAATGTTGGACAATGTTTCTAAATGTCTTAGAACATTTCATGAATTTTTTGGTGATTTTTAAATACCTAAAAGTATTTTTAATAAATTAATTTTCATTAATCAATTAAAAATAATCTTTTAAATATTTAAAAATACTTTTTTAATGATAAAAATAAAAACAAAAATATTTTTGTGTCATGAAAATTATTGAAACTCATGAGAAAAAGTTTCATAATTTTTAGACAATTTTTACTATTTTAAAATAAATATGCAAGTTAAATGAAAAAGAAAATGAAAATAAATTAAATAAAATAAAAGGAAAGTCAAATGAGTGGAGGGCCAGGATGAGCTCTGGGTTTGAATTGGTTGACCAGCGCGCATCTGGACGGCTGGGGTTGCATCTGAGCCAATTAACCTAAATACGAATTAATTAAACTAATTAAATGAATTAGGGCTAATCAAATGAATCTGAGCCTTCCACCCACGCGGGAAGTCAACTGGTCAAAGGCATCCTACGCTCAGAATTCAAATGGGAGTTAATGACTGTAATTAGGGCAAATCACTTTCAGGTGACCGGAGGGGAGCTCCGGTCATCTTCTCCGGTGGTATCCAAACCCTAGAATACGATTCAGGCCACCATTCTCCAAATTAATCCCAGGGAAATGTTCCTCCACTCAAACCTTGCTCGAATCAACTCTCAAAAAGAATTTTTCATGCCTGAACTAAGAGAATCGAAGCCATGAAGTTTCACGGGCAAAATTTCAGAGCCCTGGTAAATCCTCATTTCTCACTCATTCTTAAATCTAAAACCATCCCCATGACCAGCAAAGCATACATAATCCATTTTTAACATAAAAACCAAGCTCTGAAAAGTTGTAAACCTGAAGCTACCTGAAGTGATGAACTATGGATTTGAGCTCTCCTGACCTTGCTCTGGTGCAGAATGCTTGCTATGAACCCCCTGAAGCCAATGGAAGGCTTGGAATGAGCTTGAACAAGCTGTTTTGAGAAGTCCAGTTCTGGTGTAGCAGGAAATGAGCTTTGTGTACAGGCTGCTTCAGACCAATGTGAAGGGTGGTTTTGACTCCTTTTGATGTGCTTGATTTGTTGGTGAAGAGAGCTTTGATGTTTGATGGCTATGGAAGGTGATTCGAAGAAAAATGCAGGCTGAGGTGAAGAATGGTGAAGCTCAATCCATGCTGGTTTCAGGCTTGAATCTTGGTGGTTTCTGCTCAATGAGACCAGGTGAGATGATATGTGGAAATGATTTGGATGTTTTAGGTTTGTGGAGGCAGATTCGAAGAGAAATGCAAATGGGGTGTGTTTGTGAAATGTGTTGCTATGGTTGTTTCAGCTTGGCCTCTTGATATGTTTTGCTTGCCAAGGGATAGTATAAACAATTCCTATAGGTCAGATGATTTGACATGGCCTTTATTGATTGGTAAGTTCACTTTTGCCAAAAGTCCACTCTTTGTGTAAGAGAGGTATGGCTTGGTTCTAGGCTAGTACAAGCATGGGGCTGGCGCAGCAAGGTGTGTATGGGATGCTAGGAAGGTTCAGCAACCAATGTAGCAAGTGGGGGAAAGAGTGATCATGAGTTTTGCAACTTGTTCCAACTTTGGTTCACATGTGATTTTCCCATCCCATAAGCCATGAAACATGAGCATTCTTGGTTCAATTCTGACTTTTAGGACTTAGGTGATGTTTGTACATTGGTTTGATGTCAACTAGAGGTTACAAACAGCCTTGGTTCATGGTTTTGCAAAATTCACATTTGGTGCACATCTTGAAAATCAATGATTTTAGCCAACTTTGTCACACCATAACTTTTGATCCAAGAAGAATTTGATCATGTTCTTGTACTTTTTGAAAAGGGAAAAATGTGTTCTACAACTTTCATGACCAAAGTTTTTCCATTTGAAGCATTTTTTGATCAAGAATCAAGGCTTGAAAAATGACCTAAAATGAAGCATTCTTGAAAAGTCAACTATGCCCAAAAAGTCAACATTTGCAAAAACTCCAAATTCTTGATTTTTGTGAACTTCAACCTTCTTCCATGATCAAATAAAGATCATATACACTCAAAATGATGAAGATCACCCATTGGTTGGGTCATTGGGGGCCTCAGATGCCCTGATTTTGCACTGACTTGTCTGAAAAGTCAACTCTTGATCAGATGACTTCCCTATGGAATCTCTTCATGAAAATTGATATGCATACTCCCTATACCATATAGAGACCAATGGAAACAAGAATGACCAAAAAATTTGGAGTTATGGCCTCTGAAACCAAAACCCTAATTTTAGGTCAACTGTGCAGTCAAACCTGGCTCTGCATCCATTCCAAACCCAGTTCTTGTGATTCTTTTGAAATCTTGACTTTGAGATGATGTAATATGATATAAGAACACATATGGATCCCTTTGAAGTGATTGTTGGCCTTTGGAGTGGCTCAAGAAGCTCTTGGATTGCTCAGATCACAAACCCTAGATGCAGATGACTTAGAAACTATGCAGTGAATCAAAATTGTGATATGAGATGGTATGATTGTGTATATGCATATGAAATGATCACAAGCCATGGTGTGAATGGGTGAGGGCAAATTTGGGGTGTTTACGGCTGCCCCTATTCAAACATGAGTTAGCTGTGCAGGGTGTAAGCAACGGCTTAACAGGCGAACGAGATAACTTGTGGTTGAATACCAAAGACAGTCCAAAATTTGCACTCACAGAATGAAGAAGAAAAGGGATATGGATTGTAAAGGAAAATAAAGTATATTGTAAAGTGTGGGCGACGGAGGACGACCGTCGAGCAGAGGACGACTGCTGGATAAAGAGCAATGACGGGGACGGCCGACATGCTGGGGAAAGTGCTGAAAATAAAGCAATGACGGGGACGACCGACATGCTGGGGATAAAAGTAAAGCCAAGACGGGGACGACCGACTAGCTGGGAAAATAAGATACTATGATGGGGACGGCCATCAAGATAAAGCTGTAAAAATTCTCTGGGATTAATGAAACATGACGGGGACGGCCATCAAGTTCATAGAGCAAGGTAACCGACGATGGGGACGGCCATCGGGCTAAAAGGAAAGGGACCACGACGGGGACGGCCATCGGGTTAAAGAATAAATGAAATAAACAGATGATGGGGTACGGCCATCAAAGGTGAAGGACGATCACCTAGCAGGGGACGGCTGCTCTGTTGGGGATAAGATGAGGGACGGTCATCTAAGGTGGAGGACGACCACCTGGCAGGGTACGGCTGCCGAAAATATTGCGACATAGGACGAATGCCGGATAAAAGGTCAACGATGGGGACGGCCATCGGATGAGCATGATGGAAGACGACCATCAAGAGGTGGAGGACGACCACCTAGCAGGGGACGGCTGCTCTCAAGGTTTATCATGACATAGGACGAATGCCAGATAACCAAAACCAACAATGGGGACGGCCATTGGATGAAATGATGAAGGACGATCATCAAGAGGTGGAGGACGACCACCTAGCAGGGGACGGCTGCTAAAAATCAACGATGGGGACGGCCATCGGATGAGCATGATGGAGGACGACCATCAAGAGGTGGAGGACGACCACCTAGCAGGGTACGGCTGCTCTCAGGGTTTACCATGACACAGGACGAGTGTCAGATAAGAAGGAAAATTTGCTTTGTTGGAAATCTACTGGGGAATAGTAAACACGGACGAGTGTTTATATCCAAGAAACAAAAGGTATAAGTGTTCGGTATTGTGTATAGATTAAAGATGCGGACGAGCATCCCTAAGACTACGATACGGACGAGTATCGGGTAGAAACAAATACTGACACGTGTTCAGAGATGATGATACGGACGAGTATCAACTGGTTAACAAAGAACACGGACGAGTGTTGAATCTGAGAGGACTCCTCTGGTGAATAGTAGACACAGGCGAGTATCTATATTCAAGAAGACAAAAGTATTTGACACAGTGTATGGATTAAAGATGCGGACGAGCATCCTTAAGACTATGATACGGACGAGTATCATGTAGAAACAAAACACTAGACGCAATGTTCTGAGATGATGGTACGGACGAGTACCAACTGGTTAACAAAGAACAAAAACTACTGTTGAATCTGTGGGTATATAAGTGGCGTATACAAGATACGGACGAGTATCTGTATGAGTGCATAGATGAGTGTTTATCTGCTGGGGAAGGTGACACGGACGAGTGTCGAGAAAGAAAAGTATAATATGAACAAAAATCTGATATACCAAGTGTAGGTGACTGTGCTGGGGATATGACACGGACGGGTGCCAAGAAGGTGTATATAAGTATATGTGAGTGCAAAGGGGATGTCTTTGGCTTTCTGCTGGGGATGTGACACGGACGGGTGTCAGGAAGTATCTGTAATATGAGCGATCTTGTTCGTAAAGAGTGTTCAGGCGACCTGATTGGGGAGTGATGACACGGACGGGTGTCACAAAATGAGTATATACTGGTGTTTGTGGTTTGCGAGGCAGCTGCCTTTGCTGGGACTCTGGTGGGGACTCAAGGGGAAAGTATTCTGCATTCTGATGAATGGTTACTAATCACAAGTGCTGATTCAAAACATGGCTTATGATTATGCTATGTGTTGGTTTTTTTTTGCCGTAATGCTCCGTACTAGACGGAATGCTACGCTTTGTGGGTGAATATGATGCAAATGTTATGAGTGTGCAAAGATACCAAACCGGGATCTTGGTCCCGTTGCTGCGAAGATCTCCGATCGATCTGCTTGAAATGGACATCCCAGCTGGGGGTGAGATCATTAGTAGATCTGATGATATGATATCTGCTTGGGGATATAGGTCATTGGTAGCCCTATCCCAATAAATGAGAGACCCAGCTGGGGTTTACAGAAGCCTTCTTCACTCTGTTGTGATCTCCTATGCGCTGCTCTTCTGGATAGAGGCTGGAACTCTGTGGGGAGATGATTCCCTGACTTTTGTGCTCCGGCTGAGGATAAAAGGCAACTCGGCTGGGGAGAAAGAGAGATCATTGAGAGACCTTCCTAGGGATTCTGTTGAAGAGGATCCTTGACTCAGCCGGGGATATGGGCATCTCCTGCGATATCTGCCCATCCTGATGGGGATAAGTAATAAGTGGCCAACTCAACTGGGAGAAGTCATGGGAAGCAACTCAGCTGGGGGAGAGAGCACTTCGGGTGCTAAAATTGAGTGTGGATTTGCCAGCTTGCTGGGATAAAGTTTTCATGCCCCGAGTTGCATTCTGGATACCTGCAATCCTGAAAAGAGATAGAGAAACGCACAAGATAATTCCGAGGTATCCCTTACTGGATTCCGTCAGAGGAGTTCAGAATACTTCTGAGAGTGAACATATTTCCTGCGAGCATGTGTTTTTATTTTCTTAGAGAGAAACATCTGTACTCGTGCAGTCAGTTTTTTTAGAGACATCAGACATTTTTTTGCAAAATAAAAATGTACAAAACGAAACATGACTGAAAAATCTGATTTTATTAATTCATGTGCCCTGAATTGGCAAGGTACAGTCAAAGAAACAAATCCCCTGAAATGAGGAGATTGTTACAAATTGAGAAATAGAGTGCTGGCAATGTTGATGACACTTTAAGGAGCTTCCTCTTCTGCTATGACTCGTATGACAATGACGTTCTTCTCGTCTTGCTTTCTGAAGAAGGCTGATTCTGATTGAAGCTTGATTCTGTTGAAGCTTTCCAAGTTGTAAGTGATACAGCCGAATTCAGAATGCAGTTGTTCGCTTATTCCCTTATTTTGCATGGATCGCCCTTTCGGGTTTTCAATCCATCGGGATACCCATTTTTGCCTGAGCTGTCCAATGCGGCTTTTCAACTCAGCGGGTGTACATTTTTTATTTTCCCTTACTTTTGCCCGAGTCTTTTATTCTGTTTTTGACTCGCCGGGATGCCCTTTTTTGCCTGGACTCACATTCTGTTTTTATGTCCAGCGGGTCATTTTTATGCGAAGTATTTTTTAACTGCATCTGAATTCACAGGGGACGGGAAATCTTCACCATCCATGGTGCTGAGCATCAGCGCTCCACCGGAAAAAACTTTCTTTACCACAAATGGTCCTTCATAATTTGGAGTCCATTTGCCCCTGTGGTCTGTATGAGGAGGGAGGATTCTCTTCAGCACAAGATCTCCCACTTGGTACTCTCGGTGCCTGACTTTCTGATCGAAGGCTTTCTTCATTCTCTTCTGATACAACTGTCCATGACAGATTGCAGCCAATCTTTTCTCTTCAATCAGACTCAGTTGTTCGTACCGGGCCCGAACCCATTCTGCTTCGTTCAGCTTAACATCCATCAATACCCTTAGGGAGGGTAATTCAACTTCAACCGGTAGGACTGCTTCCATACCATACACAAGTTGATACGGTGTTGCCCCAGTGGATGTCCTGATTGACGTGCGGTACCCATGCAAGGCAAATGGTAGCATTTCGTGCCAGTCTTTGTAAGTGACTACCATCTTCTGCACAATCTTCTTGATATTCTTATTTGCTGCCTCAACAGCGCCATTCATCTTTGGCCTATAAGGAGAAGAATTGTGATGTTGGATCTTGAAGTCTCGGCACAGCTCTGCCATCATTTTGTTGTTTAAATTGGAACCATTATCAGTAATGATTCGCTCGGGAACCCCGTACCGACAGATGATATCTCTTTTCAGAAATCTGGCTACCACTTGTCTTGTAACATTTGCATATGAGGCTGCTTCAACCCACTTGGTGAAATAGTCAATGGCAACCAGGATGAATCTGTGACCATTCGAAGCAGTCGGCTCGATCTTGCCAATCATATCAATGCCCCACATAGCAAAGGGCCAGGGTGAAGACATGATGTTCAAAGGATTGGGAGGTACATGCACCTTATCCGCATAAATCTGGCATTTATGGCATTTTCTGGCATAGGCACAACAGTCAGCATCCATTGTGATCCAGTAATAGCCTGATCTTAGCAACTTTTTAGCCATGGCATGCCCTCCTGCATGGGTACCAAAGGATCCCTCGTGCACTTCATGCATTAACAACTCCGCTTCCGTCTTGTCAACACATCTGAGGAGTACCATATCAAAGTTCCTTTTGTATAAAGACCCATCAGTGTTCAGGAAGAAATTACCAGCAAGCCTTCTCAAAGTCTTCTTATCATTGGAAGATGCCCCAGGTGGGTATGTTTGATCCTCCAAGAAGCACTTAATGTCATGGAACCAAGGCTTATCGTCTTTAACAACATCTGCTGCGAACACATATGCTGGTCTATCAAGTCTGGACACTGAGATCTGAGGTACAAAGTTAGCAGCTTGAACTTTGATCATGGATGAAATGGTAGCAAGAGCATCTGCGAACTGATTCTCGTCCCGAGGGATATACTCAAGCTTGACCGTTGTGAAGAAAGTCAATAACCTCCTTGTATAATCCCTGTAAGGTATCAGATGATCCTGGTGGGTGTACCATTTGCCGTTGGTCTGATTGATTACCAGAGCTGAATCTCCGAATACAGTCAATGTCTTGATCCTGAGGTCAATGGCTTCCTCAAGACCCATAATGCAAGCTTCGTATTCAGCTTCGTTGTTAGTGCAGTTGAAGGTAAGTTTTGCCGAGAAAGGCATGTGAACTCCTTTAGGTGTAATGAGTACTGCACCAACACCACGACCATTCATATTAACAGCCCCGTCAAACATCATAGTCCATTCTTCTTCCGGGTCAGGCCCTTCAGTGTGAATAGGCTCTTCATGATCTCTTGATTTTATGAACATGATGTCTTCATCAGGGAAGTCAAATCTCATAGGCTGGTAGTCATCAATGGGTTGCTCAGCAAGATATTCAGATAGTACACTGCCCTTGATGGCTTTCTGAGAGGTGTACTGGATGTCATATTCCATGAGAATCATTTGCCATCTTGCAACCCGTCCGGTAAGGGCTGGCTTCTCGAAAATGTACTTAACCGGGTCCATCTTTGAGATCAACAAAGTAGTGTGGGTCAACATATACTGTCTCAGTCGGCGAGCAGCCCACGCTAAAGCACAACAAGTTTTCTCGAGCAGTGAATAACGTTGTTCACAGTCGGTAAACTTTTTGCTCAGGTAGTATATTGCATACTCTTTTCGACCAGACTCGTCATGCTGGCCCAGCACACACCCCATCGACTCTTCTAATACTGTCAAGTACATTATCAGAGGTCTTCCTTCAACTGGAGGCATAAGGATTGGAGGTTCTTGTAAGTACTCTTTGATCTTGTCAAAAGCCCTTTGGCAGTCTTCGTTCCATCTGACCGTTTGTTCCTTTCTTAACAATTTGAACAAGGGTTCACAAGTCGCTGTAAGGTGAGATATGGACCTTGAGATGTAGTTCAATCTACCTAAAAACCCTCGAACTTCTTTCTCAGTTTTCGGTGCAGGCATCTCTTGAATGGCTTTGACTTTATCAGGGTCAACTTCAATCCCTTTCTCGCTTACGATAAAACCCAGCAGCTTACCGGATCGCACCCCGAATGTGCATTTGTTGGGGTTCAACTTCAGCTGGTACTTCCTCAGACGCTTGAACAATTTCAGCAGATTTACCAGGTGGTCTTCCTCTGTAAGGGACTTGGCGATCATGTCATCCACATAACATTCTATTTCTTTATGGATCATATCGTGGAATAATGTCACCATAGCCCGTTGATATGTTGCACCAGCATTCTTCAGTCCGAATGGCATCACTTTGTAACAGAACGTGCCCCAAGGTGTAATGAATGTTGTCTTCTCCATGTCTTCAGGTGACATTTTAATCTGATTGTATCCTGAAAATCCATCCATGAAGGAGAATACCGAGAACTGAGCCGTATTATCCACCAATACGTCAATGTGAGGTAATGGGAAATCATCTTTCGGGCTAGCTCTGTTCAGATCCCGGTAGTCAACACACATTCTTACTTTGCCGTCCTTTTTAGGCACAGGTACTATATTAGCAACCCACGGTGGATAGCTAGTCACAGCAAGGAACCCGGCGTCCCATTGCTTTTGTACCTCTTCTTTGATTTTCATTGCCATGTCCGGACGAGTACGGCGCAGCTTCTGTTTGACCGGTGGGCATTCTTCCCTCAAAGGCAGCTTGTGCACAACAATGTCGGTGTCCAACCCTGGCATGTCTTGATAAGACCAAGCAAACACATCCACATATTCTTGAAGCAGGTCAATCAGTTGTTTCTTCACTGAGTCTTGCAGGCAGGCCCCGATTTTAACTTCTTTCACATATTCATCTGTACCAAGATTGATCACTTCAACCTCCTCCTGGTGAGGAGTAATAACCTTTTCCTCTTGTCTCAACAACCTGGCTAGCTCTTCAGGAAGCTCATATTCTTCTTCAACCCCTTCATCGGCTTGATTGATTGGATTGTCAAAGTCATACGAAGTCATAGCCGTGCTGTTGTCGGTGCTGTCCGGAAGGCACTCTCTGCAAGGGTTTAGTTTGTTCATTTTAGTGATTGATTTTAATCTTGCTTAGAAAAGTGAAATTTGTCATTTTGAAATCACTGCCATTTATTTTTTTGTACAAAAAGAAAAATGGAAAAACAGTGATCGGAAAAGAAAAAGACTCATTTGCAAAAAGATGTCTGATATTTCATTGATTAATCTTGTTTGCACAAAAAAGTACAGATGGCCCGATTACAAAATGAGTCTTGTCATCTTGGGCAAGATGCAAGACTTTGATGCATGCTTATAAAATACAGGAAATAATAATTACTCTGCATGAGTAACTCTTATAATTTCCTGGGAAGACCAGTTTGAGATACTGCTCCCCGGGATCTTTGGACGAATCCAGCTTTCCAGGTTGCGTTCTTCTTCCAGCTCGTCTTCCAAACAGTTGATAGCATCAGGGGTGAGCATCCCCCCACTCACAAAGTTGGGCTCCTTCGCAGCCGCTGTTTGATCTTGTTGAGTTGGTCTGTAACCCAACCCAAATCTATCCTCTTTCTTCTCCACCGATAGCAGTTTGCCCCAGCCTTGGGCAGTTCCTTCCTCAACAACCTTTCGGGCTTGTTGGTATGATGATATCGAAGTACCAGGCACAGCAGATGTTTCATTGACATTCAAAGCTTCGAACCCCTGGCTCATTGTTTCATGGATCTCCCCGTCCATCTCAATATACTTATAGGTAGCCAGGTGGCTGACAAAAATATCCTCCTCTCCACAGATTGTAACGATTTGACCCTCCCACTCATATTTTAACTTCTGGTGAAGGGTAGAGGTCACGGCGCCGGCGGCGTGAATCCATGGCCTACCCAATAAACAGCTGTAGGCAGGCTGTATATCCATCACGTAGAAGGTTGTTTTGAAGGTCTGCGGGCCAATCGTTATGGGCAACTCAATTTCTCCCAGAACCGATCTCTTTGAACCATCAAAGGCTCTCACCACCAGGTTGCTGGGTCTCAACGCCAATCCGTCATATTCTAGCTTCACTAGGGCCTTTTTAGGTAAGACATTGAGGGATGACCCCGTGTCTACCAGCACATGGGAAAGGACAACACCTTTACATTCCATGGTTATATGCAAGGCTTTGTTATGGTTGCGGCCTTCCGTTGTCAAATCAGTATTGGTGAACCCTAGTCCGTGACTAGCATTAACATTCCCCACTATAGCTTCCAGCTGATTGACAGTGATCTCTTCAGGCACGTAAGCTGCCTGCAAGACTTTGAGTAGTGCATTCCGATGGGCTTCGGAGCACATAAGTAATGATAGGATTGAGATCTTGGAAGGTGTTTGATGAAGCTGATCCACTATTTTATAATCACTCTTCTTGATGATTCGCATGAACTCATCAACCTCTTGATCGAAGGGTGTTTTCAAAGCTTCTTTAACAGCTTGATCTTCCTGCACAGGGCTCTTCCCTTTTGCCTTGGCAGCAGCTTCTGCTTCGGCGGTGGGTCTCTGAATTTGTGGAGCGAAAAGACGTCCGCTTCGAGTGAAGCCTCCGCCTCCTCCCACATTGTCAATTTGTGGTGCAGGGGTTGATGATTCAAAAGTGATCTTTTGTCCTTCACAGTACAGGTCTGAGCCGTAATGCCAGGGGATAGCATTACTGCTTTCATAAGGTACTGGTCCAGGCACCGTGACAGTGACTGGACTGACTGCAGCTGCGGAAGGAATTGTGATAGTCTGTGGATCGTAATAAATTGTGACTGGTGCTCTAGTGGGAGCAGCACTTTCCGATTTGTTGGCAGAGTTGTTTTCTGAGTCATAAAATATGGTGACAGTAGAGACATCTTCATGATTTGTTGCTGGTGTTGTAGGAGACATTGCTGGAAGTATGGATGTTGTTGTTGTAGGAGTTTCAAAATGGAGTGGTGCTGGAGTTGTAGAAGGAACATTTGTTGATATCTGATCAGTTGAAATGACAGATGAAGTACTCGTTGATGAAACCGAAGAATTGTCAGGAACAATGGTTGCTGCAGTTGTAGGAGGTTCTGGAGCTGTTGCTGGTGAGATTGTTGGATTTGTTGGAAATGATGTGGTGATCTGAAGCTGGCCACTCTGAATGAGGCCATCTATGCCATTCCTCAGGTTATCGCACCCATTGACTGAAATATTGCAGTAGGCACACCCTAACTCACACCCCGGGAACATTTGACATTCGAGGAGTTGAGCCTTAATTTCCACCAACGGTGTCCGGATCTGACCCACACTGGTTATTAAATAAGACGGCTTGTCTTCTTCAATAGCGTTAATTCTGGGACCACCGTGATTTGGCATGGGGTTCTTATTGACATTGGGAGGTGGTGCAAAATTCAAAGCTTTTGAGTCTACCAGGTCTTGTACCTTCATATGCAGAGCTCTGCACTTTTCTGTACTGTGGCCAGGTGCGTTTGAATGGAAGGCACATCTGGTGTTGGAGTCATAATTCCTGGGTAGACTGTTGGGATCTGGAGGTGCCAACGTCCTTAGCTCAACTAGGTTGAGTTTCAGGAGTTGTGGCAGCAATGTAGCATATGGCATGGGGATCGGATCGATCACCCTATTAGCTTGAGATGGCCTCTGTTGGAATGGCCTTTGCTGGTTGTTGTTGTTGGTGTTGCCGTTGTTGTAATTTCTTGGAGGATACTGAGGTTGCTGATGGTACTGAGGTTGCTGCTGATAGTTTTGCTGAGGAGGTTGATAAGCGGGTTGTGGATGAGCTGGAGCAGGGATGGTGACTGCTGCCACTGATCTGCGAACGTACTGGGGTCTGCCCCTGTTAGTGTGGATGGCATTGGTCTCGCCAGTTCTTCTCGGGCCTGCAAAAGGCTTTCTTGTACTACTGGACGAGCTTGCACCGTTGTCAGATATCTTACCCATTTTTAACAAGCTCTCAATTCTCTCCCCAGCTATGACAACATCTGCAAAGCTAGTGGAAGAGAAAGCAGCCAGCCTGTCAATGTAAGTCCCCTGAAGGGTGTTCATGAACATATCTGCCATTTCCCTTTCAGACATAGGTGGTTGAACAGCAGCAGCCAATTGCCTCCATCTCTGGGCATATTCTCGGAAACTTTCCCTTGACGACTGTGACATTCCCATTAGGAGAGTCCTGTTGGGTGCCATGTCTAAGTTGTATTGATACTGTCTGATGAAGGCCTCTGCCAGGTCCTTCCAGCATCTGATAGTTGCCCTTGTCAAGTGAGAGTACCATTCTCTTGACGCTCCAGTTAAGCTATCCTCGAAATAGAACATCCAGAGCTTCTCATCCATTGTATAGGCCTTCAGCCTTCCCAGGAATGACTGTAAATGAGTCCGGGGGCATGAAGTCCCGTTGTATTTTTCAAAACAAGGAGGCTTAAACTTATGGGGGATCCTGACCCCGTCTACCAAGCCCATATCCATAACATCAAAACCCAAAGAGTTTTGAGACTCTAAGGACCTCAACTTCTCAGCTATCTCATCCAGCCTTCTATCATAAGCTTCCTCCCCAGCACCCATTACTGTAAACTGGTCCTCTTGGGGGTCTTCTTGAAGTACCCTGGCTGCAGTGGCAGCCCCTTGAACATTTGCAGGAATGTTGGCCTCTGGATGGAGATGTGGGCCAAATACAGGGGGGTTAACATGAGGTTGGACCCTTTCATTGTTGCTAGTGCCGGCAGTTCCTATATGTGGATCTTCTTGATTCTGCCTTTCCACCATGGCCCTCAATCTTTCCTGGCTCTGAGCCATGTTGTTCATCACTTCCATAAACTGAGTCATCTGCGTTCTCATTTCCAATCTTTCGTTTGCCATTTGATTTCTAACCTCTGCAAGGTCCTGCTGTACCTGATCCATTTGAATTCCCGGAAGGTTGTTTCGGGTTGGATAACGGTGCGGACGGTTGAGGGGAAATACCCGGTGCCTAGCAATAGTTCCTGAACGTCACAACAGAGTTAGTGGCAATAAAACAAAAACCTACAAAACAAACAAAAGGTTAGCATGCAATGCAGTTATGCTTATTTGATATCAAGGTATCCGGTTTGGCTTTCAGTTTTGACCCTTCCAGACCCTTGAAGATGCTGTTGATGTTGCTTTTGAAGTGAGACTCGGGTGGAACAAACTAATACATATATTACAAAAACAAATGGTACATAGTTTGTTTTACAAATACAAGCCCTCTGAGGGGTCAAAATACATCACAGGAAAACAAAAGTACATGGAATGACAGCAACAACAAACAAATGGTCAAACACCAAGACCAAACTCATCCTCACGAACTTCCTTGAGAAGTGCTTCGGTCACAGGATCAGCCGGACGCTCCGTGAGATTCCTGATGAGGAGGTTCCGGGTTGTAACAGCTGCTGTTAGCTTCTTGTGCTGAGTTTGCTCTTTTGACCTCTTCACCCCTGCTTTGATCTTCAGCTCTGATATCTCCCTCTGGGCTGCTGCCAGGGCTTCTTGTTGCTCTTTTGCACTAGCTTCCATCTGCTCCATCTTGTCTTGGACCCTCTTGTCCTCCAGAGTACGAGCCTCGGTGATCCTGACCCACCTAGCCTGACTCTCCTTCAAATACAAGTCTGTCCTTGCTCTCTGGAACTGGGCTTCTTTGCAAGCATTCTTCAGAATTTGTTCTCCAGCCTTAGACTTTTTGATATAATCCCCAGACTTCTCAATCCTAACCAGATGCTCCACTCTCAACTTCTCCAATCTCTCAACCTCCCTCATACCATCACTCCTCTCCCGGAGAGTCTTCTGCAAAGCTTGAGTTAACTTCTCATTTCTTTCTTTCAGGCTCTCAAACTCCTCCAAACTGACAGTGGCAAGGGGTGGTGCTGAAGATGATTCAGGCATATCTTCTATAGTAAAGGGCATTCCAGAGAATTGGGCCCTGGCACGGGACCATTCATAATATTGTGCTGATGCCACAATGTTGCACTTCCCCAAAATGGTTATTCCTTTGGTTTGAACATTATCCCAGGCCCAGGCAGCCTGCCTAACAGTAGCCAGATTAGTCTTGTTCTCACAATAAAGAGTCTCCACCAAGTCCTGTGCCTTAGGAGTGTGGACCAGTGCATAGCCCAGTTGTCTTTTGAACAGTAGAGGGTTGTAATTAATACTACCCTTAACTCCTATTAGGGTCACATTGGGAAAATGCCCACAGCTGGTGATGATATCCCTGCCCTTGGTGCTCTGAGTGCACCATCTGATATCAGCTGAAGTTAGAGCAGTGAGTCTCTTAGCCCAGTTACTCTGCTGATGAGGGTTCAAAAATGCATCTGTCCTGGGTAGATGCCTGAGAAGCCAAGTATGGAACAATGGAGCACAACACCTTACTAACCTTCCCCTCTGCTTTTCATTCCTCTGATGTACTGAGTAGTAGAGATCCCCCAATAAAGTGGGCACTGGGTTCTTCAAGATGAACAGATGGATTGCATTCTTGCTAATGAATCGAGGCTCATCTGCAAACAACACAATTCCATATATACTCAAAGCCAACAAGGCACAGACAGCTTTCCACTCTCCTAAAGAAGCTTTCAGGGTAGCTTGAGATATCAAGAAATCCAGATGAAAACCAGGGATTCCAGCTTTGGAAGTCATATGCTGCTCAACCAGAACAGGTTCCACATGCAGAGCCTTTGCTACTTCTCCATTACCAGGAAAGACCATTTCAGGGTTGAAAGGGATTCCACCCCTGATAGGCAGACCAACCAAAGATGAGTATTCTTCCAATAGAGGGCCTAGCTGAAAGTCTTGGAAAGTGAAACATCTCAGTGGGGGATCATAAAACTGAATGCAAGTGTGGATCAGACTTCTCTGTGATGGGTCCAGATCCATAACCAAATCAAGTATATCTCCATAATGTTCCCTAAACAAGGGTATATGATCTGGGGTGATCAGGGTCTGAATCCTCCTGATGTCTGATAGTTCTGGCTGGAAAAAGTGGTAGGTGATGTTGCTCTTTTTAGGAGCCATGATGCTGAAGACTGAGTAGAGATAGGTGCTGATGATAATACTGAAGAAGTGGGCCACTGACTGGTTGGTGATAACTGAAGCAGATGCTGATGAAGATAAGTCAAATACTGAAGATAGGGCCAAAACCAAACCAAAAATGAAGATGGATACCCTGAAACACAAATAAGCAAATGTCAATATGATGCAATGATTATGTATGCAAATGATATGCAAGGGTCTGTGACTGAGCTGGATCTGATCAAAAACTCTGATATAGGTCCAAGTATGTTCAAGAAATCCAGATGGAGGTCTATAAATCCAGTAACCAAGGTGGGGGACTCAAATAAAGAGCCACATGTCCAGGGTTTTAGAATCACAAGAACTGTTCCAACATGGAGTATTCTTAATCAAGTCAAAGTAACAGGGTATTCTGAGGTCAAGGTACCTGCAAACCTGTAAACAGCCCAACCCCCTCTCAGGTGGTGTTCTAAAACAAGGATCCTCAAACTTGGATCAGTTATGAGAAGTGTAAACACTTCTAACCCGGAGGTACAGTGTTTACAATAACCATAAAAGTTCCTCCTCTAATTCACCTCAGTTTCTGAAGGTCAATACTAAAAGGTCATCCAGACTTAGCAGGCTTCCCAGATAACCCTAGCATTGCAGGAAATCTGCAACACAGAGTTCTCAAGAAGAAACCCATATCTGAACCGTGTTTCATATTCCCGCACCAGACCGAGATGGAATGGGAAAGAATATGATTCACTCTAGCCTAGGTGTCACTCAGGTCCCAGGTATAGGACCTTAACTCTCAATAGAACCCCACCCACCAAGGCAAAACCAGATCCAGCCAGACAGCATGACAGTATGATATATGTAAAGCAGTAAAGAAAGCAGATAAACAACTGTACATAAAGCAAAAAAATAAAACATATATAAGCACAAATAAACACATAACACCCCCAGTAAACACAAATCAATCAAGCGCTAGGAGGAACCCACAAAAAGAACCAGAAGCCCTGGTTGCAATATAAGGTTCCCCAGCAGAGTCGCCAAGCTGTCGCTCCCGATAGATGGGACCGGCCCAAATAAAGGTACAAACGCGAACGGTCGGCGAGGGGGACAATGAGAACACACAGCCGTGAACTCATTGGAGAATGAATAGAGTCGCCAGCTAGGCATTTTTATCCCGGAGGAAAGGTAATGCTGCATAAACCTAGAAAGAGATGGATAAAACGGTCGCGAACCAGAGAGACTGAGAAAGGGGGTTGGTTACAACCTGGGAAGGTATTAGCACCCAGATTGTCCGCCGTACTCGACGGGATCCACGCTTAAAAGATTTGTGTTTTAAAGGGGTAGTGTCAGTGCAATTTGTGTATAAATGGGCTGGAAAGAGATATACAGGTGTCAGTGTAAAAGAAATGTGAGGTGCAGTATGTACAGTGTCAGTGTAGGAACAGGAATAAAATGCTCATGATAATGAGACTAAGAGAAAGATGCTGAAAGAGGGGGAATATACAGAGACTTTTGTTCGATAACTGTTAAGTTATGCCTACGTATCCTCTCGTGCAATGAGGAAGTCAGAACACCGTAGTTCGACCCAAAGAGACTGAAAGGTGAATTGACTTGTGAACTGCCTGCTTGTCTATGCTCAAGTGTATGATCTGTCTGGCACAGATGCAAACTGTCTTGCATTAGACGGAAGAAGCAAGTTCTCGTTTGTGAGTGAATGAGATGAGAAAAGAATCCCGGAGGAGACGATTATTGTTTGTTTTTGTGTTTTCAGTCTTTTATTGCTTTTGGATCTTGTCATAAGTTAATGAGCTTAAGTCTAAACCAATGGGTTAGCAAACTCATCACATCTTCCCTCTGATTAGGGGTAATGAGAATACCTTAAGTGTGAAGTCAGATTCTCACACTTAATCACCTTTGGTGTAGGATTAAGATCATTAACCTACTTGTGATTAATTAGATGTTTTTGGTGTTTTTGTTTAGTGTTGAGTAATGAGGTTAAGCCATAATCAAGGATTAAACAGACTCATTACACCATCCTAATAGAAGGATAATAGATGAGAATGTTTAAGCTGAGGAAAGCTCCTCAACTTAATCCATGGTTAGGGATTAAACTCATGACAAAACAAGCCTTTGATTAAGTGGATTTTATTTAGTGATATGATGAAGAAGTGATTTTTAGGGTTTATAAGATAACTTGAGGGGGACTTGTCCATTAACACTAGGGTTAGTCCTTCTTAACCAGTTAAGGAAGAATTAGAACCCTAATGCAAGGCCCAAGTTACAAGTGTAATGTCTTGATACTTATTAAGTGAATTGATTAAGAGATTTAAACACATTAAGGGTTTAACACTTAGGATTAAAGTTATACACTCCATCCTAAGAGAAGGATGCAGGCATAAGCTTAATCACAAAGCCTTAAAGCCTTTAGGGTTTAGTCCCTGATTATGAGATGAGAATAGAAGACACAAAGAGACACAAAGGTAAAAACTAAGAGGGGAACTAATCAAAACCCTAATCATTGTCATGCTTGGTTGTTCCTAAGGTTTGTGAGGTTTTCAAGAGAAGTCTTCAATGGAACCACCAGGAAGCAGATGAACAGGATCAAGAGAAGCAAAGTGACTTGCTTCATTCAAGAAGTCAAGTCACTTGAAGAAAGAAAGTGGGAGGAACAAGAATGAGCAAGCTCAATCTCAAACACAAACAAGAATGCAGCAATGGATGCAAGAGAGATGAAAAGAAAAGTTATGAGAAGTGAAGGCAAATTCACTTCTCAAGTTCACTTACCACCTGAAATGTTAGAAAGAAATGCAATGCAATGCAAAATGGGATGAGATGACATGATGCAAACCAAAACCAGAAGCATGTTGATGATGATAATGATGCTATGGGATGTTACAAACATGAGGCAGCACATGGAAATGATCATACAAGTTTATGAATGCTAATGAAACAAGCTAGGAAGCATGAACATACATGGAGAGTTATGAAGTGCATATGGCATACAACATGGCAAATACATGATGCAATGATCAAACATGCTTTCTATATGTCTTATGATGTCAAGTGAACTAAATGGATGCTTGAAATGTCATGGCAAGTCATGTTATGCAAGAGAATGCAAGAGGGATGCACATGAAAGCCCAAATTAGGGTTTATGAACCAAACATCAAACAAAAATCAAAATCAGAAGCAAACCCTAAGATAAAAAATTGAAAATGCCACACAAAGGACCCCTAATCCTATACTAAACCAATGCCCAAAGGAGAAGTCTCAACTCTTAACCAATCTCAAGTTATGATTTTTACAAGTTATTAGGGTTTTTAGGGTTCTTAAACAAAATAAATGTCAAACAATTGAAAAATGCAAGATCAAATTATGGCCATTTTATCTCAAAAACTACATGTTAAACACAATGCAATGCAAGAAGAATCAATGTCCAACTCTTCATGGATAGGCAGAAATGATTTTTGAACTTAGGATCAAATTAATGCATAAAAATGATTTTAATTCAATGAGAAATCCTTAAAATGCATCAAGATCAAAAAAGAAATTTGGTTTGAAGGTTGGACAATGTTTCTAAATGTCTTAGAACATTTCATGAATTTTTTGGTGATTTTTAAATACCTAAAAGTATTTTTAATAAATTAATTTTCATTAATCAATTAAAAATAATCTTTTAAATATTTAAAAATACTTTTTTAATGATAAAAATAAAAACAAAAATATTTTTGTGTCATGAAAATTATTGAAACTCATGAGAAAAAGTTTCATAATTTTTAGACAATTTTTACTATTTTAAAATAAATATGCAAGTTAAATGAAAAAGAAAATGAAAATAAATTAAATAAAAGGAAAGTCAAATGAGTGGAGGGCCAGGATGAGCTCTGGGTTTGAATTGGTTGACCAGCGCGCATCTGGACGGCTGGGGTTGCATCTGAGCCAATTAACCTAAATACGAATTAATTAAACTAATTAAATGAATTAGGGCTAATCAAATGAATCTGAGCCTTCCACCCACGCGGGAAGTCAACTGGTCAAAGGCATCCTACGCTCAGAATTCAAATGGGAGTTAATGACTGTAATTAGGGCAAATCACTTTCAGGTGACCGGAGGGGAGCTCCGGTCATCTTCTCCGGTGGTATCCAAACCCTAGAATATGATTCAGGCCACCATTCTCCAAATTAATCCCAGGGAAATGTTCCTCCACTCAAACCTTGCTCGAATCAACTCTCAAAAAGAATTTTTCATGCCTGAACTAAGAGAATCGAAGCCATGAAGTTTCACGGGCAAAATTTCAGAGCCCTGGTAAATCCTCATTTCTCACTCATTCTTAAATCTAAAACCATCCCCATGACCAGCAAAGCATACATAATCCATTTTTAACATAAAAACCAAGCTCTGAAAAGTTGTAAACCTGAAGCTACCTGAAGTGATGAACTATGGATTTGAGCTCTCCTGACCTTGCTCTGGTGCAGAATGCTTGCTATGAACCCCCTGAAGCCAATGGAAGGCTTGGAATGAGCTTGAACAAGCTGTTTTGAGAAGTCCAGTTCTGGTGTAGCAGGAAATGAGCTTTGTGTACAGGCTGCTTCAGACCAATGTGAAGGGTGGTTTTGACTCCTTTTGATGTGCTTGATTTGTTGGTGAAGAGAGCTTTGATGTTTGATGGCTATGGAAGGTGATTCGAAGAAAAATGCAGGCTGAGGTGAAGAATGGTGAAGCTCAATCCATGCTGGTTTCAGGCTTGAATCTTGGTGGTTTCTGCTCAATGAGACCAGGTGAGATGATATGTGGAAATGATTTGGATGTTTTAGGTTTGTGGAGGCAGATTCGAAGAGAAATGCAAATGGGGTGTGTTTGTGAAATGTGTTGCTATGGTTGTTTCAGCTTGGCCTCTTGATATGTTTTGCTTGCCAAGGGATAGTATAAACAATTCCTATAGGTCAGATGATTTGACATGGCCTTTATTGATTGGTAAGTTCACTTTTGCCAAAAGTCCACTCTTTGTGTAAGAGAGGTATGGCTTGGTTCTAGGCTAGTACAAGCATGGGGCTGGCGCAGCAAGGTGTGTATGGGATGCTAGGAAGGTTCAGCAACCAATGTAGCAAGTGGGGGAAAGAGTGATCATGAGTTTTGCAACTTGTTCCAACTTTGGTTCACATGTGATTTTCCCATCCCATAAGCCATGAAACATGAGCATTCTTGGTTCAATTCTGACTTTTAGGACTTAGGTGATGTTTGTACATTGGTTTGATGTCAACTAGAGGTTACAAACAGCCTTGGTTCATGGTTTTGCAAAATTCACATTTGGTGCACATCTTGAAAATCAATGATTTTAGCCAACTTTGTCACACCATAACTTTTGATCCAAGAAGAATTTGATCATGTTCTTGTACTTTTTGAAAAGGGAAAAATGTGTTCTACAACTTTCATGACCAAAGTTTTTCCATTTGAAGCATTTTTTGATCAAGAATCAAGGCTTGAAAAATGACCTAAAATGAAGCATTCTTGAAAAGTCAACTATGCCCAAAAAGTCAACATTTGCAAAAACTCCAAATTCTTGATTTTTGTGAACTTCAACCTTCTTCCATGATCAAATAAAGATCATATACACTCAAAATGATGAAGATCACCCATTGGTTGGGTCATTGGGGGCCTCAGATGCCCTGATTTTGCACTGACTTGTCTGAAAAGTCAACTCTTGATCAGATGACTTCCCTATGGAATCTCTTCATGAAAATTGATATGCATACTCCCTATACCATATATAGACCAATGGAAACAAGAATGACCAAAAAATTTGGAGTTATGGCCTCTGAAACCAAAACCCTAATTTTAGGTCAACTGTGCAGTCAAACCTGGCTCTGCATCCATTCCAAACCCAGTTCTTGTGATTCTTTTGAAATCTTGACTTTGAGATGATGTAATATGATATAAGAACACATATGGATCCCTTTGAAGTGATTGGTGGCCTTTGGAGTGGCTCAAGAAGCTCTTGGATTGCTCAGATCACAAACCCTAGATGCAGATGACTTAGAAACTATGCAGTGAATCAAAATTGTGATATGAGATGGTATGATTGTGTATATGCATATGAAATGATCACAAGCCATGGTGTGAATGGGTGAGGGCAAATTTGGGGTGTTTACACATACAAAAGAATATACTCATACGAATTCCTATGAGGGAAAGGACCCCTCACTACCCTTTCATGGTATAAACACCTATTATGAATCCATTCTCCCCCATTACCTCGAATTTTTGATAAAAATTCATATGTGATTGATGATGTCAAGCCCTAGTTATCCCTATTGTTCTTCTTTCTCCTATGCTCTCTAAGTGAAAAATGCAGTTGTGACTAAACCTTGTTAATTCTCAGATTAATTATTAAATCCCTTCATTTACTCCCACTAACTAAATTGCTAAGTCAAATTCCGATTTTTAATTAATAAAAATATTAATAATGATCATAATACTAATAATAGTAATATTGATAATATTAGGCTTAATAATAATAATATTATCCCTTATACCACTATTATTAAATACGCCCTCTAGTTATCTAGTATTATATTATTCACCCAATATCTCTATTTTTCCCAGTTCTGTTAAGAATACCACACCTACACGCTCAACTTCACACACCATAAACAAAGCCAAACAAACAAAATAACACTAACGATTAAATAAATTAAAATAGGGTGAAACAACTCTCCCCACTTAAATTAGTTTCGTCCTCGAAAATATACCTAATGAAAACAGTCCTGGATACGACTCTCACATCCTGCTTTCCAACTCTCATGTCACACTTCCTCCAGCAACTCCTCCCCAAGCTACTCTCACCAAAGGAATCTCTTTTCCCCTAAGTTGCTTCATCTTGCGATCCTCGATCCTTATCGGCATCGCTTCCATAGTAAGGTTATCTCTAATATGCACCTCATACCTCTGAATAACATGAGATGAGTCATACATATACTTCCTAAGTTACGACACATGGAGCACGTCATGCAAGTTCAAAAGCTCTAGCGATAATGCCACCCTGTATGAAACTATATCCACTCTCTGCAAGATCTGATATGGTGCAATGAACTTAGGATCTAGTTTCTTGGATTTCAATGCACGTCCAACAACGGTCATCGGGTTGACCCTCAGGAACACGTGGTCACCTTCACTGAATTCTAATTATTTTCTCTGATTATCATGATAACTCTTATATCTACTCTGAGAGGATTTTATCTTCTCATGGATCATCTGAATCACCTCAGTAGTCTGTTGTACAATCTCAGACCCAAACACGACATTCTCACCTGTCTCATACCAACACAGAGGCATCCTACACCTCATACCATGCAAAGCTTCAAACGGTTCCATTCCAATACTAGAATGGTAACTATTATTATACGTGAACTCTATCTGTAAACACCCCAAATTTTCCCTCACTAAGTTCACACCATGGCTTGTGATCTTTCATCTTTGCATAAGTTTAAGCATATCATCTCATATTGCATTTTTGTTTCACTGCATTAGTTCAAGTTCATATGCATCTAGGGTTTGTGATCTGAGCAATCCAAGGATCCATCTGAGCCACTCCAAAGGTCTCCAATCATTCCAAGAAGGTCCATGTGTGTTCTACCATCATATTATATCTTTCAAAGATCAAGGAAGTCAAGAAATCACAAGAGCTTGGGAAGCATGGAAGTAGAGCTAGGGTTTCACTACACAGATGACCTGAAATTAGGGTTTTGGTTTCAGAGGCCATAACTCAAATTTTTTTGGTCATTCTTGTTTCTATTGGTCTCAATATGTTATAAGGATCATGTGTACCAAGTTTGATGAAGAAATTCATTATGGAAGTCATCTGTTCATTGGGTAACTTCTTGAGCAAGTCAGAGCAAAATCAGGGCATCTGAGACCCCCACCAATGGGACCAAAGTGGATTTTTCATCAAATTGAAGTTATATGATCTTTATTTGATCGATGAAGTGCTTAGAAGTTCACAAAATTGAAGAAAATTGAGCTAAACCAAAAGTTGCCAAAAATGGAAAATGACTTGTAATGTAAACTTTCCATTTTGGGAAAGTATTTCAACCTCCTCTTTCTCAACCAAAAATGCTTCAAATGAAATAATTTTGGTCATGAAAGTTGTAGATTGGATCATTCCCTTTTCAAAAAGTACAAGAACAAGTTCTAATTCATTATGGAACTCAAGTTATGGCCTTTCAAAGTTGGCAAAAATCCTATAATTTTCAAGAATACACCAAAGAGGGATTTTTGCAAAACCACTTGCCAAGCTATTTTGTGACCTCTAATACACTTCTATGCATCATACCAACATAGTGCATTGCCTAAAAGTCAGAATTGGCCCAAGAAACTCAAGTTTTTATGCCTTGCACATCAAGAAATCACAAAAGGGGAAAAATGAATAAAGTTTGCAAAAACTCACACAACCATGCTTCCACTTGCTGAATCACCACAAAATGCATTCCATGGCTTTCCTTAATCTCTTCTGAACCAAGACAAGCCAAAAATCCAGCTGCAAGAGAGCCTATACCTCAAGTACAAGTTTTGTTGACTTTTTGCAAGAAAGCCCATACCAATCACCATAGGCCACAACAACTTCTCTAACCTATCAAGCATTGTTATGTGGATCAAACACAACTCATAACACACAACACACAAGCCTAACACTTCAGATTGCCCAAGCTCTAAAAAATCACCCCATTTGCAAAAACTTTCGAAACTCACAGCACACACACTCAAACTTCAAACTCTTTTCATCAATCAACTCAGCTTCATCAAAGGATCATTTCCCACCCTACATTGCAACCTGAAACCACCCAAAACCAAAACACGATTTCTGGCCAGGAAGAGTGCAAGCTCTCATTTCAGCCATTACAAATCCTTCCAAGCATCAAAGCTTCATCAGAGGGGCCATTGGAGTGGGTTTGCACAAGAGAGTAGGATCATAAGCTTCAAACTGAGAAAGCTCAAGCTCAGGTAACCTCAAGAACAAATTTTCCAGAAATGTAATTTTAGGTTATAGAAATGTTCCTTATGCTTTGTTGATCATCATGATGTATTTACTTTTGAAAATGAGTGAGAAATAAGCTTGTATTGAACCTCTGAAACTTTGCCCGTGAAATATGTTTTTGTTTGATTCGCATGATTGATGAAGAATAAATTTGTTTTGAGGGTAGATTTAGGTTTAGGAAGGTGAAATGAGTTGATCTGGAGCTTTAGAGTTCCAGAAATGACCTAGGGAAGAAGTTTGATTTTGAGTTCACCGGAGAAGATGACCGAAACAGTGTTCCGGTCACCTGAAAGTGTTTATGGTTCAGATTAGGGTTAAGCTGCGTAATTAGGGAACTTTGAGTCTCAGCCCTTTGATCAATGTTTCCCGCGTGCAATGAAAGGCTCAGATGCATTCACTTAGGTTTAATTATGATTAATTAATTAATTAAAATTAACTCAGTTTGAATTATAGCCATTGGATAGCGCGCGTGGTCAAAGCAAATCCCCCCAGGATCAATCTTGTCCCTTGGATCAGCTTACTTCCACTTAATTCAATTTTTATTTCATTTTTTATCATTTGTTTTGCCTAATTTATTTAAAATACTTAAAAATTTCCAAAAATATTTTCCTTCTGCATTTTTAATTCAAATATTTTTCTTCACCCAAAAACATTTTTATTTTTATTTTTTGCATTAAAAAATCATTTTAAAAACATTTAAATGTTTATTTTAATTAATTAATGGAAATTAATTAATTAAAATACCATTTAGGTTTCTAAAAATTCCAAAAAAATTTCACATTGCATCTTAGGACATTTAGAAACATTGTCAAACCATTCATACAAATTTCTTTTTGGTTTTGAATCAACTTTGACATTTTTCTTGAATTTAGGGTTCATAAAAATCCCTTTTTTGAACCCTAACTTCAAGAATTCTTTTCTGCCTAACCATGAAGGGTTTGACATTGGTTCTTTTTCCATTGATCTTCATATAGCATGTGGTATCTAGCATATTTTTGTCACAAATTTATCTTGCATTTTTTATTTGATTTGCATTTTTCCCCTTAAGGTACCTTAAAACCCTAGATAACTTAGAAAAATCACAACTTTCTTTAGGTTAAGAGTTAGCCTCCCCCTTTGGGGTGTGATATCATATGGGGTTAGGGTTCCTTTGAGTTCACTTTCAATTTTTTATCTTATGTTTTGCTTCTGTTTTTGACTTTTGCATCTCATGTTGCCTTAAAACCCTAATTTCTCATGTTCATTTGCATTCATCTTGCATATGCATCCATACATGAACTTGCCATGTGTAGACACCCTAAATTTCCCTCTGGTCTTTTTATCTTTGTCTGCTTTTCGTCTTGCATTCATACACATTAGGTAATATCATTTGCATAGGCTCCTGAGACATGGGATTAACGTCATCAGAAGAGTTAGGGTTTCACGCCTTATCGATGGTTATCAGAATAATTCAATGCTTTGGCTTGCAGCCAGCAATGGTATCATTTTCCTCATGTCACTGGATTAGGGTTTATTTCCCTGAAACAGTGATCCTCGGAGATGTCACGTCTGCAAATATTATTCACTATGCATTTGGCTCGTCACCATGGATTTCTGCTTCATCAGGATATTTCTTCAAGATCAAGTGTTGATTTGTGTGAGATAGTTGTTATTTCAATGATGAATTGTTCAGTGGTAGCTGCATTCTTAATCAGTGTTTTTGTGGAGGCGATGCAAGTTTGGCCTTAAATTGAAAAATCTACTTGATTCATAACCATCTTTTTGATTTATTTCGATTATCCAATTTCCGTATCACCAATTTTATATCCATTAGCTTTTTTCTATCCATTTATTTTGAGTTCCATTTTTTCTAAACCATTATCCGCATCCAAATCTCTTTTCTTAATCACATCCATTTATAACTATATTCATTATCCCTCATAAATCTACTTTTCATTTAATCCAAATTCCATTTCTATCCATTATTTTCTAATACATTATATAAATATTCATAACCATTTTCTTATCATTTTTATCCATTAACCATTAACCATTTCGGTTAGTCAAGTTTCCTTGTTTCTAATCCTTTTCCGATTTTTTTTCATTCATACCACATTATTAATATCTTTAGAATGCTAAGCCCATTAACCTTTTTTTAACCCTAAGCCCATATCCTTTTTATCATAGGACCATTTCTATTTTTATTTATAATTATTACACAAAAAATGTCAAAAAAGAAGAAAAACAAAGTTTCAACATCCCATGGCCCCACCGTTTCCCTTGCATAACAAACTTTTTCACACCAATTCACACCTCACGCAGCACACACAACCCACTGATTTTTTTTCACCAATTCCACCCAACTTTCACGGGCCCACACACGAATTTCCTCACACACTCACATTTGGCATCTGACTCTTTGCAACAACTACACACCAGAAAACAAATTTCATACCAATTCACATGGCCCACACACATCACCCACTGCAAAAGATTCCACAGAACTACACACGCCATACGCACCTGGTAAAACAAAAAAATCACACGCAACAAATTTGTTCATTTTCTCTCCACTAAAAAACCATACGCATTGCCTATCATAAAGAAAAGAAAAAAAAAGAGAAGGTTATGCGAAGCAGGAAGCCGTGCATTCCATGTGACCTGCCAATCATCACCTTGCTTTTCATGGTGCTCACAAAAACTTCTCACAGGCTTTACCACCCTTTCTCAACATAGCCATTTCATCATAACACAAACCAACACATCCATTGTCACCTTCTGAACACAAATCCAAACCCTCTTCCTTCAAACCAAACGCAAATCCTCCTTTCATTTTTAACCACCTTCATTTTCATCAATAACCCTCAAACCACAACAATCATCATCATCTCTCACATTCGACTCACATAAAACGCAAACTGACAATTTCTGAATAACAGGTCGCAATAAACCGTGAACAACAATATTCTCAACACCCACAAACACTTAAACTTCCATTCACCACATCATTCATCACCTCATACAACTGTCTAAATCACCCTAACCTTCAAGTTTTAGACCTTTCTTCAAAACCAGAATCACCCTTGCGAATCACCAAACCTGCAACCTTCTTCACAGCAACAAAACACCAAAAACCTCACCAAAACCGCAACAACATCACTCAACCACCGAATCTCCAACAAACCATTTTCATCACCCTTCATCAGCTCACCTTGAACAAACTCATAAACCCAGCTCCATTTACAAGCTTCAAATACCAAATCAAACACACATCAACAAATCTCGTCACTCCTCACCGACCACCATATTCTCCATCTCACGCGCAAACCTTCACCTCCAAAACCAAAATAACACATCACACAACAACTCTTCCTCAACGAACAACACCCTTTTTCAACCATCTTCAACAACAACATATCTCCTTCATTGAAACATTACCCTTCAATCATTGACCTTCAACCAAGCAACAACAACAAGGAATAAATCTGAGATTTACATAAAAACCAGCAAACAGAAAGAACAAAAAAAAAAACAGAAAAGTGTAGAAGAAGATGAAACTGATTTGAAGCCGCGATGAACCAAAATCTCTCCCAAATCGCAACCGAGATTCAGACTTGGAGGCGAGGTCAACGAAGAGTTCAGAGAGAGAGGCTGACGGGCTTCGAATGGCCACCGCGAATCGCGCCGAAGAACTCCAAGAAGGACGCCGTAAACCAAGGGAGTCAGGCGCGGTGTTGCTTTGAGAAAGGAAGTTTTTCGGCGTGTTTCGTTTGGCTTATCTTCGTTGTGATTACGTTTTGAGGAAGGAGAAGATACATCGGTTGAGGGTAGAACAAAGAGGAAGCCGTGTTTATTCTGAGCGATATTGATACGACTTTGGTTGAAGGTAAAAGGCGATTTCAATCGAAGAAGGAGGACCTAATGTGAGCTTCGACAATGAAAGAGAAAGAGGAGATGACGGAAACGAGCATATAACCGTTGAAGTGGAAAGGATGAACTGGTTTTCATTTGTCTTGAGTTTTTCTACTTTTTGTTGTTAATGAGTTTTTTTCTCTACTTTTTGTTGTTAATGGAAGGTGTTATCATATCTATGGGGTTCCAGAATTGTCACGGCTAGTACAAAGACTCCTGGCAGGTCCACACGTGCACCGTGAAGTGGTCTTATCGCACCTGATCGCTGAAGCTTTTTGTCCATTTTCCTTCAACCTTGTGTATTTGGGCTGAGACATCTTTGGACCCATTTTTTTTCTATCTGGACCGCATCACCTTGAAGCCACCCCCTTTCCCTTGTTTTTTTTTTGTTCTTTAGTTCTTTTTGTTTTTTTTTATGGTTAGTTAATTATAGTATTTGATTAATATTTGTTAAAGTTCTGTTTAGATTTTTATTAAGCTTTTGTTAGAACTTTGATTTAGATTTATTAGCTTTTTGTAGTTAATTTTAATATAGCGTTGATTTTAATTTCCGATTATTTTAGTTATTTAAATGTGGTTATATGTGATTTTGGTTCTAGTTGGGATTGATGTTTTGAAGGTTCGTTGCTCGATATCGATGATGGAGATTGTAGCTTGATGATGGCTTGGTGATTAATTATTCTCATAATACAGATGCAATTTGCACGCAGCCTTTGATTTTGCGCAGACTAATTCTTGGTTTTAATTCTGGATACTGGAAGCTTATATCTAACCTTTGTCTGATATTCTGATAATTGACATTTGAGCTTGACTTGTAAATCCGCTTTGGGCTTGATATGCTTTCTTGATTTCTTCTGCGTGTATTGAAGAGGCAACGGACCTTCTCCGTTAGGTACCACTGAGGCCCGATTTTACTTGTTGCATGCTGCTGCATCTGGAAGTCCTACTGGTGTAGGCTCTATTTGTGCATTATTCATCTTATCTCCATTTTGCATTCTCATCTCCTTATCTTATTCATTATTCATCTTATCTCCATTTTGCATTCTCATCTTCTTATCGTATTTCTAATTCATCTAATTCTTCTTCTTCATCTTTCTTCTTCCTCATCTTTTATTCTTTCTTAGCTCGAGGTGTGCTTAGGCCACCATGGTGCTTCTCCTTTCATCTTTCTCTTCTTCTTTCTTTCTTCTTTAGGATAGTGAGCCTCACTAACCCTTAGGACATCCATGCATGACAACAATTAGGATTCTTTAGTCCCCTACTTAGAGTTTTTTGCCTTTGTGATCCTTTTGGTTCTTCTTCTCTTCTCATCTCATAACCTCTAAGAAAACACTTTAATAAATGTGAAGTGATGTCTTGATCCATAGCCTTATCCCATGAGGTATGCTTGTAGTCTTCCCATCTTGGGATAATACAAGTTTACTTTGTGATGCACAAGTCTGATCAAGGTATCTTCTTCATAAAAGAAAAGCATAAAAAACACTTCTTCATTGTAAATACCAAAACACTTAATAAGTAAACAAGTTACTGAGCCTAAGATCTAATCTTTGGGTTCAAGTTTTGGGGATCTTCTCCTTACTTGAGTGTGCTTGTTCAATTATTCCATCTTGGAATATAGTGACAAGTGCACATTCCATTGAAGAGAGCTTGAGTTCACTTCCTTGTGACACACTTAATAAAAGCTTCATAAAAAACACAAACAAACCATAAGCGTCTTTACTTCGGGAATTCTTTTCTCACCTCATTCGCTCCGTACGCGAACTTGCTCCTACTTGTCACTTTGCAAGACGGTTACGCACTCTTCGTCCGAGTCTGCAACACCTGAGCAATGGCATAGGCAGTTCAAGCTTTAATTCACAAGCAATTTCCTTTTAGTACCCCTAGTTAGGGGAACTACGGCGTCTTTGATCCTCATTATCCTGATGAGGTACGTAGGCAGCGGGGTAGGGCCCGTTCGAGCACAATCTTTATTTTCCCTACATTTTTCCTTTTCATTTCTTTTCCAGTTCCCTTTTCGTTTCTTTTATCCAGTTCAGTTCATTCTCTTTGCAGCAGCTTTCATTCCTTCACCCCTTGAAACAGATTTCTTTGCAAGCGTGGATCCCGTCGGGTACGGCGAACGATCTGGGTGCTAATACCTTCCCAGGTCGTAACCGACTCCCGAACTCAGTCTCTTTGGTTCGCAGGACCTGTGTCCTTCCTTTTCTTTTCTTCTGGTTTGTGCAGCATTACCATTCCCGTTCCTTTGGGATAAAAATGCCTGGCTGGCGACTCTATTCTTTTTCCGTGCCACTTTCGCGTTTGTACCAGGATGGAAATCCGGGGAGCGACACCATGACATTTCATGCATTCACATGTCATCTTAGAAATCATAGGACACATTAGAACCATGCTTGATCATTTCTTCATCCATTTGCCATGATATGCATTCATTTCATTCCATGAACTTTCATGTGCTTTCATGCTTCATACATGCTTCATACATGCTTCATTTTCATTCTCATCTCTTCTATGAACATTCATAACACTTGACATGTCTTTGCATCATCTCATGGCATCATTTGCATCACGTTTATGCTTCTGGTTTTGGTTTGCATCTTTGCATACATTTCATTTTCATTTCCTTCCTTTCTTTATGCTATCATTTTCAGGTGGTAAGTAATTTGAGAAGTGAATTTTCCTTCACTTCTCATTTCTCTTCTCTTTCTTCTTATACATCATTGCTGCATTTTTCATTTGCTTTAGAGTGAGCTTGCTCATTCATGTTCATCATTCACTTTCTTTCTTCTAGTTACTTATCTTCTTCAGTGAAGTAAGTAACTTGTTTCTTCTGCTTCTTCCATTGGTGGCTTCTCTGAAGATCTCTTGCAAGCCTTACAAACCATAGGAACATCCAAGCATGACAATAATTAGGGTTTTGATTAGTCCCCCTTTAGTTTTTACCTTTGTGTCTTCTTTGTGTCTCTCTTCTCATCTCATAATCAGAGACTAAACCTTTAAGGTTTTAAGACTTTGTGATTAGGGTTAATCTCATCTTTAATTAAAATCCACTTTAATAAAGGCTTGTTCTGTCATGAGTTTAATCTCTAATCATGGATTAAGTTGAGGTATCTTCCTCAGCTTAAGTGTTCTCATCTATTATCCTTCTATTAGGATGGTGTAATGGGTCCACTAAATCCTTGATTATGGCTTAAACTCATTACTTAACACTAAACAAAAACACCAAAAACATCTAAATAATCACAAGTAGGTTAATGATCTTAATCCTACATCATCATGCTAATTAAATGTGAGGTGTTTATCTCATACTTAAGGTATTCTCATTATCCCTAATCAAAGGGAGGATATGATGAGTTTACTAACCCTTGGTTTAGGCTTAAGCTCATTAACTTATGACAAACTCCAAAAAGCAATAAAAGATTGAAAACAACAAACAAACAATAATTGTCTCCTCCGGGATTCTTTTCTCATCATCTTCACTCACAAACGAGAACTCGCTTCTTCCGTCTAATGCAAGACAGTTAGCACCTGAGCCAGACAGGACATACACTTGAGCATAGACAAGTAAGCAGTTCATTAGTCAATTCATCTTTCAGTCTCTTTGAGTCGAACTACGGTGTTCTGACTTCCTCATTGCACAAGAGGATACATATGCATAACTTAACTGTTATCGAACAAAAGTCTCTGCTTCTTCCCCCTCTTTCAGCATTCTCTTTAAGCCTCATTCCTGAGCATTTCACCTCACTTCCTTGCACTGACACTTGTACATTCTTTTCCAGCTTTTGCACACAGATAGCATAGACACTACCCCTTTAAACACAAATCTTTCAAGCGTGGATCCCGTCGAGTACGACGGAAAATCTGGGTGCTATTACCTTCCCAGGTTGTAACCAACCCCCTTTCTCAGTTTCTCTGGTTCGCGACCGTCTTATCCATATCTTTCTAGGTTTATGCAGCATTACCTTTCCTTCGGGATAAAAATGCCTAGCTGACGACTCTATTCATTTCCCCTTTCATTTCTCCTCTCGCCGAACGTTCGCGCTTGTACCGGGATGCAAATCTTTGGGAGCGACAGCTTGGCGACTCTGCTGGGGAAACTTATACTGCAACCAGGGCTTCTGGTTCTTTTTGTGGGTTCCTCCTAGCGCTTCTTTGATTTATGTTTACAGGGGTGTTATGTGCTACTTGTGTTTATTTATTTGCTTTATTTATTGCTTTCTGTACAGCTTTATTTATTGTTTTCCTTTACAGTTTATGCATTTCATACTGTCATTATCATGTGTTGGATCTCTTGTCTGTTTTGGTGGGTGGGGTTCATTGAGTGATTAAGGTCCTATACCTGGGACCTGAGTGACACATAGGCTAGAGTGGCTTCATATTCTTTCCCATTCCATTTCGGTCTGGTGCGGGAATATGAAACACGGTTCAAACATGGGTTTCTTCTTGAGAACTCTGTGCTACAAATTTCCTGTAGTACTAGGGCTATCTGGGAAGCCTGCCAAGTCTGGATGACCTTTTTATGACCTTCAGCATCTGAGGTGAATTAGAGGAGGATCTTTTATGGTTATTGTAAACACTGTACCTCCGGGTTAGAAGTGTTTACACTTCTCATAACTGATCCAAGTCTGAGGATCCTTGTTCTAGAACATTACATGTGAGGGGGTTGGGTTGTTTACAGGTTTGCAAGAACCCTTGGCCACATCATACCCTGTTACTAGTTTTGTTTAAGAATGCATCACTTTGGACAGTTCTTGTGATTACCCTAGACTTGTGACTCTTTATTTGAGTCCCCCGCCTGGTTACTGGATTTCTAAGCCTCCATCTGGACTTATGAACATACATGGACTTTTACCAAGGCAGATAAACAGATCCAACTCTTAATCACAAACCCTTTGCATATCATTTTCATACATCATTTTTGCATCATTTAACATTTGCTTATTTGTTTTACAGGGTATCCATCATTTCATCTTTGGTTTGGTTTTGACCCCTTCTGCTGCTCAGACTGCTTCAACTATCTTCTTCAGCACCTTCACCAGTTTGTCAGTGATCTCTTCTCCAGCTATCTTCATTAGAGACTCATCTCCAGCATCTCAGTCATTGATCTTCATTAGCAGTTACTCTCAGCTTCTTCACCAGCATCCATGGACACTTCAAGAAAGAGTAACATCACTTACCACTTCTTTGAGCCCACCCTGACTGGCATCAGGCAGATCCAATCTCTCATTACCCCTGATCATATCCCACTATTCAGAGAGCATTATGGAGGCATATTAGACATGGTCATGGATCTTGATGCATCTCAAAGGAGCATGATCCATACTTGCTTACAGTTCTATGATCCTCCACTCAGATGCTTCACATTCCCTGATTTCCAGTTGGGACCTTTGCTAGAAGAGTTCTCCTTGTTGCTAGGAGTTCCTATCAGGAGAGGGATTCCTTTCAACCCTGAGATGGTTGCTCCCAGAAATGAAGACATAGCCAGGGCATTGCATTTGGAGCCTGCCCTCATTGATCATAACATGACAACCAAGGATGGGGTTCCAGGCCTTCACCTAGACTTCTTGATCTCTCAGGCTACCCTGCATGCTGCTATAGGAGAATGGAAGGCTGTCTGTGCACTGCTAGCCCTCAGTATATATGGGTTATCTTGTTTGTAGATGAGCCCAAGTTTGTGAGTAAGAATGCCATCCACCTGTTCTTGTTGAGAAACCCTGTTCCTACCTTGCTGGGAGACTTCTACTACTCAGTACATCAGAGGAATGAAAAGCAAAGAGGAAGACTGGTCAGATGCTGTGCTCCCCTTTATTACTCTTGGCTGCTAAGACACTTGCCAAAGTCAGATACCTTCCTGAACCCTCATCAGCAGAAGAACTGGGCTAAGAGATTCATTGCCTTGACATCAGAAGACATTAGATAGTGCACTCAGAGCACCAAAGGCAAGGACATCATTACTAGCCATGGGCAATATCCTAATGTGCCTTTGATAGGAGTGAAAGGTTGCATCAACTACAACCCTTTACTGTTTAAGAGACAATTAGGATATGCTTTGGTTCATCCTCCCAGAGGGCAAGATTTGGCTGAGACCCTCTATTGTGAAATTCAGCCCAACTCTGCTATTGTCAGACAAGCTGCCTGGGCTTGGGAAAACATCCAGACTAAAGGAACAACCATCCTTGGCAAGTGTAACAACATTGCTTCAGCACAGTATTCTGATTGGTCTCGTATCAGAGCTCAGATCACCCGGATTCTATTTACTTTAGAAGATGTACCTGGACCTTCAACAATGCAACCTGCAGCCACTGTCAGTTTGGAAGAGTTTGAAAAGCTGAAAGAGAGGAATACTCAGCTAGATGCAACCTTGAAGAAGACTATCTGGGAGCGAAATGACATCCGTCTAGATAATGAGAGATTGGAAAGGCTCAAGATTGAGCATCTGACCAAGATTGAGAAGACGGATGACTACATCAGAAAGGCCAGAGCAGGGGAGTTAGTACTGAAGAATGCTTGCAAGGAAGCAAAGACTCAGAAGGCTAGGGCAGAGCATTATCTAGAGGAGAGCCAGGCTAGGTGGATCAGGATCACTAAAGCCCGTGCACAAGAAGATCAAAGGACTCAGGCTAAGATAGAGCAGTTGGAGGCTAGTCAGAAGAAGCATCAGGAGGCTTTGTTGGTAGCTCAGAAGGAGATATCTGAATTGAAACTCCGGGCGGGGTTGAAGAGGTCAAAGGATCAGGATAAGCATAAGAAGTTAACCAGTGCCATTGTTACCAGGAACCTCCTCATCAGGACTATTACAGAGCACCCAGTAGGGCCAGTGACTGAGGCCCTCCTGAAGGAAGTCAGAGAGGATGATTTTGGATTGGATGTCTGATCCTTTTTCTTGTACTGCTTTCTTTTGTTGTACTGCTTTCTTTTGTTGTACTTTTCTTTTGTTGTTGTATTTTGACCCACCATGGGAATGTATTGTAATCAAACTATGTATTTTTATCCTTTGTAATATATCGGTTTGTATTATTTATGGTGGGATTTATCTCTCAACATCATCAGCATTTCCTCGAGGTCTGGAAAGGTCAAAACCAAAGAACCAAACCGGATACCCTTGGAAGACAAATAAGCATACTGCATTGCATACTAACATTTTCTTTGTTTTGTAGATTTTTGTTTTATTGTTGTTTCTCACTTTGTTGTGGTTTCAGGAAACATTGCTCGCAGAAGAGTGTTCCCTGTCAACAGAATACACCGGTACCCGACGAGAAACAACCTTCCAGGAATTCAGATGGATCAATTTCAGCAAGACTTGAATGAAGTAAGGACCCAAATGGCAAATGAGAGGGTTGAGATGAGGAATCAGATGACCTAATTCATGACTGTAATGACTGGCTTAGCTCAGAGCCAGGAAAGGCTAAGGGAGTTGGTGGAAAGACAAACTCCTGAAGAACACCATCCAGGTACAGGAGGTACCAGTAACAACGATCACGGGCAGCCTCGCACTGATCTACCAGAATTTGGGCCTCATATAAACCCAGAAGTTAATGTCATAAGGAATACTCAGGGTAACACTGCTGGAGGTAGGATCTTGCAAGAGGATCCTCAAGAAGAGAAGTTTACAGTTGTTGGGGCTGGAGATGAGGTTTACGACCGTAGGCTGGATGAAATTGCAGAGAAGCTGAGGTCTCTTGAGTCCCAAAACTCCCTGGGCTTTGATGTCATGGACATGGGACTGGTGGAAGGGGTGAGAATTCCTCACAAATTCAAACCCCCGTGTTTCGAAAGGTATAATGGAACATCCTGTCCACGCACCCACCTTCAATCATTCTTGGGAAGGTTAAAAGCATACACCATGGACGAGAAGCTGTGGATGTTTTACTTCCAGGATAGTCTAACAGGGGCATCCCGAGAATGGTATTCCCACTTGACTAGAGCCACAGTTAGAAACTGGAAAGACTTGGCTGAAGCTTTTATCCGTCAGTATCAGTATAACTTGGACATGGCTCCAAACAGGACCCTTCTGATGGGAATGTCTCAATCTTCCCGTGAAAGCTTCAGGGAATATGCCCAAAGGTGGAGGCAACTTGCTGCTGCAGTTCAACCCCCCATGTCTAAAAGGGAAATGGCAGACATGTTCATGAATACCCTTCAAGGAACATATATTGACAGACTGGCTGCATTTTCTTCTACCAGCTTTGCAGATATGGTGATAGCTGGGGAAAGAATAGAGAGCCTATTGAAAATGGGAAGGATCTCCGATAATGATGCCAGTTCAAGCAGTACAAGAAATCCATTTGCTGGGCCCCGTAGATCTGGTGAGACAAACTCTGTGCACTTGGGAAGAGGGAGACCCCAATATGTACCCAGAACAGTTGTTGCTGTTACTATCCCTGCTCCACATCCTCAGTATGCTCAACAACCACAACACTTTCCGCAACAACAACAGTTTCCGCAACAGAGATCATACAACAACAACAACAACAATCAACAACAAGGCCCGTTTCAACAACGGCCATCTCAGGTCAACCGAGTAATTGACCCCATTCTTATGCCATATGCTACACTACTGCCACAACTCCTAAAGATCAATCTTGTTGAGTTGAGGACATTGGCTCCACCTGGTCCTCAAAACCTTCCTAGAAACTATGATGTCAATGCTAGGTGTGCTTTTCATTCCAATGCACCTGGTCACTCTACGGAAAAATGCAGAGCCCTGCATATGAAGGTTCAGAATCTGGTAGATTCAAAAGCCCTGATCTTTGCACCTCCTCCCAATGTAATGAAGAATCCTATGCCAAGCCACAATAGGCCAAGGATTAATGCTGTAGAGGATGGATCACTCACGAGTTTAATAGAAGATATTTCATGTATTCAAACACCTATGGCCGAGGTTAAAGCCCAACTTTTAAAGTGCCAAGTGTTTTCGGGTTGTGAGGCCTGTTGCGAATCATGCAAACTTTCTGAGAATGGATGTGCCAGCTTGAGGAAAGGCATAAGTGATTTGATTAATGGAGGCATTCTACAAATTACAACCACTGATTCTACAACACCAGCAACCCTTTTGTCAATAACAAGTGAATCTTCTACAAATGCAACAACCATCTTTCCAACTGTTTCTTCTGCAACTGCAACAACCATTGTTCCAACTGATTCAACTACAACTTCAGCAATCATTCCATTTGTCACTTCAACACACAACAATTCATTTGCACCGGCTACTACAACTTCAACAACTAACAATGATGTTTCCACTGTCACAATTTATTATGACCCGACAACAGTCCCGAGTTCCAACAACTTTCAACCTCAACAACAGTCTCAACAAAGCTTCAATTCACCTTCACCTACATCCACCAGAAGTTCTATAACAATCTTTTACGATCCACAGACCATTGTAGTCCCAACATCTGCTGCAGTGAGCCCAGTCACCATTACGGTGCCCGGGCCGATCCCATATGACAAAGACAGTGCTATACCATGGCATTATGGTGCTGATCTATACTGCAATGGAGAGAAAGTCCTTCTTGATTCTCCAGTTCTCACTCCCCAAGTGGACAATGTTGGGGGAGGCGGAGGCTTCACCCGAAACGGATGTCTCTTCACATCACAAGTCCCTAGAACCAACACTGAGGCAGAGGCTGCTGCCAGAGCCAAAGGGAAGAGTGTGATACCGGAAGAATCTGCACCCAAAGAAACTCACAAATCATCCTTCGATCAAGATGTGGATGAGTTTATGAGAATCATTAAAAGAAGTGACTATAAAGTTGTGGACCAGCTCCACCAGACTCCTTCAAATATCTCAATCCTATCACTGCTGTTGTGTTCCGAAGCCCATCGGGATGCACTTCTCAAAGTTCTGCACGCTGCCTACGTGCCAGAAGAGATCACTGTAAATCAGCTGGAAACAGTGGTATCAAATGTCAATACTAGCCATGGGCTAGGTTTTACTGATGCTGATTTAACAACAGAAGGACGTCTCCACAACAAAGCTTTGCATATAACCTTGGAGTGTAAAGGAGTTGTCTTACCTCATGTGCTTGTAGACACTGGGTCCTCACTCAATGTCCTACCCAAGAAAGCTCTTGTCAAGCTTGAGTATGATGGGATAGCTCTCCGGCCAAGTAATCTTGTGGTCAGGGCTTTTGATGGCTCTAAAAGATCTGTTCTGGGAGAGGTGGAGTTGCCAATGATAATCGGTCCACAAGTCTTCAAGACCATTTTCTATGTGATGGACATACAGCCGACATACAACTGTTTGCTAGGTCGACCCTGGATTCACGCTGCAGGCGCAGTAACGTCGACCCTTCACCAGAAACTGAAGTATGAGTGGGAAGGACAGATTATCACCTTCTGTGGTGAGGAAGACATATTTGTTAGCCAGCTGGCTACTTACAAATATATTGAGATGGATGGTGAAATCCATGAGACGATGAGCCAAGGGTTTGAGGCCCTAAATGTTAATGAGGCTACTGGAGTATTGGCTGCATCCCAGGAAGACAGGATGGGTACTTCAATCATCTCTTATCAGCAAGCCCAGAAGGTTGTTGAAGAAGGAACTGCTCAAGGCTGGGGCAAGTTGCTGCCAGTGGAAAAGAAGGAAGATATATTTGGTTTGGCTTACAGACCATTCTGACAAGATCAATCAGAGGCTGCCAAGGAGCCCAAATTTTTCAGTGGGGAATGCTCACCCCAAATGCTGTTAATAATCTGGAAGACGAGGAGGAAAGCGACCGCAACCTGGAGAACTGGATACGTCCAAGGATCCCGGGGAACCAAGTCCTTAACTGGTCTTCCCAGGAAATTATAAGGGTTACTCCTGCAAAGTAATTATTATTTCCTGTCTTTTTAGCATGCATCAAGTCCTGCATCTTTCCCAAGGTGTCAGGACTCATTTTGTAATAGGGCCATATTGTAATTTTGTGCAAATGATTAATCAATGAATATCGAACATCTTTTGCAAACGAGTCTCTTTTTCGCTCACTGTCTTTTCATTTTTCACTTTTATACAAAACAATAAAATGGAAATGTTTTCAAAATAAATAACTTCATTTTCACTTTTTCTAAACAAGATTAAAACTGATCACTAAAACGAACCAATCTCAACCCTTGCAGAGATTATCCTCCAGACTGCACCGACAACAGCACTGCTATGACCTTGTATGACTTCGACAATCCGATTAATCAAGCTGATGAAGGGGTTAAAGAAGACTATGAGTTACCTGAAGAGTTAACCAGGTTGTTGAGGCAAGAAGAGAAAGTGATCACTCCTCACCAAGAGGAGGTTGAGACAGTTAATCTTGGTACCGAAGAAGACTTGAAAGAAGTAAAGATTGGGGCCGGTCTGCAAGATTCAGTGAAGGAACAACTTATTGACATGCTTCGAGAGTATGTTGACGTCTTTGCTTGGTCCTATCAAGACATGCCAGGTCTGGATACTGAAATTGTTATGCACAAGCTGCCTCTGAAAGAAGAATGTCCTCCAGTGAAGTAGAAGCTACGCCATACTCGTCCGGATATGGCAATGAAGATTAAAGAAGAGGTACAAAAATAGTGGGATGCCGGATTCCTTGCTGTAACTAGTTACCCGCCGTGGGTCGCTAACATTGTACTAGTGCCTAAGAAGGATGGCAAAGTACGGATGCGTGTGGATTACCGGGATCTGAACAGAGCTAGCCCAAAGGATGATTTCCCTCTACCTCACATTGATCTATTGGTTGACAACACAGCTCAGTTCTCGGTATTTTCCTTCATGGATGGATTTTCCGGGTATAACCAGATCAGAATGTCACCCGAAGACATGGAGAAGACTACCTTCATAACACCTTGGGGCAAATTTTGTTATAAGGTAATGCCATTTGGATTGAAGAATGCTGGTGCCACTTATCAACGGGCTATGGTAACGTTATTCCACGACATGATCCACAAAGAAATTGAATGCTACGTGGATGACATGATTTCCAAGACCCTCACTGAAGAAGATCATCTGGTAAATCTGCTGAAGTTGTTCAAGAGTCTAAGAAAGTATCAGCTGAAGCTAAACCCCAACAAGTGCACATTTGGGGTACGTTCCGGTAAGCTGTTGGGATTCATTGTTAGTGAAAAAGGAATTGAAGTTGATCCTGACAAAGTCAAGGCCATTCAGGAGATGCCTGCAGCTAGGACTGAAAAGGAGGTTCGGGGGTTCTTAGGTAGATTGAACTACATATCAAGGTTCATATCTCATCTTACTGCAACCTGTGAGCCCCTGTTCAAATTGTTAAGGAAGGAACAAACAGTCAGGTGGAACGAAGATTGTCATAAGGCTTTTGACAAAATCAAGGAGTACCTACAAGAACCTCTGATTCTTATGCCTCCAGTTGAAGAAAGACCTCTAATAATGTACCTGACAGTATTAGAAGGATCAATGGGGTGTGTGTTGGGCCAGCATGACGAGTCTGGTCGAAAAGAGTATGCGATATACTACCTAAGCAAAAAGTTTACCGACTGTGAACAATGTTATTCACTGCTCGAGAAAACTTGATGTGCTTTAGCGTGGGCTGCTCGCCGACTAAGACAGTATATGTTGACTCACACTACTTTGTTGATCTCAAAGATGGATCCAATCAAGTACATATTTGAGAAGCCAGCACTTACCAGAAGGGTTGCAAGATGGCAAATGATTCTGACGGAATATGACATTCAGTACACATCTCAAAAAGCCATCAAAGGCAGTGTACTGTCTGACTATCTAGCTGAGTAACCCATTGATGATTACCAACCAATGAGATTTGACTTCCCTGATGAAAACATCATGTTCCTGAAAGCAAAAGATCATGAAGAGCTTGTTCACACTGAAGGGCCTGACCCAGAAGAAGAGTGGACAATGATGTTTGATGGGGCTGTCAATATGAATGGTCAAGGAGTTGGTGTAGTGCTTATTACACCTAAAGGAGTTCATATGCCTTTCTCGGCAAAACTCACCTTTGCATGTACTAACAACGAAGCTGAATATGAAGCGTGTATCATGGGTCTTGAGGAAGCCATTGACCTCAGGATCAAGACTTTAACTGTATTCGGAGATTCAACTTTGGTAATCAATCAGACCAACGGGAAATGGTACACTCACCAAGAGCATCTAATTCCATACCGTGACTATACGAGGAGATTATTAACTTTCTTCACAACAGTCAAACTTGAGTATATCCCTCGAGAGGAAAATTAGTTCGCAGATGCTTTTGCTACCATTTCCTCCATGATCAAGGTTCAAACTGCCAACTATATGCCTCAGATTTCAGTATCCAGATTAGACCGACCGGCATACGTATTCTCCGTGGACATTGCTAAAGATGACAAGCCTTGGTTCCATGAAATCAAATGCTTCTTAGAGGATCAAACATACCCACCTGGGGCATCATCCAATGATAAGAAGACATTAAGAAGACTGGCTGGTAGTTTCTTCCTGAATGCTGATGGTTCGTTATACAAGAGAAACTTTGACATGGTACTTCTCAGATGTGTTGATAAGAAAGAGCCAGACTTGCTAATGCATGAGGTGCATGAAGGATCTTTCGGTACCCATGCTGGAGGACATGCAATGGCTAAGAAATTATTACGATCAGGGTATTACTAGATCACAATGGATGCAGACTATTGTGCCTATGCCAGGAAATGCCACAAATGCCAGATTTATGCAGACAAAGTGCATGTGCCTCTGAATCCTTTGAATGTAATGTCTTCACCTTGGCCCTTTTCCATGTGGGGCATTGACATGATTGGAAAGATCGAACCGACTGCTTCAAATGGCCACAGATTCATCCTGGTAGCCATTGATTACTTCACCAAATGGGTTGAAGCAGCTTCGTATGCAAGCGTCACCAGACAAGTGGTGGCCAGATTCCTGAAAAGAGACATCATCTGTCGATATGGAGTACCCGAGCAAATCATTACTGATAATGGTTCCAATTTGAACAACAAAATGATGGTAGAACTATGCCGGGACTTTAAAATCCAACATCACAACTCTTCTCCTTACAGGCCAAAGATGAATGGCGTTGTTGAGGCAGCTAACAAGAATATCAAGAAGATTGTGCAAAAGATGGTGGTTACTTACAAAGACTGGCATGAAATGCTACCATTTGCCTTGCATGGTACCGTACCTCAATCAGAACGTCCACTAGGGCAACACTGTATCAGCTTGTGTATGGTATGGAGGCAGTCCTACCTGTTGAAGTTGAATTACCCTCCTTACGGGTACTGATGGATGTAAAATTGAATGAAGCAGAATGGGTCCGTTCTCGATACAATCAACTAAATCTGATCTAAGAAAAGAGATTAGCTGCAATCTGTCATGGGCAGTTATATCAGGAAAGAATGAAGAAAGCCTTCGATCAGAAAGTCAGACTTCGGGAATACCAAGTAGGAGATCTTGTGCTGAAAATACTCCTTCCTCCTCATACAGACCACATGGGCAAGTGGACTCCGAATTACGATGGTCCGTTCATAGTAAAAAAGGTTTTCTCTGGTGGAGCACTGATGCTCACTACTATGGATGGTGAAGATTTCTTATCCCTTGTGAATTCAGATGCAGTTAAAAAATACTTCGCATAAAAAGACCCGCTGGACATGAAAACAGAATGTAAGTCCAGGAAAAAATAGGGCATCCCGGCGAGTCAAAAAAAGAATAAAAGACTCGGGAAAAAATAAGGGAAAATAATAAAAAAATGTACACCCGCTGAGTTGAAAAGCCACATTGGGCAGCTCAGGCAAAAATGGGTATCCCGGTGGATTGAAAACCCGAAAGGGCGATCCACGCAAAACTAGGGAATAAACGAACAACTGCATTCTAAATTCGTCTGTATCACTTACAACATGACAAGTTTCGAAAGGATAAAGCATCGGTCAGAATCAACCTTCTCCAGAAAGCAAGATGAGAAGAATGTTAAGGTCATACGGGTCATAGCAAAGGAAGCTCAACGGAGCGTCGTCAACATTGCAAGCACCTTTACTTTTCTCAATTTGTAACAATCTCCTCATTTTAGGGGATCTGTTTCTTTGACTGTATTTGCCAATTCAAGGCACCCAGATTAATAAAATCAGAGTTTTTTCCAGTCACACTTCGTCTTGTACACTTTTGTTTCATTTGCAAAATGTCCAGTATCCATGATATAGTATTTGCATAAAACAAATGAGCCATTATTAATAAATGCTTACAGGAAATGTATTTACTCTCTGGAATATCTAACTCCTATGACGGAATCCGGTAAAGGATACCTCGGGATACTCGTGCGTTTCTCTGTCTTAACAGGTTGCAGGTATTCAAATACACAGCATGGGGGATGCCCAACATCACTTCCCCCAGCACATCTTCTCCAAGCAGCATCTGAAATGATTTTTCCCTAATAGAGTTGTCAAAGCATCCTCATCCTCAGCTGGGATCCCCACAAAAATTTCTAGGAAGATCTTTCAGTGATCTTTCCTCTCCCAAACAGAATGCCAGGTCTCTCGAAGACAAGGGAACCATCTCCCCACAGAGTTCCAGCCTCTCCCTAGAAGAGAAATGCCTGAAATTCTCGCAACAAAGTGATAGAAGCTTCTTCGTCCCCAGCTGGGATATCTCCTTACCGGATAGATCTATCAGTGATCTAGTCCCCCAAGAAGAACCATATGTTTCATCAGATCTACCAATGATCTCGTCCCTAGCTGGGATATCCTTCCAAGCAGATCAACCAGAGATCTTCACGACAGCGGGATCCGAATCCCGGATCGGTTTCTTTTGCATAATCATAGCATTCGCATCATATTTCCCCACAAAGCGTAGCATTCCGTTTAACACGGAGCATTACGGAAAAAAATCAAACATTTTGCATGATCACAAGTTAGGTTCGAGCCAGTCACCTGCAAATACCGTCGGTATTTCATCAGCAATGTATATAAAAAGCCAAAGCGTCCCCTTTGCACTCTCCAATACAGATACATGCTCATATACACTCTTCCGACACTCGTCCGTATCATTTTATTCCCCCGCAGATAGGCCACAAACATCCTCGTTGAATACAAATACTTATATACACTTTTTGACACTCGTCCGTGTCACCGCTTGTAACACGGTGGGAGAACTGACTTTTAGTTAAATGTTGCGGATAGCAAGAGTCGCCACCGACTTTTATTTTATCCAAAAGGAAAGGACATAAAAGAACAGGAAAGACCTTAAAAAAATTTGAGTTCGGGGGGTAGGTTATATAAAGGGAAGGTGTTAGCACCCTTTATATCCATGGTTATCCATGGGCTCTTAGTTACTTAGCTCACTTTAAATTGTTTTGAAAAAGGTGTAGTGCGTGTAAACACCCCAAATTTGCCCTCACCCATTCACACCATGGCTTGTGATCATTCTCATATGCATAAACACAATCATATCATCTCACATTTCATTTTTGATTCACTGCATAGCTTTCAAGGCATCTGCACCTAGGGTTTGTGATCTGAGCAATCCCAAAGCATCTTGAGCCACTCCAAAGGCCACCAATCAACTCAAAGGGGTCCATGTGTGTTCTTATATCATATTTCATCTCCTCAAAGTCAAAATTGCAGAGGAATCACAAGAACTAGGGTTTGAGTGGATGCAGAGCCAGGTTGAACTGCACAGTTGACTGAAAATTAGGGTTTTGGTTTCAGAGGCCATAACTCCAAATTTTTTGGTCATTCTTGTTTCCATTGATCTCTATATGGCATAGGGAGTATGCATATCAATTTTCATGAAGAAATTCCATGGGGAAGTCATCTGATCAAGAGTTGACTTTTCAGACAAGTCAGTGTAAAATCAGGGCACCTGAGGCCCCCAATGACCCAACCAATGGGTGATCTTCATCATTTTGAGTGTATATGATCTTTATTTGATCATGGAAGAAGGTTGAAGTTCACAAAAATCAAGAATTTAGGGTTTTTGCAAATGTTGACTTTTTGGGCATAGTTGACTTTTCAAGAATGCATCATTTTAGGTCATCTTTCAAGCCATGATTTTGGATCCAAAAATGCTTCAAATGGAAAAACTTTGGTCATGAAAGTTGTAGATCTCATCTTTCCCTTTCCAAAAAGTACAAGAACATGATCTAACTCTTCTTGGATCAAAAGTTATGGCAATGCAAAGTTGGCAAAAATCACTTATTTTCAAGATATGCACCAAGTGTGAAATTTTGCAAAGTCATGAACCAATGCATTATGTGACTTCTAATTCCTTTCAAACCAGCACACAAACATTCTCTAAGTCCCAAAAATCAGATTTGAACCAAAGATCACATGTGCTTAGTTCATGTAACAAGGCATTTTTCATGAAAATCCATAAAATAACCAAGTTGCAAAACTCATGATCATGCTTCACCAACTTGCTGCATTGGTCCTTGAATCAAGCCAGCCTCTCACACTCACCATGCTGCGCCAGCCCTAGCCCTTGTACTTGCCTAGTATCAAGCCCATGCTTCTCTTACAAGATTTTTGACTTTTGGCAAAAGCAAACTTACCAATCACAAAAGCACAAGTCACATCATCCAGCCAATCAGATTTGTTTATGTTATCAATTTGCAAGCTAGCCATAAGGAGAAGCAAGGCTGAAACCATCACATTCCACACATTCACAAAAACCTTCCATTTTGCATAAGCTTTCGAATTCCTCTCCACAGCTTGCAAACACAAAAACCTTTTCCTCCATTCAACTCACCCTGCCTCATAGATCACAAAACACCAAGAACACAAGCCTGAAACAGCCAAAGCACCCCACTGCCATTCTTCACCCTCATTCTGCAGATTCATTCGAATCTCCCTCCCTAGCCCACAAACAGCCAAACAAACCTTGCAAAGCTTCTCCATACATCATCTGGACCTCAAACCATCATTCACAATGACCTGAAAGAGCCAGAACCTCCATTGCCATTTTTGATCAAGCTTGAGCAGAAGCTTTCGAAACTCATTATCCAGCCAGAACAAACTCATTTTGAGTACTCAAACATCTTTGGGGGATCAAGTGGAGTGGTTTGCACAAGGAAAAGTGGCCAGAAAGTCTTCAAGTTGAAAGCTCCAAATCTCAGGTAGCTCGAAAATAATTTTTCCAGAAATCATTTTTCTTGTTACAAACTTGTTCTTCATGTCTTGCTGATCATTCTGGTACCATTGGTTTTGAAAATGGTTTCGAAATGAGCATTTAATTTGTGTCTGAAGCTTGCGTGACCTAGTTTTCTTTTTCTTCGATTCAGCTCATTTAGGAAATATAAATGTGTTTTAGGATGGGGGTTTGATTCGTAAGGATGTGAGGATCATTTCCCAGTTCTTGTTTTTCATTTTTGATGCGTTTTGAGGGATTTGGGTAGTTTTCAGGTGAGAGCTGGCCGGAGAAGACGACCGGAAGTCTTCTTCGGCCACCTGAGAGTCATTTGTGCCCTAATCATGTAATTAATGAAGTTTGAATTTGGTCCCTTGGATGTGTTGACTCGCGCGTGTTTGGACGCCCAGGATCATCCCATTATGCCCTAATCCCAGTTGACTTTCTTTAATCTGGATTAATTAATTCATAAATCAAAAATTAGCTGAAGTGAAATCTAGGCCATTCATTAGCGCGCCAGTCAACCTTTTCATTTCAACTTTGAATCTGGATCATTGGATCAGATTACTTTCCATTTATTTGCTTTTATTTTTATTTTCTTTGTATTTAATTTCCATAATTATTTAAAAATAGCAAAAATATCTTAAAAATTATGAAACTTTTTCTTTAAGGTTTTATTAATTTTTAGGACACAAAAATATTTTTATTATATTTTTTATCATTAAAAAAGTATTTTTAAATATTTAAAAGATTATTTTTAATTGATTAATGAGAATTAATTAATTAAAAATACTTTTAGGTATTTAAAAATTACAAAAAAATTCATGAAATGTTCTAAGACATTTAGAAACATTGTCCAACCTTCAAACCAAATTTCTTTTTTGATCTTGATGCATTTTAAGAATTTTTCATTGAATTAAATCATTTTTATGCATTATTTTGATCACATGTTTGAAAATTCATTTCTGCCTTTTGGAGAAGGTTGAGACATTGATTCTTCTTGCATTGTTTTGTGTTTAGTATGTATTTTCAAGGATAAAAAGGCCATGAATTGTTCTTGCATTTTCAAATTGTTTGGCATTTACTTTGTTAAGAACCCTAAAAAACCCTAATAACTTGCAAAAATCATATCTTGAGTTTGGTTGAGAGTTGAGAGCTCCCCTTTGGGCAGTGGTTCATTATAGGTCTAGGGTTTCTTTGGGTACCATTTTCCATTTTTACTTTAGGGTTTTGCTTCTGTTTTTGGTTTGTGTTTGATGTTTGATCCATGAACCCTAATTTGGGCTTTCATTTGCACCCTTCTTGCATTTCCTTGCATAACATGACTTGTCTTTGCATTTTGTGCATTCTTATGATTCATTTGGCATCTTAAGACATTTAGAAAGCATGGTTGATCATTGCATTGCATATTTGCCATGTCATTTGTCTTGTATGATTCATAACTTTTCATGTGTATCCATGCTTCTAAGCTTGTACCATTTGCATTCATAATCTTGTATGAGCATCTCCATGCCTTGCCTCATGTTTGCAGCATCTCATAGCATCATTATCATCATCAACATGCTTCTGGTTTGGTCTAGCATCATGTCATTTCATTTCATTTAGCATTGCATTGCATTTCTTTCTAACATTTCAGGTGGTAAGTGAACTTGAGAAGTGAATTTGCCTTCACTTCTCATAACTTTTCTTTTCATCTCTCTTGCATCCATTGCTGCATTTTTATGTGTGTTTGAGTTTGAGCTTGCTCATTCTTCTCCTTCCCACTTTCTCTCTTCAAGTGACTTGGCTTCTTGAATGAAGCAAGTCATTTTTCTTCTCTTGATCTTATTCATCTGCTTCCTGGTGGCTCCTCTGAAGTTTGTCCTTGAAAACCTCACAAACCTTAGGATCATCCAAGCATGACAATGAATTAGGGTTTTGATTAGTATCCCCTCATAGTTTTTACCTTTGTGTCTCTCTTTGAGTCTTCTCTTCTCATCTCATAATCAGGGACTAAACCCTAAAGGCTTTAAGACTTTGTGATTAAGCTTGTGCCTGCATCCTTCTCTTAGGATGGAGTGTATAACTTTAATCCTAAGTCTTGAACCCTTAAGGTGTTTAAATCTCTTAATCAATTCATCTAATAATCATCAAGACATCACTTGTAACTTGGGCCTTGCATTAGGGTTCTAATTCTTCCTTAAGTGGTTAAGAAGGACTAACCCTAGTGTTAATGGACAAGTCCCCCTCAAGTTGTCTTACAAATCATAAAATTCACTTCATCATCATATCATTAAATAAAATCCACTTAATAAAGGCTTTGTTTTGTCATGAGTTTAATCCCTAATCATGGATTAAGTTGAGGAGTCTTCCTCAGCTTAAACACTCTCATCTATCATCCTTCTTTTAGGATGGTGTAATGGGTCTGTTTAATCCTTGATTATGGCTTAACCTCATTACTCAACACTAAACAAAAATCCCAAAAACATCTAAATAATCACAAGTAGGTTAATGATCTTAATCCTACACCGAAGGTGATTAAGTGTGAGAATCTGACTTCACACTTAAGGTATTCTCATTACCCCTAATCAGAGGGAAGATGTGATGAGTTTACTAAATCCATTGGTTTAGGCTTAAGCTCATTATCCCATGACAAACTTTCAAAAGCAATAAAAGACTGAAAACAAAAAAACAAACAATAATCGTCTCCTCCGGGATTCTTTTCTCATCATACTCACTCACAATCGAGAACTTGCTTCTTCCGTCTAATGCAAGACAGTAAGCACCTGAGCCAGACAGGTCATACACTTGAGCATAGACAAGCAAGCAGTTCACAAGTCAATTCATCTTTCAGTCTCTTTGGGTCGAACTACGGTGTTCTGACTTCCTCATTGCACGAGAGGATACGTAGGCATAACTTAACAGTTATCGAACAAAAGTCTCTGTCTATTCCCCCTCTTTCCAGCATCTTTCTCTCAGCCTCATTATCATGAGCAATTCATTCTCATTCTTACACTGACACTGTATATATTACACTTCACTCTCTTTTACACTGACACCTGTACATTTGTTTCCAGCTCTTTTACACACAGATTGCACTGACACTACCCCTTTAAAACACAAATCTTTTAAGCGTGGATCCCGTCGAGTACGACGGACAATCTGGGTGCTAATACCTTCCCAGGTTGTAACCAACCCCCTTTCTCAGTCTCTCTGGTTCGCAAACCATCTTATCCATCTTTTTCTAGGCCTATGCAGCATTGCCTTTCCTCCGGGATAAAAATGCCTAGCTGGCGACTCTATTCATCTCCAGTGAGTTCACGGCTGTGTGTTCTCACTGTTCCCCTCGCCGACCGTTCGCGCTTGTACCGGGATGCAAATCTTCGGGAGCGACAGCTTGGCGACTCTGCTGGGGATACTTATACTGCAACCAGGGCTTCTGGTTCTTTTTGTGGGTTCCTCCTAGCGCTTGATTGATTTGTGTTTACTGGGGTGTTATGTGCTTATTTGTGTTTGTATTTTTGTATTTATTTCTGCTTTATGTACAGTTGCTTTACTGCTTTCTTTATTGCTTTTGTATATATCATACTGTCATTGTTGCTGGCTGGATCTGGTTTTTGTTTTGGTGGGTGGGTGTTTCATTGAGAGTTAAGGTCCTATACCTGGGACCTGAGTGACACCTAGGCTAGAGTGAATCATATTCTTTCCCATTCCATTTCGGTCTGGTGCGGGAATATGAAACACGGTTCAGATATGGGTTTCTTCTTGAGAACTCTGTGTTGCAGATTTCCTGCAATGCTAGGGCTATCTGGGAAGCCTGCTAAGTCTGGATGACCTTTTAGTATGGACCTTCAGAAACTGAGGTGAATTAGAGGAGGAATTGTTATGGTTATTGTAAACACTGTACCTCCGGGTTAGAAGTGTTTACACTTCTCATAACTGATCCAAGTCTGAGGATCCTTGTTCTAGATCACCACCTGTGAGGGTGTTGGGTTGTTTACAGGTTTGCAGGTACCTTGACCTCAGAATACCCTGTCACTTTGACTTTGTTAAGAATGATCCATGTTGGATAGTTCTTGTGATTCTAAACCCTGGACTTGTGGCTCTTTATTTGAGTCCCCCACCTTGGTTACTGGATTTATAGACCTCCATCTGGAATTCTTGAACACACATGGATCTATACCAAGGCAGTTAATCAGATCCAGCTCAGTCACAAACCCTTGCATTTCATTTGCATACATACTCATTGCATCATATTAACATTTGCTTATTTGTGTTTCAGGGTATCCACCTTCATCTGGTTTTGGTTTTGACCCCATCTGCAGTTTTGACCTATCTCCACCAGCACTTGCTTCAGCCTGTCAGCCATATACTTCAGTTACTAGCACTAGCCAGCCAGTGGCCCACTCCTCAGCATCTTCATCAGCACTCATCCTACTCAGTCTCAACATCATGGCTCCAAAGAAAAGCAACATCACCTATCATTTCTTCCAACCAGACTTGTCAGACATCAGGAGGATCCAAACCCTGATCACTCCAGATCACATACCCTTGTTCAGGGAGAGTTATGGAGATATACTGGACATGGTTATGGATCTGGACCCTTCACAGAGGAGCCTCATCCACACCTGCATTCAGTTCTATGATCCCCCATTGAGATGTTTCACCTTTCAAGACTTTCAGTTGGGGCCTCTATTAGAAGAATACTCATCATTGATTGGTTTGCCTATCAAGAGAGAAATCCCTTTTAACCCTGAAATGGTCTTTCCCAGCAATGGAGAGATAGCAAAAGCTTTGCACCTGGAACCTGCTTTGATTGAGCAGCATATGACCTCCAAAGCTGGGATCCCTGGTTTTCACCTTGACTTCCTGATTTCTCAAGCTAGTTTGAAGGCCTCCCTGGGGGAGTGGAAAGCTGTTTGTGCTCTATTGGCCTTGAGTGTATATGGAATTGTATTGTTTGCAGATGAGCCTCGATTCATTAGCAAAAACGCAATCCATTTGTTCATTCTGAAGAACCCAGTGCCAACTTTACTGGGTGATCTCTATTACTCAGTACATCAGAGAAATGAGAAGCAGAGGGGAAGATTAGTGAGGATTTGTGCTCCATTATTCCATGCTTGGCTTCTCAGGCATCTACCCAGGACAGATGCATTTCTAAATCCTCATCAGCAAAGCAACTGGGCTAAGAGGCTCACTACTCTCACTTCAGCAGACATCAGGTGGTGTGCTCAGAGCACCAAGGGCAGAGATATAATCACCAGCTGTGGGCACTTTCCCAATGTGCCCTTAATAGGGGTTAAGGGAAGTATCAACTACAACCCTCTGCTGTTCAGGAGACAATTAGGCTATGCACTGGTTCATACTCCTAGGGTACAGGATTTGGTTGAGACCCTCTACTGTGAGAACAAGATTAGTTTGGCTGCTGTTAGGCAGGCTGCCTGGGCCTGGGATCATGTTCAAACCAAGGGAATCACCATTCTGGGGAAGTGCAATAATGTGGCATCAGTCCAATATTATGAGTGGTCCCATGCTAGGGCCCAATTCTCTGGAATGCCCTTTACCATAGAAGACATGCCTGAGTCATCTTCAGCACCACCCCCTGCCACTATCAGTTTGGAGGAGAGTTTGAAGGAAAGAAATGAGAAGTTAACCCAAGCCTTGCAGAAGACCCTCAGGGAGAGGAGTGAAGGTGTGAGGGAGATTGAGAGATTGGAGAAACTGAGAGTGGAATACTTGACTAAAATTGAGAAGTCTAGAGATTATATCAACAAATCCAAAGCTGGTGAGCAGATTCTGAAGAACGCTTGTAAAGAAGCCCAGTTCCAGAGAGCAAGAACAGACTTGTACCTGAAGGAGAGTCAGGCCAGGTGGGTCCGGATCACTGAGGCCCGTACTCTAGAAGACAAGAGAGTTCAGGACAAGATGGAGCAGATGGAAAAAACCCTGGCAGCAGCCCAGAGGGAGGTGTCAGAACTAAAGATCAGAGCTGGAGTGAAGAGGTCTAAGGACCAAAGTCAGAACAGGAAGTTGACTGCAGCAGTTGCAACAAGAAACCTTCTCATCAGAAGTCTCACGGAGCATCCGGCTGATCCTGTGACCGAAGCACTTCTCAAGGAAGTTCGTGAAGATGAGTTTGGCCTTGGAGTTTGATCATTTGCTTGTTGCTATTCCTATTCCATGTACTTTTGCTTTTTGTGATGTATTTTGGCCCCTTTGAGGGTTTGTGTTGTAAAATGAACAAGTTGTATTATTTCACCCTTTGTAATATATTTGTGCTGGTTTCTGTCTGGGTTCACATCAAAAGCAACTTCAACAGCAACATCTTCAAGGGTCTGGAAGGGTCAAAACTGAAGGCCAAACCGGATACCTTGAGAACAAATAAGCATAACTGCATTGCATGCTAACCCTTTTGTTTGTTTTGTAGGTTTTTGTTTTGTTGTTGCTAACCTCTGTTGTGAATCTCAGGAATTATTGCTCGCCGCCGGGTATTTCCTCTCAACAGGCCTCACAGGTACCCAACTAGAAACAACCTTCCGGGAATTCAGATGGATCAGATGCAGCAGGACCTTACGGAGGTCAGAAACCAGATGGCCAACGAAAGGTTGGAGATGAGAACTCAGATAACACAATTCATGGAAGTGATGAACAATTTAGCTCAAAGCCAGGAGAGGCTCAGAGTTTTGGTAGAAGGAAGGAATCAAGAGGAGCCCCATGTGGGAACTGCTGGCACAAGTAACAACGAGAGGGTCCAACCTCATGTCAATCCCCCAGTTTTTGGACCCCATCTCCATCCAGAGGCCAACATCCCAGTCAACATTCAAGGGACAGCCACAGCAGCCAGAGTACTTCAAGAAGATCCTCAGGAGGACCAGTATACAGTAATGGGTGCCGGAGAGGAAACATATGATAGACGATTGGAAGAGATAGCTGAGAAGTTGAGGTCCTTAGAATCTCAAAATTCTTTGGGTTTCGACGTCATGGACATGGGTTTGGTAGATGGGGTCAGGATCCCCCATAAGTTTAAGCCTCCTTGCTTCGAAAAGTATAATGGGACTTCATGCCCCCGGACTCATCTACAGTCATTTCTGGGAAGGCTGAAGGCCTATACAATGGATGAGAAACTCTGGATGTTCTATTTTGAAGATAGCTTGACTGGAGCTTCTAGGGAATGGTATTCCCATTTGACAAGGGCAACTGTGAGATGCTGGAAGGACCTGGCAGAAGCCTTCATCAGACAGTATCAGTATAATCTAGATATGGCACCCAACAGGACCCTCCTAATGGGAATGTCACAGTCTTCGAGGGAGAGTTTCCGAGAGTATGCCCAAAGGTGGAGGCAACTGGCTGCTGCTGTTCAACCACCAATGTCTGAGAGAGAAATGGCAGACATGTTTATGAACACTCTTCAGGGAACCTATATTGATAGACTAGCTGCTTTCTCATCTACCAGCTTCGCAGATGTTGTCATAGCTGGGGAGAGAATTGAAAGCCTGTTAAAAATGGGAAAGATCTCAGACAACGGTGCAAGCTCGTCCGGTGGTACAAGAAAGCCTTTTGCAGGCCCGAGAAGAACTGGCGAGACCAATGCCATTCACACCAACAGGGGTAGGCCCCAATATGTTCAGAGGTCAATAGCAGCAGTCACCATCCCTGCTCCAGCTCATCCTCAGCCAGTCTATCAACCTCCGCAACAAAATTTCCAACAACAACCTCAGTATCAGCAGAATCAATATCCTCCAAGAAACTACAACAACAACAACTCCAACAACAACAATCAACAGAGGCCATTTCAACAAAGGCCATCCCAAGCTAACCGAGTGATCAATCCGATCCCAATGCCGTATGCTGCCTTGCTGCCACAACTTCTGAAACTCAACCTAGTTGAGCTAAGAACGTTGGCACCCCCGGATCCCAACAGTCTACCAAGAAACTATGACTCCAATGCTAGGTGTGCTTTTCACTCGAACGCACCTGGTCACAGTACAGAAAAATGCAGGGCTCTGCATATGAAGGTACAAGACTTGGTAGACTCCAAGGCTCTGAATTTTGCACCTCCGCCCAATGTCAGTAAAAACCCTATGCCAAACCATGGTGGTCCCCGAATTAATGCTATTGAAGAAGACCAACCGTCTTATTTAATAACCAGTGTGGATCAGATCCGGACACCATTGGTGGAAATCAAGGCTCAACTCCGTGAAAGCGAAATATTTCCGGGATGTGAACTAGGGTGTCCCTATTGCAATATTTCATGGAACGGGTGCGAGGACCTGAGGAATGGCATTGACAGCCTTATTCAGAATGTCCTACTGCAGATCACTACATCATTCCCAACAAATCCGGCAACTTCATCAACAACGGTTTCAGAACCTCCTACAACTGCAGCAACTATTGTACCCGACAATTCATCAGCACCATCAACAAGTACTTCACCTGTCCTTCCAAATGATCAGTTTTCAACAGTTTCTCCTGCTACAACTTCAGCTTCATTCCATCCCGAATCTCCGACAACAACAACATCAGTCCTTCCAACAATACCTCCTACAACACCAGCAATCAATCATGAAGATGTCTCTACTGTTACCATATTCTACGATCCTGAAAATAACTCCGCCTACCATTCAGAAGGTGCTGCTCCCACCAGAGCACCAGTTACAATCTTTTATGATCCACAAACAATTACAGTCCCTTCAGCAGCAGCAATCAGTCCAGTCACTGTCACGGTGCCTGGACCAGTACCATATGAAAGCAATAGGGCCATCCCCTGGCACTATGGCTCTGACTTGTATTGCGAAGGAAAAAGAATCACTCTGGAAACATCAACACCTGCACCACAAGTAGATAATGTGGGGGGAGGCGGAGGCTTCACTCGAAGCGGACGTCTCTTTGCTTCACAAGTTCAAAGACCTACTGCCGAAGCAGAAGCTGCTGCCAAGGCAAAAGGAAAAGGCCCGGTGCAGGAAGATTCAGCTGCCAAAGAAGCCCTGAAAACTCCATTTGATCAGGAAGTTGATGAGTTTATGCGGATCATCAAGAAGAGTGATTATAAAATTGTGGATCAGCTTCACCAGACGCCATCCAAAATCTCTATCCTCTCACTGCTTATGTGCTCCGAAGCCCATCGGAATGCACTACTTAAAGTCCTGCACGCAGCTTACGTGCCTGAGGAGATTACTGTCAACCAATTGGAAACCGTGGTGGGAAATGTTACTGCTAGCAATGGGCTAGGGTTTACCAATTCTGACTTGACAGCGGATGGTCGCAATCACAACAAAGCCTTGCACATAACCATGGAATGCAAAGGAGCTGTCCTTTCTCATGTGCTGGTGGACACAGGTTCTTCCCTGAATGTCTTACCAAAGAAGGCTCTGGTGAAGTTAGAATATGATGGATTGGCATTGAGACCCAGCAACCTGGTGGTACGAGCCTTTGATGGTTCGAAGAGGTCGGTTCTGGGAGAGATCGAGCTGCCAGTGACAATTGGCCCACAGACTTTTAAAACTATCTTTTATGTGATGGACATTCAGCCCGCCTACAGCTGTTTGTTGGGTAGACCCTGGATTCACGCCGCCGGCGCAATAACGTCTACCCTTCACCAAAAGTTAAAATTTGAGTGGGAAGGCCAAGTTGTCACAATCTGTGGAGAGGAGGACATTTTTGTCAGCCACCTGGCAACCTATAAGTACATTGAAATGGATGGAGAGATCCATGAAACAATGAGCCAGGGGTTTGAAGCTTTGAATGTGAATGAAGCATCTGCTGTATCTGGAATCTCCATGTCATCATACCAACAAGCCCGGAAGGTTGTTGAAGAAGGAACTGCCCTAGGCTGGGGCAAGGTCTTAGCTGTGGAGGAGAAGAAGGACAAATTTGGGTTGGGTTACAGACCAACTCAACATCAAGCAAAGGCTGCTGCAGAGCCAGGTTTTGTCAGTGGGGGGATGCTTACCCCCGATGCTATCAATTGTCTGGAAGACGAGCTGGAAGAGGAGCGCAATCTGGAGAATTGGATTCGTCCAAAGATCCCGGGGAGCAGTGTCTCGAACTGGTCTTCCCAGGGAATTATAAGAGTTACTCGATCAGAGTAATTATTATTTCCTGTATTTTTATAGCATGCATCAAAGTCTTGCATCTTGCCCAAGATGACAAGACTCATTTTGTAACCAGGGCCATTTGTACTTTTGTGCAAACAAGATTAAATTAATGAAATATCAGACATCTTTTTGCAAACAAGTCTTTTTCTTTTATGCTCACTGTTTTTCCATTTTTCTTTTTGTACAAAAAATAAATGGCGGTGTTTTCAAAATGATAACTTCATTTCACCTTTTTCTAAAGCAAGATTAAAATCAATCACTAAAATGAACCAACTTAACCCTTGCAGAGAGTGCCTTCCTGACAGCACCGACAACAGCACGGCTATGACATCGTATGACTTTGACAATCCAATCAATCAAGCTGATGAAGGGGTTGATGAAGAATATGAGCTTCCTGAAGAGCTAGCCAGGTTGTTAAGACAAGAGGAAAAGGTCATTACTCCTCATCAGGAGGAGGTTGAAGTGATTAATCTTGGTACGGAGGAAGACGTGAAAGAAGTTAAAATCGGGGCCTGCCTGCAAGACTCAGTGAAGAGACAACTGATAGATCTGCTTCAAGAGTATGTTGATGTGTTTGCTTGGTCGTATCAAGATATGCCAGGGTTGGATACCGACATTGTTGTGCACAAGCTGCCTTTGAGAGAAGAATGCCCACCAGTGAAACAGAAGCTGCGCCGAACTCGCCCAGACATGGCTATGAAAATCAAGGAAGAGGTACAAAAGCAATGGGACGCCGGGTTCCTTGCTGTAACTAGCTATCCGCCGTGGGTTGCTAATATAGTACCTGTGCCTAAGAAAGACGGCAAAGTAAGAATGTGTGTTGATTACCGGGATCTGAACAGAGCCAGCCCAAAAGATGACTTCCCATTACCTCACATTGATGTATTGGTGGATAACACGGCTCAGTTCTCGGTATTCTCCTTCATGGATGGATTTTCAGGATATAATCAGATCAAGATGTCACCTGAAGACATGGAGAAGACAACATTCATCACACCCTGGGGCACGTTCTGTTATAAAGTGATGCCATTCGGACTGAAGAATGCTGGTGCCACATATCAACGGGCTATGGTAACATTATTCCACGATATGATCCATAAGGAAATCGAGTGTTATGTGGATGATATGATTGCCAAGTCCCTTACAGAGGAAGATCACCTGGTAAATCTGCTCAAGTTATTCAAGCGTCTGAGGAAATACCAATTGAAGTTGAACCCCAACAAGTGCACATTCGGGGTACGATCTGGTAAGCTACTGGGATTTATTGTAAGCGAGAAAGGGATTGAAGTTGACCCTGATAAAGTCAAGGCTATTCAAGAAATGCCTGCACCGAAGACAGAAAAAGAAGTTCGAGGGTTCTTAGGTCGATTGAACTACATCTCACGGTTCATATCTCACCTCACAGCAACTTGCGAACCCTTGTTCAAGCTGTTAAGAAAGGAGCAAACGGTCAGGTGGAACGAAGATTGCCAGAAGGCTTTTGACAAGATCAAAGAATACTTACAAGAACCTCCAATCCTTATGCCTCCAGTTGAAGGAAGACCTCTGATTATGTACTTGACAGTATTAGAAGAGTCAATGGGGTGTGTACTAGGTCAGCATGACGAGTCTGGTCGAAAAGAGTATGCAATATACTACCTAAGCAAAAAGTTTACCGACTGTGAACAGCGTTATTCACTGCTCGAGAAAACTTGCTGTGCTTTAGCGTGGGCTGCTCGCCGACTGAGACAGTATATGTTGACCCACACTACCTTATTAATCTCAAAAATGGATCCAGTTAAGTACATTTTCGAGAAGCCAGCCCTTACCGGACGAGTTGCAAGATGGCAGATGATTCTCACAGAATACGACATACAGTACACCTCTCAGAAAGCCATCAAGGGCAGTGTACTATCTGAATATCTTGCTGAGCAACCCATTGATGACTACCAGCCTATGAGGTTTGACTTCCCTGATGAAGACATCATGTTCATTAAATCAAAAGATCACGAGGAGCCTATTCACACCGAAGGGCCTGACTCGGAGGAAGAATGGACTATGATGTTTGACGGGGCTGTTAATATGAATGGTCGTGGTGTTGGTGCAGTACTCATCACACCTAAAGGAGTTCACATGCCTTTCTCGGCAAAACTCACTTTCAATTGCACTAACAACGAAGCTGAATACGAAGCTTGCATTATGGGTCTTGAGGAAGCCATTGACCTCAGGATCAAAACATTGACCGTATTCGGAGATTCAGCTTTGGTAGTCAATCAAACCAACGGGAAATGGTACACCCACCAAGATCATCTGATACCTTACAGGGATTATACAAGGAGGTTATTGACTTTCTTCACAACAGTCAAGCTTGAGTATATCCCTCGGGACGAGAATCAATTTGCAGATGCTCTTGCTACCATTTCATCCATGATCAAAGTTCAAGCTGCTAACTTTGTACCTCAGATTTCAGTATCAAGACTTGATAGACCAGCATATGTATTTGCAGCGGATGTTGTAAAAGATGATAAGCCTTGGTTCCACGACATTAAGTGCTTCTTGGAGGATCAGACATACCCACCTGGGGCATCTTCCAATGATAAGAAGACTTTGAGAAGGCTTGCTGTTAGTTTCTTTCTGAACACTGATGGGTCTTTATACAAAAGGAACTTTGACATGGTACTCCTCAGATGTGTTGACAAGACGGAAGCAGATTTACTGATGCATGAAGTGCACGAAGGATCTTTTGGTACCCATGCAGGAGGGCATGCCATGGCTAAAAAGTTGTTAAGATCAGGCTATTACTGGATCACAATGGATGCAGACTGTTGTGCCTGCGCCAGAAAATGTCACAAATGCCAGGTCTACGCAGATAAGGTGCATGTGCCTCCCAATCCTTTGAACATCATGTCTTCACCATGGCCCTTTGCTATGTGGGGCATTGATATGATTGGCAAGATTGAGCCAACTGCTTCAAATGGCCACAGATTCATCCTGGTCGCCATTGACTATTTCACCAAGTGGGTGGAAGCAGCCTCATATGCAAATGTCACAAGACAAGTGGTAGCCCGATTTCTGAAAAGAGATATCATCTGTCGGTATGGAGTGCCCGAGCGAATCATTACTGATAATGGTTCCAATTTAAACAACAAAATGATGGCAGAGCTGTGCCGGGACTTCAAGATCCAACATCACAATTCTTCTCCTTACAGGCCAAAGATGAATGGCGCTGTTGAGGCAGCCAATAAGAATATCAAGAAGATTGTGCAGAAGATGGTAATCACTTACAAAGATTGGCATGAAATGCTACCGTTTGCCTTGCATGGGTACCGCACATCAATCAGAACATCCACTGGGGCAACACCGTATCAACTTGTGTATGGTATGGAAGCAGTCCTACCTGTTGAAGTTGAATTACCCTCTCTACGAGTTTTGATGGATGTTAAACTGAGTGAAGCAGAATGGGTTCGGTCCCGATACGAACAACTGAGTCTGATCGAAGAGAAGAGATTGGCTGCAATCTGCCATGGACAGTTATATCAGAGGAGAATGAAGAGAGCCTTCGATCAGAAAGTCAGGCATCGAGAGTACCAAGTGGGAGATCTTGTGCTGAAAAGAATCCTCCCTCCTCATACAGACCACAGGGGCAAATGGACTCCAAATTATGAAGGACCATTTGTTGTAAAGAAAGTTTTCTCCGGTGGAGCACTGATGCTCAGCACCATGGATGGTGAAGATTTCCCATCCCCTGTGAATTCAGATGCAGTTAAAAAATAATTCGCATAAAATGACCCGCTGGACATAAAAACAGAATGTAAGTCCAGGCAAAAATAGGGCATCCCGGCGAGTCAAAAACAGAATAAAAGACTCGGGCAAAAATAAGGGAAAATAAATAAAAAAATGTACACCCGCTGAGTTGAAAAGCCGCATTGGACAGCTCAGGCAAAAATGGGTATCCTGATGGATTGAAAACCCGAAAGGGCGATCCATGCAAAATAAGGGAATAAGCGAACAACTGCATTCTGAGTTCGTCTGTATCACCTACAACTTGGTAAGCTTCCAAAGGATCAAGCTTCAATCAGAATCAACTCTCTCCAGAAAGCAAGACGAGAAGAACGTCATTGTCATACGAGTCATAGCAGAAGAGGAAGCTCCTTGAAAGCATCGTCAGCATCGCCAGCACTTTATTTCTCAATTTGTAACAATCTCCTCATTCCAGGAGATATGTTTCTTTGACTGTATCTTGCCAATTCAGGGCACATGAATTAATAAAATCGGATTTTCAGTCATGTTTCGTCTTTTACATTTATGTTTTGCAAAGAGTTGTCTGATATCTCTAAAAATACAATTGCATAAGTACATATGCCTTTCTCTAAAAACAAAACACATGCTTACAGGGAATGTGATTATTCTCGAAAGTACTTAACTCCTATGACGGAATCCAGTAAGGGATACCTCGGGACCTTTTGTACGTTTCCTTATCTTTGCAGGATTGCAGGTATCCAGAACGCAACTTGGGGCATGCAAGGTACATCCCAGCAAGCTGGCAAATCAACAAAAGATATCAGCATCCGAGATGCTCTATCCCCAGCTGAGTAGCTCCCCATTGCTTTCCCCAGCAAAGTTGCCAAATCGACATGCACTCAATCTCAACATCGGAAATGCTATATCCCCAGCTGAGTTGCCTCTTGTTGCTCTCCCCAGCTGAGTTGCCTCTCACTTCCCCAGCCGAGTTGCCATGTCATCCTCAGCTGAATACAGAAATCAGGGAATCACCTCCCCACACCTTCCCCAGCCTCTATTCAGAAGAGCAACGCATGAAGAGATCACAACAGAGTACAGAAGCTTTTGCAAACCCCAGCTGGGTCCCGTATTATAAGGATATGTCAATCAGCGACCTATATCCCCAAACAGATACATCATTAGATCTACCAGTGATCTCATACCCAGCTGGGATGTCCATTTCAAGCAGATCGACCAGAGATCTTCGCGGCAATGGGATCCGAATCCCGGATCGGTGCCTCTTTGCATAATCATGGCATCCGCATCATATTCACCCCCCAGAGCGTAGCATTCCGTCCAATACGGAGCATTACGGCAAAAAATCAAATACATAGCATAATCATAAGTCATGTTGTGAATAGAGCACCTGTGAATAATAAACCGTTCATCATCACCGTACAGAAATCCCCACCAGAGTCCCGGCAAAAGCAGCTGCCTCACAAATCACAAACACCAGTATATATTCATTTTGGCACCCGTCCGTGTCATCTTTCCCCAGTAAAGTCGCCTGAACACTCTTTACAAACAAAATCACCCGTACTACAAGTATTTCCTGACACCCGTCCGTGTCACATCACCAGCAGAAAGCCAAAGACATCCTCTCTGCACTCACATATACTTATATATACACTTTCCTGACACCCGTCCGTGTCGTATCCCCAGCGCAGTCGCTTACACCTTCATCAACCCATACACTTGTTAATATTATACTTTTCTCTCTTGACACTCGTCCGTGTCACTCTCCCCAGCAGATAAACACTCATTAATACAACGCTCACTACTCATGGTACACTTATACAGATGCTCGTCCGTATCTTGTATACATCATCACTCATATCCCCACAGATCCGACAGTAGTCCTTGTTCTTTGTTAACCAGTTGGTACTCGTCCGTACCATCATCTCAGAACATTGCGTCTAGTGTTTGTTTCTACGTGATACTCGTCCGTACCATAGTCTTAAGGATGCTCGTCCGCACCTTTAATCCATACACCGTGTCAAACACTTATGTCTTCTTGAATATAGATACTCGTCCGTGTCTATTATTCCCCAGAAGAATTCTTCCAGATGCAACACTCGTCCGTGTTCCTTGTTAACCAGTTGATACTCGTCCGTATCATCATCTCTGAACATGTGTCAGTTTGTTTCTACGTGATACTCGTCCGTATCATAGTCTTAAGGATGCTCGTCCGCATCTTTAATCTATACACAATACCAAACACTTATACCTTTTGTTTCTTGGATGTAAACGCCCGTCCGTGTTTACTACTCCCCAGTAGATCGCCAACAAAACAAATTTTCTTTTTTTATCTAACACTCGTCCTGTGTTATGATAACCCTGAGAGCAGCCGTACCCTGCTGAGTGGTCGTCCTCCACTTCTTGATGGTCGTCCTCCATCATGCTCATCCGATGGCCGTCCCCATCGTTGTTTTTAGCAGCCGTCCCCTGCTAGGTGGTCGTCCTCCACCTTTTGATGATCGTCCTTCATCACTTTATCCAATGGCCGTCCCCATTGTTGATTTTGGTTATCTGACATTCGTCCTATGTCATGATAAACCCTGAGAGCAGCCGTCCCCTGCTGAGTGGTCGTCCTCCACTTCTTGATGGTCGTCCTCCATCTTGCTCGTCCGATGGCCGTCCCCATCGTTGACCTTTTCTATCCGATGGCCGTCCCCATCGTTGATATTTTCGGCAGCCGTACCCTGCCAGGTGGTCGTCCTCCACCTTTGATGGCCGTCCCCATCATTTTTCTTTTATACCCAACAGAGCAGCCGTACCCTGCTAGGTGATCGTCCTTCACCTTTGATGGCCGTACCCCATCAGCTGTTTATTTCATTTATTCTTTAACCCGATGGCCGTCCCCGTCGTGGTCCCTTTTCCTTTTAACCCGATGGCCGTCCCCGTCGTGGTCCCTTCTCCTTCTAACCCGATGGCCGTCCCCATCGTTGGTTACCTTACCTTTATGAACTTGATGGCCGTCCCCGTCATGTTTCATTAACCCCCAGAGAATTTTACAGTTTTATCGTGATGGCCGTCCCCATCATGATTTTATTTTCCCCAGCTAGTCGGCCGTCCCCGTCTTAGCTTTACCTTTTTATCCCCAGCATGTCGGCCGTCCCCGTCATTGCTTTATTTTCTGCACTTTCCCCAGCATGTCGGCCGTCCCCGTCATTGCTATTTACCCAACAGTCGTCCTCTGCTCGACGGTCGTCCTCCGTCGCCCACACCTTACAATATACTTTATTTTGCTTTTACAATCTATATCCCTTTTCTTCTTCATTCTGTGAGTGCAAATTTTGGACTGTCTTTGGTATTCAACCACAAGTTATCTTGTTTGCCTGTTAAGCCGTCGCTTACACCCTGCACAGCTAACTCATGTTTGAATAGGGGCAGCTGTAAACACCCCAAATTTGCCCTCACCCATTCACACCATGGCTTGTGATCATTCTCATATGCATAAACACAATCATATCATCTCACATTTCATTTTTGATTCACTGCATAGCTTTCAAGGCATCTGCACCTAGGGTTTGTGATCTGAGCAATCCCAAAGCATCTTGAGCCACTCCAAAGGCCACCAATCAACTCAAAGGGGTCCATGTGTGTTCTTATATCATATTTCATCTCCTCAAAGTCAAAATTGCAGAGGAATCACAAGAACTAGGGTTTGAGTGGATGCAGAGCCAGGTTGAACTGCACAGTTGACTGAAAATTAGGGTTTTGGTTTCAGAGGCCATAACTCCAAATTTTTTGGTCATTCTTGTTTCCATTGATCTCTATATGGCATAGGGAGTATGCATATCAATTTTCATGAAGAAATTCCATGGGGAAGTCATCTGATCAAGAGTTGACTTTTCAGACAAGTCAGTGTAAAATCAGGGCACCTGAGGCCCCCAATGACCCAACCAATGGGTGATCTTCATCATTTTGAGTGTATATGATCTTTATTTGATCATGGAAGAAGGTTGAAGTTCACAAAAATCAATAATTTAGGGTTTTTGCAAATGTTGACTTTTTGGGCATAGTTGACTTTTCAAGAATGCATCATTTTAGGTCATCTTTCAAGCCATGATTTTGGATCCAAAAATGCTTCAAATGGAAAAACTTTGGTCATGAAAGTTGTAGATCTCATCTTTCCCTTTCCAAAAAGTACAAGAACATGATCTAACTCTTCTTGGATCAAAAGTTATGGCAATGCAAAGTTGGCAAAAATCACTTATTTTCAAGATATGCACCAAGTGTGAAATTTTGCAAAGTCATGAACCAATGCATTATGTGACTTCTAATTCCTTTCAAACCAGCACACAAACATTCTCTAAGTCCCAAAAATCAGATTTGAACCAAAGATCACATGTGCTTAGTTCATGTAACAAGGCATTTTTCATGAAAATCCATAAAATAACCAAGTTGCAAAACTCATGATCATGCTTCACCAACTTGCTGCATTGGTCCTTGAATCAAGCCAGCCTCTCACACTCACCATGCTGCGCCAGCCCTAGCCCTTGTACTTGCCTAGTATCAAGCCCATGCTTCTCTTACAAGATTTTTGACTTTTGGCAAAAGCAAACTTACCAATCACAAAAGCACAAGTCACATCATCCAGCCAATCAGATTTGTTTATGTTATCAATTTGCAAGCTAGCCATAAGGAGAAGCAAGGCTGAAACCATCACATTCCACACATTCACAAAAACCTTCCATTTTGCATAAGCTTTCGAATTCCTCTCCACAGCTTGCAAACACAAAAACCTTTTCCTCCATTCAACTCACCCTGCCTCATAGATCACAAAACACCAAGAACACAAGCCTGAAACAGCCAAAGCACCCCACTTCCATTCTTCACCCTCATTCTGCAGATTCATTCGAATCTCCCTCCCTAGCCCACAAACAGCCAAACAAACCTTGCAAAGCTTCTCCATACATCATCTGGACCTCAAACCATCATTCACAATGACCTGAAAGAGCCAGAACCTCCATTGCCATTTTTGATCAAGCTTGAGCAGAAGCTTTCGAAACTCATTATCCAGCCAGCACAAACTCATTTTGAGTACTCAAACATCTTTGGGGGATCAAGTGGAGTGGTTTGCACAAGGAAAAGTGGCCAGAAAGTCTTCAAGTTGAAAGCTCCAAATCTCAGGTAGCTCGAAAATAATTTTTCCAGAAATCATTTTTATTGTTACAAACTTGTTCTTCATGTCTTGCTGATCATTCTGGTACCATTGGTTTTGAAAATGGTTTCGAAATGAGCATTTAATTTGTGTCTGAAGCTTGCGTGACCTAGTTTTCTTTTTCTTCGATTCAGCTCATTTAGGAAATATAAATGTGTTTTAGGATGGGGGTTTGATTCGTAAGGATGTGAGGATCATTTCCCAGTTCTTGTTTTTCATTTTTGATGCGTTTTGAGGGATTTGGGTAGTTTTCAGGTGAGAGCTGGCCGGAGAAGACGACCGGAAGTCTTCTCCGGCCACCTGAGAGTCATTTGTGCCCTAATCATGTAATTAATGAAGTTTGAATTTGGTCCCTTGGATGTGTTGACTCGCGCGTGTTTGGACGCCCATGATCATCCCATTATGCCCTAATCCCAGTTGACTTTCTTTAATCTGGATTAATTAATTCATAAATCAAAAATTAGCTGAAGTGAAATCTAGGCCATTCATTAGCGCGCCAGTCAACCTTTTCATTTCAACTTTGAATCTGGATCATTGGATCAGATTACTTTCCATTTATTTGCTTTTATTTTTATTTTCTTTGTATTTAATTTCCATAATTATTTAAAAATAGCAAAAATATCTTAAAAATTATGAAACTTTTTCTTTAAGGTTTTATTAATTTTTAGGACACAAAAATATTTTTATTATATTTTTTATCATTAAAAAAGTATTTTTAAATATTTAAAAGATTATTTTTAATTGATTAATGAGAATTAATTAATTAAAAATACTTTTAGGTATTTAAAAATTACAAAAAAATTCATGAAATGTTCTAAGACATTTAGAAACATTGTCCAACCTTCAAACCAAATTTCTTTTTTGATCTTGATGCATTTTAAGAATTTTTCATTGAATTAAATCATTTTTTATGCATTATTTTGATCACATGTTTGAAAATTCATTTCTGCCTTTTGGAGAAGGTTGAGACATTGATTCTTCTTGCATTGTTTTGTGTTTAGTATGTATTTTCAAGGATAAAAAGGCCATGAATTGTTCTTGCATTTTCAAATTGTTTGGCATTTACTTTGTTAAGAACCCTAAAAAACCCTAATAACTTGCAAAAATCATATCTTGAGTTTGGTTGAGAGTTGAGAGCTCCCCTTTGGGCAGTGGTTCATTATAGGTCTAGGGTTTCTTTGGGTACCATTTTCCATTTTTACTTTAGGGTTTTGCTTCTGTTTTTGGTTTGTGTTTGATGTTTGATCCATGAACCCTAATTTGGGCTTTCATTTGCACCCTTCTTGCATTTCCTTGCATAACATGACTTGTCTTTGCATTTTGTGCATTCTTATGATTCATTTGGCATCTTAAGACATTTAGAAAGCATGGTTGATCATTGCATTGCATATTTGCCATGTCATTTGTCTTGTATGATTCATAACTTTTCATGTGTATCCATGCTTCTAAGCTTGTACCATTTGCATTCATAATCTTGTATGAGCATCTCCATGCCTTGCCTCATGTTTGCAGCATCTCATAGCATCATTATCATCATCAACATGCTTCTGGTTTGGTCTAGCATCATGTCATTTCATTTCATTTAGCATTGCATTGCATTTCTTTCTAACATTTCAGGTGGTAAGTGAACTTGAGAAGTGAATTTGCCTTCACTTCTCATAACTTTTCTTTTCATCTCTCTTGCATCCATTGCTGCATTTTTATGTGTGTTTGAGTTTGAGCTTGCTCATTCTTCTCCTTCCCACTTTCTCTCTTCAAGTGACTTGGCTTCTTGAATGAAGCAAGTCATTTTGCTTCTCTTGATCTTATTCATCTGCTTCCTGGTGGCTCCTCTGAAGTTTGTCCTTGAAAACCTCACAAACCTTAGGATCATCCAAGCATGACAATGAATTAGGGTTTTGATTAGTATCCCCTCATAGTTTTTACCTTTGTGTCTCTCTTTGAGTCTTCTCTTCTCATCTCATAATCAGGGACTAAACCCTAAAGGCTTTAAGACTTTGTGATTAAGCTTGTGCCTGCATCCTTCTCTTAGGATGTAGTGTATAACTTTAATCCTAAGTCTTGAACCCTTAAGGTGTTTAAATCTCTTAATCAATTCATCTAATAATCATCAAGACATCACTTGTAACTTGGGCCTTGCATTAGGGTTCTAATTCTTCCTTAAGTGGTTAAGAAGGACTAACCCTAGTGTTAATGGACAAGTCCCCCTCAAGTTGTCTTACAAATCATAAAATTCACTTCATCATCATATCATTAAATAAAATCCACTTAATAAAGGCTTTGTTTTGTCATGAGTTTAATCCCTAATCATGGATTAAGTTGAGGAGTCTTCCTCAGCTTAAACACTCTCATCTATCATCCTTCTTTTAGGATGGTGTAATGGGTCTGTTTAATCCTTGATTATGGCTTAACCTCATTACTCAACACTAAACAAAAATCCCAAAAACATCTAAATAATCACAAGTAGGTTAATGATCTTAATCCTACACCGAAGGTGATTAAGTGTGAGAATCTGACTTCACACTTAAGGTATTCTCATTACCCCTAATCAGAGGGAAGATGTGATGAGTTTACTAAATCCATTGGTTTAGGCTTAAGCTCATTATCCCATGACAAACTTTCAAAAGCAATAAAAGACTGAAAACAAAAAAACAAACAATAATCGTCTCCTCCGGGATTCTTTTCTCATCATACTCACTCACAATCGAGAACTTGCTTCTTCCGTCTAATGCAAGACAGTAAGCACCTGAGCCAGACAGGTCATACACTTGAGCATAGACAAGCAAGCAGTTCACAAGTCAATTCATCTTTCAGTCTCTTTGGGTCGAACTACGGTGTTCTGACTTCCTCATTGCACGAGAGGATACGTAGGCATAACTTAACAGTTATCGAACAAAAGTCTCTGTCTATTCCCCCTCTTTCCAGCATCTTTCTCTCAGCCTCATTATCATGAGCAATTCATTCTCATTCTTACACTGACACTGTATATATTACACTTCACTCTCTTTTACACTGACACCTGTACATTTGTTTCCAGCTCTTTTACACACAGATTGCACTGACACTACCCCTTTAAAACACAAATCTTTTAAGCGTGGATCCCGTCGAGTACGACGGACAATCTGGGTGCTAATACCTTCCCAGGTTGTAACCAACCCCCTTTCTCAGTCTCTCTGGTTCGCAAACCGTCTTATCCATCTTTTTCTAGGCCTATGCAGCATTGCCTTTCCTCCGGGATAAAAATGCCTAGCTGGCGACTCTATTCATCTCCAGTGAGTTCACGACTGTGTGTTCTCACTGTTCCCCTCGCCGACCGTTCGCGCTTGTACCGGGATGCAAATCTTCGGGAGCGACAGTGCGTGATTAAAAACCTTCTAAGTACTTCGTAATGATCCTCGTATGGATGTATACAAAGACTTGTTTTTGAAAATTTGTTTGAAAAGTGTGATGTAAAGAGTACTTTGAAATGTGAGCAAGCAACTGAAGAGAAACCTACCTTAGATTAAGTCTTTACTGTTCTTATGTTATTTCAATGGTAAGACTATCCCTATTATTAAGGAATAGGTAGTCATTACCTTGGATGTGAAGAGACATGTGTAGGGACATCTGAATTTAGGCAACTGCAAGGTGTCTTTAGCAATTCGTAGGGACTTATCATCTTTTATACGAATGGACAAGATCATTTATCGTAGGCAACCTCGAAGGGACTTGATCTTATAAACTGAAGGGACTTGATGATATTGGTGAAGGGACCTTGCTTAAGACACCTTACTTGACCTTTTGAAATAGGCAACATGAGAGGTAACCTTAGAAAGTGCAAGATGGCGATCAAAGACCGACTTACGTGTGTGAGTGTTTGTATTCAAATATTTATCTTTTTAAATTAATTATTCTAAGTTGATTTTAATTACAAACATGTTATACACACCCTAGAATTACTAACCACATAGTAAATATTTTCATAATAAAAATAAAGCAAAATTATAAATCTAAACTATTACAAAGCTTCGGGACAATTACAATATAATCGAGAAATATAATAGCGATAAATAATAATAAGCAATAATAAACAATAATAATAAAAGTGAGGATAAATGGTTAGAAAATAAAAATAGGAGAAAGTAAGAAATTAGCAAAATAAATTAATATTAGGAAGTATTTTAAATATTTTAATAAGGAAAATAGTATTTTAATAATAATAATTAAATTATATACACATTTAATAAATGGTTAATGATTAATTATGATTTACAAAAATATTAAGTTAAATTCTAAGGTTAAGAAAATATTAGGGTTAGGGTTAGAAAAAAATAGGGTTAGGGTTATAATTATGAGAATTAGGGTTTTACTTATTAATTTATAAAATAAATCAATTTATTTACAAAATATATATATATTTAATAATATGAACATATAATATAATAAATATAATAATTAGGTTTTTTGAAAATAGAGTTTGAATTTTAAAAATATGAATTTTTTGGTATAAGAAATAATATAAACATTTATTTTAAAATTGATGATTAAAGAAATTAATTAAATTATTATAATATAAACAAAACAAATAAAAAAGAAAAAAGAAAAAACACATACCTGAGGCTGGGATTCGAACCCAGGCCATAGGCTTCAATCATCTTGGACTAACAACATCACCAGGCCAAGCGCGCGCTGGTGTTAGTATAGGAGCATCAATCCTTTTATTACTAACCTGCAAAATATCAAAAAATAAAGCAAAACAAAATGGCCTGGGGGGGGGGGAATCGAACCCAGGACCATTCAATACACAGGCAAACACACAAACCAGCTGAGCCACATGGGGCGCGTACAACATAGAATCAGCAAATAAACATTATATTTTAAAACAATTATTTGAATTGGATTTTTGGCGCCACTGACTTCATCTTCTTCCTTGGAATTTCCTGCAAATTCACCTACAAAAATTACCTATGAATTTTCCTGCAAATTTTTCAATATCTATAACCTGCGAAAATCACATCTTATGGCTAAGCCTATTGTTTCATCAAATTGATCAAGTTAATTTGATCCTTGGGAGGTATATGGTCTAGCCATGGTCTTTGAATGGATTTATATTGCCTCATACGCAAAACCCTAAAACGAGCTTCAAACCCTAACAATGGTGAAACTCCAAACCTGCATCGAAACTCATAACAAACTACCCAGAATCCATCTACATCATTCAACAAACAATATTACAAGCTCAAATTTAATTAATCATGCACAAAACTTATGAATCGAAAAAAAATATATTTGACATAAAACGGATTCGGTTTTCATCATTCATGAGGTTATGGATGCTTATGATCATATGGATAGCATCCTGAGAGTCCAAGGATCATCTCTATGTCTTTAAAATACCTTTACTTGCCCTCCAACTATGAATCCGAAAATTGAAATTTCAATGAATTTTTTGAATGTCAAGAGTGTTCTTGGAGGCTGCAATTTTCGTCCCCTAGTATTGTATTATGTCCATGGTCTTATAGTGAATGATTTTAGGTCATAAAACTTGTCTCTCCTTTGGGCTTTTGGATAACTTGAGATTGAAGAAAGATATGATTCCAAAAGTGAGAAAAATCAAATATTTTCATGCCTTAGAGACTTTACACGAAATTTGATCCTCTCAATCATCTTTAAATGATGTTTCAATCATTCTAGAACAAAAATCAGATTTTTAGATTGACTTTTTTTATATTTTATTTTGATTTAAAATGATTTAAAATGAATAAAATCAAAATAAACAAAATCAAATTAATAAAAATCTGAATAAATGATTTTTGGTTCGTGCATGATGTCATGGTAGTGATTGGGTCATAAAAATGCAAGCCCATGTGGAAAGAATTGGTTTTAAGATCCCATTTGCTCAATAAACCCCTAAAATATTTTCCAACTTTGATAAGGCATAAATCCCTCAATTTTAAGGCTATGAAGGTGTTCTTGGACATTTTGGAAAGCTTAAAGAGTCCTCTAACAAACCTCTTTGGTATCATGTCCATATATTTTACCATTTTCAAGTTATGCCCTTTGGAAGATGTTGACTTTTTGTTGACTTTTAAAATGACCTATAATGTCTTAGCTCATACCTTCCAAATGAAGCATTTTTAGGCTTGGCTTGTGAGACACAAAGTTGTAGAGAATAAAATTTACTTCAAAATGAGCTTTGGATGGGAAATTTTTGATGAAGCATGTGAAAGTTATGGCTGGTCAAAGTTCAGTTGACTTTTCCTATGAAAACCCTAATTTAGAAACTCCTGATTCTTGATGATCTGAAACTTCCTTGATGAATCATGATCAACCCTTGATCAAATGATGAATTTTACTTCATATAATTGATGTTGGCAAAAAATCATGAATTTTGACTTTGATTTGACCACAGTTGACCTCAGTTTGACTTTTTAACTACTTTGACTGATTTTAACCTATTTGATCATCCGACTGAGCAAACCTTTTGGGAAAGCCTTGATACTTGACTTAGGGGTTCTTGAAGACATGTGGGATGTCATGAAGTTCACTTGAGGCCTTAGAAGTCCATTTAGCCTGATGAAATCCAAAACCCTAGTTTAGGATGCATTACTTAGGAGGATGCATTGTCTGAGGGGATTGTCAAACTTTCTGACTAATTGTGAATCTTGTGAACCTTGAGAGGATACTTGGGACACATTGACTTGACCAGGTGAGGGCAAATTTTGGGGTGCAACAGCTTCCCCTGTTCAATTTTCTGAAACCTGAGGGGTTAGATTGGCCTGTGTGCCATTCGTGACCTGGAAGGTTGAAGGGGGTTGAACACAAAAGCCCAAAAATTTGCACTCGCCGGTGCGTAAGGTAATACTGCTGATTGGTTGTATATGCTTGAGTGGGCTTGAAGATGCGACTTGGAAGAACTGGAGATGGGCTTATAGATGCCATCCATAATATCAGAAGGTGATAGTATTTTCATGTTGTTACTGGATATCAGTATTAGGTCTTCGTATAGGCCGTCTCAGAATCATTCTTGTAACATGGTTATAGTTGAATTTCAGCACTAGATCTTCGTATAGATCGTCTCTGCATTATCTCTAGGGGAAAAGAATATCCTTCATTTGGTGTCAGTTTTTAGATCTTCGTATAGATCGGCTCTGAACCATCTTTAGGAACATACTTTAATTTAAGCATTAGAATCAAATCTTCGTGGCGATCCTTTCTGAATTGCTTTTGGTAATATCTTGGGCTAAATACAAGATCTTCGTAGCGATCACTTATGTATCATCCCACAGATAAATTGTTGTAGACCAGTAGAAATAAATGTTCGTAGCGATTATATCTTCTGGAAATATCCTGGATTAGGTAATAGACCTTCGTATAGACCGTTTACCTACCATCCCAAGGATAAAAAAGAATATCAGGATTAAATCTTCGTGGAGATTATCCCTGAACTTCTTCTGAAAGAATCTCTTGGATTAAGTGCTAGATCTTCATATAGATCATTTACACACTATCCCAAAGATAGTTGACCATCAGAAATAAATCTTTGTAACGATTATCTCCTCTGGAAATACCCTGGATTAAGCACTAGATCTTCGTGTAGATCATTTACATACCCTTCCAAGGACAACTTGAGTATTGATCATCAGAAATGAATCTTCGTAGCGATTATCTCGGAATTAAGTATCAGCATTAGACCTTCGTATAGATCGTCTCTGAACTGTTTTGAGTTGTTGATAGTGTTTATCTGTCTATAACTATCCTGCAAAGAAAAGGTTAGTCTATGCAATATGTATGCATGTATGGCATGATGTACCTAAGTAAATGTTTTATGTATTACGGATATGCTATGGTATGATGTAATTAATGTATGTATGAATCATGTAGCCTGAAGCGTCTGGATGTCTTATAACAACTGTTGGCTAGGGAAAATAAATCCCGATTCGTTGCTGAGGAATATGAGGACCTCGTTCCCGTCTTGTTTGATAGTATAGTACTTATAACCTCCCGTTTTCGTTCGTCGTTCTTCTTATTGAATGAATAAGTTCCTGAGTATCCCGACTGAGGATAAAAGAGATGGACATAAATCCAAGGGGGAGATGTTACTCGAAGTATCTATAAAGATAAATTTACTCTGCTGGGGATTTGTGATTATTCTGTGGGGATGAACCGGCGAAGCTTCGTTGAATTACCACCCTCGTTCGTCCTTAGTAAATAATATTACTGCATTTTATGCATTTCTGGTAAACATTAATCATATTCAAAAACATACATACATTCAAACATAACCAATGGACGTTTTCGTTTAGGTAAACAGGGTAAAAGTAAATCTGGATTCAATGACGAGATTTTTATTTATTTTTAGAAAGCAGCCTATACACAGGCAAGTTTGTACAAGGAGACAGAAATCCTAGTAAGAGGAATTCTTCGTAAACGTTTTTTCAAAGACGAAGAAAAACAGCTATGTGAGAAATAATCCTATTGAGTTTCAATTCTACTATTGCCATTATCTTCAAGTATCTCATATTGTGCTGTTGAGATGGAAATGATTGGATTGATCTTTATCTGTTCGAACTTGAGTCAAGTAACACAACTGGTTGGGGTTACATGAGTGATCCAATGAGACATAGTCATACGCTTTAATCCCTAACTTTTGCCTGGATTTCCCTTTCAGGTTTTCAATCCACCGGGATACCCATTTTTGCCAAAGCCGCCTTTTCAGTTTTTCGACTTGCCGGGTGTACATTTTTTTTATATATATATATCCCTAATTTTTGTCCGAACCTTTTGGTTCGCTGGGATACCCTTATTTTTGCCTAGGCCAGTCGACCTAGCAGGTCTCTTTTTATGCGTAGTATTTTTTAACTATGTCTGCGTTTACAGGCTGTGGAAAATTTTCACCGTCCATAGTAGTAAGCATCATGGCACCTCCTGAAAATACCCTCTTGACTACAAATGGTCTTTCATATGTAGGAGTCCACTTGCCCCTAGGATTACCCTGTGGTAGTATGATACGCTTAATTACCAGGTCACCAGTCTGATATACCTTTTGCTTAACTTTCTTATTAAAAGCTTTGATCATCCGTTTCTGGTACATCTGACCGTGACAAACAGCTGCCAGTCTTTTCTCATCAATCAAATTTATCTGGTCAAGTCGAGTTTGAATCCACTCATCTTCATCCAAGCCTGCATCCTTCATGATTGTTAAGGAGGGGATCTGAACTTCAATGGGCATAACTGCTTCCATACCATAGACTAAGGAGAATGGGGTTGCCCCTGTTGAAGTACGTATTGTAGTACGATAACCATGAAGAGCAAATGGTAACATCTCATGCCAATCCTTGTAAGTAATCGTCATCTTCTGTAGAATCTTCTTGATATTCTTATTAGCAGCTTCTACTGCCCCATTCATCTTTGGACGATACGGAGAAGAGTTGTGATGCTTAATCTTGAACTACGTGCAGAGATCAGTAATCATGGTGTTATTCAGATTAAAGCCATTATCTGTGATAATCCTTTCAGGGATGCCATACCTACATATGGGATTATTCTTAATGAATCGAGCCACAACATTCTTAGTAACAGATGCAAACGAGGCTGCCTCCACCCACTTCGTAAAGTAATCAATAGCAACCAGGATGAAACGATGCCCATTAGAAGCAGTAGGCTTGATCTCACCAATCATATCTATGCCCCACATGGCAAAAGGCCAAGGAGCAATCAACACATTCAATGGAGCTGGAGGTATATGCACTTTATCAGCATAAATCTGACACTTGTGACATGTTCTGGAATGTTGATAGCAGTCAGCTTCCATGATAGACCAATAGTAACCTGCTCTCAATATCTTCCTTGCCATGGTATGACCACTAGAATGAGTGCCAAAAATCCCATCATGCATGTCTTCCATAATCTTTGTTGCTTCCTTCTTATCCACACAACGAAGCAAAGTTGAATCAAGATTGCGCTTGTACAAAATTCCATTACTCAAAAAGAACTTAGCAGAAAACCTCCTCAGAAATTTCTTATCTTTGACAGATGCCCCTTCAGGGAATTCCTGAGCTTCAAGATATCTTTTTACTTCATAGAACCAAGGTTTTCCTTCTCCTCCTTCAGTGTCAATCTCATTGCAGTATGCAGGCTTCTAAAATCTGTCAATAGTGATCTTGGGAGCTTCATCATCCCAGCTAATCTCAAACATAGATGCCATGGTGGCTAGTGCATCTGCCAACTGATTCTCTCCTCGTGGAATATGCCCAAAAGTAACCTCTTCAAAATATGGTATCAAAGACAACACATGCTCTCTGTAAGGAATAAGATTTTCATGCTTAGTATCCCAATCTCCTTTGATCTGACTGACTACCAGGGCTGAATCTCCATATACGTCCAGGAACTGAATCTTCATCTCAATGGCAGCTTTGATACCCATGATACATGCCTCATACTCAGCCATGTTATTGGTACAATAGAAACAAAGTTTTGCAGTGATTGGGGTATGACAACCTTCAGGGGAAATGATCACAACACCAACACCACAACCAAGTGCATTAGAAGCTCCATCAAAAACCATAGTCCATCAGGATCCTTGTTCAGGTCTGTCATATTGTCCAGGTTCTTTGGTAATAATCATAATGTCTTCATCAGGGAACTCAAAACTCATTGACTGATAATCATCCACTGCTTGATGAGCCAAATGATCAGCTACAACGCTACCCTTGATGGCCTTCTGAGTTGTGTACTGTATATCATATTCTGTTAAGATCATTTGCCATCTCGCTATTCGTCCGGAGAGAGAAGGTTTCTCGAATATGTACTTGATTGGATCCATCTTAGAAATCAACAAGATAGTATGAGTCAACATATACTGTCTTAGTCGGCGAGCAGCCCATGCCAAAGTGCAACAAGTTTTCTCGAGCAGTGAGTATCTTGTTTCACAGTCGGTAAACGTTTTGCTAAGGTAGTATATTGCCTGCTCTTTTCGACCAGACTCGTCATGTTGCCCCAACACACACCCCATTGAGTTGTCTAATACTGTTAAGTACATAATCAAGGGTCTTCCATCAACTGGTGGCATCAAAATTGGAGGTTTTAGGAGATATCTCTTGATTTCATCAAAGGCTGTCTGGCATTCGTCATTCCATTCCATTACCTGATCTTTCTTCAGCAGTTTGAAGATTGGTTCACAGGTAGCAGTTAGCTGAGAAATAAATCTTGCAATATAATTTAGTCATCCCAAGAAACCTCTAACTTCCTTTTCAGTACGGGTAGATGGCATCTCTTGTATAGCTTTCACTTTTGCAGGGTCTACTTCAATACATTTCCCACTGACAATGAAACCTAGGAGTTTACCAGACCTAACTCCAAAAGTACACTTGTTTGGATTCAATCTGAGCTTGTATTTCTTCAACCTTTCAAACAGCTTATGCAGATGATCAAGGTGTTGTTCTTCATTCTGGGATCTGGCTATCATATCATCCACATATACCTCTATCTCATGATGAATCATATCATGAAATAAAGCCACCATAGCACGCTGATAAGTTGCCCCGACATTCTTCAAACCAAATGGCATCACTTTATAACAAAAGGTGCCCCACTGTGTAACAAACGTAGTATTCTCCATGTCTTCAGGTGCCATCTTGATTTGATTATAACCAGAGAAACCATCCATGAAAGAGAATACCTTATGCTGAGCAGTGTTGTCTACCAGAACATCAATATGAGGAAGTGGAAAGTCATCTTTAGGACTGGCCTTGTTCAGATCTCTGTAGTCTACACACATACGTACCTTACCATCCTTCTTAGGTACTGGTACCACATTTGCAACCCATTGAGGATAAGAAGTCACAGCTAAGAACCCTGCATCAAACTGCTTCATCACCTTTGCTTTAATCTTTTCTGACATTTCGGGATGCATGCGACGAACCTTCTACTTCTTTGGACGACAATCTTCTTTTACCGGTAAACGGTGCACCACAATGTCTGTATCCAACCCTGGCATATCTTCATAAGACCAAGCAAAGATCTCCACATAATCACGTAACATTCAGATCAATCTGTTCTTAACATCATCCTCTAATTCAGCCCCTATCTTGACATCTTTCCTGTTTTCTTCAGTCCCCAGATTCACAACTTCGATTGGCTCTTCATGTGGCTGTATAGCTTTGTCTTCTTGTTGTAATAACCTAGCAAGCTCTACAGGTACTTCACAATTTTCCTCCTTTCCATCTTCAGCTTGATAGATCGGATTCTCGAAATTATAATTGGCAATAGTAGAACTGTTATCAATAGGATCCAGAGTGGATGAGGATCTGCATTTTAGTGATGTGGGTGTGTGTAAGAACACATAGCTGATAAAATGAAAAATAAAAGAAAGACAAGGAGCACAATATTTACGAAAACGAAACGTCCATTGATTTTTATTGAATGAAGTATGCAAATGAAATGACATCCCGAAACAAGCATACCATTGTGCCTCGGGCAAGGCATAAGGCTTAAAAATTTAATTGTTCGAAATTACAAACTTAAAAATAAAAACACAGTAATAGTATTTACTCCTGACTAAAGGAGATAGGAATAACGTCTTCAGTCCTCCAGTTGTTGAGCCCATCACCCATGGTTGGAAAGATCCAATCATCCAGGTTGTAGTCTTCATGACAGTCACCCACAACATTGATTTGATTTCTTATGACCCCTTGATTGGTGATACGAACAACACGAGCACGACGAATAACCTTCTAAGATTCTGCAGTGAAACCCAAACCAAACTTGTCAGATTTGTAAGGGATGTCAGGAAGTTGACCCCAAATAGTACAACCACCTTCTTCAACCATAACTCTAGCATCTTTGAGGGAGGCCATTGTAGGAGGTACTCTGGTAATCACAGGAACTCTTTTAACAACAGGGGGAGCTTCAGTAGTAGGAACGACCCAAGGAACTACTTCAAATGTCTGGCAAGGAGTCTCAACAAATTTACCCTCCATCTCAACATATTTAAAAGTATTCACATGACTGACCATGTATTCTTCTTCACCATAAACGGTGACGATCTTTCCTTTCACCGGATATTTCAACTTCTGATGTAAAGTGGAAGTCACAGTACCTGCCCCATGGATCCAGGGGCGCCCAAGCAAACAGGAGTACGCAGGACGAATATCCATTACATAGAAAGTAGAATTGAAAACTTGAGAGCCTACTTTGATCGGGAGGTCTACTTCTCCATGTACCACTCTTCTTGAGCCATCAAAGGCCCTTACCACCACATTACTTGGTCTTAACACAACATCTTCAGGACTGAGCTTGTCCAGAACCTCTTTGGGGAGCACATTTAATGAAGAACCATTGTCTACCAGCACATGAGACAAGGTAGTGCCTTTACATTCAATGGAGATATGCAGAGCCCTATTATGGTTTCTCTTGGAAGGAGTCAGATCAGCATCAGAAAAACCCAGTCCGTTATCATAAGTCAAATGTGCAACACAATTCTCAAATTGATCCATAGAAATCTCATTTGGCACGTGAGCAGTCTTCAAGAACTTGATTAAAGCTTTAACATGAGCCTCATAACATAGCAACAAAGATAACATGGAGATTTTGGAAGGAGTATGCCCCAACTGGTCAACAATATCATAATCACTCTTGCGAATGATCTTCAGCACTTCTTCCATCTGTTTAGAAAGATTTTCAGCAGTCGGTGTCTCAGCTTGCACCGGTTCAACCACAGGACCTTTGTCCCGAGCATCAGTACTTGGCTCAGAAGTGGAGGTAGTAGTTGGAGTAACTGCACTTTTGGAGGTAGCCTGAGGAGAGAAAATTCTTCCACTTCTAGTGATCTTACTAGATCCAGCAATATTATCAACATCCAGATTAACTTCAGTAACAGGTGCATCAGTCAAAGGTTCTTGTTTAACACCATGAATGTAAACATCAGAACCATAATTCTAAGGTATAGCTTTATCAGAAGTATAAGGAACAGGACCAGGAGTGGTAATGATCATGGGAGCCACCTTAACCTCAATAACAGTCTTCACAAGGCTTTTAGCAGTAATCCTGACAGGACCTTTAGAGGTGATCCTGACAGGGCCTTTGGAGGTAATCTTCACTGGAACTTTATCAACCATAACCACCTCTTCAAGCTTCGTACTACGAGTTAGATGTTTACACATACTTTCCACAGAAGGTGTCCTCTCAAACAATATAGTGTAATTGTCCATGAGGCGTTGAATACCATCTTTCAACTTCCAGCAACTATCAGGTTTGTAGGCACAGTAAAAACAGTCTTTATTGCAACCTGGAAAGAACCCAGCCTGCACCAGCTTCTTCTTGATAATGGATAAGGGAGTAGTCACATCTGTTACTGAGGAAACATATGAAACTTCATCAACAGCATTAACAGTCTTCTCATGGTTGGGCATAGGAGCAGTAATCACATTTGGGGTCCCAGGAGGGTCAAATTCAATTTCTCCAGCTTCAATCATGTCTTGAATCTTGTTTTTCAACACCCAACAGTTGTTGGTGTCATGTCCCAGACTATTAGAATGATAGGCACATCTTGCATTAGGATTGTACCGAGGAGAGGAGGTATTAGGATTCTGAGGAGGGTCCTTTAAAGTAATGAGTTCCCCTTTCAATATGTGTTGCAAGGCTTGAGCCAGTGACGTGTTGATCTTGGTGAAATGTCTTCTAGGTTTTTGTTGATTGTTTTATGGTGGCTCTGGTGCTGCATGAGTAGGATTAGAGATGTGAACCGCTACCACAGATTGATGACTTCTGTTACGACTATGTTGATTATACACAACATTAGACTCCTTCTTCCCACTAGGGGGCTTCTTTGCAGTGTTTGATGAAGAGGCACCTATTTGTATCTTACCACTTCTTATACCACTTTCTACACGTTCTCCAGTCATTATCAGCTCGATGAAACCAGATGACGAACTTCCAATGAGGTGACTATAGAAAGGACCATTCAGTGTACTCATAAACATATCCACCAGCTCTCGGTCAGTTAGAGGAGGTTGAACTCTGCCAGCCAGGTCTCTCCATTTCTGGGCATACTCCTTGAAACTCTCTTTAGCACCCATAGACATGCTTTGGAGCTGCATGCGGGTTGGTGCTAAGTCAGCATTGTATTGGTATTGCCTATAGAAGGCCTCAGCAAGATCATTCCAATCACGAATATTAACACTTTCCAGTTGATAGTACCATTCCAATTGAGCTCTAGATAAACTCTCTTGAAAGAAATGAATCTATAACTTCTTATCAGCAGTATGTGGTTGAATCCTCTGAACATAGGATCTTAAATGCAGCTTAGGACATGAGACACCGTCATACACTACAAAAACAGGAACCTTGAAACCAATAGGTATAACCACTCCAGAAACTAAACTCAGATCTTCAAAATCAAGCCTAGAAGATTTTTGCAATTCCATGGCATTCATTCTGTCTACTAGCATCTTGTACTTCTCTTCACTAGCGGGATCATGATAATGATTTGCCTCAGAATCAGAATCTCCCACAGTATCATGGAGACTACCTCCCTCCTTCTCAGAATTCTCTGACTCAGAATCTTCAACCTGTTCTTTAATCTTGATAGGACCCCTGAACCTTCTTCCCAGATTGATAAGGCCTCCTGATCTTCTAGTCTTCTTCTTAGCCAGCAGTGTCTTCAGCTCATCTTGCCCCTTGGACAAATTCAGAATCAACTCTTGGAATTGTGCATTCTGAGCCTGGAGATCTTTGACAGTCTGTTCAAGAGCCATTTCTGCTGAAATAAACAACGAGAAGATAAGATACCTGTTCATAAGAAACCTATGATGCAATGATATGGTATGTAAATGCGTATGCAATGTTTTCAAGGACCGCAAGATTTAAATTTATTTAAACAATCAGAAAGTAAATTTTTATTAGTAATCAATAAACTTGTTTTTCCTCTTGGGCTTACAACAAAAAATGAAATGAATACAAAGATGGGGTTTTAAGTCTCCCATGGAAGTTTCCTCTTTGTGTTGAGGTATGAGTTGAGATTCCGCTCCTCGTGAAGTTGTTTTGTTAGCTCCAGGATTCTTTCTTGACTAGCTTTGAAATGAGTCTCAAAAGTATCCCTTTGCTCCTTCAACTGGATCTAGGACCTTTGTAACTCCTCCATGTCAGTGGGCATATCTGGATGAAGAATGATATAAGAAGTATCTCCTTCAGCAACAGGCTCCATGGTAACTGGCAGGATAGCAGGATATGGCATCATAAGAGTCTGAGCACGAGATCGCACCCATCTGAGATAAGGTTCCATAGGAATAGTGTACTTTGGTTCCAGAGTCTTGCTGTCAACCTTGTTCACTTTACCCTATGCTCGTATAAACCTTTGGTGGTAGCCTTGCAGATCGTTGTCGTAGTCGAACACAATACCTTGAACAAGCATGTCATGGGGACCCTCTCTCCGAGCATAACCAAATTGACGTAGAGCTAAAGAAGGATTGTAGGTAATGCCCCCTCTTATGCCAAGGAGTGGTGTAACACGGTGGGAGAACTGACTTTAGTTAAATTTTGCGGATATCAAGAGTCGCCACCGACTTTTATTTTATCCAAAAGGAAAGGACATAAAAGAACAGGAAAAACCTTAAAAAGATTTTGAGTTCGGGGGGTAGGTTATACAAAGGGAAGGTGTTAGCACCCTTTATATCCATGGTTATCCATAGGCTCTTAGTTACTTAGCTCACTTTAAATTGTTTTGAGAAAGGTGTAGTGTGTGATTAAAATTTTTCTAAGTACTTTATAATGATCCTCGTATGGATGTATATAAAGACTTTGTTTTGAAAATTTGTTTGAAATGTGAAGTGTAAAATGTATTTTGAAAAGGTGAGCAAGTACTTAAGAGGAACCTACCCTATATTAAGTCTTTACTATTCTTATATGTTCTTTCAATGGTAAGACTATCCCTATTATTAAGGAATAGGTAGTCATTACCTTGGATGTAATAAGGGACATGTGTAGGGACGTCTGAATTTAGGCAACTGCAAGGTGTCTTTAGCAATACGTAGGGACTTATCATCTTTTATTCGAAGGGACAAGATCATTTATCGTAGGCAACTTCGAAGGGACTTGATCTTATAAACTGAAGGGACTTGATGATATTTATGAAGGGACTTTGCTTAAGACACCTTACTTGACCTTAGAAATAGGCAACATGAGAGGTAACCCTAGAAAGTGTAGGATGGCGATCAAAGATCGACTTATGTGTGTGAGTGTTTATATTCAAGTATTTATCTTATTTAAATAGTTATCTAAATTAATTTTAATTACAAACATGTTATGCAAACCCTATAGTTACTAACCACACAGTTAATATATTTACAGTAAAAATAAAGCAAAACATAATCCTAAAAATATTACAAGGCTTTGGGATAGTTACAATATAATTGAGATATATAAATAATGATAAATAATAATAAATAATCAATAATTTAAATGGTTAGTAATAATGAAATAATAATAACAATAAAAGGGTTAGCAAAAATATAAAGAAAAATAACAATTTAAGAGAAAATATTATTTTTAAGTTAAATAAACATTTAGAAATTTTTTTAGAATAAAGTAGAACAATTAATAATAATAATAAACAAATATTAATTATTTACATATTAAACAAATAATAAGTAATTAATTATACTTTATAAAAATATTAGATTAAATTTTTAAAGGTTATGAAAAATTAGGATTAAGAAAATTAGGGTTTAGAAAATTAGGGTTTAGATTTTTTTATTTAAGAAAAATTAGGGTTTAGATATTTTAAACAATTAATATAAATTTACATAAATTATTTACAAATTATAAACAATAAAATTATATACAAAATTATTTACCAAAAAAACATATTATGATATTTGTAAAAAGTATAATTTTGGATTAACATTTTAATTGAGTTTTTAATTTAAATAAAACAAATTAATTAATTAGTTAATAATATATAATTAAATAATTAAGAAAAATAACAAAAAAACAAGTTCTAAAAAGAATGGGGGAGGCCTGGATTTGAACCCAGGACCTCCCCATTACCAGAGGGATGTGTGACCAACAGGGCTGCATGCTGATGGTGATATCTAATAGCCAAGATTAATTATATGTGAAACGTGTAAAATAGAACAAAGTTAAAAAAAAACACAAGACCTGGGAATCGAACCCAGGTCCTTTTACCTCTAGGATGCTTCACAAAACCAACTGAGCTGCGTGCTTGTTGTGATATATATGCGAGACCGAATCCTTTTAAGCCCTGCACATAATTCAAATATTATTTCCGCGCCAAACTTCACCTTCTTCTCCAAATTACCTACGAATTTTTATATAGAATTTCCTGCGAAATTTCCTGCGCTTTTCAACCTGCAAATGCCATATCTCATAAAATACCTGCAATTTCATTAAATTGTTCGTACCAATACAATCCTTGCAGCTCATACAGTATAAACATGTCAATTAAAATTATTTACATGGCCTATATCATAGAGCCCCAAAGTTGAAGGTAAAACCCTAACAATGGTGAAATAGGATTACGGTCATGAAACTTAAAGCAAGCCACCCAGAAAGCTTCAATGCTTCACAATAAACACAAATCGGTGGTTAATTTCAAGTTATAACACTTAAATATATAAAAGTGAAAACACATAACATGAAGATGAAAACGTGTTTGGTTATGGCATATGAGCATGATTCAAACGCTTATGAGGGTTGGGATAGATTTAATGATGGTCATAGAAGGTATTACAACCTTTAGAATGTCTGGATATTGCCCTTAACTTCAAAACCGAATTTCCCTTTTGAAGCTTTTTTTTTGAACTTAGAACAAGGTGTTTGGCCTGCCAATTTCGTCCCTTTGTGTTTGTATGAGTTGTACATATATAGTAGAACTTAATTAGGTCAAAAAAACCACATCCTACTTTGGACTTTTGGATCATTTGAGATTGAAAAAGATAAGCTTCCAAAATATTGAAACAAATTGATATATCCTTGATAATTTTGGTTTATCTGATTTTTCATGATCTCAATCACTTTTAATTGACCTTTAAGACTTTCTAGAACAAAAATCTTATCAAATATTGAAACTTTTATATTTTATTTTGATTTAAAATGATTTTTAATGTATAAAATCATAATAAATAAAATAAAATGAATAAAAATTTGAATAAATTATTTTTAATTCGTGCATGATGTCATGGTAGTGTTTGGGTCATAAAAATGCAAGCCCATTTGGAGAAATTTGGTTCTAAGGTCCCATTTGCTTCATAAACCTCTCAAAAATTTCCTAACTTTGCAAAGGCACAAATCCCTCAATTTTAATACTATGAAGGTGTTCTTGGATATTTTAGAAATCTTAGAGAGTCCTCTAACCAACCTCTTTGGTCTCATGTCCATATCTTTTACCATTCTCAAGTTATGCCCTTTGGAAGATGTTGACTTTTTGTTGACTTTTAAAATGACCTATAATGTCTTAGCTCATACCTTCCAAATGAAGCATTTTTGGGCTTGGCTTGTGAGACACAAAGTTGTAGAGAATTCAATTTCCTTCAAAATGAGATTTGGATGGAAAAAAATTGATGAAGCATGTGAAAGTTATGGTTGGTCAAAGTTCTGTTGACTTTTCCTATGAAAACCCTAATTTAGAAACTCCTAATTCTTGATGATCTGAAATCTCCTTGATGAATCATGATCAACCCTTGATAAAATGATGAATTTTACTTCATATACTTGATGTTGGCAAAAAATCATGAAGTTTGACTTTGGTTTGACCACAGTTGACCTCAGTTTGACTTTTTAACTACTTTGACTGATTTTTGCATATCCGATCATCTGACTGAGCAAACCTTTTGGGAAAGTCTTGAAACTTGTCATGGGGATTCTTGAACACATATAGGATGCTATGAAGCTCTCTTGAAGTCTTGGAAGTCCATTTAGCCTGATGAAATCCAAAACCCTAGTTTAAGATGCATTACTTAGGAGGATGCATTGTCTGAGGGAATTGTCAAACTTTCTGACTAATTGTGAACCTTGTGAACCTTGTGAACCTCTTGAGATACCTTGTGAATCTTGTGAACCTTGTGATCCTCTTGGGATACCTTAGTATACAATGTCTTGTCTTGGTGAGGGCAAATTTTGGGGTGCAACAAGTGGCACATTAGGGAACTCTCCACAACGGTCAATGATAGTAACATTCTCCATAGATCTAGAACACCAATGAATGTCTGAATGAGAAAGTGACATGATCCTTTTTGACCACCTTAACCCTTGTTCATTCTTCATCACTGGTCGAGGAAGGTGAGAAATAAACCACCTAGACAATAGAGGTATGCAACACATCAGAGTTCCTCGTGCCTTCGTAGTACGAGTGTGAAGAGAATGTAAGATATCTCCAAGTAATGTAGGCACTGGATTACGAGTCAGAAATATGTTGATGGCGTGTATGTCTATGAGCTGGTCTGGATTGGGGAACAATACTAAGCCATAGATCAATAGGGCTAAGATCTCCTTAAAAGCATCATAACTCATAGCCTTCAGGAACACTTGAGCTTTCTCCATCAATACCTTAGCAAGAATACCTTTAACTCCACTCCTTGTTTCTAGGACAATGTCTGATTTCTTCAGATGTAGGGCTGCAACAATGACTTTAGGTTTAGGCTCCTTCTCTAAGCCTGTGAAGGGTCTTTGATCAAGGATAGGTATATCCAGTAGTTTAGAGAACTCTTCCATTGTAGGAACCAGCTGATAGTCTGGGAATGTGAAGCAATGATGTTTAGGGTCAAAGAACTTAAATAGGACACTCATCATGTCTTCATTGAATCCTGAAGTGACTAGATCCAGTAGGTGACCATGTTTCTTGATGAACTGGGAATCTTCAGAAACTTGAGAGACCAATTCCTTAAGCTTAGGAGGCACCCCCACAAAGTTGATTCAGATAGTATTCCTACGAGTAGAAGCCATGACCTGCAACAAAGAACAAAGATAAATCCTTGGGTCCTTGAAATGGTTAGTGAAAATGCTATGCTTATGATGCATGGTGATGTTATGATGTTATGCTCAATCAAACACATGTGGCACACACAAACAAATCACACAATAGCCCTAGGTTTGAAGGCTTGCATGAGGTTTAAAGGTAAGTACCCTCCCCTGAAGTTTAGTTAGTTCATCTTGTCCTATAAAGTAACCAGGTTCAAAGGGATCTCAATATCATTGATCCTTCCCAAGGGTGGTTGTTCAATAGGTAACTTACTTGCCAACCAAAACCCTCCAAGTTTAGGATCTCAATGAGCGTAGTATCGAGTATCAACCAACTTCAGTCTTCACTAAAGCCGGCTATCTCACTACTTTCTAAAGGCAGAGATGGGATAACTAGGGTTCTAAAAGTTAGTTAGTGTATTGACAACATATGGCAGCCCCATATTATCCTTAACTTACTTAAGAAACATAAGCACCAACCAAGAAGTCACACTAACTATGGCCACCAGATCAACCATATCGGTATACGACGTACATTTTCCTTGGTCTATTGCCATTTACCTAAGGTACACTAGATCCGGGTTAGGATCTTTCACACATAAAGCCCAACAAGTAATATAAAGCAAACAAAGCAAACAATTTAAAGTGATCTAATTCCTAAGGGTACCCCTCTTTTATTAAATCCCCAGCAGAGTCGCCAGTTCTGTAACACGGTGGGAGAACTGACTTTTAGTTAAATGTTGCGGATAGCAAGAGTCGCCACCGACTTTTATTTTATCCAAAAGGAAAGGACATAAAAGAACAGGAAAGACCTTAAAATATTTTGAGTACGGGGAGTAGGTTATATAAAGGGAAGGTGTTAGCACCCTTTATATCCATGGTTATCCATGGGCTCTTAGTTACTTAGCTCACTTTAAATTGTTTTGAAAAAGGTGTAGTGCGTGATTAAAAACCTTCTAAGTACTTCGTAATGATCCTCGTATGGATGTATACAAAGACTTGTTTTTGAAAATTTGTTTGAAAAGTGTGATGTAAAGAGTACTTTGAAATGTGAGCAAGCAACTGAAGAGAAACCTACCTTAGATTAAGTCTTTACTGTTCTTATGTTCTTTTAATGGTAAGACTATCCCTATTATTAAGGAATAGGTAGTCATTACCTTGGATGTGAAGAGACATGTGTAGGGACATCTGAATTTAGGCAACTGCAAGGTGTCTTTAGCAATTCGTAGGGACTTATCATCTTTTATACGAAGGGAAAAGATCATTTATCGTAGGCAACCTCGAAGGGACTTGATGATATTGGTGAAGGGACCTTGCTTAAGACACCTTACTTGACCTTTTGAAATAGGCAACATGAGAGGTAACCTTAGAAAGTGCAAGATGACGATCAAAGATCGACTTACGTGTGTGAGTGTTTGTATTCAAATATTTATCTTTTTAAATTAATTATTCTAAGTTGATTTTAATTACAAACATGTTATACACACCCTAGAATTACTAACCACATAGTAAATATTTTCATAATAAAAATAAAAAGCAAAAGTATAAATCTAAACTATTACAAAGCTTCGGGACAATTACAATATAATCGAGAAATATAATAGCGATAAATAATAATAAGCAATAATAAACAATAATAATAAAAGTGAGGATAAATGGCTAGAAAATAAAAATAGGAGAAAGTAAGAAATTAGCAAAATAAATTAATATTAGGAAGTATTTTAAATATTTTAATAAGGAAAATAGTATTTTAATAATAATAATTAAATTATATACACATTTAATAAATGGTTAATGATTAATTATGATTTACAAAAATATTAAGTTAAATTCTAAGGTTAAGAAAAAATTAGGGTTAGGGTTATAATTATGAGAATTAGGGTTTTACTTATTAATTTATAAAATAAATCAATTTATTTACAAAATATATATATTTAATAATATGAACATATAATATAATAAATATAATAATTAGGTTTTTTGAAAATAGAGTTTGAATTTTAAAAATATGAATTTTTTGGTATAAGAAATAATATAAACATTTATTTTAAAATTGATGATTAACGAAATTAATTAAATTAATTATAATATAAACAAAACAAATAATAAAAAAAAAGAGAAAACCCAGGCCCTAGGCTTCAATCATCTTGGACCAACAACATCACCACCAGGCCAAGCGCGCGCTGGTGTTAGTATAGGAGCAGCAATCCTTTTATTACTAACCTGCAAAATATCAAAAAATAAAGCAAAACAAAATGGCCTGGGGGGGGGGGGGAATCGAACCCAGGACCATTCAATACACAGGAAAACACACAAACCAGCTGAGCCACATGGGGCGCGTACAACATTGAATCAGCAAATAAACATTATATTTTAAAACAATTATTTGAATTGGATTTTTGGCGCCACTGACTTCATCTTCTTCCTTGGAATTTCCTGCGAATTCACCTGCAAAATTACCTATGAATTTTCCTGCAAATTTTTCAATATCTATAACCTGTGAAAATCACATCTTATGGCTAAGCCTATTATTTCATCAAATTGATCAGGTTAATGTGATCCTTGGGAGGTATACGGTCTAGCCATGGTCTTTGAATGGATTTATATTGCCTCATACGCAAAACCCTAAAATGAGCTTCAAACCCTAACAATGGTGAAACTCCAAACCTGCATCGAAACTCATAACAAACTACCCAGAATCCATCTACATCATTCAACAAACAATATTACAAGCTCAAATTTAATTAATCATGCACAAAACTTATGAATCGAAAAAAATATATTTGACATAAAACGGATTCGGTTTTCATCATTCATGAGGTTATGGATGCTTATGATCATATGGATAGCATCATGAGAGTCCAAGGATCATCTCTATGTCTTTAAAATACCTTTACTTGCCCTCCAACTATGAATCCGAAAATTGAAATTTCAATGAATTTTTTTAATGTCAAGAGTGTTCTTGGAGGCTGCAATTTTCGTCCCCTAGTATTGTATTATGTCCATGGTCTTATAGTGAATGATTTTAGGACATAAAACTTGTCTCTCCTTTGGGATTTTGGATAATTTGAGATTGAAGAAAGATATGATTCCAAAAGTGAGAAAAATCAAATATTTTCATGCCTTAGAGACTTTACACGAAATGTGATACTCTCAATCATCTTTAAATGATGTTTCAATCATTCTAGAACAAAAATCAGATTTTTAGATTGACTTTTTTATATTTTATTTTGATTTAAAATGATTTTAAATGAATAAAATCAAAATAAACAAAATAAAATTAATAAAAATCTTAATAAATGATTTTTAGTTCGTGCATGATGTCATGGTAGTGATTGGGTCATAAAAATGCAAGCCCATGTGGAAAGAATTGGTTTTAAGATCCCATTTGCTCAATAAACCCCTCAAAAATTTCCCAACTTTGACAAGGCATAAATCCCTCAATTTTAAGGCTATAAAGGTGTTCTTGGACATTTTGGAAAGCTTAAAGAGTCCTCTAACAAACCTCTTTGGTCTCATATCCATATCTTTTACCATTTTCAAGTTATGCCCTTTGGAAGATGTTGACTTTTTGTTGACTTTTAAAATGACCTATGATGTCTTAGCTCATACCTTCCAAATGAATCATTTTTAGGCTTGGCTTGTGAGACACAAAGTTGTAGAGAATTCAATTTCCTTCAAAATGAGATTTGGATGGGAAATTTTTGATGAAGCATGTGAAAGTTATGGCTGGTCAAAGTTCAGTTGACTTTTCCTGTGAAAACCCTAATTTAGAAACTCCTGATTCTTGATGATCTGAAACTTCCTTGATGAATCATGATCAACCCTTGATCAAATGATGAATTATACTTCATATACTTGATGTTGGCAAAAAATCATGAAGTTTGACTTTGGTTTGACCATAGTTGACCTTAGTTTGACTTTTTAACTTCTTTGACTAATTTTTGCATATCTGATCATCTGACTGAGCAAACCTTTTAGGAAAGCCTTGATACTTGACATAGGGGTTCTTGAAGACATGTGGGATGTCATGAAGTTCACTTGAGGCCTTAGAATTCCATTTAGCCTGATGAAATCCAAAACCCCAGTTTAGGATGCATTACTTAGGAGGATGCATTGTCTGAGGGGATTGTCAAACTTTCTGACTAATTGTGAATCTTGTGAACCTTGTGAACCTTGAGAGGATACTTGGGACACATTGCCTTGACCAGGTGAGGGCAAATTTTTGGGTGCAACACCGCTCCCCAGCATGGGATCCCAAACACTTGTTGCAAACCAAATACTTGTTTATTATGTACTTTTTTCGACACCCGTCTGTGTCATCCTATCCCCGCAGGTCACCAGAATACCTTTTACACTCTCATATATAAATTATTGTTCATAACGTATACACTTTCTCTTCTGACACCCATCTGTGTCAAACTTTTCCCAGCAAGTTGAACACTCGTCCGTGTCTTGCTCATACTTCACAATACTTGTTCATACATATACAGATACTCGTCCGTATCTTATATATATTATTCCCCACTGATTCAACACTCGTCCGTGTTCTTTGTTAACCAGTTGGTACCTGTCCGTACCATCATCTCTGAACATGTGTCAGCGTTTGTTTCTACCGATACTCGTCCGTATCACGGTCTTAAGGATGCTCGTCCGCATCTTTAATCTATACACAGTGTCAAACACTTATACATTTATTCCTTGAGCGTAAGTACTCGTCCGTGTTTACCATTCCCCAGTAAGAACAACTTTTTTTCTTGTATCCGACATTCGTCCTATGTCATGATACTTTCGGCAGCCGTACCCTGCCAGGTGATCGTCCTTCACCTTTGGATGACCGTCCCTCATCCCTTTCCCCAGCGGAGTCTCCATTATTGGAACCCCTTTCTATCCGACATTCGTCCTATGTCGTGATATTTAGCAGCCGTCCCCTGCTAGGTGATTGTCCTTCACCTCTTGATGATCGTCCTTCATCATTTTATCCGATGGTCGTCCCCATCGTTGATCTTGTTATCTGACATTCGTCCTATGTCATGATAAACCCCGAGAGCAGCCGTACCCTGCTAGGTGATCGTCCTTCACCTCTTGATGATCGTCCTTCATCATACTTATCTGATGGCCGTCCCCATCGTCAACCTTTTCTATCCGACATTCGTCCTATGTCGTGATAAAGAGCAGTCGTCCCCTGCTAGGTGATTGTCCTTCACCTTTGATGACCGTCCCTCATCAATTATTTCATTTATTCTTTGAACCGATGGTCGTCCCCATCGTTGTTTACTTTACTTTATGAACCTGATGGCTTTACCCATCATTGACTTTATCTTTAATCCCTGTAGATGTTTAAGAATTGGCAGAATTTTTGACCAAACAAGAAATGTTAAATTCAGTTCAGAATGTCCTATCAGATGTTGGGACATTATCAAACAGAGTATGTGAATTTATTTCAGGATGTCTCATCAGATGTTGGGACATTGTGTGAATAAATTAAGTTCAGTTTTTCAGGATGTCCCAACAGATGTTGAGACATCTCAGACCTGCTACCAGAATTAATTATTGATTAACAGATCAGAGATATTTAAGGAGAACTATCTGGAATTAATTAATGCTGGATAAAAACAGAACAAGGCGCATCTGTAGGGAGTTTTAAATTGAAGATTCAGATTAAAACAGAAGACCTAATGCACCTAGAATATAGGAGGTAACAAACCCTAAATTCAAGGTGACAGTTGCTGCACATTAGGGCTGGATCATTCTACAGAAAGCCCAAAATTCAGATACCTATTTAATCAACAGAAACTCATAGAATTGAGTACGAATTTCAGAAGACCAAATAGGGTGTCTAGTGTTTTAAATAGCAGGTTGTTTTTTATGTACCACTTTATGAGCTTTTAAGCAAAAGTGCATTTGTGACTTGATTGAAACTGTGAAGTAAGATCAAGCTGTTTTTTGTTTGAAGTGTGACTTCAATTTAAGTAAACTTGTAAACTTGATCACTGGGTGATTGAGGGGGAGTGAGTAGGGTACTCTTATCTAAGTGAGTCTTAGGTAGAAATTGCATTGGGTAAGTATTAAGTGATAGATTAAACAGGGTGGTTTAAGTCTAGAATTAATATTACTAATAGTGGATTTCCTCCTGGCTTGGTAGCCTCCAGATGTAGGTGTGGTTATACACTGAACTGGGTTAACAAACTTCTGTGTTGTTTACTTTTCTTGCTGTTTAAGTTTTGGTTAAATTTGTCAAATGTCCTATTAAGTGTTGGGACATCTCTTAGGACATCTCATACCTGATCACAGAATTTCAATTGGTATCAGAGCAGGCACCCTGCCTGTTTATACTGGGTGAGATCTAGGGAAAACAAATTCTGTAACATGGACAAAGATATAGGGTCAGTAAATAGACCACCTATACTGGATGGTTCTAATTATGACTACTGGAAGCCAAGAATGATTGCATTCTTAAAGTCACTTGACAACAGGGCATGGAGAGCAGTAAATGTTGGATGGAAACATCCTGTTCAAGACACCAAAGATGGATCAATAGTTCTGAAACCTGAAGAAGAATGGAGTAAAGAGGAAGAAGATTCAGAACTAGGCAACTCAAAAGCCTTAAATGCTTTATTCAATGGCATTGATAGAAATATTTTCAGACTGGTGCATCATTGTGAGCTGGCCAAAGATGTGTGGGATACCCTCAAGACAACTCATGAAGGAACATCAAAAGTAAAAATGTCAAGACTTCAACTTCTCACCACCAAGTTTGAAAACTTGAGAATGAAGGAAGATGAATCAATTCATGAGTTCTACATGAACATCTTGGATATAGCCAATACTTCTGGAGCCTTGGGAGAAAAGATGACTGATGAAAAGCTTGTAAGGAAGATTCTCAGATCTTTGCCAAAAAGATTTGACATGAAAGTCACAGCAATAGAAGAGGCACAAGACATATGCTCCATGAAAGCTGAAGAACTCATTGGTTCCCTTCAAACTTTTGAGATGGGAATGAATGACACACATGCTAAAAAGAACAAAAGCATTGCCTTGGTTTCAAATACAGATGATGAAGAAGATGATGAACCAGCAAATGATAAAAGCTTATCAGAAAACCTTGCATTGATTGGAAGACAATTCAAACAGATTCTCAGAGGAATGGAAGGAAAATCCAAACCTAGTGGAAGAAACACAAACTCTGAGAACAGAAGACCTTATGATGCTAACAAAAGAGTAAAGTATGCTGAAAAGACCAGTCAAGATAAAGGAGTCAAATGCCATGAATGTGAAGGATATGGACATATCAAGTTTGAATGTCCTACCTACTTAAAGAGGCAAAAGAAAGGACTCTCTGTGACCTGGTTTGATGAAGACTCAGGAGATTCAGAAGAAGAATCAGCTAAGCACATTGCTGCTTTAGCTGGACTGTGTGAATATGACAGTGATTCCAGCTGTGAAGAGCTTACTTATGCAGATCTTGAGCAAGCCTTCAAGGATCTGTACAAGAGAAGTACTGAAGTATGCAGTGAGGTCATAAAGCTAAAGAAGCAGAATGAAGTACTAGAAGAAGAAAAAGCAAGTGATCAAGTAATCATTGATACCTTAAAAAGTGAAGTAACTCTTCTCAATTCTAAGCTGGAACATATGTCCAAATCTGTTAGAATGATGAACAGCAGCTCAAATACACTGGATGCTATTCTCTGCAATAATAAACATTCAGGGGACAAAAGTGGACTGGGATATGACAGAGATGAAGCAAGCTCTAGCAGAACTACTTCAAAAACTACACAGTCAAACAAGATGTCCCAACAGATGCTCCAACATCAGAACACAAAGACAAACATAATGTTCCAACAGATGTCTCAACATTCTGGAAAGAACAAAATGAAGAAAAAATATCAAAGATGGAGATGTCATCATTGTGGAAGATTTGGGCATATCAAACCTCACTGTTATAAGCTACATGGATATCCAAATCAGATGTGTCAGCAACCTTCCAAGCAGAAAGTAGTAGATACCAAGAAAGTGCTGCATAAAAGTCAGCAATATTCTAAGCAAAAGACAGAAGTAATCAAGAAAGTTTGGAGACCAAAAGCTGACATTCAGACTGATCAAAGCCACATACACAAGAACAAGATCAACAATCAAGCTTGGAGATCAGCTGAACAACACTCAGAGCAAAGGCATCAAAAGAAATCTCAACTCATCTGGTCAAAGAAAAGTACTGCATACATAGCACATACATCATTGAAAGTATCAGCTAAAGAAGACTGGTACTTTGACAGTGGATGCTCAAGACACATGACTGGATTAAAGAATTTGCTAGTAAACTTAAAGCCACATTCATCCAGGTATGTTACCTTTGGAGATGGAGCTAAAGGAGAGATCAAGGGAGTTGGAACCTTGGATTGTCAAGATGTTCCAAGACTAGATGATGTGCTGCTTGTTAAAGGTTTAACTGCTAACCTGATCAGTATAAGTCAGTTATGTGATCAAGGGTACAGTGTAAACTTTACCAAATCTGAATGTATAGTGACTAACAAAGAACAAGAGGTTGTCATGAAAGGAGCCAGATCTAAAGACAACTGTTACATGTGGGAATCCCAAAATCTCAGTCTCACTTCAACCTGTTCTCTAGCTAAAGAAGAAGAAGTGAAACTGTGGCATCAAAGACTAGGTCATCTTCATTTCAGAGGCATAAAGAAGATCATATCTATGGATGCTGTAAGAGGTATTCCTAAACTGAAGATTGATGATGGCAAAATATGTGGTGAATGTCAAATAGGCAAGCAAACCAAGATGTCCCATCCAAAGCTTCAACATCTGACAACTTCCAAAGTTTTGGAACTTCTACATATGGATCTTATGGGACCTATGCAGGTTGAAAGTCTTGGTGGTAAGAGGTATGCCTATGTTGTGGTTGATGATTTTTCAAGATATACATGGATAAACTTCATCAAAGAAAAGTCAGATGTATTTGATGTATTCAAAGAATTATGTCAAAGATTGCAAAGGGAAAAATCCAGCTGTGTGATCAGAATAAGAAGTGATCATGGAAAAGAATTTGAGAATCAAAAGTTCTTAGATTTCTGCTCTTCAGAAGGAATCAATCATGAGTATTCTTCACCTATCACTCCTCAACAGAATGGGATTGTTGAAAGGAAGAATAGAACCATTCAAGAATCAGCAAGAGCTATGATACATGCTAAAAAGCTACCTCTGTATTTCTGGGCTGAAGCCATGAACACTGCCTGCTATATCCATAACAGAGTTACCTTGAGAAAAGGAACTTTGTCCACAATATATGAAGTCTGGAAGGGCAGAAAACCCACTGTTAAGTATTTTCATGTATTTGGAAGTAAATGCTATATTCTGGCAGATAGGGAGCAAAGGAGAAAAATGGATCCTAAAAGTGATGAAGGAATTTTCCTTGGATACTCTATAAACAGCAGAGCATATAGAGTATTTAACTACAGAACAAATGTTATCATGGAGTCCATAAATGTGATAATTGATGATGCTCCTACAGATGTCCCAGAAGATGTTGGAACATCTGCTGATATCAAGGTTGAAGCTGAAGAAAAGAATGATCAATATAACTTCACTCAAAATGATACAGGGTCAGAAGATTCAAGCAAACCTCCCTCCATCAGAATACAGAAGGATCATCCCAAAGATTTAATAATTGGTGATCCCAACAGAGGTGTGAGCACTAGATCAAGAGAAGTGATTTCAGGTTCTTGTTTTGTGTCCAAAATAGAACCTAAAAACATCAAGGAGGCTCTCACTGATGAATACTGGATTTGTGCTATGCAAGAGGAATTAGGTCAATTCACAAGGAATGAAGTGTGGAATCTTGTTCCTAGACCAAATGACATAAATGTGATTGGTACAAAATGGGTGTACAAGAACAAGTCAAATGAACAAGGAATTGTTACAAAGAACAAAGCTAGACTTGTGGCTCAAGGATACACTCAAATTGAAGGAGTAGACTTTGATGAAACCTTTGCACCAGTAGCAAGGCTTGAATCAATAAGACTACTGTTGGGAATTGCTTGTATCTTAAAGTTCAAGCTATTTCAAATGGATGTGAAAAGTGCCTTTCTTAATGGTTATCTTAATGAAGAGGTATATGTAGAACAGCCTAAAGGATTTGTTGATCCAAGCTGTCCAAATCATGTATACAAACTCAAGAAAGCACTTTATGGTCTGAAGCAAGCTCCAAGGGCATGGTATGAAAGACTTACCACATTTCTTATCAAGCAAGAATACAGAAAAGGTGGGATTGATAAAACCCTGTTTGTTAAAGATGAAGAAGGTAATGTCATGATTGCACAAATATATGTTGATGACATTGTGTTTGGTGGGATGTCTGATAAGATGGTCAAACATTTTGTCAAGCAGATGGAAGCTGAATTTGAAATGAGTCTAGTAGGTGAATTAACCTATTTTCTTGGTCTGCAAGTTAAGCAAATGGAAGACTCAATGTTCATCTCACAAAGCAAGTACTCCAAGAACATAGTGAAGAAATTTGGAATGGAAAATGCTTCTCATAAAAGAACTCCTGCTCCTACACATTTAAAGCTGACTAAAGATGAGAAGGGTGAGAATGTAGATCATAGTTTTTATAGAAGCATGATTGGAAGCTTGTTATACTTGACTGCTAGCAGACCAGACATTGCATTTGCAGTAGGAGTTTGTGCAAGATATCAAGCTGATCCAAAAGTCAGTCATCTCAATCAAGTCAAGAGAATCCTTAAATATGTTAATGGTACTTGTGACTATGGCATAATGTACTTTCATGGTTGCAAACCTATTCTCACTGGCTTCTGTGATGCTGATTGGGCAGGAAGTGCTGATGACAGAAAAAGCACTTCAGGAGGATGCTTCTTTCTAGGAAACAATCTGATTTCTTGGTTCAGTAAGAAACAGAATTGTGTATCTTTATCTACAGCTGAAGCTGAATACATAGCAGCAGGTAGCAGTTGTTCTCAGTTGGTTTGGATGAAGCAGATGCTCACTGAGTACAATGTCCCACAGGATGTCATGACATTGTACTGTGATAACTTAAGTGCAATCAACATATCTAAAAATCCTATTCAACATAGCAGGACAAAGCATATTGATATCAGACATCATTTCATCAGAGATCTTGTAGAAGAGAAGGTGATTTCATTGGAGCATGTTGCTACAGATCTGCAATTAGCTGATATCTTTACCAAAGCATTGGATGCCACACAATTTGAGAACTTAAGGGGCAAACTTGGAATATGTTTATGTGATATTTAGCAGTTAATGAGATGTGCCAACATGTCATATGACATTGCATGGCATAAGTTCCAAATGGCAAAGCTAGTCTGGACAAGATCCTTGGGAATTCCATTCTTAATCATTTGGACTGTAACGGCTACTTATTTAGTAACTACTTATAAGAAGCTATCAAGATTCTCATCATATCATCACAAGCGAATCACATTAACTCTCAAATCTTCAGAAATCATAAATCCTAAAGCTGTTCATCTTTCTTCCTCTACAATGTCTCAAAACCCTAAAACAGCTGAGGAAATTCTAAACAAGGAAGACGTGGTTCATGCCACTCCAATCTCTGTTGTGCCAATGCCTTCAACACCATTGGACGAGCTCAAGGGAAGCGCCTCTCACACTAAAAAGGCAAGAACACCAAAGAGATGTAAAGATCAAATCAGAAGCAAAGTTAAAGGCATTCCCTCTCCTGCTAACATGTCTACAAGATACTCCAAATATGTTGATGATTCCATCAAGGAGATTGTTAACCAAGTCTTTTCTGAACAAAGAGTGGTGAAAGGGATCTCTGTTCCTTTGAACACCATTCCTGCACCTCAAGAAGAACCAGCTCAGGCTACAAAGGACACTGCTGCAGAACAAGATGTCCCAACAGATGTTGGAACATCTGAAGATAAGAAAAAGAACTTATCTGATATTGAACAATCTAAGGACAAAGTCTCAAATGAAAATGATGAAGAGGTCTCTGAAGAACAGGCTCAAGGCTCAAATGAAGATCAAATCCCTGCTGATCAACCAGTTGAAGAGGAGGCTGCTCAATCCCCTCCAGTGGCCAATCTGGAGCAGGACTCTGATGCAGAGATCATAGCATCTGTGAAACCCAGCATTGCTAAAAGACTAAGGTCCAGGAAAGGAAAGATGCAAGCTGAACCTGTCATCCCTGAGAAAAATAAGGCTAGTTCAAAGAAAGGTAAAGCTAAAGCTATCTTTGGTCCAACAAAACCATGGAGCAAAGTTCAAACCCAGAAGAGAAAAGCTGCAACACCATCAGATTCAGATGTTGGATCAGATGTCCCAACATCTCCTCCCAAGAAGAAACCAGCACAAGCTAGAGTTTCAACTGCTGTCCCAGAAGCTCCCTTGGACAACATATCCTTCCATCATGTCTCCAGTGTCAACAGATGGAAATATGTGTATCAAAGAAGGGTTGCCTTGGAAAGAGAACTAAGCAGCAATGCACTTGAGTGCACAGAACTGATAGACCTCATCTCTGCTGCAGGACTATTCAAGACAGTCTCAGAGTTCTCTCCCTGTTATGAACTTCTTGTCAAAGAGTTCATTGTGAATCTTCAGGAGGATTGCTCAAATGGTAAGTCTTCTGAGTTTAGAAAAGTTTTTGTTAGAGGTAAATGTGTACAGTTTTCTCCTCAAATCATCAATGAGTATCTAGGAAGAGAAACAGATGGACCCAATGAGCTAGGGAAAACAGATAATCAAATCTGTAAGGTGATCACTGCAAACCAGGTCAAAGCTTGGCCTGTGAAGGGAAAGCTCTCTGTGAGCATGCTTACTAGAAAGTATGCCATGCTTAACAGGATTGGAACTACAAACTGGGTGCCTACCAATCACACTTCATCAATCTCAACTGGTCTGGCCAGATTCATCTTTGCTGTGGGGACTCAAACCAAGATGGATTATGGAGAATATATTTTTGATCAGACTATGAAGCATGCCATCTCTACTGCAACAAAGCTACCAATAGCTTTTCCATCATTGCTGTGTGGTATTGTTCTAAGTCAATACCCTGGAATTTTAACTGAGAAGGACATTGTCTGCAAGAGAGAGAGCCCCCTGGCTTTTCACTACAAATTATTTCTCAGTCACCATGCTGCAGATGTTGAAACACCTGCTGGGACATCTGCTGGTCCCTCCTCTGCTAAGAATCCAATCTCCAAGAAAGAATTAATTGCTGAGCTAAAGTGCACCTGCAAAGAGCTTGAAGCTATAAAGAAGAAGCTGGAGGAAATAATTAAGAGGTTGGAAAGTGAAGAAGATCAGACAGCTGCATCTGATGAAGACAGTGAAGCTGCAAGTGAAGCTGATAAAGATGAAGACACTGAAGTGGAGGAAGCTACTGAGAGTGATGAATCTGAGTGATCTGTGTATGTGAGGCATTTGTAATGACAGCAATAATTTGTAATTCTGGATAATAGTTCTTTGGCCCTTAATTTTGTGTCTACCAAGGGGGAGAACAACAACAAATTTGTACTGCTGTTTAATTTTTGAATGAAATCTGTTTGTTTCTGTCTGAACTGAATCAGTGTGTATTTCTGTTGCAACAAGACTGGACTCATATTTGTTTAAGGGGGAGTAATCTCAAATAAGAATCAACAGAAAAGTAATGATATACTCTGATAAAAAGATCTTCTGCTGCACTCTGAAAACCAGGAAAGATGTTAGCCAAAAATTAGCCAAAGGGGGAGTTTGTAGATGTTTAAGAATTGGCAGAATTTTTGACCAAACAAGAAATGTTAAATTCAGTTCAGAATGTCCTATCAGATGTTGGGACATTATCAAACAGAGTATGTGAATTTATTTCAGGATGTCTCATCAGATGTTGGGACATTGTGTGAATAAATTAAGTTCAGTTTTTCAGGATGTCCCAACAGATGTTGAGACATCTCAGACCTGCTACCAGAATTAATTATTGATTAACAGATCAGAGATATTTAAGGAGAACTATCTGGAATTAATTAATGCTGGATAAAAACAGAACAAGGCGCATCTGTAGGGAGTTTTAAATTGAAGATTCAGATTAAAACAGAAGACCTAATGCACCTAGAATATAGGAGGTAACAAACCCTAAATTCAAGGTGACAGTTGCTGCACATTAGGGCTGGATCATTCTACAGAAAGCCCAAAATTCAGATACCTATTTAATCAACAGAAACTCATAGAATTGAGTACGAATTTCAGAAGACCAAATAGGGTGTCTAGTGTTTTAAATAGCAGGTTGTTTTTTATGTACCACTTTATGAGCTTTTAAGCAAAAGTGCATTTGTGACTTGATTGAAACTGTGAAGTAAGATCAAGCTGTTTTTTGTTTGAAGTGTGACTTCAATTTAAGTAAACTTGTAAACTTGATCACTGGGTGATTGAGGGGGAGTGAGTAGGGTACTCTTATCTAAGTGAGTCTTAGGTAGAAATTGCATTGGGTAAGTATTAAGTGATAGATTAAACAGGGTGGTTTAAGTCTAGAATTAATATTACTAATAGTGGATTTCCTCCTGGCTTGGTAGCCTCCAGATGTAGGTGTGGTTATACACTGAACTGGGTTAACAAACTTCTGTGTTGTTTACTTTTCTTGCTGTTTAAGTTTTGGTTAAATTTGTCAAATGTCCTATTAAGTGTTGGGACATCTCTTAGGACATCTCATACCTGATCACAGAATTTCAATCCCCAAAGAACCCTGTTTCTTTACTTGATGGCCGTCCCCATCATGATCTCTTTATTTCCCCAGCATGTCGGTCGTCCCCGTCATTGCTTTATCCCCATCATTCGTCTTCTGCTCGATGGTCGTCCTCAATCGCCCGCACTTTATAGTCATACTATGCTTTCTTTTACAATTTATATCCCTTTTCTCCTTCTCCCCAGTGAGTGCAAATTTCGGACTGTCTTTGGTATTCAACCACAAGTTACCTTGTTTGTCTGTTAAGCCAGGCGCTTACATCATGCACAGCTAACTCATGTTTGAATAGGGGTAGTGTCGCTCCCAAAGATTTGCATCCCGGTACAAGCGCGAACGGTCGGCGAAGGGAACAGTGAGAACACACAGCCGTGAACTCACTGGAAATGAATAGAGTCGCCAGCTAGGCATTTTTATCCCGGAGGAAAGGTAATGCTGCATAGACCTAGAAAGATACGGATAAGACGGTTGCGAACCAGAGAGACTGAGAAAGGGGGTTGGTTACAACCTGGGAAGGTATTAGCACCCAGATTGGCCGTCGTACTCGACGGGATCCACGCTTAAAAGATTTGTGTTTTAAAGGGGTAGTGTCAGTGCAATCTGTGTGTAAAATAGCTGGAAGAGATGTACAGGTGTCAGTGTAAAAGAAGTGTGAAGTGCATAAGTGAAGTGTCAGTGTGGGAACTGGAATGAAATGCTCATGACCATGAGGCTAAAGAATGAAGCTGAAAGAGGGGGAATGTACAGAGACTTTTGTTCGATAACTGTTAAGTTATGCCTACGTATCCTCTCGTGCAATGAGGAAGTCAGAACACCGTAGTTCGACCCAAAGAGACTGAAAGGTGAATTGACTTGTGAACTGCTTGCTTGTCAATGCTCAAGTGTATGACCTGTCTGGCTCAGGTGCTTACTGTCTTGCATTAGACGGAAGAAGCAAGTTCTCGATTGTGAGTGAGTGTGATGAGAAAAGAATCCCGAAGGAGACGATTATTGTTTGTTTTTGAGTTTTCAGTCTTTTATTGCTTTTGGAGTTTGTCATAGGATAATGAGCTTAAGTCTAAACCAATGGGTTAGTAAACTCATCACATCTTCCCTCTGATTAGGGGTAATGAGAATACCTTAAGTGTGAAGTCAGATTCTCACACTTAATCACCTTTGATGTAGGATTAAGATCATTAACCTATTTGTGATTATTTAGATGTTTTTGGTGATTTTTGTTTAGTGTTGAGTAATGAGGTTAAGCCATAATCAAGGATTAAACAGACCCATTACACCATCCTAAAAGAAGGATAATAGATGAGAATGTTTAAGCTGAGGAAAACTCCTCAACTTAATCCATGATTAGGGATTAAACCCATGACAAAACAAGCCTTTATTAAGTGGATTTTAGTTAATGATAAGATGATGATGTGTTTTTTATGATTTGTAAGACAACTTGAGGGGGACTTGTCCATTAACACTAGGGTTAGTCCTTCTTAACCACTTAAGGAAGAATTAGAACCCTAATGCAAGGCCCAAGTTACAAGTGTAATGTCTTGATAATTATTAGATGGATTGATTAAGAGATTTAAACACATAAAGGGTTCAAGACTTAGGATTAAAGTTATACACTCCATCCTAAGAGAAGGATGCAGGCATAAGCTTAATCACAAAGTCTCAAAGCCTTTAGGGTTTAGTCCCTGATTATGAGGTGAGAAGAGGAGACTCAAAGAGAGACACAAAGGTAAAACTATGGGGGGACTAATCAAAACCCTAATTCATTGTCATGCTTGGTTGGTCCTAAGGTTTGTGAGGTTTTCAAGAGAAATCTTCAGAGGAGCCACCAGGAAGCAGATGAACAGGATTAAGAGAAGCAAAGTGACTTGCTTCATTCAAGAAGTCAAGTCACTTGAAGAAAGAAAGTGGGATGAAGAAGAATGAGCAAGCTCAAACTCAAACACATATAAGAATGCAGCAATGGATGCAAGAGAGATGAAAAGAAGAGTTATGAGAAGTGAAGGCAAATTCACTTCTCAAGTTTACTTACCACCTGCAATGTTAGAAAGAAAATGCAATGCAATGCAAGAGGAGATGAAATGATATGATGCAAGGCAAGACCAGAAGCATGTTGATGATGATTATGATGTTATGAGGTGCTGCAAACATGAGGCAAGACAATGGGGATGTTCATACAAGATTATGAATGCAAATGATGCAAGCTAAGGAGCATGAACAAGCATGAAAAGTTATGAATCATACAAAACAAATGGCATGGCAAATATGTAATGCAATGATCAAATATGCTTTATACATGTCTTAAGATGTCAAATGAATCACAAGAATGCACAAAATGCAAAGACAAGTCATGTTATGCAAGGAAATGCAAGATGAATGCAAAAGAAAGCCCAAATTAGGGTTCATGGATCAAACATCAAACACAAACCAAAAACAGAAGCAAACCTCATGGTAAAAAATGGAAAATGGCACCCAAAGAAACCCTAGGCCTATGATGAACCACTGCCCAAAGGGGAGCTCTCAACTCTCAACCAAACTCAAGTTATGAATTTTACAAGTTATTAGGGTTTTTTAGGGTTCTTAACAAAACAAATGCCAATCAATTAGAAAATGCAAGAACAAATCATGGCCTTTTTATCCTTGAAAATACATGCTAAACAAAAGACAATGCAAGAAGAATCAATGTCTCAACCTTCACCAATAGGCAGAAATGAATTTTTGAATCCATGATCAAAATAATGCATAAAAAATGATTTAATTCAATGAAAAATTCTTAAGATGCATCAAGATCAAAAAAGAAATTTGGTTTGAAGGTTGGACAATGTTTCTAAATGTCTTAGAACATTTCATGAATTTTTTTGTAATTTTTAAATACCTAAAAGTATTTTTAATAAATTAATTTTCATTAATCAATTAAAAATAATCTTTTAAATATTTAAAAATACTTTTTAAAATGATAAAAATAAAATAAAAATATTTTTGGGTCTTAAAAATTATTGAAACTCATGAGAAAAAGTTTCATAATTTTTAGACATTTTTTACTATTTTTAATAAATGGTGCAAATAAAATGAAAAGAAATTAAAATAAATTGAGAAAAATGGGAAGTATGCTCAATGAAGCGTCCAGATTGAATCTGGGCTTGGGAGGTTTGACCTGGCGCGCATCTGGACGGCCCAGGTTCAAACTTCCCTAAACTCAATTAATCAAATAATTAACATTTAAATAAATACGGATTAGGGCTAATGATCAGATCTCCACCACTCACTGCACGCGGGAAAAGAGAATCGCACGGCCTACATTCAAACTTGCCCCTAAACCCTAATTAACTCATTAATTACTTTCAGGCTGCCGGAGAAGACTTCCGGTCGTCTTCTCCGGCCAGCATCTCCCCTGAAAATCCCCAAAACCCCAAAAACCTAACTAAAATGAAATCTAAGAATTGGGAAATGATCCCCACTCACTCACGAATCAAAACCCTCACTCAAAACAAATTTATTCTTCCTAACAAGGCTGAATCGAAGCAAGAAAGAATTAGGGCGCGCAAGTTTCAGAAAGCAATTAAATTCTCATTTCATCACCATTTCAAAAACTAAAAGCATCAGGATGATCAGTGAATCATGAGGAACAAGTTTGTAACAAGAAAAACAACTTCTGGAAAAATTATTTTCGAGCTACCTGAGATTTGGAGCTTTCAGTTTGGGAACTTTCTGGCCCTCTCTTTATGTGCAATCTGCTCCTTAGAACCCCTTGATGATGTTTGAATGCTCAAAATGAGTTTGTGCTGGCTGGATAATGAGTTTCGAAAGGAACTGCTTCAAGCTCAGTCAACAATGGCTATGGTGATTCTGACTGATTCAGGCCATGGTGAAGGGTTGTTTGTGGTCCAGATGATGAGTAGAGAAGGTTTATGGAGTTTGTTTGGGTGTTTGTGTGCTGTGGAGAGAGTTTCGAATGAAACTGCAAGTTGGAGTGAAAATGGTGAAGTGGTGTTATGGCTTGTTTCAGGCTTGGTTCTAGGTTGTTTTTGACTCAATGAGACATGGTGAGATGATTGGTGAAAATGGTTTGGATGTTTGAAGTCTGGACAGAGAGATTCGAAGAAGTTTGCAAAAGGGAGTGTGTTTGAGTATGTGATGAATGTGTGAGCTTCAGCCTTGCTTGAAGTGTGTTATGGCCAGCATTTGATCCACATAAACAAAGCCTATTGGTCAGTTGATGTGACTTGGCCTGCTGTGATAGGTGTGGCTACTTTTGCCAAAATGTCAACTTCTTGTAAGAGAGGCATGGGTCATGTTTCAGCCAAGTACAAGAAGTGTGGGCTGCGCAGCAAGGTGAGGGGGAAAGGCTAGGAGTGGTCAGCAGGCTAGGCAGCAAGTGGATGGAAGTGATCATGAGTTTTTGCAAGTTGTGACATTTTGGTTCACATGTGAAGATCTTGTTCCAAAAGTCATGAAACATGAGCAATGCCTAGTTCATTCTGAATTTTAGGACTTAGAGAATGCTTATGTGAAGGTTTGATACCAATTAGAAGCTGCAATTTGACTTGGTGTACGATTTTGCAAGTTTTCCATTTGGTGCATGTCTTGAAATTTAGTGATTTTTGCCAACTTTGATGCACCATAACTTTTGATCCAAAATGAATTAGGTCATGTTCTTGTACTTTTTGGAAAGGGAAAGATGAGATCTACAACTTTCATGAACAATGTTTTTCCATTTGAAGCCTTTTTGGATCAAGAATCAAGGCTTGAAAAATGACATAAAATGATGCATTCTTGAAAAGTCAACTATGTCCAAAAAGTCAACATTTGCAAAAACCCTAAATTCTTGATTTCTATGAACTTCAATCTTCTTCCATGATCAAATAAAGACCATATACACTCAAAATGATGAAGATCACCCATTGGTTGGGTCATTGGGGGCCTCAGATGCCCTGATTTTGCACTGACTTGTCTGAAAAGTCAACTCTTGACCAGATGACTTCCCCATGGAATTTCTTCATGAAAATTGATATGCATACTCCCTATACCATATAGAGATCAATGGAAACAAGAATGACCAAAAAATTTGGGGTTATGGCCTCTGAAACCAAAACCCTAATTTTCAGTCAACTGTGTAGTTCAACCTGGCTCTGCATCCACTCAAACCCTAGCTCTTGTGATTCCTCTGCATTTTTGACTTTGAGGAGATGAAATATGATATAAGAACACACATGGACCCCTTTGAGTTGATTGGTTGCCTTTGGAGTGGCTCAAGAAGCTTTGGGATTGCTCAGATCACAAACCCTATGTGCAGATGACTTAGAAACTATCCAGTGAATCAAAAATGAAATGTGAGATGACATGATTGTACTTATGCATATGAGAATGATCACAAGCCATGGTGTGAATGGGTGAGGGCAAATTTGGGGTGTCTACAGCTGCCCCTATTCAGACATGAGTTAGCTGTGCAGGATGTAAGCGACGGCTTAACAGGCAAACAAGATAACTTGTGGTTGAATACCAAAGACAGTCCAAAATTTGCACTCACAGAATGAAGAAGAAAAGGGATATAGATTGTAAAAGCAAAATAAAGTATATTGTAAAGTGTGGGCGACGGAGGACGACCGTCGAGCAGAGGAAGACTGCTGGGTAAAGAGCGATGACGGGGACGGCCGACATGCTGGGGAGAGTGCAGGAAATAAAGCGATGACGGGGACGGCCGACATGCTGGGGATAAAAAGTAAAGCTAAGACGGGGACGGCCGACTAGCTGGGGAAAAACAAGTAAAGCTAAGACGGGGACGGCCGACTAGCTGGGGAAAATAAAATCATGATGGGGACGGCCATCACGATAATGCTGCAAAACTCTCTGGGGATCAATGAAACATGACGGGGACGGCCATCAAGTTCATAAAGGTAAAGTAACCAGCGATGGGGACGGCCATCGGGTTAAAAAGGAAAAGGGACCACGACGGGGACGGCCATCGGGTTAAAGAATAAATGAAATAAACAGATGATGGGGTACGACCATCAAAGGTGAAGGACGATCACCTAGCAGGGGACGGCTGCTCTGTTGGGAATAAAAGAAATATGATGGGGACGGCCATCAAAGGTGGAGGACGACCACCTGGCAGGGTACGGCTGCCGAAAATATCAACGATGGGGACGGCCCTCGGATAGGAAAGGTCAACGACGGGGACGGCCATCGGACGAGCATGATGGAGGACGACCATCAAGAAGTGGAGGACGACCACTCAGCAGGGGACGGCTGCTCTCGGGGTTTATCATAACACAGGACGAGTGTTAGATAACCAAAATCAACAATGGGGACGGCCATTGGATAAAATGATGAAGGACGATCATCAAGAGGTGGAGGACGACCACCTAGCAGGGGACGGCTGCTAAAAAATCAACGATGGGGACGGCCATCGGATGAGCATGATGGAGGACGACCATCAAGAAGTGGAGGACGACCACTCAGCAGGGTACGGCTGCTCTCAAAGGTATCATAACACGGGACGAGTGTTAGATAAAAGAAAAAAAATTGTTTTGTTGGCGATCTACTGGGGAGATAGTAAACACGGACGAGCGTTTACACCCAAGAAACAAAAGGTATAAGTGTTTGGTATTGTGTATAGATTAAAGATGCGGACGAGCATCCTTAAGACTTATGATACGGACGAGTATCATGTAGAAACAAACTGACACAAGTTCAGAGATGATGATACGGACGAGTATCAACTGGTTAACAAAGAACACGGACGAGTGTTGCATCTGAAAGGACTCTTCTGGGGAAAAGTAGATACGGACGAGTATCTATATTCAAGAAGACGCAGGTGTTTGACACGGTGTATGGATTAAAGATGCGGACGAGCATCCTTAGGACTATGATACGGACGAGTATCATGTGGAAACAAACACTAGACGCAATGTTCTGAGATGATGGTACGGACGAGTACCAACTGGTTAACAAAGAACAAGGACTACTGCCGAATCTGTGGGGATATGAGTGATGATGTATACAAGATACGGACGAGTATTTGTATAAGCGTACCATGAGTAGTGAGTACTGTATTGTATAGATGAGTGTTTTAACTGCTGGGGAGAGTGACACGGACGAGTGTCAAGAGAGAAGAGTATAATATTAACAAGTGTGCTATGCAAAGTCTAGGCGACTGCGCTGGGGGTATGACACGGACGGGTGTCAAGAAAATGTATATATAGGTATATGTGAGTGCAAAAAGGGTGTCTTTGGCTTTCTGCTGGGGTATGACACGGACGGGTGTCAGGACGTATCTGTAATACGGGTGATTTTGTTTGTGGAGTGTATTCAGGCGACTTTACTGGGGAAAGATGGCACGGACGGGTGCCAAAAGGTGTATATACTGGTGTTTGTGATTTGAAAGGGCAGCTGCTTTTGCTGGGACTCTGGTGGGGACTCTTGGGGAAAGTAATCTGTATTCACAAGCGTTCAATTCACAACATGACTTATGATTATGCTATGCATTTGATTTTTGCCGTAATGCTCCGTATTAGACGGAATGCTACGCTCTGGGGGGTGAATATGATGCGGATGCCATGATTATGCAAAGGGGCACAGATCCGGGATTCGGATCCCATTGCTGTGAAGATCTCTGGTCGATCTGCTTGAAGTGGACGTCCCAGCTGGGGACGAGATCACTGGTAGATCTAATGAGGTATATGCTTGGGGATATATGCCACCTATTGACATATCCTTATAAATGAGAAACCCAGCTGGGGTTTGCAAAAGCTTTCTGTACTCTGTTGTGACTTCTCCGTGCGTTGCTCTTCTGAATAAAGGCTTGAAGCTCTGTGGGGAGATGATTCCCTGATTTCTGCATCCTGTTGAGGAAGGATGGTTGGCACTACAGCTGGGGAACGCTGTTGATAACTCAGCTGGGGGAGAGTAACGAGAGGCAACTCGGCTGGGGAGAAAGCATCCCGAGTATTAAGCCTGTTAGTTGATTTGGCAACTTTGCTGGGGAAGCAATGGGGAGCAACTCAGCTGGGGATAGAGCATTTCGGATGCTGAGATTGAGTGTATGCTGATTTGGCAGCTTTGCTGGGGAAGTGGGCACCTTCCAGTGCCACGTGGAAGATAGACCAAGTTGATAATGATTCGCCTACTTGCTGAGACGTAACCTGCATGCCCCAAGTTGCGTTCTGGATACCTGCAATCCTGCAATGATAAGGAAACGTACAAAAGGTCCCGAGGTATCCCTTACTGGATTCCGTCGTAGGAGTTAAGTACTTTCGAGAATAATCACATTCCCTGTAAGCATGTGTTTTTTTTTTTTTTTTTTATTTATTTTTTAGAGAAGGGCATCTGTACTTATGCAATTGTATTTTTAGAGATATCAGACGACTCTTTGCAAAACATAAATGTAAAAACGAGACATGACTGAAAATCTGATTTTATTAATTCATGTGCCCTGAATTGGCAAGATACAGTCAAAGAAACAAATCTCCTGAAATGAGGAGATTGTTACAAATTGAGAAATAAAGTGCTGGCGGTGCTGACGACGCTTTAAGGAGCTTCCTCTCCTGCTATGACTCGTATGACAATGACGTTCTTCTCGTCTTGCTTTCTGGAGAGAGTCGATTCTGATTGAAGCTTGATCCTTTGGAGGCTTACCAAGTTGTAGGCGATACAAACGAATTCAGAATGCAGTTGTTCGCTTGTTCCCTTGTTTTGCATGGATCGCCCTTTCGGGTTTTCAATCCATCGGGATACCCATTTTTGCCTGAGCTGTCCAATGCGGCTTTTCAACTCAGCGGGTGTACATTTTTTGTTCATTTTCCCTTACTTTTGCCCGAGTCTTTTATTCTGTTTTTGACTCGCCGGGATGCCCTATTTTTGCCTGGACTTACATTCTGTTTTTTATGTCCAGCGGGTCATTTTATGCGAAGTATTTTTTAACTGCATCTGAATTCACAGGGGACGGGAAATCTTCACCATCCATGGTGCTGAGCATCAGCGCTCCACCAGAGAAAACTTTCTTTACAACAAATGGTCCCTCATAATTTTGAGTCCATTTGCCCCTGTGGTCTGTATGAGGAGGGAGGATTCTTTTCAGCACAAGATCTCCTACTTGGTACTCTCGGTGCCTGACTTTCTGATCGAAGGCTTTCTTCATTCTTTTCTGATATAGCTGCCCATGACAGATTGCAGCCAATCTTTTCTCTTCGATCAGACTCAGCTGTTCGTATCGGGACCGTACCCATTCTGCTTCGTTTAGTTTAACATCCATTAATACCCGTAAAGAGGGTAATTCAACTTCAACAGGTAGGACCGCTTCCATACCATATACAAGTTGATACGGTGTTGCCCCAGTGGATGTTCTGATTGATGTGCGGTACCCATGCAAGGCAAACGGTAGCATTTCATGCCAGTCTTTGTATGTGATTACCATCTTCTGCACAATCTTCTTAATATTCTTATTTGCTGCCTCGACAGCGCCGTTCATCTTCGGCCTGTAAGGAGAAGAATTGTGGTGTTGGATCTTGAAGTCCCGGCACAGCTCTGCCATCATTTTGTTGTTTAAATTGGAACCATTATCAGTAATGATTTGCTCGGGCACTCCATACCGACAGATGATATCTCTCTTCAGAAATCGGGCTACCACTTGTCTTGTAACATTTGCATATGAGGCTGCTTCAACCCACTTGGTGAAATAGTCAATAGCGACCAGGATGAATCTGTGGCCATTTGAAGCAGTTGGCTCAATCTTGCCAATCATGTCAATGCCCCACATAGCAAAGGGCCAGGGTGAAGACATTATGTTCAAAGGATTGGGAGGCACATGCACCTTATCTGCATAAATCTGGCATTTATGGCATTTTCTGGCGTAGGCACAACAGTCTACATCCATTGTGATCCAATAATAGCCTGATCTTAACAACTTTTTAGCCATGGCATGCCCCCCTGCATGGGTACCAAAAGATCCTTCGTGCACTTCATGCATCAGCAAATCTGCTTCCGTCCTATCAACACATCTGAGGAGTATCATGTCAAAGTTCCTCTTGTACAAAGACCCATCAGCGTTCAGAAAGAAACTACCAGCAAGCCTTCTCAAAGTCTTCTTATCATTGGAAGATGCCCCAGGTGGGTATGTTTGATCCTCCAAGAAGCACTTAATGTCATGGAACCAAGGCTTATTATCTTTGACAACATCCGCTGCAAATACATATGCTGGTCTATCAAGTCTAGACACTGAAATCTGGGGTACAAAGTTAGCCGTTTAAACTTTGATCATGGATGAAATGGTAGCAAGAGCATCTGCAAACTGATTCTCGTCCCGAGGGATATACTCAAGCTTGACTGTTGTAAAGAAAGTCAGTAACCTTCTCGTATAATCCCTGTAAGGTATCAGATGATCTTGGTGGGTGTACCATTTCCCGTTGGTTTGATTGACTACCAAAGCTGAATCTCCGAATACGGTCAATGTCTTGATCCTGAGGTCAATAGCTTCCTCAAGACCCATAATGCAAGCTTCGTATTCAGCTTCGTTGTTAGTGCAGTTGAAAGTGAGTTTCGCCGAGAAAGGCATGTGAACTCCTTTAGGTGTAATGAGTACTGCACCAACACCACGGCCATTCATGTTAACAGCCCCGTCAAACATCATAGTCCATTCTTCTTCCGGGTCAGGCCCTTCAGTGTGAATAGGCTCCTCGTGATCTTTTGCTTTAATGAACATGATGTCTTCATCAGGGAAGTCAAACCTCATAGGCTGATAGTCATCAATGGGTTGCTCAGCAAGATATTCAGATAGTACACTGCCTTTGATGGCTTTCTGAGATGTGTACTGTATGTCGTATTCTGTGAGAATCATCTGCCATCTTGCAACCCGTCCGGTAAGAGCTGGCTTCTCGAAAATGTACTTAACTGGATCCATTTTTGAGATTAATAAGGTAGTGTGGGTCAACATATACTGTCTCAGTCGGCGAGCAGCCCACGCTAAAGCACAGCAAGTTTTCTCGAGCAGTGAATAACGCTGTTCACAGTCGGTAAACTTTTTGCTTAGGTAGTATATTGCATACTCTTTTCGACCAGACTCGTCATGCTGGCCCAGCACACACCCCATCGACTCTTCTAATACTGTCAAGTACATTATCAGAGGTCTCCCTTCAACTGGAGGCATAAGGATCGGAGGTTCTTGCAGATATTCCTTGATCTTGTCAAAAGCCTTCTGGCAATCTTCGTTCCACCTGACCGTTTGTTCTTTCCTTAACAGCTTGAACAAGGGTTCACAGGTTGCTGTAAGGTGAGATATGAACCGTGAAATGTAGTTCAATCGACCTAAGAACCCTCGAACTTCTTTCTCTGTTTTCGGCGCAGGCATCTCTTGAATAGCTTTGACTTTATCAGGATCAACCTCAATCCCTTTCTCGCTTACAATAAAGCCCAGCAGCTTACCGGATCGCACCCCAAATGTGCATTTGTTGGGGTTCAGCTTCAATTGGTACTTCCTCAGACGCTTGAATAATTTGAGCAGATTCACCAGGTGGTCTTCCTCTGTAAGGGACTTGGCGATCATATCATCCACATAACATTCTATTTCCTTGTGGATCATATCGTGGAATAATGTCACCATAGCCCGTTGATATGTGGCACCAGCATTCTTCAGTCCGAACGGCATCACTTTGTAACAGAACGTGCCCCAAGGTGTGATGAATGTTGTCTTCTCCATGTCTTCAGGTGACATCTTGATCTGATTATATCCTGAAAATCCATCCATGAAGGAGAATACCGAGAACTGAGCCGTGTTATCCACCAATACGTCAATGTGAGGTAATGGGAAGTCATCCTTCGGGCTGGCTCTGTTCAGATCCCGGTAGTCAACACACATCCTTACTTTGCCGTCCTTCTTAGGCACAGGTACTATGTTAGCGACCCACGGCGGATAGCTAGTCACAGCAAGGAATCCGGCGTCCCATTGCTTTTGTACCTCTTCCTTGATTTTCATTGCCATGTCTGGGCGAGTTCGGCGCAGCTTCTGTTTCACTGGTGGGCACTCTTCCCTCAGAGGCAGCTTGTGCACAACTATATCGGTATCCAATCCTGGCATATCTTGATACGACCAAGCAAACACATCAACATACTCTTGAAGCAGATCTATCAGCTGTCTCTTCACTGAGTCTTGCAGGCAGGCCCCGATTTTAACCTCTTTCACGTCTTCGTCAGTACCAAGATTAATCACTTCAATCTCCTCCTGATGAGGAGTAATGATCTTCTCCTCCTGTCTCAACAACCTAGCTAGCTCTTTAGGAAGCTCATATTCTTCTTCAACCCCTTCATCAGCTTGATTGATCGGATTGTCAAAGTCATACGATGTCATAGCCGTGCTGTTGTCGGTGCAGTCCGGAAGGCACTCTCTGCAAGGGTTAAGTTGTTCATTTTAGTGATTGATTTTAATCTTGCTTTAGAAAAAAGTGAAATGAAGTTATCATTTTGACAACACCGCCATTTATTTTTGTACAAAAAGAAAAATGGAAAAACAGTGAGCAGAAAAGAAAAAAGACTCGTTTGCAAAAAGATGTCTGATATTTCATTAATTTAATCTTGTTTGCACAAAAGTACAGATGGCCTTGGTTACAAAATGAGTCTTGTCATCTTGGGCAAGATGCAAGACTTGGATGCATGCTATATAAAAATACAGGAAATAATAATTACTCTGCATGAGTAACTCTTATAATTTCCTGGGAAGACCAGTTCGAGACACTGCTCCCCGGGATCTTTGGACGAATCCAATTCTCCAGATTGCGCTCCTCTTCCAGCTCGTCTTCCAGACAGTTGATAGCATCGGGGGTAAGCATCCCCCCACTGACAAAACCTGGCTCTGCAGCAGCCTTTGCTTGATGTTGAGTTGGTCTGTAACCCAACCCAAATTTGTCTTTCTTCTCCTCCACAGCTAAGACCTTGCCCCAGCCTAGGGCAGTTCCTTCTTCAACAACCTTCCGGGCTTGTTGGTAAGATGACATTGGAGTACCAGATACAGCAGATGCTTCATTGACATTCAAGGCCTCAAAACCTTGGCTCATTGTTTCATGGATCTCTCCATCCATCTCAATGTATTTATAAGTAGCCAGATGGCTAACAAATATATCCTCCTCCCCACAGATTGTGACAACTTGGCCTTCCCACTCAAATTTTAACTTTTGGTGAAGGGTAGACGTTATTGCACCGGCGGCGTGAATCCAGGGTCTACCCAACAAACAGCTGTAGGCGGGCTGAATGTCCATCACATAAAAGATAGTTTTAAAGGTCTGCAGGCCAATTGTCACAGGCAGCTCAATCTCTCCCAGAACCGATCTCTTCGAACCATCAAAGGCTCTTACCACCAGGTTGCTGGGTCTCAATGCCAATCCATCATATTCTAACTTCACCAGAGCCTTCTTTGGTAAGACATTCAGGGAAGAACCTGTGTCCACCAGCACATGAGAAAGGACAGCTCCTTTGCATTCCAGGGTTATGTGCAAGGCTTTGTTGTGATTGCGGCCATCCGCTGTCAAGTCAGAATTGGTAAACCCTAGCCCATTGCTAGCAGTAACATTTCCAACCACGGTTTCCAATTGGTTGACAGTAATCTCCTCAGGCACGTAAGCTGCGTGCAAGACCTTGAGTAGTGCATTCCGATGGGCTTCGGAGCACATAAGCAGTGAGAGGATAGAGATTTTGGATGGCGTCTGGTGAAGCTGATCCACAATTTTATAATCACTCTTTTTGATGATCCGCATAAACTCATCGACTTCCTGATCAAATGGAGTCTTCAGGGCTTCTTTGACAGCTGGATCTTCCTGCACCGGGCCTTTTCCTTTTGCCTTGGCAGCAGCTTCTGCTTCGGCAGCAGGTCTTTGAACTTGTGAAGCAAAGAGACATCCGCTTCGAGTGAAGCCTCCGCCTCCCCCCACGTTATCTATTTGTGGTGCAGGTGCTATTGTTTCAAGAGTGATTCTTTTCCCTTCACAGTACACGTCAGAGCCATAGTGCCAAGGGATGGCCCTATTGCTTTCATATGGTACTGGTCCAGGCACCGTGACAGTGACCGGACTGATTGCTGCTGCTGAAGGGACTGTAATTGTTTGTGGATCATAAAAGATTGTAACTGGTGCCCTGGCGGGAGCAGCACCTTCTGAATGGTAGGCGGAATTATTTTCAGGATCGTAGAATATGGTAACAGTGGAGACATCTTCATGATTGATTGCTGGTGTTGTAGGAGGTTCTGTTGGAAGGACTGTTGTTGTTGCTGATGGAGAGTCGAAATGGAATGAAGCTGAAGTTGTAGCAGGAGGAACTGTTGAAAACTGATCATTTGGGAGGACAGGTGAAGTACTTGTTGATGTTGCTGATGAATTGTCGGGAACAATAGTTGCTGTAGTTGTAGGAGGTTCTGAAACCGTTGTTGATGAAGTTGTCGGATTTGTTGGGAATGATGTAGTGATCTGTAGCAGGCCACTCTGAATAAGGCTGTTAATGCCATTCCTCAGGTCCTCGCACCCATTCCATGAAATATTGCAATAGGGACACCCTAGTTCACATCCCGGAAATATCTGGTTTTCACGGAGTTGAGCTTTGATTTCCACCAATGGTGTCCTGATCTGATCCACACTGGTTATTAAATAAGACGGTTGGTCTTCTTCAATAGCATTAATTCGGGGACCACCATGGTTTGGCATTGGGTTTTTATTGACATTGGGCGGAGGTGCAAAATTTAGAGCCTTGGAGTCTACCAAGTCTTGTACCTTCATATGCAGAGCCCTGCATTTTTCTGTACTGTGACCAGGTGCGTTCGAGTGAAAGGCACACCTAGCATTGGAGTCATAGTTCCTTGGTAGACTGTTGGGATCCGGAGGTGCCAACGTTCTTAGCTCAACCAGGTTGAGTTTCAGAAGTTGTGGCAGCAAGGCAACATATGGCATTGGGATCGGGTCGATCACTCGGTTAGCTTGGGATGGCCTCTGTTGGAATGGCCTCTGTTGATTGTTGCTGTTGGAGTTGTTATTGTTGTAGTTTCTTGGAGGGTATTGATTCTGATGATACTGAGGTTGTTGTTGGAAGTTTTGTTGAGGAGGTTGATAGACTGGCTGAGGATGAGCTGGAGCAGGGATAGTGACTGCTGCTATTGACCTCTGAGCATATTGGGGCCTACCCCTGTTGGTGTGGATGGCATTGGTCTCGCCAGTTCTTCTCGGGCCTGCAAAAGGCTTTCTTGTACTGCTGGACGAACTGGCACCATTATCGGAAATTTTGCCCATTTTCAACAGGCTTTCAATTCTCTCCCCAGCTATAACAACATCTGCGAAGCTAGTGGAAGAGAAAGCAGCCAACCTGTCAATATACGTTCCCTGAAGGGTGTTCATAAACATGTCTGCCATTTCTCTCTCAGACATTGGTGGTTGAACGGCAGCAGCCAATTGCCTCCATCTCTGGGCATATTCTCGGAAACTCTCCCTCGAAGACTGTGACATTCCCATCAGGAGAGTCCTGTTGGGTGCCATGTCTAGATTATACTGATACTGTCTGATGAAGGCCTCTGCCAGGTCCTTCCAGCATCTTACAGTTGCCCTTGTCAAATGGGAATACCATTCCCTCGATGCTCCAGTCAAGCTGTCTTCGAAGTAAAACATCCAAAGTTTCTCATCCATTGTATAGGCCTTCAGCCTTCCCAGAAATGATTGCAAATGAGTCCGGGGGCATGAAGTCCCATTATACTTTTCGAAACATGGAGGCTTGAACTTGTGGGGAATCCTGACCCCTTCTACCAAACCCATGTCCATAACGTCGAAACCCAAAGAATTTTGAGATTCTAAGGACCTCAACTTCTCAGCTATTTCTTCCAACCGTCTATCATAAGTTTCCTCTCCAGCACCCATCACTGTATACTGGTCCTCTTGAGGATCTTCTTGAAGTACTCTGGCTGCTGTGGCTGTCCCTTGAATGTTGACTGGGATGTTGGCCTCAGGATGGAGATGTGGGCCAAACACAGGGGGGGTAACATGTGGTTGCACCCTTTCATTATTACTGGTGCCTGCAGTTCCTACATGAGGCTCCTCTTGATTTTGCCTCTCCACCATGGCCCTCAGTCTCTCCTGGCTCTGAGCCATGTTGTTCATAACTTCCATGAACTGCGTCATCTGCGTTCTCATCTCTAACCTTTCGTTTGCCATCTGGTTTCTGACCTCTGTAAGGTCTTGTTGCATCTGGTCCATCTGGATTCCCGGAAGGTTGTTTCTAGTTGGGTACCTGTGAGGCCTGTTGAGAGGAAATACCCGGCGGCGAGCAATAATTCCTGAACATCACAACAGAGGTTAGCAACAACAAAACAAAAACCTACAAAACAAACAAAAGGGTTAGCATGCAATGCAGTTATGCTTATTTGTTCTCAAGGTATCCGGTTTGGTCTTCAGTTTTGACCCTTCCAGACCCTTGAAGATGATGCTGTTGAAGTTGCTTTTGATGTGAACCCAGATAGAAACCAACACAAATATATTACAAAGGTGAAATAATACAATTTGTTCATTTTACAACACAAACCCTCAAAGGGGCCAAAATACATCACAAAAAGCAAAAGTACATGGAAAAGGAACAACAACAAGCAAATGATCAAACTCCAAGGCCAAACTCATCCTCACGAACTTCCTTAAGAAGTGCTTCGGTCACAGGATCAGCCGGATGCTCCGTGAGACTTCTAATGAGAAGGTTTCTTGTTGCCACAGCTGCAGTCAACTTCTTGTTTTGACTTTGGTCTTTTGACCTCTTCAATCCTGCTTTGATTTTCAGCTCTGATATTTCCTCCTGGGCTGCTGCCAGGGCTTTTTCCATCTGCTCCATCTTATCCTGAACTCTCTTGTCTTCTAGAGTACGGGCCTCAGTGATCCGGACCCACCTGGCCTGACTCTCTTTCAAATACAAGTCTGTTCTTGCTCTTTGGAACTGGGCTTCTTTACAAGCATTCTTCAGAATCTGCTCACCAGCTTTAGACTTGTTGATATACTCCCCAGACTTCTCAATCTTAGTCAAGTGTTCTACCCTCAATTTCTCCAACCTTTCAATTTCCCTCACACCTTCACTCCTCTCTCTAAGGGTCTTCTGCAAGGCTTGAGTTAACTTCTCATTTCTTTCCTTCAAGCTCTCAAACTTCTCCAAACTGATAGTGGCAGGGGGTGGTGCTGAAGATGACTCAGGCATGTCTTCTATGGTGAAGGGCATTCCAGAGAATTGGGCCCTAGCATGGGACCACTCATAATATTGGACTGATGCCACATTATTGCACTTCCCCAGAATGGTGATTCCCTTAGTCTGAACATGATCCCAGGCCCAGGCAGCCTGCCTAACAACAGCCAAACTAATCTTGTTCTCACAGTAGAGGGTCTCCACCAAGTCTTGTTCCCTAGGAATATGAACCAGTGCATAGCCTAATTGCCTCCTGAACAGCAGAGGGTTATAATTGATACTTCCCTTAACCCCTATTAAAGGCACATTGGGAAAGTGCCCACAGCTTGTGATCATATCTCTGCCCTTGGTGCTCTGAGTACACCATCTGATGTCTGCTGAAGTGAGAGTAGTGAGCCTCTTAGCCCAGTTGCTTTGCTGATGAGGATTTAGAAATGCATCTGTCCTGGGTAGGTGCCTGAGAAGCCAAGCATGAAATAATGGAGCACAAATCCTCACTAATCTTCCCCTCTGCTTCTCATTTCTCTGATGGACTGAGTAATAGAGATCACCCAGTAAAGTTGGCACAGGGTTCTTCAGGATGAACAAATGGATTGCATTCTTGCTGATGAATCGAGGCTCATCTGCAAACAACACAATTCCATATACACTTAAGGCCAACAGAGCACAAACAGCTTTCCACTCCCCCAAGGAAGCCTTCAGACTAGCTTGAGAAATCAGGAAGTCAAGGTGAAAACCAAGGGTTCCAGCTTTGGAGGTCATATGCTGTTCAATCAAAACGGGCTCCAGATACAAAGCTTTTGCTATCTCTCCATTGCTAGGAAAGACCATTTCAGGGTTGAATGGGATTTCTCTTTTGATGGGCAGACCAGTCAATGATGAGTATTCTTCCAGAAGAGGCCCCAACTGAAAGTCTTGAAAGGTGAAACATCTCAATGGGGGGTCATAGAACTGAATGCAGGTGTGGATGAGGCTCCTCTGTGAAGGGTCCAGATCCATAACCATGTCCAGTATATCTCCAAAGCTCTCCCTGAACAAGGGTATGTGATCTGGAGTGATCAGGGTTTGGATCCTCCTGATGTCTGATAGGTCTGGTTGGAAGAAATGATAGGTGATGTTACTTTTCTTTGGAGCCATGATGCTGAAGACTAAGTAGAATAAGTGCTGATGAAGATGCTGAGGAGAGGGCCACTGACTGGCTAGTGCAAGTAACTGAAGTATATGGCTGACAAGCTGAAGCAAGTGCTGGTGGAGATAGGTCAAAGCTGCAGATGGGGTCAAAACCAAAACCAGATGGAGGTGGATACCCTGAAACACAAATAAGCAAATGTTAATATGATGCAATGAGTATGTATGCAAATGATATGCAAGGGTTTGTGACTGAGCTGGATTTGATTAACTGCCTTGGTATAGATCCATGTGTGTTCAAGAATTCCAGATGGAGGTCTATAAATCCAGTAACCAGGGTGGGGGACTCAAATAAAGAGCCACATGTCCAGGGTTTAGAATCACAAGAACTATCCAACATGGAGCATTCTTAACAAAGTCAAAGTAACAGGGTATTCTGAGGTCAAGGTACCTGCAAACCTGTAAACAGCCCAACCCCCTCACAGGTGGTGATCTAGAACAAGGATCCTCAGACTTGGATCAGTTATGAGAAGTGTAAACACTTCTAACCCGGAGGTACAGTGTTTACAATAACCATAAAAGTTCCTCCTCTAATTCACCTCAGTTTCTGAAGGTCAATACTAAAAGGTCATCCAGACTTAGCAGGCTTCCCAGATAGCCCTAGCATTGCAGGAAATCTGCAACACAGAGTTCTCAAGAAGAAACCCATATCTGAACCGTGTTTCATATTCCCGCACCAGACCGAAATGGAATGGGAAAGAATATGATTCACTCTAGCCTAGGTGTCACTCAGGTCCCAGGTATAGGGTGTCTAGTGTTTTAAATAGCAGGTTGTTTTTTATGTACCACTTTATGAGCTTTTAAGCAAAAGTGCATTTGTGACTTGATTGAAACTGTGAAGTAAGATCAAGCTGTTTTTTGTTTGAAGTGTGACTTCAATTTAAGTAAACTTGTAAACTTGATCACTGGGTGATTGAGGGGGAGTGAGTAGGGTACTCTTATCTAAGTGAGTCTTAGGTAGAAATTGCATTGGGTAAGTATTAAGTGATAGATTAAACAGGGTGGTTTAAGTCTAGAATTAATATTACTAATAGTGGATTTCCTCCTGGCTTGGTAGCCTCCAGATGTAGGTGTGGTTATACACTGAACTGGGTTAACAAACTTCTGTGTTGTTTACTTTTCTTGCTGTTTAAGTTTTGGTTAAATTTGTCAAATGTCCTATTAAGTGTTGGGACATCTCTTAGGACATCTCATACCTGATCACAGAATTTCAATCCCCAAAGAACCCTGTTTCTTTACTTGATGGCCGTCCCCATCATGATCTCTTTATTTCCCCAGCATGTCGGTCGTCCCCGTCATTGCTTTATCCCCATCATTCGTCTTCTGCTCGATGGTCGTCCTCAATCGCCCGCACTTTATAGTCATACTATGCTTTCTTTTACAATTTATATCCCTTTTCTCCTTCTCCCCAGTGAGTGCAAATTTCGGACTGTCTTTGGTATTCAACCACAAGTTACCTTGTTTGTCTGTTAAGCCAGGCGCTTACATCATGCACAGCTAACTCATGTTTGAATAGGGGTAGTGTCGCTCCCAAAGATTTGCATCCCGGTACAAGCGCGAACGGTCGGCAAAGGGAACAGTGAGAACACACAGCTGTGAACTCACTGGAAATGAATAGAGTCGCCAGCTAGGCATTTTTATCCCGGAGGAAAGGTAATGCTGCATAGACCTAGAAAGATACGGATAAGACGGTTGCGAACCAGAGAGACTGAGAAAGGGGGTTGGTTACAACCTGGGAAGGTATTAGCACCCAGATTGGCCGTCGTACTCGACGGGATCCACGCTTAAAAGATTTGTGTTTTAAAGGGGTAGTGTCAGTGCAATCTGTGTGTAAAATAGCTGGAAGAGATGTACAGGTGTCAGTGTAAAAGAAGTGTGAAGTGCATAAGTGAAGTGTCAGTGTGGGAACTGGAATGAAATGCTCATGACCATGAGGCTAAAGAATGAAGCTGAAAGAGGGGGAATGTACAGAGACTTTTGTTCGATAACTGTTAAGTTATGCCTACGTATCCTCTCGTGCAATGAGGAAGTCAGAACACCGTAGTTCGACCCAAAGAGACTGAAAGGTGAATTGACTTGTGAACTGCTTGCTTGTCAATGCTCAAGTGTATGACCTGTCTGGCTCAGGTGCTTACTGTCTTGCATTAGACGGAAGAAGCAAGTTCTCGATTGTGAGTGAGTGTGATGAGAAAAGAATCCCGAAGGAGACGATTATTGTTTGTTTTTGAGTTTTCAGTCTTTTATTGCTTTTGGAGTTTGTCATAGGATAATGAGCTTAAGTCTAAACCAATGGGTTAGTAAACTCATCACATCTTCCCTCTGATTAGGGGTAATGAGAATACCTTAAGTGTGAAGTCAGATTCTCACACTTAATCACCTTTGATGTAGGATTAAGATCATTAACCTATTTGTGATTATTTAGATGTTTTTGGTGATTTTTGTTTAGTGTTGAGTAATGAGGTTAAGCCATAATCAAGGATTAAACAGACCCATTACACCATCCTAAAAGAAGGATAATAGATGAGAATGTTTAAGCTGAGGAAAACTCCTCAACTTAATCCATGATTAGGGATTAAACCCATGACAAAACAAGCCTTTATTAAGTGGATTTTAGTTAATGATAAGATGATGATGTGTTTTTTATGATTTGTAAGACAACTTGAGGGGGACTTGTCCATTAACACTAGGGTTAGTCCTTCTTAACCACTTAAGGAAGAATTAGAACCCTAATGCAAGGCCCAAGTTACAAGTGTAATGTCTTGATAATTATTAGATGGATTGATTAAGAGATTTAAACACATAAAGGGTTCAAGACTTAGGATTAAAGTTATACACTCCATCCTAAGAGAAGGATGTAGGCATAAGCTTAATCACAAAGTCTCAAAGCCTTTAGGGTTTAGTCCCTGATTATGAGGTGAGAAGAGGAGACTCAAAGAGAGACACAAAGGTAAAACTATGGGGGGACTAATCAAAACCCTAATTCATTGTCATGCTTGGTTGGTCCTAAGGTTTGTGAGGTTTTCAAGAGAAATCTTCAGAGGAGCCACCAGGAAGCAGATGAACAGGATTAAGAGAAGCAAAGTGACTTGCTTCATTCAAGAAGTCAAGTCACTTGAAGAAAGAAAGTGGGATGAAGAAGAATGAGCAAGCTCAAACTCAAACACATATAAGAATGCAGCAATGGATGCAAGAGAGATGAAAAGAAGAGTTATGAGAAGTGAAGGCAAATTCACTTCTCAAGTTTACTTACCACCTGCAATGTTAGAAAGAAAATGCAATGCAATGCAAGAGGAGATGAAATGATATGATGCAAGGCAAGACCAGAAGCATGTTGATGATGATTATGATGTTATGAGGTGCTGCAAACATGAGGCAAGACAATGGGGATGTTCATACAAGATTATGAATGCAAATGATGCAAGCTAAGGAGCATGAACAAGCATGAAAAGTTATGAATCATACAAAACAAATGGCATGGCAAATATGTAATGCAATGATCAAATATGCTTTATACATGTCTTAAGATGTCAAATGAATCACAAGAATGCACAAAATGCAAAGACAAGTCATGTTATGCAAGGAAATGCAAGATGAATGCAAAAGAAAGCCCAAATTAGGGTTCATGGATCAAACATCAAACACAAACCAAAAACAGAAGCAAACCTCATGGTAAAAAATGGAAAATGGCACCCAAAGAAACCCTAGGCCTATGATGAACCACTGCCCAAAGGGGAGCTCTCAACTCTCAACCAAACTCAAGTTATGAATTTTACAAGTTATTAGGGTTTTTTAGGGTTCTTAACAAAACAAATGCCAATCAATTAGAAAATGCAAGAACAAATCATGGCCTTTTTATCCTTGAAAATACATGCTAAACAAAAGACAATGCAAGAAGAATCAATGTCTCAACCTTCACCAATAGGCAGAAATGAATTTTTGAATCCATGATCAAAATAATGCATAAAAAATGATTTAATTCAATGAAAAATTCTTAAGATGCATCAAGATCAAAAAAGAAATTTGGTTTGAAGGTTGGACAATGTTTCTAAATGTCTTAGAACATTTCATGAATTTTTTTGTAATTTTTAAATACCTAAAAGTATTTTTAATAAATTAATTTTCATTAATCAATTAAAAATAATCTTTTAAATATTTAAAAATACTTTTTAAAATGATAAAAATAAAATAAAAATATTTTTGGGTCTTAAAAATTATTGAAACTCATGAGAAAAAGTTTCATAATTTTTAGACATTTTTTACTATTTTTAATAAATGGTGCAAATAAAATGAAAAGAAATTAAAATAAATTGAGAAAAATGGGAAGTATGCTCAATGAAGCGTCCAGATTGAATCTGGGCTTGGGAGGTTTGACCTGGCGCGCATCTGGACGGCCCAGGTTCAAACTTCCCTAAACTCAATTAATCAAATAATTAACATTTAAATAAATACGGATTAGGGCTAATGATCAGATCTCCACCACTCACTGCACGCGGGAAAAGAGAATCGCACGGCCTACATTCAAACTTGCCCCTAAACCCTAATTAACTCATTAATTACTTTCAGGCTGCCGGAGAAGACTTCCGGTCGTCTTCTCCGGCCAGCATCTCCCCTGAAAATCCCCAAAACCCCAAAAACCTAACTAAAATGAAATCTAAGAATTGGGAAATGATCCCCACTCACTCACGAATCAAAACCCTCACTCAAAACAAATTTATTCTTCCTAACAAGGCTGAATCGAAGCAAGAAAGAATTAGGGCGCGCAAGTTTCAGAAAGCAATTAAATTCTCATTTCATCACCATTTCAAAAACTAAAAGCATCAGGATGATCAGTGAATCATGAGGAACAAGTTTGTAACAAGAAAAACAACTTCTGGAAAAATTATTTTCGAGCTACCTGAGATTTGGAGCTTTCAGTTTGGGAACTTTCTGGCCCTCTCTTTATGTGCAATCTGCTCCTTAGAACCCCTTGATGATGTTTGAATGCTCAAAATGAGTTTGTGCTGGCTGGATAATGAGTTTCGAAAGGAACTGCTTCAAGCTCAGTCAACAATGGCTATGGTGATTCTGACTGATTCAGGCCATGGTGAAGGGTTGTTTGTGGTCCAGATGATGAGTAGAGAAGGTTTATGGAGTTTGTTTGGGTGTTTGTGTGCTGTGGAGAGAGTTTCGAATGAAACTGCAAGTTGGAGTGAAAATGGTGAAGTGGTGTTATGGCTTGTTTCAGGCTTGGTTCTAGGTTGTTTTTGACTCAATGAGACATGGTGAGATGATTGGTGAAAATGGTTTGGATGTTTGAAGTCTGGACAGAGAGATTCGAAGAAGTTTGCAAAAGGGAGTGTGTTTGAGTATGTGATGAATGTGTGAGCTTCAGCCTTGCTTGAAGTGTGTTATGGCCAGCATTTGATCCACATAAACAAAGCCTATTGGTCAGTTGATGTGACTTGGCCTGCTGTGATAGGTGTGGCTACTTTTGCCAAAATGTCAACTTCTTGTAAGAGAGGCATGGGTCATGTTTCAACCAAGTACAAGAAGTGTGGGCTGCGCAGCAAGGTGAGGGGGAAAGGCTAGGAGTGGTCAGCAGGCTAGGCAGCAAGTGGATGGAAGTGATCATGAGTTTTTGCAAGTTGTGACATTTTGGTTCACATGTGAAGATCTTGTTCCAAAAGTCATGAAACATGAGCAATGCCTAGTTCATTCTGAATTTTAGGACTTAGAGAATGCTTATGTGAAGGTTTGATACCAATTAGAAGCTGCAATTTGACTTGGTGTACGATTTTGCAAGTTTTCCATTTGGTGCATGTCTTGAAATTTAGTGATTTTTGCCAACTTTGATGCACCATAACTTTTGATCCAAAATGAATTAGGTCATGTTCTTGTACTTTTTGGAAAGGGAAAGATGAGATCTACAACTTTCATGACCAAGGTTTTTCCATTTGAAGCCTTTTTGGATCAAGAATCAAGGCTTGAAAAATGACATAAAATGATGCATTCTTGAAAAGTCAACTATGCCCAAAAAGTCAACATTTGCAAAAACCCTAAATTCTTGATTTCTATGAACTTAAATCTTCTTCCATGATCAAATAAAGACCATATACACTCAAAATGATGAAGATCACCCATTGGTTGGGTCATTGGGGGCCTCAGATGCCCTGATTTTGCACTGACTTGTCTGAAAAGTCAACTCTTGACCAGATGACTTCCCCATGGAATTTCTTCATGAAAATTGATATGCATACTCCCTATACCATATAGAGATCAATGGAAACAAGAATGACCAAAAAATTTGGGGTTATGGCCTCTGAAACCAAAACCCTAATTTTCAGTCAACTGTGCAGTTCAACCTGGCTCTGCATCCACTCAAACCCTAGCTCTTGTGATTCCTCTGCATTTTTGACTTTGAGGAGATGAAATATGATATAAGAACACACATGGACCCCTTTGAGTTGATTGGTTGCCTTTGGAGTGGCTCAAGAAGCTTTGGGATTGCTCAGATCACAAACCCTATGTGCAGATGACTTAGAAACTATCCAGTGAATCAAAAATGAAATGTGAGATGACATGATTGTACTTATGCATATGAGAATGATCACAAGCCATGGTGTGAATGGGTGAGGGCAAATTTGGGGTGTCTACAGGTAGCTGTAAACACCCCAAATTTTTACTCACTAAGTTCACACCATGGCTTATGATCTTTCATCTTTGCATAAGTTTAAGCATATCATCTCATATTGCATTTTTGTTTCACTGCATTAGTTCAAGTTCATCTGCATCTAGGGTTTGTGATATGAGCAATCCAAGGATCCATCTGAGCCACTCCAAAGGTCTCCAATCATTCCAAGAAGGTCCATGTGTGTTCTACCATCATATTATATCTTTCAAAGATCAAGGAAGTCAAGAAATCACAAGAGCTTGGGAAGCATGGAAGCAGAGCTAGGGTTTCACTACACAGATGACCTTAAATTAGGGTTTTGGTTTCAGAGGCCATAACTCCAATTTTTTTGGTCATTCTTGTTTCTATTGGTCTCAATATGTTATAAGGATCATGTGTACCAAGTTTGATGAAGAAATTCATTGTGGAAGTCATATGTTCACTGGGTAACTTCTTGAGCAAGTCAGAGCAAAATCAGGGCATCTGAGACCCCTACCAATGGGACCAAAGTGGATTTTTCATCAAATTGAAGTTATATGATATTTATTTGATCAATGAAGTTCTTATAAGTTCACAAAATTGAAGAAAATTGAGCTAAACCAAAAGTTGCCAAAAATGGAAAATGACTTGTAATGTAAACTTTCCATTTTGGGAAAGTATTTCAACCTCCTCTTTCTCAACCAAAAATGCTTCAAATGAAACATTGTTGGTCATGAAAGTTGTAGATTGGATCATTCCCTTTTCAAAAAGTACAAGAACAAGTTTTAATTCATTATGGAACTCAAGTTATGGCCTTTCAAAGTTGGCAAAAATCCTATAATTTTCAAGAATACACCAAAGAGGGATTATTGCAAAACCACTTGCCAAGCTATTTTGTGACCTCTGATACACTTCTATGCATCATACCAACATAGTGCATTGCCTAAAAGTCAGAATTGGCCCAAGAATCTCAAGTTTTTATGCCTTGCGCATCAAGAAATCACAAAAGGGGAAAAATGAACAAAGTTTGCAAAAACTCACACAACCATGCTTCCACTTGCTGAATCACCACAAAATGCATTCCATGGCTCTCCTTAATCTCTACTGAACCAAGACAAGCCAAAAAGCCAGCTGCAAGAGAGCCCATACCTCAAGAACAAGTTTTGTTGACTTTTTGCAAGAAAGCCCATACCAATCACCATAGGCCACAACAACTTCTCTGACCTATCAAGCATTGTTATGTGGATCAAACACAACTCATAACACACAACACACAAGCCTAACACTTGAGATTGCCCAAGCTCTCAAAAATCACCCCATTTGCAAAAACTTTCGAAACTCACAGCACACACACTCAAACTTCAAACTCTTTTCATCAATCAACTCAGCTTCATCAAAGGATCATTTCCCACCCTTTATTGCAACCTGAAACCACCCAAAACTAAAACACGATTTCTGGACAGCAAGAGTGCAAGCTCTCATTTCAGCCATTACAAACTCCTTCCAAGCATCAAAGCTTCATCAGAGGGGCCATTGGAGTGAGTTTGCACAAGAGAGGAGGATCAGAAGCTTCAGACTGAGAAAGCTCAAGCTCAGGTAACCTCAAGAACAAATTTTCCAAAAATGTAATTTTAGGTTATAGAAATGTTCCTTATGCTTTGTTGATCATCATGATGTATTTACTTTTGAAAATGAGTGAGAAATAAGCTTGTATTGAACCTCTGAAACTTTGCCCGTGAAATATGTTTTTGTTTGATTCGCATGATTGATGAAGAATAAATTTGTTTTGAGGGTAGATTTAAGTTTAGGAAGGTGAGAGGAGTTGATCTGGAGCTTTAGAGTTCCAGATATGACCTAGGGAAGAAGTTTAATTTTGAGTTCACCGGAGAAGATGACCGGAACACTGTTCCGGTCACCTGAAAGTGTTTAGGGTTTAGATTAGGGTTAAGCTGCGTAATTAGGGAACTTTGAATCTCAGCCCTTTGATCAATGTTTCCCGCGTGCAATGAAAGGCTCAGATGCGTTCACTTAGGTTTAATTATGATTAATTAATTAATTAATTAAAATTAACTCAGTTTGAATTATAGCCATTGGATAGCGCGCATGGTCAAAGCAAATCCCCCCAGGATCAATCTTGTCCCTTGGATCAGCTTACTTCCACTTAATTCAATTTTTATTTCATTTTTTATCATTTGTTTTGCATAATTTATTTAAAATACTTAAAAATTTCCAAAAATAGTTTCCTTCTGCATTTTTAATTCAAATATTTTTCTTCACCCAAAAACATTTTTATTTTTATTTTTTGCATTAAAAAATCATTTTAAAAACATTTAAATGTTTATTTTAATTAATTAATGGAAATTAATTAATTAAAATACCATTTAGGTTTCTAAAAATTCCAAAACAAATTCACATTGCATCTTAGGACATTTAGAAACATTGTCAAACCATTCATACAAATTTCTTTTTGGTTTTGAATCAACTTTGACATTTTTCTTGAATTTAGGGTTCATAAAAATCCCTTTTTTGAACCCTAACTTCAAGAATTTTTTTCTGCCTAACCATGAAGGGTTTGACATTGGTTCTTTTTGCATTGATCTTCATATAACATGTAGTGTCTATCATATTTGTTTCACAAATTTATCTTGCAATTTTTATTTGATTTTCATTTTTCCCCTTAAGGTACCTTAAAACACTAGATAACTTATAAAAATCACAACTTTTTTTAGGTTAAGAGTTAGACCTCCCCCTTTGGGGTGTGATATCATATGGGGTTAGGGTTCCTTTGAGTTCATTTGCAATTTTTTATCTTATGTTTTGCTTTTGTTTTTGAATTTTGCATCTCATGTTGCCTTAAAACCCTAATTTCTCATGTTCATTTGCATTCATCTTGCATATGCATCCATACATGAACTTGCCATGACATTTCATGCATTCACATGTCATCTTAGACATCATAGGACACATTAGAACCATTCTTGATCATTTCTTCATCCATTTGCCATGATATGCATTCATTTCATTCCATGAACTTTCATGTGCTTTCATGCTTCATACATGCTTCATTTGCATTCTCATCTCTTGTATGAACATTCATAACACTTGACATGTCTTTGCATCATCTCATGGCATCATTTGCATCATGTTTATGCTTCTGGTTTTGGTTTGCATCTTTGCATACATTTCATTTTCATTTTATTCCTTTCTTTATGCTAACATTTTCAGGTGGTAAGTAATTTGAGAAGTGAATTTGCCTTCACTTCTCATTTCTCTTCTCTTTCTTCTTATGCATCATTGCTGCATTTTTCATTTGATTTAGAGTGAGATTGCTCATTCATGTTCATCATTCACTTTCTTTCTCCTAGTTACTTATCTTCTTCAGTGAAGTAAGTAACTTGTTTCTTCTGCTTCTCCTCCTTTCATCTGCTTCTTCCATTGGTGGCTTCTCTGAAGATCTCTTGCAAGCCTTAAAAACCATAGGAACATCCAAGCATGACAATAATTAGGGTTTTGATTAGTCCCCCTTTAGGTTTTACCTTTGTGTCTTCTTTGTGTCTCTCTTCTCATCTCATAATCAGAGACTAAACCTTTAAGGTTTTAAGACTTTGTGATTAGGGTTATGCCTGCATCCTTCTCTTAGGATGAAGTGTATAACTTTAATCTTAAGTGTTAAACCCTTAATTTTTTTAAACCTATTAATCAATCCATCTTAATAATCACTAAGACAATAGCTTGTAACTTGGGCCTTGCATTAGGGTTCTAATTCTTCCTTTATTGGTTAAGAGGGACTAACCCTAGTGTTAATGGACAAGTCCCCCTCAAGTTGTCTTACAAACCATAAAATTAACTTCTTAATCTCATCTTTAATTAAAATCCACTTTAATAAAGACTTGTTCTGTCATGAGTTTAATCCCTAATCATGGATTAAGTTGAGGTATCTTCCTCAGCTTAAGTGTTCTCATCTATTATCCTTCTATTAGGATGGTGTAATGGGTCCACTAAATCCTTGATTATGGCTTAAACTCATTACTTAACACTAAATAAAAACACCAAAAACATCTAAATAATCACAAGTAGGTTAATGATCTTAATCCTACATCATCATGGTAATTAAGTGTGAGGTGTTTATCTCATACTTAAGGTATTCTCATTATCCCTAATTAAAGGGAGGATATGATGAGTTTACTAACCCTTGGTTTAGGCTTAAGCTCATTAACTTATGACAAACTCCAAAAAGCAATAAAAGATTGAAAACAACAAACAAACAATAATCGTCTCCTCCGGGATTCTTTTCTCATCATCTTCACTCACAAATGAGAACTCGCTTCTTCCGTCTAATGCAAGACAGTTAGCACCTGAGCCAGACAGGTCATACACTTGAGCATAGACAAGTAAGCAGTTCATTAGTCAATTCATCTTTCAGTCTCTTTGAGTCGAACTACGGTGTTCTGACTTCCTCATTGCACGAGAGGATACGTAGGCATAACTTAACTGTTATCGAACAAAAGTCTCTGCTTCTTCCCCCTCTTTCAGCATTCTCTTTAAGCCTCATTCCTGAGCATTTCACCTCACTTCCTTGCACTGACACTTGTACATTCTTTTCCAGCTTTTGCACACATATAGCACAGACACTACCCCTTTAAACACAAATCTTTCAAGCGTGGATCCCGTCGAGTACGACGGACAATCTGGGTGCTAATACCTTCCCAGGTTGTAACCAACCCCCTTTCTCAGTTTCTCTGGTTCGCGACCGTCTTATCCATATATTTCTAGGTTTATGCAGCATTACCTTTCCTTCGGGATAAAAATGCCTAGCTGGCGACTCTATTCATTTCACCTTTCATTTCTCCTCTCGCCAACCGTTCGCGCTTGTACCGGGATGCAAATCTTTGGGAGCGACACTATCAAAGGCAAGTGAGTATACCATACACCACCTTGTTCCGACACAGAAGTTCTCAATAAATTCTCCAACGACTGAATAATCCTTTCCAACTGACCGTCTGTCTATGGATGATAAGCCGAACTCAATTTCAACTTAGAACTCAAAGCCTCCTGCAAAATTTTCCAAAATTCTAAAGTAAACCTCGGATCTCTATCCGACATTATGCTCGACGGAACACCATGTAACTTCACAATTACTCTAATATAAATCTCTGCCAGCTTCGTCAACGGAAAACTCATATTCATTGGTATAAAATGTGCGGATTTTGTAAGTCGATCCACAACTACCTATATAGCATCAAATCCTCTCTCCGTATTCGGCAAACCAGTAACAAAGTCCATAGTAATACTATTCCATTTCCATTCCGGAATCTCTAACGGTTTCATTAACCCCGAAGGTTTCTGATGTTTTACCTTTGACTTCTGACGCGTCTAACAAGCATAAACAAACTGAGCTATGTCTCTTTTCATACCAGACCACTAAAATAAATTCTTCAAGTCTTGATACATTTTCGTGGATCTCAGACGGATACTCAAGCTACTTCGGTGACTTTCCTTCAAAATTGTCTTCTTCAAGTCAATATTACCTGACACACAAATTCTATCCCAGAATCTCAGCACACCACTATCATCCATTTTAAATCGCTATCAGGACTCTTCTTTCATGTAGGCATCAAGTCCACTAGCTTCACATCAAGTCTCTGATTTTCCTTAATCACATCAAGAAAGCCATTATTCACCTTCAACATACCCAACCTAATACTCTCAGGCATCATCTCGGAAACCATACTCAAGTCTTTAAATTGTTCAATCAATTCCATTTCTTTCACCATTAATGTCGGCATATGAATCGTCTTCCGACTTAGTGCATCTGCTACAACATTAGCCTTTCCTGTATGATAACTCAAATTAAAATCATAGTCCTTTAAGAACTCTAACCATATCCTCATGTCTCATATTCAGTTCCTTCTGGTTAAATAAATACTTCAGACTTTTGTGATCATTGAATACTTCGAACCTCGACCCATACAAGTAATGCCTCCAAAAAATCTTCAATACAAAAACAACTGCAACCAGTTCAAGATCATGAGTAGGATAATTCCTTTCATGCCCTCTCAATTTCCGCGAAGCATACGCCACTATTTTACCATCTTACATTAACAATCCTCCTAAGCCCATCTTAGACGCATCATAATACACAACAAAAGGTTCACCCGGACTTCGTAAAATCAACACTGGTGCTGAAGTCAGTTTCTTTTTCAGCTCTTCGAAACTTTCCTCACACGACGCATCCCACACAAAAGCTTGACTCTTTCTAGTCAATTGAGTCAATGATAATGCCAAATTAGAAAACCCTTCAATAAATCTTCGGTAATAACCTGCCAAACCCAAAAAGCTTCTAATCTCTGTTACTTTCTTCGGAGGTTCCCACTGAAGTATTACACTTACTTTATATGGGTCCACCATTATACCCTCACCAGAAATAACATGTCCTATGAAACTCACAGTCTTCAACCAAAATTCACACTTCGAGAACTTTGTAAACAGTTTATTATTTCTCAATACCTGTAACACAATTCTCAAGTGTTTTGCATGATCTTCTTCAGACTTGGAATAAATCAAGATGTCATCAATAAATACTACAGTAAATTGATCCATATAAGAATAAAAGATATGGTTCATGTATTCCATAAACACACTCGGCGCATTAGACACTCCGAAAGGTATCACCGCATATTCGTAATGTCCATAGCGAGTTATGAATGCAATTTTCTGAATATCATCTTCCTTCACTTGAATTTGATGGTAACTCGTTCTCAAATCAGTTTTACTGAAAACACGAGCCCCAACAAGCTAATCCATTAAGTCATCAATCCTCGAAAGTGGATACTTATTCTTGATGGTCACTTTATTCAACTGACGGTAATAAATACACAGATGCATACTACCATCTTTTTTTCACTAACAATACTAGATCTCCCTACAGTGACACACTCGGCCTAATAAACTTATTATCAAACAATTCTCTAATTTGAGATTTCATTTATGCCAACTACGATACAAACATCATGTACGCCACCATAGATATAGGTCTAATACTAGGAACAAGGACAATAGTAAGTTAAAATTTTCTTGTTGGAGGTCATTATGTAATATCATCAGGAAACACTTCAGGAAATTCACTCACCACTGGCAACTCATTAACTGATGTCTTACTTTCAACCGACAACGCGGCAAACACCGCAAACACCTTAGATTCAACCTCCAACAACATCCTCAACTCTTTAATATATAAATAATTCGCCAATGCTTCCTCTTCAGGAGTAAGAAACAACAACGTCTTCCTAAAGCAATCAATATAAACCCAGTTGAATTCCAACCAGTTCATCCCCAAAATAACATCTAGATTATCGAGTGGAAAACAAATCAAGTCCACTCCAAAATCTCGAACAAAAATAGTCAACGGATACTTCAAACACACTAAGGAAGTAACCACAAAACCATTTGACGGAGTTTCAATCGTCATCCGCTGATATAGAGTAGATGGCACAAATCCCAATTTCTTCATATAATCAACAGAAATGAATGAATGGGTTGCACCCATGTAAATAATAGCAATTAAAGAAATACTATTAATAAAAAAATTACCTTTGATGGAACACTCTTCACTGGTGGATTGGGTTCCCACCAATGCAAACACTTTTCCACTAGTCAAAGACTTCTTTGACTTCTCACAATGAGTGTTGATATAACATGACCTATTCTTCCACACTTGAAGCACTTCTTCACCTTATTTATACAATCATTAGCATGATGACCCATGCCACCACATATGAAGCACTTCGTAGGATTGAGAACCACCCATCCCCCACTTGGCTTCTTACCAACAACAACTCTTTGTTTTCCTTTGTTAGTTGGAGCCCTATATGGCGTACCCCCAAGCCTCTACTTACCCTTATGATCACTCACAACCTTGTAATGAGCAATTCGGGCCCCGTTATCATTATCATAAATTTGGCTTCTGCTTACCAGCTCTAGATAATTCCTTATTTTTTGACAAGAAATGCCCTGTTTGATCTCAGGATGTAACCCGTTCTCAAACTTCAAGTACTTCGAAGTCATAGCCTCATTAGTATTGTAATGAGCACAATACTTCACCAACTCTTCAAACTGGGCATCATATTCAGTAAAAGTCATGCTACCCTGTTTCAGTTCCAAAAATTCAATCTCTCTTGCACTGCAAATATCTTCCGGAAAATACTTTTCCAGAAATTCAGCCTGAAACACTGCCCAAGTAATATCCTTACCTGCTACTTCCAACCTCTGGAGACTGTTGTCCCACCAAACTTCAGCTTTGCCTTCCAGCATATGAGTACCAAACTGTACCTTCTGAGTATCACTACATCCCATAGTCCAGAAAATCTTCTCAATAGCCTTCACCCATTTTTGTGCAGCCTCGGGGTCAAGAATACCTCCCTCATATGTAGGTGACTTATTGCTCCGGAACGGCTCTAAGTCACATAACTTCACATTCCCAGTAACTTGAGTAGTGTTCTTGACTGCTTGTGCCATAGCTAGTATAGCAGCAACAAGAGCAACATAATTCCTCCCTGCCATATTGTTCAATAATCAACATACCGCCAGAACACACAAAACTACTCCTATTTTAAGGACAGACTCTACTACTACACCTGGTCGGACGCACCGACCTACTCTGATACCAATTGTAACACCCCACTTTCCTATTTTATAAAACACATAAATGATACGAAAATAATCAGAGTTTACACCAAAAAGTAGGATGTCATATCATACAAAACCAAACAATGGAACTTCTTTTTATTAATGAAATAAAACAGCGGAAATAAACTTTTTATTCAAATCAAGGCAATCTGCCGATAACACCAAAATTCCCCATAAACCCGTGGTTCAACTAATCTTCAAATAAATAATGATACGTAACGAAAACAAATAAAGAATAACAAATACTGAAAACTCCCAAAATCACGTGTTACGTATCAGAGCGACTCCTAAGACTTGATCAAGCAACATGCACTCCATGCACACTCAAATACCTGGATTATATGTACTTCCAAAGAAGCACAGAAGAAACAAACAATAAAGGGGTGAGGACTACATTCAATAATTAACGATGTATAATACATGCTAAGAGTAGTAACCACATAATCACACACAACCAATACATCATCATGACACACTTATCACTTTCAATTATAGTTCAATAAACACATAATAATGCAATGTGACTCAACAACTAACACGATGCATATGGTACCAATACACCATGGTTCATTCAATCGAACTCGATTCATAATAGAATCCAAATAAATCACATAAACCCTTACTTAACGATGATTTATCTCCACCATACTCCACATTGGAGTTCAGATGAATCACATACACTCCTCCAGAGCAATGATCCATCACCACCAGACACACCATGAATGCATGACAATAAATATGCATACAACACATGTATAATAGCAATCATACATCTTCACGATCATCCTGATCACATGTGAGATACATACTCACCGTAATACACACCAATATTACTACACTTGTCCAAATCGCTCATCAATACACACTACCACAAGAAACGCCTCACACAACATTAATTAGCTAATTATCTAATTAATCTACCTAAATTCCAATTTTAATTATTTTCACCATCATTCCTAGTTCCAACAAGCTCTGTAATTTATCCCAACCTCTCAGACTAAGAGAAATTGCATCAGATGCGAAATCGAGAAAGAAATCACGAAAATGGCATTTTTCTGCACATCTGCTGGTCATACGCATAATGGCTAGGGCCATACACGTATTGCCTAGCTTGCCCCTCAGCCTTGTGTGCTAGACCAGTAACGCTCGTACGGCCCATCCTCATACGTGTATTGCCTCACTCTTACGCGTACGGGCAAAGACATTTTTCTTCAGAAATCCTCACACAAAAGCTTGTTACGCGTAACATTCCCTCATAAGCGTACTTCCTTAGTCTCTTACGTGTATCACACATGTAACACTATACCATACGCGTAATAGCCCCCTTGTTACGCGTATGGACATAGGTTATGTAGAAATTCAGTTTCTCTCACACCAGTCTGAATCTGTTCACTTTGATCTCACTTATATCATTCAAATCTATCCTAAAATTATTTCTACATCAGTTTTAGACCTATAATCTCCCATTACCTCTCTTATCTATCATTACTAGTCAATTAGTTATTTCCTAGATCTAAATTCATTAACCTCCACCTTCAACAAAACCAGATTTGCAAACACCAATAATTGTATGGCAGTAATAAGATCAATTTATCATGTAATTCATGACAAAGACAATTCGATTCACACAAAGATTCATTCATACACAACAAATCCATACAACAGAATATACTCATCCGAATTCCTCTGAGGGAATGGACCCCTCACTACCCTTTCATGGTATAAACACCTATTATGAACCCATTCTCCTTACCTCGAATTTATGATAAAAATTCCTGCAAAATTGATGATGTAAAGCCCTAGTTCTCCGTCTTGTTCTTCCTTATCCACTGCTCTCTAAATGAAAAATGCAGTGTTGACTAATCCCTTGCTAATTCTCAGATTAATTACTAAATCCCTTCATTTACTCCCACTAACCAAATTGCTAAGTCAAATTCCAATTTTTAATTAATAAAAATATTCATAATGATCATAATACTAATAATAGTAATATTAATAATATTAGGCTTAATAATAATAATAATAATATCCCTTATACCACTATTATTGAATATGCCCTCTAATTATCCAATATTACACTATTCATCCAATATCTCAATTTTTCCCTGTTCCGTTAAGAATATCACACCTACGCGCTCAACTACACACACCCTAAACAAAGCCAAACAAACAAAATAACACCGACAATTAAATAAATTAAAATAGGGTGTTACAAAATCCCTTTAATAAAACCCTTAGTAAAAACCCATTTGGTAAATTCCTTGATAGAACCCCTTGGATAAAAATCCCTAGATAAAACCCCTATGATATAAACCCGGTAGAATCCCCTTGACAAAATTCCGATAGAAACCTTTTTGATAAAAATCCATTGATAAAACCCCTTTGTGAAATCCCTTTGATAAAACCTTTGGTAATACCCTTTTGGTAAATCCCTTGGTAAGAACCCTTTTATAAATCCCTTGGTAAAACCCCTTTGATAAATCCTATAGTAAAACCCCTTGAAGATAAAACAAATCCGGGTGAAATCCTTTTGATAAATCTCTTAATGAAATATCTTTTGATTAAACCCCGTTTATAAACTCCCTTTGATAAAATTCCTAGATAAAATCTCTTGATGGAATCTCTGATGAAAATCCTTTAATAAATATTTGGTAGAACCCTTTGATGGAACCCCTTGGATGAGACTTCGGATAAAAACCTTTTTGACGGAATCCCTTGATAGAAAACCTTTTGATAAGACCCAGCGAAAACTTTTAATAAAACCCTTTGATAAAATCCTAATTAATTCCCATGATAAGACATTGGTGAAACCCTTTATTAACTTTCTGGTAGAACCCCAGAAAGAAATAATCTAGTAGAACCCCTAACAAATCCTAATTAAAACCCTTTGATAAATCCCTTGGATAGGAATCCGATAGAACCCCTTGATAAAATTTTGATGAAATCCCATTGGTGAAAATCCTTTTTTGATAAATCCCTAGTAAAACCCTTTAGATGAACTCCATTGATAAAACCATTTTGATAAAATCCCTTGACAAAATTCTAGTGGAATCCTTTGATAGGAAATTTCGGTGAACCCTTTTATAAATCCTTGATAAAATCCTTTTGATAGAATATTTTGATGAAATTCTTGATAAAAACTCTTACTGGAAGCCTTGATAAAAATCCTTAACAAAATCCCAGGGAAGGCCAATAAGCATTCCTACTTAGGAATTATACTAGTATAGTTGGGGATTTGATTTCTATGAGCGGTCACAAACCCTATGTTATGTATGTATATTCATGTATGCATGTGATATTATGTCATTATTAGATGCTAAAGCATAACGACATGATTAATGCATGATGATGATTTGAATGTTTCAACCAATTCCCCTATGGGTGGGTCATGGACTGGTTGAGAGTTAGAGAGGTTGCTTGTGTAACAAGGTTGTTTGTCAAAAACTAAAGGGTATTGAGCTAGCATGATCTCCCGATACTCTTTTTGAACTCGATGATTGATAATGTAGGAAAGAGCTTGTATGTGTACCTCGAAAATGATGAAAGGGATTACCCTAGTAGTATCCCATAGATTCCTCAGTCCGTTGGGTCTTTAAAGTGGTATACCTCAATATGCATTTTGAAGCAGCTTGACTATACCATGCACTTAATATAGCTTGCCATTGTATTATCCTTGGAGATATTTTTCCTTAACTAACTAACTAACTGTAGAATGATACACCCCTAGATGAAACCTTGTTTTGAAGCAGATTCTTTTGATCGAACCATGCAATAGTTTGTCCCAGATTGATTATGCTTCAGATGGTATTGCCATTAATTGATTGAGTTTTGAAGGATTATGCCTGAAAAGGAACTTGGATTCCACCATGTAAGCACCCCAAATTTGCCCTCACCCATTCACTCCATGGCTTGTGATCATCCTCATATGCATAAGCACAATAATATCATCTCATATCTCATTTTTGATTCACTGCATTGGCTCTGAGTCATTTGCATCTAGGGTTTGTGATCTGAGCAACCTCAGGGCATCTTGAGCCACTCCAAAGGCCACTAATCAACTCAAAGGGGTCCATGTGTTTTCTTATGTCATATTCCATCTCCTCAAAGTCAAAAATGCAGAGGAATCACAAGAACTAGGGTTTGAGTGGATGCAGAGCCAGGATGAACTGCACAGTTGACCTAAAATTAGGGTTTTGGTTTCAGAGGCCATAACTCCAAATTTTTTGGTCATTCTTGTTTCCATTGCTCTTTATATGGTATAGGGAGTATGCATATCAATTTTCATGAAGAAATTCCATGGGGAAGTCATCTGATCAAGGGTTGACTTTTCAGACAAGTCAGTGCAAAATCAGGGCATCTGAGGCCCCCAATGACCCAACCAATGGGTGATCTTCATCATTTTGAGTGTATATGATCTTTATTTGATCATGGAAGAAGGTTGAAGTTCATAAAAATCAAGAATTTAGGGTTTTTTGCAAATGTTGACTTTTTGGGCATAGTTGACTTTTCAAGAATGCATCATTTTAGGTCATTTTTCAAGCCTTGATTCTTGATCCAAAAATGCTTCAAATGAAAAAACTTTGGTCATGAAAGTTGTAGATCTCATTTTTCCCTTTTCAAAAAGTACAAGAACATGATCAAACTCTTCTTGGATCAAAAGTTATGGCAATGCAAAGTTGGCTAAAATCATTGATTTTCAAGGCATGCTTCAAATGGAAATTTTGCAAAGTCATGAACCAATGCATTATGTGACCTCTAATTCATTTGAAACCATTACACAAACATTCTATGAGCCTTAAAAATCAGAATTGGACCAAGTTTCCCCATGGTTTGGTTTGTGTAACAAGACTTCCTCACATGTGAACCAAAGTTACAACAAGTTGCAAAACTCATGATCATGCTTCCTACAACTTGCAGCCTTGGATGCTGAGCTTTGCTAGACCTCTCCCTCACCCTTGCTGCGCCAGCCCATGCCATGTACTTGCCTAGACCTTGAGCCATGCTTCTCTTACACATTATTTGACTTTTTGCAAAAGGTAACTTACCAATCAATAAAGGGCATGTCTTGTCAACTGACCAATGAGAGAGAGTTATGTGGACAATTTGCAAGCTAAACATAACACAAGGCAAGGCTGAAACATCTCATACCATCACATTCACAAAAACACACCACATTGCATAAGCCTTCGAATTCCTCTCCACAGCTTGCAAACACTCAAACCATCTTCACCATTCAACTCACCATACTCCATAGGCCTCAAACCACCAAAGCTCAAGCCTGAAACAAGCCTGGCCTGAGCTTCACCATTCCCCACCCTCAGAACCAGTTCTCTTCGAATCTCACCAGCCAGCCATCAAACACCTCATCTTTCTTCACCAATAAGTCAGGCATACCACAAGGAGTCAAAACCACCCTTTACATTGACTTAAAACAGCCTGTACACAAAGTCCATTTCCCGCTACACCAGAAATGGATTCCTCAAAGCAGCTTGCCTAAGCTCATTCCAGGCTTTCCATTGGCTTCAGGGGGTTCAGGGAAGTTGTCCTGCATCAAAGCAAGGCCAAGAGAGCTCACATTCACATTTCTTCACCTCAGGTAGCTTCAAACCTCAAGCTTTTCAGAGCTCTGTTTTTTTGTTATAAAATGAAAATGCATGCTTCAAGGATCATGGTGATATGTTTAGATTTGAAAATGGTGTGAAAATAAGCATTTTGTGCTTCTCTGAAATTTTGCCCGTGAATGTATTTGGTTTCGATTCTCTTTGTTCATGCTAGATAAATGTTGTTTGATCTTGGATTTAGGTTTAGTTTGGGGAGAGGGATGTTTCTGGGCAGTTAATTTGATGATTGGTGGCCTGTGGCGTTTTCTAGGGTTTTTAACCCGCCGGAGAAGACGACCGGAACCACTGTTCCGGCCGTCTGTGGTTAGCATGCCCTAATTAGGGTTTAGTCCAGTAATTAGCAAACTTCAAATTTGGGCCATTGGATCATCTTTCCCGCGTGTGGACCAAAGGTTCAGATTGCATCATTAACTTTAATTTCCACTTAACTTAATTTAATTAGGGTTAATAATTTAATTAGTCAGGTTTGAATTGTGACCATTGGATCACGCGCCAAGTCAACCATCTCCTCCCCAGATTGCATCTCAGCCTCTCATTTAGCTTACTTCTTATTTTATTTAATTTTTATTCATTTTCTTTTCAATTAACTTGCATAATTATTTTAAAATAGTAAAAAATTCTTAAAAATTCTGAAACTTTTTCTTAAAAGTTTTATTAATTTTTAAGACCCAAAAATATTTTTTATTTTATTTTTATCATCAAAAAAGTATTTTTAAATATTTAAGAGATTATTTTTAATTGATTAATGGGAATTAATTAATTAAAAATACTTTTAGGTATTTAAAAATTACAAAAAAATTCATGAAATGTTCTTAGACATTTAGAAACATTGTCCAACCTTCAAACCAAATTTCTTTTTTGATCTTGATGCATTTTAAGAATTTTTCATTGAATTAAATCATTTTTTATGCATTATTTTGATCATGGATTCAAAAATTCATTTCTGCTTATTGGAAAAGGTTTGGACATTGATTCTTTTTGCTTTGTCTTGTGGTTAGCATGTAGTTTCTAAGATAAAATGGTCATGACTTGATCTTGCATTTTCCAATTGTTTGGCATTTCTTTTGTTAAGAACCCTAAAAAACCCTAATAACTTAGAAAATTCATATCTTGAGATTGGTTAAGAGTTGAGAGTCCCCCTTTGGGCAGTGGTTCATTATAGGTTTAGGGTTTCTTTGGTTGGCATTTTCCATTTTTTTATCTTAGGGTTTGCTTCTGTTTTGGGTTTTTGTTTGATGTTTGATCCATGAACCCTAATTTGGGTTTTCTCTTGCATCCTTCTTGCATACTCTTGCATAACATGACTTGTCTTTGCATTTTGTGCATTTTTGTGATTCATTTGACATCTTAAGACATATAGAAAGCATGTTTGATCATTGCATTACATATTTTCCATGTCATTTGCCTTGTATGCTTCATAACTTTCCATGGTTGTTCATGCTCCTTAGCTTGCATCATTTGCATCCATGATCTTGTATGAACATCTCCATGCCTTGCCTCATGTTTGTAGTATCTCATAGCATCATTATCATCATCAACATGCTTCTGGTTTTGTTTAGCATCATGTCATTTCATTTCACTTAGCATTGCATTGCATTTCTTTCTAACATTTCAGGTGGTAAGTAAGCTTGAGAAGTGAATTTGCCTTCACTTCTCATAACCTTTCCTCTCATCTCTCTTGCATACATTGCTGCATTTATATATGTGTTTGAGTTTGAGCTTGCTCATTCTTCTTCCTCCCACTTTCTTTCTTCAAGTGACTTGACTTCTTGAATGAAGCAAGTCATTTTGCTTCTCTTGATCTTGTTCATCTGCTTCCTGGTGGTTCCATTGAAGACTTCTCTTGAAAACCTCACAAACCTTAGGAACAACCAAGCATGACAATGATTAGGGTTTTGATTAGTCTCCCCTCTTAGTTTTACCTTTGTGTCTCTCTTTGAGTTCTCTCTCCTCATCTCATAATCAGGGACTAAACCCTAAAGGCTTTAAGGCTTTGTGATTAAGCTTATGCCTGCATCCTTCTCTTAGGATGGAGTGTGTAACTTTAATCCTAAGTGTTAAACCCTTTATGTGTTTAAATCTCTTAATCAATTCACTTAATAAATATCAAGACATCACACTTGTAACTTGGGCCTTGCATTAGGGTTCTAATTCTTCCTTAAGTGGTTAAGAAGGACTAACCCTAGTGTTAATGGACAAGTCCCCCTCAAGTTGTCTTACAAATCATAAAAATCACTTCATCACCATAACCATTGAATAAAATCCACTTAATCAAAGGCTTGTTTTGTCATAAGTTTAATCCCTAATCATGGATTAAGTTGAGGAGCTTTCCTCAGCTTAAACATTCTCATCTATCATCCTTCTTTTAGGATGGTGTAATGAGTCTGTTTAATCCCTGATTAGGGCTTAACCTCATTACTCAACACTAAACAAAAACCACAAAAACATCTAATTAATCACAAGTAGGTTAATGATCTTAATCCTACACCAAAGGTGATTAAGTGTGAGAATCTGACTTCACACTTAAGGTACTCTCATTACCCCTAATCAGAGGGAAGATGTGATGAGTTTACTAACCCATTGGTTTAGGCTTAAGCTCATTAACTTATGACAAACTTTCAAAAGCAATAAAAGACTGAAAACTCAAAAACAAACAATAATCGTCTCCTTCGGGATTCTTTTCTCATCACCTTCACTCATAAACGAGAACTCGCTTCTTCCGTCTAATGCAAGACAGTTTGCACCTGAGCCAGACAGGTCATACACTTGAGCATAGACAAGTAAGCAGTTCACAAGTCAATTCATCTTTCAGTCTCTTTGGGTCGAACTACGGTGTTCTGACTTCCTCATTGCACGAGAGGATACGTAGGCATAACTTAACAGTTATCGAACAAAAGTCTCTGTACATTCCCCCCCTTCTAGCCTTATTCTTTAGCCTCATGATCTTGAGCATCTTATTCCAATTCTCACACTGACACTGTATATATCACACTTCACTCCTTTTACACTGACACCTGTACATTCTTTTCCAGCTATTTTATACACAGATTGCACTGACACTACCCCTTTAAAACACAAATCTTCTAAGCGTGGATCCCGTCGAGTACGGCGGACAATCTGGGTGCTAATACCTTCCCAGGTTGTAACCAACCCCCTTTCTCAGTCTCTCTGGTTCGCAACCGTCTTATCCATCTCTTTCTAGGTCTATGCAGCATTGCCTTTCCTCCGGGATAAAAATGCCTAGCTGGCGACTCTTTTCATCTCCAGTGAGTTCACGGCTGTGTGTTCTCATTGTCCCTCTCGCCGACCGTTCGCGTTTGTACCCTTATCTGGGCCAGTCCCATTTATCGGGAGCGACAGCTTGGCGACTCTGCTGGGGACCCTTATACTGCAACCAGGGCTTCTGGTTCTTTTTGTGGGTTCCTCCTAGCGCTTGATTGATTTGTGTTTACTGGGGTGTTATGTGCTTATTTGTGCTTGTATTTATTTTGTTTATTGCTTTACTGCTTTCTTTACTGCTTTTGTATATATCATACTGTACTGCTGGCTGGATCTGGTTGTTTGCCTTGGTGGGTGGGTGATTCATTGAGAGTTAAGGTCCTATACCTGGGACCTGAGTGACACCTAGGCTAGAGTGAATCATATTCTTTCCCATTCCATTTCGGTCTGGTGCGGGAATATGAAACACGGTTCAGATATGGGTTTCTTCTTGAGAACTCTGTGTTGCAGATTTCCTGCAATGCTAGGGCTATCTGGGAAGCCTGCTAAGTCTGGATGACCTTTTAGTATTGACCTTCAGAAACTGAGGTGAATTAGAGGAGGAATTGTTATGGTTATTGTAAACACTGTACCTCCGGGTTAGAAGTGTTTACACTTCTCATAACTGATCCAAGTCTGAGGATCCTTGTTCTAGATCATCACCTGTGAGGGGGTTGGGCTGTTTACAGGTTTGCAGGTACCTTGACCTCAGAATACCCTGTTACTTTGACTTTGTTAAGAATACTCCATGTTGGACAGTTCTTGTGATTCTAAAACCTTGGACTTGTGGCTCTTTATTTGAGTCCCCCACCCTGGTTACTGGATTTTTAGACCTCCATCTGGGATTCTTGAACACACATGGACTTATATCAGGGCATTTTGATCAGATCCAGCTCAGTCACAAACCCTTTGCATATCATTTGCATACATAACCATTGCATCATATTAACATTTGCTTATTTGTGTTTCAGGGTATCCATTTTCATCTGGTTTTGGTTTTGACCCCATCTGCATTACTGACCTATCTCCACCAGTACTTGCTTCAGCTTGTCAGCCATATACTTCAGTTACTTGCACTAGCCAGCCAGTGGCCCACTCCTCAGCATCTTCAGCAGCACCCTACTCAGTCTTCAGCATCATGGCTCCAAAGAAAAGCAACATCACCTATCATTTCTTCCAACCAGACTTATCAGACATCAGGAGGATCCAAACCCTGATCACTCCAGATCACATACCTTTATTCAGGGAGCATTATGGGGATATACTTGACTTGGTCATGGATCTGGACCCATCTCAGAGGAGTTTGATCCACACCCGCATTCAGTTTTATGACCCTCCATTGAGATGCTTCACCTTTCAAGACTTCCAGTTGGGCCCTCTATTAGAAGAATACTCATCTTTGGTTGGTTTGCCTATCAAGAGGGAAATCCCTTTCAACCCTGAAATGGTCTTTCCCAGCAATGGAGAGGTGGCAAAAGCTCTGCACCTGGAACCTGCTTTGATTGAGCAGCATATGACCTCTAAAGCTGGGATCCCTGGTTTTCATCTTGACTTCCTGATTTCCCAAGCTAGTCTGAAGGCCTCCCTGGGGGAGTGGAGAGCTGTTTGTGCTCTGTTGGCCTTAAGTGTATATGGAATTGTGTTGTTTGCAGATGAGCCTCGATTCATTAGCAAGAATGCAATCCATTTGTTCATCCTGAAGAACCCAGTGCCAACTCTATTGGGAGATCTCTATTACTCAGTACATCAGAAGAATGAGAAGCAGAGGGGAAGACTAGTGAGGTGTTGTGCTCCATTATTTCATACTTGGCTTCTCAAGCATCTACCCAGGACAGATACATTTCTCAATCCTCATCAGCAGAGCAACTGGGCTAAGAGGCTCACTACCCTAACTTCAGCAGATATCAGATGGTGTACTCAAAGCACCAAGGGTAGAGATATCATCACCAGCTGTGGGCACTTTCCCAATGTGCCCTTAATAGGAGTTAAGGGAAGTATCAATTACAACCCTCTGCTGTTCAGAAGGCAACTGGGCTATGCACTGGTCCATACTCCTAGGGCACAGGACTTGGTGGAGACTCTCTATTGTGAGAACAAGATTAGTTTGGCTGTTGTTAGGCAGGCTGCCTGGGCCTGGGATAATGTTCAAACCAAGGGAGTCACCATTCTGGGGAAGTGCAATAATGTGGCATCAGCACAATATTATGAGTGGTCCCATGCCAGGGCCCAATTCTCTGGAATGCCCTTCACCATAGAAGACATGCCTGAGTCATCTTCAGCACCACCCCCTGCCACTATCAGTTTGGAGGAGTTTGAGAGCTTGAAGGAAAGAAATGAGAAGCTAACCCAAGCCTTGCAGAAGACCCTCCGGGAGAGGAGTGAAGGTGTGAGGGAGATTGAGAGATTGGAGAAGTTGAGAGTGGAACACTTGACTAAAATTGAGAAGTCTGGAGATTATATCAACAAGTCTAAAGCTGGTGAACAGATTCTGAAGAATGCTTGTAAAGAAGCCCAGTTCCAGAGAGCAAGAACAGACTTGTACTTGAAAGAGAGTCAGGCCAGGTGGGTCCGGATCACTGAGGCCCGTACTCTAGAAGACAAGAGAGTTCAAGACAAAATGGAACAGATGGAAAAAGCCCTGGCAGCAGCCCAGAAGGAAATATCAGAGCTAGAAATCAGAGCTGGAGTGAAGAGGTCTAAGGACCAAAGTCAGAACAAGAAGTTGACTGCAGCTGTTGCAACAAGAAACCTTCTCATCAGAAGTCTCACGGAGCGTCCGACTGATCCTGTGACCGAAGCACTTCTTAAGGAAGTTCGTGAGGATGAGTTTGGCCTTGGGGTTTGATCATTTGCTTGTTGTTATTCCTTTTCATGTACTTTTGCTTGTTGTGATGTATTTTGACCCCTTTGAGGGCTTGTGTTGTAAAAATGAACAAGATGTATTATTTCACCTTCTGTAATATATTTGTGTTAGTTTCCATCTGGGTTTACTTCGAAAGAAACTTCAACAGCAGCATCTTCAAGGGTCTGGAAGGGTCAAAACTGAAGGCCAAACCGGATACCTTGAGAGCAAATAAGCATAACTGCATTGCATACTAACCCTTTTGTTTGTTTTGTAGGTTTTTGTTTTGTTGTTACTAACCTCTGTTGTGATATTCAGGAATTATTGCTCGCCGCCGGGTATTTCCCCTCAACAGGCCACACAGGTACCCAACTAGAAACAACCTTCCGGGAATTCAGATGGATCAGATGCAGCAGGACCTTACGGAGGTCAGAAACCAGATGGCCAACGAAAGGTTGGAGATGAGAACTCAGATAACACAGTTCATGGAAGTGATGAACAACTTAGCTCAAAGCCAGGAGAGGCTCAGGGCTTTGGTAGAAGGGAGGAACCAAGAGGAGCCCCATGTGGGGACTGCAGGCACAAGTAACAATGAAAGGGTGCAACCACATGTTAACCCCCCTGTGTTTGGTCCACATCTACATCCTGAGATCAATATTCCTGCAAATGTTCAAGGAACAGCCACTGCAGCCAGGGTACTTCAAGAAGACCCTCAAGAGGATCAATTTACAGTAATGGGTGCTGGAGAGGAGACTTATGATAGACGGTTGGAAGAAATAGCTGAGAAGTTGAGGTCCTTAGAATCTCAAAATTCTTTGGGTTTCGACGTCATGGACATGGGTTTGGTAGACGGGGTCAGGATCCCCCATAAGTTCAAGCCTCCTTGTTTCGAAAAGTATAATGGGACTTCATGCCCCTGGACTCATCTACAATCATTTCTGGGAAGGCTGAAGGCCTATACAATGGATGAGAAATTGTGGATGTTCTATTTTGAAGATAGCTTGACTGGAGCTTCGAGGGAGTGGTATTCCCATCTGACAAGAGCAACAATTAGATGCTGGAAGGACCTGGCAGAGGCCTTCATCAGACAGTATCAGTATAATCTAGACATGGCACCCAACAGGACTCTCCTGATGGGAATGTCACAGTCTTCGAGGGAGAGTTTCCGAGAATATGCCCAGAGATGGAGGCAATTGGCTGCTGCCGTTCAACCACCAATGTCTGAGAGAGAAATGGCAGACATGTTTATGAACACTCTCCAGGGAACGTATATTGACAGGTTGGCTGCTTTCTCCTCCACTAGCTTTGCAGATGTTGTCATAGCCGGGGAGAGAATTGAAAGCTTGTTAAAAATGGGAAAGATCTCAGACAACGGTGCAAGCTCGTCCAGTAGTACAAGAAAGCCTTTCGCAGGCCCGAGAAGAACTGGCGAGACCAATGCCATTCACACCAGCAGGGGCAGACCCCAGTACGTTCAAAGGTCAATAGCAGCAGTCACTATCCCTGCTCCAGCTCATCCTCAGCCAGTCTATCAACCTCCTCAACAAAACTTCCAACAGCAACCTCAGTATCATCAGAATCAGTATCCTCCAAGAAACTTCAACAACAACAACACCAACAACAACAATCAACAAAGGCCATTCCAACAGAGGCCATCCCAAGCTAACAGAGTGATCGACCCGATCCCAATGCCGTATGCTGCCTTGCTGCCACAGCTTCTGAAACTCAACCTAGTTGAGCTAAGAACGTTGGCACCTCCGGATCCCAACAGTCTACCAAGGAACTATGACTCCAATGCTAGGTGTGCTTTTCATTCAAACGCACCTGGTCACAGTACAGAAAAATGCAGGGCTCTGCATATGAAGGTACAAGACTTGGTAGACTCCAAGGCTCTGAATTTTGCACCGCCGCCCAATGTCAATAAAAACCCTATGCCAAATCATGGTGGTCCCCGAATTAACGCTATTGAAGAAGACAGACCGTCTTATTTAATAACTAGTGTGGATCAGATCCGGACACCATTGGTGGAAATCAAAGCTCAACTCCGTGAAAGCCAAATATTTCCGGGGTGTGAGCTAGGGTGTCCCTACTGCAATATTTCATGGAATGGGTGTGAGGACTTGAGGAATGGCATTGACAGCCTTATTCAGAGTGGCCTGCTACAGATCACTACATCATTTCCGACAAATCCGGCAACTTCATCAGCAACGGTTCCAGAACCTCCTACAACTGCAGCAACTATTGTTCCCGACAATTCATCAGCAACATCAGCAAGTACTTCATCTGTCCTCCCAAATGATCAGTTTTCAACGGTTTCTCCTGCTACAACTTCAGCTTCATTCCATTTCGAATCTCCATCAACAACAACAACAGTCCTTCCAACAATACCTCCTACAACACCAGCAATCAATCATGAAGATGTCTCCACTGTTACCATATTCTACGATCCTGAAAATAACTCCGCCTACCATTCAGAAGGTGTTGCTCCCATCAGAGCACCAGTTACAATCTTTTATGATCCACAAACGATTACAGTCCCTTCAACAGCAGCAATCAGTCCAGTCACTGTCACAGTGCCTGGACCAGTACCATATGAGAGCAACAGGGCCATCCCTTGGCACTATGGCTCTGACGTGTATTGCGAAGGGAAAAGAATCACTCTTGAAACATCAACACCTGCACCACAAGTAGATAATGTGGGGGGAGGCGGAGGCTTCACTCGAAGCGGACGTCTCTTTGCTTCACAAGTTCAAAGACTTACAGCCGAAGCAGAAGCTGCTACCAAGGCAAAAGGAAAAGGCCCGGTGCAGGAAGATCCAGCTGCCAAAGAAGCCCTGAAGACTCCATTCGATCAGGAAGTTGATGAGTTTATGCGGATCATCAAAAAGAGCGATTATAAAGTTGTGGATCAGCTTCACCAGACGCCATCCAAAATCTCCATCCTCTCACTGCTTATGTGCTCCGAAGCCCATCGGAATGCACTACTTAAAGTCTTGCACGCAGCTTACGTGCCTGAGGAGATTACTGTCAACCAATTGGAAACCGTGGTTGGGAATGTTACTGCTAGCAATGGGATAGGGTTTACCAATTCTGACTTGACAGCGGATGGCCGCAACCACAACAAAGCCTTGCACATAACCATGGAATGCAAAGGAGCTGTCCTTTCTCATGTGCTGGTGGACACAGGTTCTTCCCTGAATGTCTTACCAAAGAAGGCTCTGGTGAAGTTAGAATATGATGGATTGGCATTGAGACCCAGCAACCTGGTGGTGAGAGCCTTTGATGGTTCGAAGAGATCGGTTCTGGGAGAGATTGAGCTGCCCGTGACAATTGGCCCGCAAACCTTTAAAACTATCTTTTATGTGATGGACATTCAGCCCGCCTACAGCTGTTTGTTGGGTAGACCCTGGATTCACGCCGCCGGCGCAATAACGTCTACCCTTCACCAAAAGTTAAAATTTGAGTGGGAAGGTCAAGTTGTCACAATCTGTGGGGAAGAGGATATTTTCGTTAGCCATCTGGCTACCTACAAATACATTGAGATGGATGGAGAGATCCATGAAACAATGAGCCAAGGTTTTGAAGCCTTGAATGTCAATGAAGCATCTGCTGTGTCGGGTATCTCCATGTCGTCTTACCAACAAGCCCGGAAGGTTGTTGAAGAAGGAACTGCCCTAGGCTGGGGCAAAGTTTTAGCTGTGGAGGAGAAGAAGGACAAGTTTGGGTTGGGTTACAGACCAACTCAACATCAAGCAAAGGCTGCTGCAGAGCCAGGTTTTGTCAGTGGGGGAATGCTTACCCCTGATGCTATCAACTGTCTGGAAGACGAGCTGGAAGAGGAGCGCAATCTGGAGAATTGGATTCGTCCAAAGATCCCGGGGAGCAGTGTCTCGAACTGGTCTTCCCAGGAAATTATAAGAGTTACTCATGCAGAGTAATTATTATTTCCTGTATTTTTTTATAGCATGCATCAAAGTCTTGCATCTTGCCCAAGATGACAAGACTCATTTTGTAATCAGGGCCATCTGTACTTTTGTGCAAACAAGATTAAATTAATGAAATATCAGACATCTTTTTGCAAACGAGTCTTTTCTTTTCTGCTCACTGTTTTTTCCATTTTTTCTTTTTGTACAAAAATAAATGGCGATGTTTTCAAAATGATAACTTCATTTCACTTTTTTCTAAAGCAAGAATAAAATCAATCACTAAAATGAACAAACTTAACCCTTGCAGAGTGTGCCTTCCAGACAGCACCGACAACAGCACGGCTATGACATCGTATGACTTTGACAATCCAATCAATCAAGCTGATGAAGGGGTTGATGAAGAGTATGAGCTTCCTGAAGAGCTAGCCAGGTTGTTGAGACAGGAGGAAAAGGTTATTGCTCCTCACCAGGAGGAGATTGAAGTGATTAATCTTGGTACAGACGAAGACGCGAAAGAAGTTAAAATCGGGGCCTACCTGCAAGACTCAGTGAAGAGACAACTGATAGATCTGCTTCAAGAGTATGTTGATGTGTTTGCTTGGTCGTATCAAGACATGCCAGGGTTGGATACCGACATTGTTATGCACAAGCTGCCTTTGAGGGAAGAATGCCCTCCAGTCAAACAGAAACTGCGCCGTACTCGCCCAGACATGGCTATGAAAATCAAAGAAGAGGTACAAAAGCAGTGGGACGCCGGGTTCCTTGCTGTAACTAGCTATCCGCCGTGGGTTGCTAACATAGTACCTGTGCCTAAGAAAGACGGCAAAGTAAGAATGTGTGTTGACTACCGGGATCTGAACAGAGCCAGCCCGAAAGATGATTTCCCATTACCTCACATTGATGTATTGGTGGATAACACGGCTCAGTTCTCGGTATTCTCCTTCATGGACGGATTTTCAGGATACAACCAGATCAAGATGGCACCTGAAGACATGGAGAAGACAACATTCATCACACCTTGGGGCACGTTCTGTTACAAAGTAATGCCATTCGGACTGAAGAATGCTGGTGCAACATATCAACGGGCTATGGTGACATTATTCCACGATATGATCCATAAGGAAATCGAGTGTTATGTGGATGACATGATTGCCAAATCCCTTACAGAGGAAGAACACCTGGTAAATCTGCTGAAGTTGTTCAAGCGTCTGAGGAAGTATCAACTGAAGTTGAACCCCAACAAATGCACATTCGGGGTGAGATCTGGTAAGCTGCTGGGTTTTATTGTAAGCGAGAAAGGGATTGAAGTGGACCCTGATAAAGTCAAAGCCATCCAAGAGATGCCTGCACCGAAAACTGAGAAAGAAGTTCGAGGGTTCTTGGGTCGGTTGAACTACATTTCAAGGTTCATATCTCACCTTACAGCAACCTGTGAGCCTTTGTTCAAGCTGTTAAGAAAGGAACAAACGGTCAGGTGGAACGAAGATTGCCAGAAGGCTTTTGACAAGATCAAGGAGTATTTACAAGAACCTCCAATCCTCATGCCTCCAGTAGAAGGAAGACCTCTGATTATGTACTTGACAGTGTTAGAAGAGTCGATGGGGTGTGTGTTGGGCCAGCATGACGAGTCTGGTCGAAAAGAGTATGCAATATACTACCTAAGCAAAAAGTTTACCGACTGTGAACAACGTTATTCACTGCTCGAGAAAACTTGCTGTGCTTTAGCGTGGGCTGCTCGCCGACTGAGACAGTATATGTTGACCCACACTACCTTATTGATCTCAAAAATGGACCCAGTTAAGTACATTTTCGAGAAGCCAGCTCTTACCGGACGGGTTGCAAGATGGCAGATGATTCTCACAGAATACGACATACAGTACACATCTCAGAAAGCCATCAAAGGCAGTGTACTATCTGAATATCTTGCTGAGCAACCTATTGATGACTACCAGCCTATGAGATTTGACTTCCCTGATGAAGACATCATGTTCATTAAAGCAAAAGATCATGAAGAGCCTATTCACACTGAAGGGCCTGACCCGGAGGAAGAATGGACTATGATGTTTGATGGGGCTGTTAACATGAATGGTCGTGGTGTTGGTGCAGTACTCATTACACCTAAAGGAGTTCACATGCCTTTCTCGGCAAAACTCACTTTCAACTGCACTAACAACGAAGCTGAATACGAAGCTTGCATTATGGGTCTTGAGGAAGCCATTGACCTCAGGATCAAAACGTTGACTGTATTCGGAGATTCAGCTTTGGTAGTCAATCAAACCAACGGAAAATGGTACACCCACCAGGATCATCTGATACCTTACAGGGATTATACAAGGAGGTTATTGACTTTCTTCACAACAGTCAAGCTTGAGTATATCCCTCGGGACGAGAACCAGTTTGCAGATGCTCTTGCTACCATTTCATCCATGATCAAAGTTCAAGCCGCTAACTTTGTACCTCAGATTTCAGTGTCCAGACTCGACAGACCAGCATATGTGTTCGCAGCAGAAGTTGTCAAAGATAATAAGCCTTGGTTCCATGACATTAAAAGCTTCTTGGAGGATCAAACATACCCACCTGGGGCATCTTCCAATGATAAGAAGACTTTGAGAAGGCTTGCTGGTAGTTTCTTCCTGAACACTGATGGATCTTTATACAAAAGAAACTTTGATATGGTACTCCTCAGATGTGTTGACAAGACAGAAGCAGATTTGTTGATGCATGAAGTGCACGAAGGATCTTTTGGTACCCATGCTGGAGGACATGCAATGGCTAAAAAGTTGTTAAGATCAGGCTATTATTGGATCACAATGGATGCGGACTGTGGTGCCTACGCCAGAAAATGCCACAAATGCCAGATCTACGCAGACAAAGTGCATGTGCCTCCGAATCCTTTAAACATAATGTCTTCACCATGGCCCTTTGCCATGTGGGGCATTGACATGATTGGCAAGATCGAGCCAACTGCTTCAAACGGCCACAGGTTCATCCTGGTCGCCATTGACTATTTCACCAAGTGGGTTGAAGCAGCCTCATATGCAAACGTCACAAGGCAAGTGGTAGCCCGATTTCTGAAAAGAGATATCATCTGTCGATATGGAGTGCCCGAGCGAATCATTACTGATAATGGTTCCAATTTAAACAACAAAATGATGGCAGAGCTATGCCGGGACTTCAAGATCCAACACCACAATTCTTCTCCTTACAGGCCAAAGATGAATGGTGTTGTTGAGGCGGCAAATAAGAATATCAAGAAGATTGTGCAGAAGATGGTAGTCACCTACAAAGACTGGCATGAAATGCTACCGTTTGCCTTGCATGGGTACCGTACGTCAATCAGAACATCCACTGGGGCAACACCGTATCAGCTTGTATATGGTATGGAAGCAGTCCTACCTGTTGAAGTTGAACTACCCTCGTTACGGGTATTAATGGATGTTAAACTGAGTGAAGCAGAATGGGTTCGGTCCCGATTCGAACAACTGAGTCTGATTGAAGAGAAAAGATTGGCTGCAATTTGTCATGGGCAGTTATATCAGAAGAGAATGAAGAAAGCCTTTGATCAGAAAGTCAGGCATCGAGAGTACCAAGTAGGGGATCTTGTGTTGAAAAGAATCCTCCCTCCTCATACAGACCACAGGGGCAAATGGACTCCAAATTATGAAGGACCATTCGTGGTAAAGAAAGTTTTCTCTGGTGGAGCGTTGATGCTCAGCACCATGGATGGTGAAGATTTCCCGTCCCCTGTGAATTCAGATGCAGTTAAAAAATACTTCGCATAAAATGACCCGCTGGACATAAAAACAGAATGTAAGTCCAGGCAAAAATAGGGCATCCCGGCGAGTCAAAAACAGAATAAAAGACTCGGGCAAAAATAAGGGAAATAAATGAAAAATGTACACCCGCTGAGTTGAAAAGCCGCATTGGACAACTCAGGCAAAAATGGGTATCCCGATGGATTGAAAACCCGAAAGGGCGATCCATGCAAAATAAGGGAATAAGCGAACAACTGCATTCTGAATTCGTCTGTATCACTTACAACTTAGAAAGCTTCGACGGAATCAAGCTTCAATCAGAATCAACTTTCTTCAGAAAGCAAGACGAGAAGAACGTCATTGTCATACGAGTCATAGCAGAAGAGGAAGCTCCTTGAAAGCCTCGTCAACATCGCCAGCATTTTGTTTCTCAATTTGTAACAATCTCTTCATTTCAGGAGATATGTTTCCTTGTCTGTATCTTGCCAATTCAGGGCACATGAATTAATAAAATCAGATTTTTCAGTCATGTTTCGTTTTGTACATTTTATTTGCAAAGAATGTCTGATGTCTCTAAAAAACTAATTGCATAAGTACAGATGTTTTTCACTAAAAAGAAAGAAAATGAAACACATGCTTGCAGGGAATATACTTACTCGTGAGAATGCTTAACTCCTTTGACGGAATTCAGTGAAGGATACCTCGGGACCTTTTGTGCGTTTCCTTATCTTTGCAGGATTGCAGGTATCCAGGACGCAACCTGGGGCATGCAAGTTACGTTTCAGCAAGCAGGCGAATCATTATCAACTCGGTCTATCTTCCACGTGGCACTGGAAGGTGCCCCCTTCCCCAGCAAAGTTGCCAAATCAACATACACTCAATCTCGGCATCCGAAATGCTCTATCCCCAGCTGAGTTGCCTCTTGTTGCTATCCCCAGCTGAGTTGCCTCTCATAATTCCCCAGCCGAGCTGCCATTTCATCCTCAGCTGAGTACGGGAGTCAGGAAATCATCTCCCCACAGAATCTTCAGCCTCTATCCAGAAGAGCAGCGCATAGAAGATCACAACAGAGTGAAGAAAGCTTCTACAAACCCCAGCTGGGTCCCGTATTATAAGGATGTCAACCAGTGACCTATATCCTCAAGCAAATATCCTCTTATTGGATCTACCAATGATCTCATCCCCAGCTGGGAGGTCCATTTCCAACAGATCGACCAGAGATCTTCGCAGTGACGGGATCCGAATCCCAGTGTGGTATCTTTGCATAATCATAGCATTTGCATCATAATATCCCCTCAGAGCGTAGCATTCCGTCTAATACGGAGCATTACGGCAAAAATCAAACGCATAGCATAATCATAAGCCATGTTCTGAAGTAACACTTGTGAATAACAAACCGTTCATCATCATTATACAAAAATCCCCACCAGAGTCCCAGCAAAAGCAGTTGCCTCTCCAATCACCAAACACCAGTATATATTTCTGACACCCGTCCGTGTCATCACTTCCCCAGACAGGTTGCCTGAATACACTTTACAAACAAAATCACCCGTACTACAGATACTTCCTGACACCCGTCCGTGTCAAATCACCAGCAGAAAGCCAAAGACATCCTCTTTGCACTCACATATACTTATATATACACTTTCTTGACACCCGTCCGTGTCATGTCCCCAGCGCAGTCGCTTACACTTTCATCACCCATATACTTGTTATTATTATACTTTTCCCTTTTGACACTCGTCCGTGTCATTCTCCCCAGCAGATAAACACTTATATATATACACTCACTACTCATTGGTACACTTATACAGATACTCATCCGTATCTTGTATACACCACTCATAACCCCACAGATTCAACAATAGTCCTTGTTCTTTGTTAACCAGTTGGTACTCGTCCGTATCATCATCTCAGAACATTGCGTCTAATGTTTGTTTCTACATGATGCTCGTCCGTATCATAAGTCTTAAGGATGCTCGTCCGCATCTTTAATCCATACACTGTGTCAAACACTTGTGTCTTCTTGAACATAGATACTCGTCTGTGTCTACTATTCCCCAGAAGAGTCCCTTCAGATTCAACACTCGTCCGTGTTCCTTGTTAACCCGTTGATACTCGTCCGTATCATCATCTCTGAACATGTGTCAGTTTGTTTCTACATGATACTCGTCCGTATCATAGCCTTAAGGATGCTCGTCCGCATCTTTAATCTATACAATACCAAACGCTTATACTTTCTTTTCTTGGTTGTGAACGCTCGTCCGTGTTCACTATATCCCCAGTAGATCACCAACAAAGCACTTTCATTTATCTGACACTCGTCCAGTGTTATGATAAACCCTGAGAGCAGCCGTACCCTGCTGAGTGGTCGTCCTCCACTTCTTGATGGTCGTCCTCCATCATGCTCATCCGATGGTCGTCCCCATCGTTGTTTTTAGCAGTCGTCCCCTGCTAGGTGGTCGTCCTCCACCTTTTGATGATCGTCCTTCATCATTTTATCCAATGGCCGTCCCCATTGTTGATTTTGGTTATCTGGCATTCGTCCTATGTCATGAGAAACCTCGAGAGCAGCCGTACCCTGCTGAGTGGTCGTCCTCCACTTCTTGATGGTCGTCCTCCATCATGCTCGTCCGATGGCCGTCCCCATCGTTGACCTTTTCTATCCGATGGCCGTCCCCATCGTTGATATCTTCGGCAGCCGTACCCTGCCAGGTGGTCGTCCTCCACCTTTGATGGCCGTCCCCATCATATTCCTTTTATCCCCAACAGAGCAGCCGTCCCCTGCTAGGTGATCGTCCTTCACCTTCGATGGCCGTACCCCATCATCTGTTTATTTCATTTATTCTTTAACCCGATGGCCGTCCCCGTCGTGGTCCCTTTTCCTTTTAGCCCGATGGCCGTCCCCATCGTTGGTTACTTTACCTTTATGAACTTGATGGCCGTCCCCGTCATGTTTCATTAATTTCCAGAGAATTTTACAGCTTTATCTCGATGGCCGTCCCCATCACGATTTTATTTTCCCCAGCTAGTCGGCCGTCCCCGTCTTGGCTTTACCTTTTATCCCCAGCATGTCGGCCGTCCCCGTCATTGCTCTTTACCCAGCAGTCGTCCTCTGCTCGACGGTCGTCCTCCGTCGCCCACTTTACAATATACTTTGTTTTCCTTTTACAATATATATCCCTTTTCTTCTTCATTCCGTGAGTGCAAATTTTGGACTGTCTTTGGTATTCAACCACAAGTTATCTTGTTTGCCTGTTAAGCCGTCGCTTACAACCTGCACAGCTAACTCATGTTTGAATAGGGGCAGCTGTAAGCACCCCAAATTTGCCCTCACCCATTCACTCCATGGCTTGTGATCATCCTCATATGCATAAGCACAATAATATCATCTCATATCTCATTTTTGATTCACTGCATTGGCTCTGAGTCATTTGCATCTAGGGTTTGTGATCTGAGCAACCTCAGGGCATCTTGAGCCACTCCAAAGGCCACTAATCAACTCAAAGGGGTCCATGTGTGTTCTTATGTCATATTCCATCTCCTCAAAGTCAAAAATGCAGAGGAATCACAAGAACTAGGGTTTGAGTGGATGCAGAGCCAGGATGAACTGCACAGTTGACCTAAAATTAGGGTTTTGGTTTCAGAGGCCATAACTCCAAATTTTTTGGTCATTCTTGTTTCCATTGCTCTTTATATGGTATAGGGAGTATGCATATCAATTTTCATGAAGAAATTCCATGGGGAAGTCATCTGATCAAGGGTTGACTTTTCAGACAAGTCAGTGCAAAATCAGGGCATCTGAGGCCCCCAATGACCCAACCAATGGGTGATCTTCATCATTTTGAGTGTATATGATCTTTATTTGATCATGGAAGAAGGTTGAAGTTCATAAAAATCAAGAATTTAGGGTTTTTGCAAATGTTGACTTTTTGGGCATAGTTGACTTTTCAAGAATGCATCATTTTAGGTCATTTTTCAAGCCTTGATTCTTGATCCAAAAATGCTTCAAATGAAAAAACTTTGGTCATGAAAGTTGTAGATCTCATTTTTCCCTTTTCAAAAAGTACAAGAACATGATCAAACTCTTCTTGGATCAAAAGTTATGGCAATGCAAAGTTGGCTAAAATCATTGATTTTCAAGGCATGCTTCAAATGGAAATTTTGCAAAGTCATGAACCAATGCATTATGTGACCTCTAATTCATTTGAAACCATTACACAAACATTCTATGAGCCTTAAAAATCAGAATTGGACCAAGTTTCCCCATGGTTTGGTTTGTGTAACAAGACTTCCTCACATGTGAACCAAAGTTACAACAAGTTGCAAAACTCATGATCATGCTTCCTACAACTTGCAGCCTTGGATGCTGAGCTTTGCTAGACCTCTCCCTCACCCTTGCTGCGCCAGCCCATGCCATGTACTTGCCTAGACCTTGAGCCATGCTTCTCTTACACATTATTTGACTTTTTGCAAAAGGTAACTTACCAATCAATAAAGGGCATGTCTTGTCAACTGACCAATGAGAGAGAGTTATGTGGACAATTTGCAAGCTAAACATAACACAAGGCAAGGCTGAAACATCTCATACCATCACATTCACAAAAACACACCACATTGCATAAGCCTTCGAATTCCTCTCCACAGCTTGCAAACACTCAAACCATCTTCACCATTCAACTCACCATACTCCATAGGCCTCAAACCACCAAAGCTCAAGCCTGAAACAAGCCTGGCCTGAGCTTCACCATTCCCCACCCTCAGAACCAGTTCTCTTCGAATCTCACCAGCCAGCCATCAAACACCTCATCTTTCTTCACCAATAAGTCAGACATACCACAAGGAGTCAAAACCACCCTTTACATTGACTTAAAACAGCCTGTACACAAAGTCCATTTCCTGCTACACCAGAAATGGATTCCTCAAAGCAGCTTGCCTAAGCTCATTCCAGGCTTTCCATTGGCTTCAGGGGGTTCAGGGAAGTTGTCCTGCATCAAAGCAAGGCCAAGAGAGCTCACATTCACATTTCTTCACCTCAGGTAGCTTCAAACCTCAAGCTTTTCAGAGCTCTGTTTTTTTGTTATAAAATGAAAATGCATGCTTCAAGGATCATGGTGATATGTTTAGATTTGAAAATGGTGTGAAAATAAGCATTTTGTGCTTCTCTGAAATTTTGCCCGTGAATGTATTTGGTTTCGATTCTCTTTGTTCATGCTAGATAAATGTTGTTTGATCTTGGATTTAGGTTTAGTTTGGGGAGAGGGATGTTTCTGGGCAGTTAATTTGATGATTGGTGGCCTGTGGCGTTTTCTAGGGTTTTTAACCCGCCGGAGAAGACGACCGGAACCACTGTTTCGGCCGTCTGTGGTTAGCATGCCCTAATTAGGGTTTAGTCCAGTAATTAGCAAACTTCAAATTTGGGCCATTGGATCATCTTTCCCGCGTGTGGACCAAAGGTTCAGATTGCATCATTAACTTTAATTTCCACTTAACTTAATTTAATTAGGGTTAATAATTTAATTAGTCAGGTTTGAATTGTGACCATTGGATCACGCGCCAAGTCAACCATCTCCTCCCCAGATTGCATCTCAGCCTCTCATTTAGCTTACTTCTTATTTTATTTAATTTTTATTCATTTTCTTTTCAATTAACTTGCATAATTATTTTAAAATAGTAAAAAATTCTTAAAAATTCTGAAACTTTTTCTTAAAAGTTTTATTAATTTTTAAGACCCAAAAATATTTTTTATTTTATTTTTATCATCAAAAAAGTATTTTTAAATATTTAAGAGATTATTTTTAATTGATTAATGGGAATTAATTAATTAAAAATACTTTTAGGTATTTAAAAATTACAAAAAAATTCATGAAATGTTCTTAGACATTTAGAAACATTGTCCAACCTTCAAACCAAATTTCTTTTTTGATCTTGATGCATTTTAAGAATTTTTCATTGAATTAAATCATTTTTTATGCATTATTTTGATCATGGATTCAAAAATTCATTTCTGCTTATTGGAAAAGGTTTGGACATTGATTCTTTTTGCTTTGTCTTGTGGTTAGCATGTAGTTTCTAAGATAAAATGGTCATGACTTGATCTTGCATTTTCCAATTGTTTGGCATTTCTTTTGTTAAGAACCCTAAAAAACCCTAATAACTTAGAAAATTCATATCTTGAGATTGGTTAAGAGTTGAGAGTCCCCCTTTGGGCAGTGGTTCATTATAGGTTTAGGGTTTCTTTGGTTGGCATTTTCCATTTTTTTATCTTAGGGTTTGCTTCTGTTTTGGGTTTTTGTTTGATGTTTGATCCATGAACCCTAATTTGGGTTTTCTCTTGCATCCTTCTTGCATACTCTTGCATAACATGACTTGTCTTTGCATTTTGTGCATTTTTGTGATTCATTTGACATCTTAAGACATATAGAAAGCATGTTTGATCATTGCATTACATATTTGCCATGTCATTTGCCTTGTATGCTTCATAACTTTCCATGGTTGTTCATGCTCCTTAGCTTGCATCATTTGCATCCATGATCTTGTATGAACATCTCCATGCCTTGCCTCATGTTTGTAGTATCTCATAGCATCATTATCATCATCAACATGCTTCTGGTTTTGTTTAGCATCATGTCATTTCATTTCACTTAGCATTGCATTGCATTTCTTTCTAACATTTCAGGTGGTAAGTAAGCTTGAGAAGTGAATTTGCCTTCACTTCTCATAACCTTTCCTCTCATCTCTCTTGCATACATTGCTGCATTTATATATGTGTTTGAGTTTGAGCTTGCTCATTCTTCTTCCTCCCACTTTCTTTCTTCAAGTGACTTGACTTCTTGAATGAAGCAAGTCATTTTGCTTCTCTTGATCTTGTTCATCTGCTTCCTGGTGGTTCCATTGAAGACTTCTCTTGAAAACCTCACAAACCTTAGGAACAACCAAGCATGACAATGATTAGGGTTTTGATTAGTCTCCCCTCTTAGTTTTACCTTTGTGTCTCTCTTTGAGTTCTCTCTCCTCATCTCATAATCAGGGACTAAACCCTAAAGGCTTTAAGGCTTTGTGATTAAGCTTATGCCTGCATCCTTCTCTTAGGATGGAGTGTGTAACTTTAATCCTAAGTGTTAAACCCTTTATGTGTTTAAATCTCTTAATCAATTCACTTAATAAATATCAAGACATCACACTTGTAACTTGGGCCTTGCATTAGGGTTCTAATTCTTCCTTAAGTGGTTAAGAAGGACTAACCCTAGTGTTAATGGACAAGTCCCCCTCAAGTTGTCTTACAAATCATAAAAATCACTTCATCACCATAACCATTGAATAAAATCCACTTAATCAAAGGCTTGTTTTGTCATAAGTTTAATCCCTAATCATGGATTAAGTTGAGGAGCTTTCCTCAGCTTAAACATTCTCATCTATCATCCTTCTTTTAGGATGGTGTAATGAGTCTGTTTAATCCCTGATTAGGGCTTAACCTCATTACTCAACACTAAACAAAAACCACAAAAACATCTAATTAATCACAAGTAGGTTAATGATCTTAATCCTACACCAAAGGTGATTAAGTGTGAGAATCTGACTTCACACTTAAGGTACTCTCATTACCCCTAATCAGAGGGAAGATGTGATGAGTTTACTAACCCATTGGTTTAGGCTTAAGCTCATTAACTTATGACAAACTTTCAAAAGCAATAAAAGACTGAAAACTCAAAAACAAACAATAATCGTCTCCTTCGGGATTCTTTTCTCATCACCTTCACTCATAAACGAGAACTCGCTTCTTCCGTCTAATGCAAGACAGTTTGCACCTGAGCCAGACAGGTCATACACTTGAGCATAGACAAGTAAGCAGTTCACAAGTCAATTCATCTTTCAGTCTCTTTGGGTCGAACTACGGTGTTCTGACTTCCTCATTGCACGAGAGGATACGTAGGCATAACTTAACAGTTATCGAACAAAAGTCTCTGTACATTCCCCCCCCTTCTAGCCTTATTCTTTAGCCTCATGATCTTGAGCATCTTATTCCAATTCTCACACTGACACTGTATATATCACACTTCACTCCTTTTACACTGACACCTGTACATTCTTTTCCAGCTATTTTATACACAGATTGCACTGACACTACCCCTTTAAAACACAAATCTTCTAAGCGTGGATCCCGTCGAGTACGGCGGACAATCTGGGTGCTAATACCTTCCCAGGTTGTAACCAACCCCCTTTCTCAGTCTCTCTGGTTCGCAACCGTCTTATCCATCTCTTTCTAGGTCTATGCAGCATTGCCTTTCCTCCGGGATAAAAATGCCTAGCTGGCGACTCTTTTCATCTCCAGTGAGTTCACGGCTGTGTGTTCTCATTGTCCCTCTCGCCGACCGTTCGCGTCTGTACCCTTATCTGGGCCAGTCCCATTTATCGGGAGCGACACACCATGCCTTAATATGACCTTGAGATGAACTACCCCAATATTTGAATCTTGAAAAGTATGCCTCCGATACTTGAAGTCTAGAGGAATTGCATGAAAGGACTTGGGTCCCACTATGCTGCAATATGCCATTTATATTACTTTCCCCGGTATTTGAATATTTAAAAAGTATGCCCTTGATCAAATGACTTCTGGAGTGATTGGCCTCACTGCACCCTTGAGTCTGTATGCCCCAATATGATACTCTTAAAAAGATCTACCCCTTATCATTAGTGTCATGGAGGTATTTTGACATAGGTGTGTCAAATCATGAAATGTTTTGCCCCTAATCAGTAGGATCTTCATATGATATGCCGCTAGGATCATAAGGATTTTCCCTTTAATTAGAATGATCTCTTGATAACTTTTCCCTAGTCAGAACATCTTGAATCGATATTCCCCTGATTAAACCCTTATTGATATTCCTTCAATGTTGAGTATTGATTTGCGTGTAAAATTATTTCCTTTGAAAAGTAATTATAACGCCATGTTCATGCAAGTTTTGAAATTGAGAATTTATATAAGGCGTATGATAGATGATATCCGACCATGAGGTTGGCGCGAATGAAAATGGAAAAAATATGGTTTAACAAATGTTCGGATTTAGAGGTAGTTTAACAACGACTTTGTCGGGTATGATTTTATAGTACCCCTAGCTTAAATTAGGACTTTTAAATGTTATAACGTGGCCTGGTTCATGGTTTAAGAAACAAAGGATACAAGGCTCAAAATTTTAAATTTAATCCACCTCATTCTCCTTGATATTCTTTATTCCTAAATCTAATTAACCCAATAAACGTGTTCATCCTGCAAAAGAACCTTTTTTAGTCATGGAGATTAAAAGGTATACTGGTTTAAGCACTTGATGAGATTTTTTTTAGGTGGAAGTCACCCACTCTCGTTTATAAGATTGCTCCATTTTTTCCCTTTTTCTTTTCTTTTAATCCCTTATTTTTGCATGGCCCAATTCTTTGAAATTTGTAGTCCATCGAGATACCCTAATTTTCGCTTAAGTCAAAGTCAACTTTGAAAAAAAATGACTTAGCGGGATTTTTCCTCTTCTTTTTTTTTTACCAATCCTTGAGTGATTTTTCCTTTGATTTAAAAAAGGTGTGACTCCCTTGTTTGATTATGAGATTTTATCATCTTTGCTTACTCGATGTTGAATAGCGTGAGGAAGAATATGTGGTGAGCTTTATCTTCATTACTTCCTCGACCTTTAATGGTGAATGCAAGAAAAGAGATGTGCTTAAAACCTTATCCATTCCATGTGATTACATGTATTGATTCTCTTGCATTAGAATGCGTTATTGAATTAATTTAAATCTACCCTACCCCTGGTTAAGATTAAGATTTTTTTAAAATAGAAAGAACTTCGACTTCTGGCTCGAGGGGGTGACTATGAATTATCTCCTTATTCCTCCAGTGTTTAGGAAGTGAAACAATGTCTTACATCGTCAGCCAGGTCTTACTATTAAAGCATACATCAACAAATTTGTTTATTTATTTACATCATTCTCATCCTAAGTTTGTTAAGAGGTAAGAAGAGAAATGAAGAGCATTAGTTTTTTTATAGCATAGGAAAGAGTAAAAACGAATGGATTTATTCCAAAAACATGCATGTTCATTTTGTTAAAATTACTCCGCAAATAGTACAAATTTTAATACAAACAACCCTTAGAAAAAAATAAATTACAACTAAAAATGATAAACTTCTTTGATCCTAGGGGTAAGCTTCCTTGTTGATCCAACCATCTTTAAGAGACACTGCTTGAAGTTCTTGCATTTTGTCCATGTATGGGGTGACCTTTCACCTATGAGATTCCTCCTTAAAAAGTCGGTTGCAGGTCTTGTGCTTTGTGTTCATAACTTGTAGTGTTTGAATAGGTTCAAGTAATTGCAGCTTCACTAAGGAACCTTCGTGTAAGTCTTGAGACATCATTGTAGGGTCTAGTTCCCAACCAAACTTCCTTTGTTGTGATTGATGAGGAGTATGAAGTTGTTGCATCTGAGTAAACCTATGACTTTCATGGTGAAGGGTTACCCTCTCTTTTCAATGGTACTTGCCCCTCTCGAGTTCTTCCATACTTCTTGAGAATTCCTTTGAGTTCAGTTGTGATTATCGGGAAACTTCTTAGCTCTTGGTAATTGGATAAGGGCGAAATCGGAAAGGATATACAAGTGTATGTGTATGCATGCAAATGTATGAAAATGCATGAGGTATGCAAAAATATTAATTCCTTTATTTTTAAGGTATGCTAAAAGTTTTTTAGATGCAATGCAAGTGTCACATTAGGATAGTGACTGATAAAACTAAACCCTTACAAATTTAGGATGGTGATATACATAGGGAACCCTTATCTGGAATGATTCCCCTTACAAATAAGTATAGGAAACCCAAACGGGTTTAGGGTATATGCAAGCATGACCTAGCTTGGGTAGATTCCTTATAACATGTTAGTTTTAGATATTTTCTACCCAATCCCCTCACATGTAGGATATACGGTATTGATAAGTCATAGAATTTAGGACCATACCTTATTTTACCATGTGAATAAGCAAGCCTTCCTACGGTAATCCTTCAGGATAAGTCACAATCTAGGCAGGAACCTGGTAACGATCCTCTGGGGTTGAATACACTAGGTTACCATGAATAGGTAGGGTATCTAGGTTCCCGGAGTCACTGATCAACTTCCAAATCATCATCTACATTGGGGGTGGGCCCTTCCATGATGATACCTTTGGGGGATCTATTCCGAATGTAGCCTCCATGCATTGATGAGATGTAAACCTCACCAAAAACACTTTCGTTCTACATCCTAATTTTATGATTTTTTCCAAGCTTGGGTTTTAGCTTGCACAAAAATACTATATCCCAACCCAAATGAATGACGATAAAATAATCATGATATAACATATAATAATAACAAAAATAAGCAAATAAACAAATAACAAAATAAAAAAAAACAAAAATAAGAATAAAAATAAACAAATAACAAAATTAATATCCAACAAACAAAAGCACTAGAATCCTAATGTTAGGATTGAGTCCCAAATCCCCAACAGAGTCGCCAGCTGTCGCGGTCGGCTTAAAATTTTCCGAGTCGCCATCATATTTTTAGAAAAATAAATGATAAACTTTCATCCCAAAATAAGAGAAACTAGGTAAGGAGTCATTTAAGTGGGAGGAAGGTGTTAAGCACCTCTCACCTCTATTGTACTCAATAGGATCCTCTTTAGGTTTCTAAGGGTATGTTTTGTTTGTTTTTACTTCCATGACTTTTTAATTCCAATAAAAGTTCAAATCCAAAATACTAATTTTATCCCTTAATATACTCGTTAGGGTTTTACAACCCTATGCCTACGTACCTTCAGTTTAGAAGGATCGGATCTCTGTAGTTCGTATACCCTCTACCCCTAATCATATTCCTTATCCCAATCTTAATCAATTATTTATGCTCTCGGATGTTTAAGTTTTATCCCATGCTATATCCCTTAAAAGTAATTTCTTAAATCCCAAGTAAGACCCCTTAAGTATCCATTATGAAACCCCTTAAATCATTTGTAAAACCCCATTAATATCCCTTATGAAGTCACTTTAATATTCCTAAATCAATCCCTAAGTCAATAAAACCCCTTAGAATAAAAATTTAATCAAATAAATTTTAATTCAAAATGTATTAATAAGTAAAACCCCTTTTGGAATTTAAAACCCTAATCCAAAGATATCAATCCCATTACTTTTAAATCTCAAAATAAATATTTAAATCAATTCTCATAAAACATTCATCAATCACACAAATAAATAAAATTTAAATCCCCAAAATTCCAATATTAAAGTTATATCCCCATAATAAATTTAAATTCCTAAAAGTCTTTGATAATAAAAATTACAACCCCAAAATATTTAAATTCAATCCCAAAATTATTTAATAAAAATTATAACCCAAAAAAATTTAAATTGAATTTCCAGTCCCAAAATTATATTTAAATTCACTTTAAAATTTTAAACCTAAAATTATATTTAAACCCCATTTGATAACCCTACAAAATATATAAACTCCCTTTAAAATAAACCATAAACCCAAATTTTAAACTTTAAAACTTTATTAATATATCGGAATTTAATATAATAATCCCAAAATTTAAATTAGATCCAAAAGTTTATTAATGAATCCCAATTTATATTAATAACCCCAAAACTTTATAACAATCCCAAAAAATATATAATCCTTTAATCTCTAAATCATTAAAATTAAAAATATTTTATTTGAATAATTCAATTTACAATCTTAATATTTGTTATCCTTAGTTATATGTCTTTTAATCCTTTTAATTTATTTATTTAATTCATAATCCGGATAATGGTTGTGTTGTGAATGGTCGTTGAGATCATTACACAGTGATGTTGAGTTCATATGGATATATCAACTAGGGTAAAAACATGTTTTCTTTTTTTATTATGTTAATAGTCATATTAACCATAATAAGACTTAACTAAAATTAACCATAAACTCCAAACAAATTATATATAAACCCCGAATTATACATATACACAGTAATTAATTCAATCCTCAAATTGAAAGTCAAACAAAATTACAAGAGTGAATATATACAATAGATAATGATAGTGTCGTGACTCACTTAAGTTGTTTTCTCCGTTCTTTTCTTTTTTTCTCCTTTTCATCTCCCTTTTTCTCCTATTTGTATTTCTTGATCAACTTATAATAGAGACCATTAGGGGTTTAGTGTTTGTTATTCAGTGTGAAGAACAACACCTTTTAGGGAGTGATTTGTAGATTGTGAGTGAAAAAATAGAAGAGACAAGAGTTCTATTTATTGAACAGAATTAGGGTTAGGGATTTGGATCAAAGTTTCTGACCCAAAAATAATAACATTATTAATAAAAATAGTATTACTACTACTAATAATAATAATAAGATTTTATAATATATTAAAAAGGCACTCCCAACTTTATTTTAAAATAATATCTAAATAAATTAAATCTTATTTGTTTCTTTTGGTAGAAAATATGCATCCCCATAAACATATATTTGTAAAAACATCTATAATAATATAGAATAAGATTAAAACTCAAAACTAATAACATAAATAAAATTCTACTCCTCTTTTAAATATTTTTCAAGTCAATAAAATAAAAAGATCCAAAATCCCCTTCTACAACCTAAAACTTTTTTAAAACAAAAATTAATTTATTTTAATAATCTAATAAGTAATTATTAGATTTTAAAACAAATATTTTTTTATATATTAATCCCAAAGTAATAATAAGAAAATAACTAAATTTTTTAAAAATCCCAATAAATAAAAATAAAAAGTAATCTCATATAACTTGAATCCCAATAATATATGATTATATATTTTCTACAAAAATAATTTTTATTAATTTTATTTATTATAACAAAGATAATAATAATAATAATAAAAATTTAAAAATTTAAATTTAAATTTTATCATCCTTTTTATTTTTATTAGTTGATTATATTATTAGTATTATTATTTTAATAGTGTTAGCTGGATAATATATGATTATATATTTTCTATAAAAAAAAAAGAGAAGTTATTGGGATTTTTTAATTAACTTGAATCCCAATAATATATGATTATTGGGATTTTTAAATAAACTTTACTCTAATAATTTTTTCCGATTCAAGTTTTCATATCCATGAGCAAGTAATCTCACCCATATTGCTTCTTGCTTCATTAAATTTTTTTCCACTTTCACTTACTCACTAGGGACCTTTTGAAATCCTTTAAGTTTTCCACACATATACTTCCCTCCTCCTTTGACTTTCATTCATTGGTCTAACTTACTCAGTTAATTCTTTTTCTCTACCCTTAGAAAGTTTTGTTGCATTTTTGTAATATCATGTGTAAACACCCCAAATTTGTCCTCTCTTTTTCTCACACCTTGGCTTGAGATCTTTCATATTGCATTGCATAAGCATACCATCTCAACTGCATAGTTATTTCACTGCATAAGTTGCATAACTAGGGTTTGTGATCAAGGGAATCTTAGAAGTGGTTTGAGCTATCTCAGAGGCCATGAAGGATGCCAAGAGGGTCCATGAGTGTTCTATGATCATATAATTCCTCCAAGAGTTCTTGAAAGTAAAAAAAAAATCTCAGAGGATTGCACAGTTACCCAGGCAGGCTCAGGGCTCCTGCACAGATGACCAGAAATTAGGGTTTTGGATTTGAGGCCCTTTATACCCAAAAAAATTTGGGCATTCTTGATTCTATTGGTCCTTATATGGTATAAGGAGCATGTGTATCAAATTTGAAGCAAAAATTCCTTATGGAAGTCATCTGATCAAATGGTAACTTGTTGTGCAAGAAAAGTCAGAATCAGGGCATCTGAGGCCACCAACAAGGGTTCCAAAGGGTCATCATCATCAATTTGAGTTCCTATGATCTTTATTTGATCTTAGGAATGCTTGGAAGTTCACAAGATTGAAGAATTTTGAGCCATTTGAAAAGTTTCTATTTTTGGGCATGACTTGTAATGAAAACTTTCCATTTTGGGAAAGATCTTCAACTTCCTCTTTCTTGATCAAAAAGGTTTCAAATGAATCTTATTCAAACATTAAAGTTGTAGATTGGATCTTCCCATTTCCAAAAAGTACAAGAACTCCTCTTGATTCATCCTAGAACTCAAGATATGGCAAGTCAAAGTTGGGAAAAATCTTGTAATTTTCAAGTTCATGTCAAAGAGGGAAATTTGCAAAATGGTATTTCAGGCCTTTATGTGACCTCTAATCCACTCAAATACATCATGCCATGATCAAACAACTTCTAAAGATCAGAATTGAGCCTTGAACCAAAGGATTCCATGACTTGTTTCTCAAGAAATCACAAAGTTGTGAAATTGCAAAAACCATTCAAACACATGATCCAAGTTGCACAACTCACCACTTTCAATCCAAAGGCCCTCCTTGAAGCCAGCTGAGGTAGCCTAAAACCTCAAATCACTTTTGCCATGGCCCATGCTTCAAGTACACAAACTTTTGACTTTTTGGCCAATGGCACCATACCAATCCCACAGTGCATATCCACTATTCTGACTGATCTCATTTGTTTATAGAAACCCTAAGGATCATAAAACATAACAATTGAAGCCTTGAAAGGAGCCACACACCCATATTGCAAAAAAATCCCTCAAAACATCATCTCTTCGATTCTCTCAAACCAGCCATCAAACTTCCAAAATTCTTTCACCAATCAATCACATATCATCCATAGAACAAGAATCAACCATCAAAATGGCCTGAAACACCACATATCAAAAACACGATTTCTGCTTCATCAGAACTGGACCTCAAAAACCATCCACTTTCAAAGCATTCTAAGCACTCCACTAGCTTTAGGAGGTCCAAAGAAGTCATTTTGCATAAGAGGGAGGTCCTGAAAGCTCCATTTTGAAGAACTTCAGTTCAGGTATTCATCAAGAACAAATTTTCCAGAACTTCTTTTTCTTGTTATAAAATGATTCTATATGCTTAGCTGATCACACTAATGTGTTTAGAATTGAAAATTGTTGAGAAATGAGCATGTATGGTTGTTCTGAAAGTTTGCCCGTAAAAATGTTTTACTTCGATTCTCTTGATTTATGAATTTTAAATGTTGTTTGTTGATTGATTCATGTTCTATGATGTTTGGGGATCATTTATGGGCAGGTTTGATGTGTTTTAATGGCCTGTAAAAGAAGTTAGGTTTTGGGATAACCAGAGAAGATGACCGGAGCTTATCTCCGGTCACCTGAAAATAATTAGGGCTAATTAGGGTTTAGGTTGCCAGATTGAATATCAGCTCTTGGATCATGTTTAGATTAGTGTACGAACGGTCCAGATAATTCACTTAACTTTAATTTTTAATATTTAAATTAATTGTAATTAATTAAGTCAGATTAAACTTGAGCCTTTAGATCACGCGCGAATCACATATTTAAACCTAGGCCCTTAGATCTCCATACCCTTGGTCAAGCAGACTTCCAATCCCAGCCCTCCATCCATCTCCCACGCAATCCTGGCCCCTCATTCTGATTACTTTGCATTTTATTTCATTTTTATTTCATTTTATTTTCTTTATTTATTTAAAATAGTAAAACATTTTATAAAAATCTGATTTTTTTGCATTCTCACTTTAAATAATTTTAAAAACCCAAAAACATTTTTATTTTTAATTTTTGCATTAACAATATATTTTTAAATCATTTAATTGTATTATTTAATTCATTCATTCATTTTAATTAATTAAAAATACTTTTAGGTATTTAAAAATCACCAAAAAAATCATGAAGCATTCTTAACCATTTAGAACAATTTAAACACTCATGTTACAAATTTCTTTTAGGGTTTGATCATGTTTAGACAACTAACCATGAATTAGGGTTTCCAAATTTCCTATTTTTCTAACCATAACTTCAAAAATTCATTTCTGATCAACCAAGATGAGTTTGTATATGGTTCTTTTTGCATTCTTTCATACTTTGCGTGTAGTATCTAGGATATTTAACTCATATTTTTGCATTGCAGTTTCCATTTGTTTGGCATTTTTCATGAAGAAGTACCCAAAACCCTAGCCTAACTTAGAAAAACCATAACTTGACTTTGGTATAGCTTTTGACTTCCATCTTTGGGGAGTGATCTTATGTGTGTTTAGGGTTCATTTGGTTGCAATTTCAATTTTTTTATCATGTGTTTTGCTTCTGTTTTGATCATATGCATCTCATATTTTCTTAAAACCCTAATTTACCATGTTCACTTGCATTCATCTTTGCATACTGTCGCTCCCGCCAAAATGAGGATAAGTCAAATGGGGTACAGACGCGAACGGTCGGCGAAAGAGGGGAGAACACACAAGGGTGAACTCAGAAAGACAAGAGTCGCCAGCTAGGCATTTTTATCCCGGAGGAAAGGCAATGCTGCATAGACCTAGAAAGATATGGATAAGACGGTCACGAACCAGAGAGACTGAGAAAGGGGGTTGGTTACAACCTGGGAAGGTATTAGCACCCAGATTGTCCGCCGTACTCGACAGGATCCACGCTTAAAAGATTTGTGTTTTAAAGGGGTAGTGTCAGTGCAATTTGTGTACAAAAGCTGGAAAAGAATGCAAGTGTCAGTGTAAAAGAAATGTGAAGTGTAGTATGTACAGTGTCAGTATAAGAACAAGAGTATAATGCTCAAGACTATGAGGCTTAAAGAATAATGCTAGAAGGAGGGGGGGGAATATACAGAGACTTTTGTTCGATAACTGTTAAGTTATGCCTACGTATCCTCCCGTGCAATGAGGAAGTCAGAACACCGTAGTTCGACTCCAAAGAGATTGAAAGATAAATTGACTTGTGAGCTGCTTACTTGTTTATGCTCAAGTGTATGACCTGTCCGGCTCAGGTGCAAACTGTCTTGCATTAGACGGAAGAAGCAAGTTCTCATTTATGAGTGAATGAGATGAGAAAAGAATCCCGGAGGAGACGATTATTGTTTGTTTTTGTGTTTTCAATCTTTTATTGCTTTTGGAAGTTTGTCAAAGGAAAATGAGCTTAAGCCTAAACCAATGGGTCAGTAAACTCATCACATCCTCCCTCTGATTAGGGGTAATGAGAATACCTTAAGTGTGAAGCCAACATCTCACACTTAATCACCATGGTGTAGGATTAAGATCATTAACCTACTTTCAATTATTTAGATGTTTTGGTGTTTTTGTTTAGTGTTGAGTAATGAGTTTAAGCCATAATCAAGGATTTAATGGACTCATTACACCATCCTAATAGAAGGATAATAGATGAGAACATTTAAGCTGAGGAAGACTCCTCAACTTAATCCATGATTAGGGATTAATCTCATGACAAAACAAAGCCTTTATTAAAGTGGATTTTAATTAATGGTAAGGTTAAGAAATGGATTTTATGGTTTGTAAGACAACTTGAGGGGGACTTGTCCATTAACACTAGGGTTAGTCCTTCTTAACCAATTAAGGAAGAATTAGAACCCTAATGCAAGGCCCAAGTTACAAGCTTGATGTCTTAGTGATTATTAGATGGATTGATTGAAGGATTTAAACACATTAAGGGTTTAACACTTAGGATTAAAGTTATACACTCCATCCTAATAGAAGGATGCAGGCATAAGCTTAATCACAAAGCCTTAAAACCTTTAAGGTTTAGTCCTTGATTATGAGATGAGAAGAGAAGACACAAAGATGACACAAAGGTAAAACTAAATGGGGGACTAATTGAACCCTAATTGTGATCATGCTTGGATATTCCTAGGGTATATGAGGCTTAAGAGAGAAAGAATCTTCAAAGAGCCACCAAGGAGGAACAAGATGAAAGGAGAAGAAGCAGAGAAGCAAAACAACTTGCTTCATTTAAGAAGACAAGTTGCTTAAAGGAAGAAAGTAAGATGAACAAGAATGAGCAAGCTCAATCCAATACACATACAAAATGCAGCAATGATACATAAGGGAGATGAAAAGAGATGGTGAGAAGTGAAGGCAAATTCACTTCTCAATACAACTTACCACCTGAAAAGTTAGTAAAGAAAATGAAATGCAATGCAAATGAGATGCAATGACATGATACAAATCAAAACCAGAAGCATAAGTATGATGTTAAATGATTCTAAGAGATGATGCAAACATGAGGCAAGGCAAGATAATGATCAAACAAGCATATGGATGCAAATGAGGCATGCTTAGAACCATGAACATACATGAAAAGTTATGAAATGCAAATGACATACAACATGGCAAATGAAAGATGCAATGATCAAACATGATTCTAATATGTCCTAAGATATATTATGAATCAAATGGATGCACAAAATGTCATGGCAAGTCATGGTATGCAAGCAAATGGAAGATGGATGCAAAGGAAGGCATAAATTAGGGTTTATGATCAACACACAAAGCAAAATCCAAAACCAGAAGCAAGAGACATGATAAAAATTTGAAATTGCTATCAAAGATACCCTAAACCTATAAAAGTTCACTGCCCAAAGGAGGGGATCTAACTCTTAACCTAGTGAAAGTTGTGAATTTCCTAAGATTGCTAGGGTTTTAAGGTACCTTGACAAGAAAAATGCAAAACAAATTGAAAATGCAAGATCAATTCAAGCCAATTTTATCCTATAAACTACATGCCATACAAGATGCAATGCAAAAAGAATCATGATCCAATTCTCAAAGGTTAGACAGAAATGAATTTTTGAAGTTTGAAACAAAATATTTCTTTGAAATGAAACTAAATCCAAAGAAAATTATCAAAAGGGATCAAGATCAAAAGAGAAATTTGGTTTGAGAGTTGGACAATGTTTCTAAATATTTCTAAATGCTATGTGAATTTTTTTGTGATTTTTAAATACCTAAATGTATTTTTAATTAATTAATTTCCATTAATTAATTAAAAATAAACATTTAAATGATTTAAAAATAATTTTTAATGCAAAAAATAAAAATAAAAATATTTTTGTGTTCTGAAAAATAATGAAAACCTTGACAAAAATTTTCATAATTTTTAAACATTTTTTGCTATTTTAATTAATTCGTGCAAAATAAATCAAAAGAAAATGAATTAAAATGAAAATAAAATGAAAGTAAGCAGATCTGAAGGCTGAGATTCAAAGCTGAGAGTCCAGGGTTGACTGCGCGCGCTATCCTACGGCTCTCATTCAAACTGGGCCAATTAAATTAAACAGGATTAATTAAATTAATTAAGTGAGATTAGGGTTTTAATGACACATCCTGGCCATTGAAACGCGCAGGAGTCAACAAAAGTCAGCCAGATCAAGGGTCCACATTTAAACTTTGCCCTAAACGCATTTAAGTCACTAATGACTTTCAGGTGGCCGGAGAAGACCTCCGGTCATCTTCTCCGGCCAGACCCTCACCTGAAAGTTGCTATCTTTTTCCCTAGGTCACTAAAACTTGATCTCTCTGCCCAGAATCCATCCCCATACATCATATAACACGAATCAACAAACAAAATGCATTTATTTTTCGTATCAAAGCTAAATCGAATCAAAAGGGGTTTAGGTCAAAAAAAGTTCAGAAGCTTCATACATACTCAATACTCAACCATTTGCAAAACTAAACATATCAGCATGATCAGCACATCATATAGATTCATCTAAGAACTTAAAAATGCATTTCTGGAAAAAAAGTTCTTGAGCTCACCTGAAATGGAACTTTCAACCCAGGAGCTTTCTGCTTGCTTCTCTGCTCCAAAATGGCTTCAATGACTCCCCTGATGAAGCTTTGAAGCTTGGTTGAAGTTTAAAATGGTTGGTTTGTGAGTTTGCAGAAGTTCTGTTCAGTTAAGGAGAGAAATCATGTTCTGATTTCAGGGAGTTTTAGGGCAAGGTGAAAGGTCAGGGATGATCAGTGAGGCATGCTGAGTGATCCTATGAAGTTTGTTTGGATGTTTGATGCTTGTGTTGTGTGATTCGAAGCAAAATGCATAAAGGGAGGTTTTTGGGAATGCTGGCTTGGAGAGTGTTTCAGGCTTGTGTGTGTTATGAAAATGAATCCTTGGAGTGTGTTTGTAAGGTCTGGATTGGGCAGAGAGTTGTTGTGGACTGTTGTGATTGGTATGGGTGTTTTTGCCAAAAAGTCAAAAGTGTTGTACTTGAGGTATGGGCAATGGTGTAGCTAGCTCATTGGCTTGTCCTAGCGCAGCTGAGATTAAGGATGTCCATGGAATTGGTTTTGAGATAATTCAGCAAGTTGAGTGAAGTTTATGTAGTGTTTTGCAAATTTGTGAACTTTTGGCCCTTTTGGAATTTCTTAATGCACAAGTCATGAAATTGGACAAATCTTTGGTGCATTCTGTTCTTTAAACATTGGTTCATGTTTGTACAAAGGTTAAAAGTCACTTTGAGGTCTCATTTCAACTTGGCAAGTGGTTTTGCAACTTTGCCTCTTTGGTGCATAACTTGAAATTATGTGATTTTTCCCAACTTTGACAAGCCATAACTTTTGATCCAAAATGAATTAGAATGAGTTCTTGTACTTTTTGAAAAGGGAATGATCCATCCTACAACTTTCATGACCAAAGTTTTCTCATTTGAGGCATTTTTGAATCAAAAAGCAAGGGTTGAAAAAGTTTCCCAAAATGGCAAGTTTCCATTACAAGTCATTTTCCCAAAAAGGCAACTTTGCAAATGGCTTGAAATTCTTCAATTTTGTGAACTTCTAACATCTTCTATGATCAAATAAAGACCATACACATTAAAAATGATGGAGAACACCCTTTGGTTGGGTCATTGGGGGCCTCAGATGCCCTGATTTTGCACTGACTTGCTCAAGAAGTCAACCCTTGATTAGATGCCTTCCCCATGGAATTTCTTCATGAAAATTGATATGCATGATCCTGATAACATATAGAGACAAATAGAAACAAGAATGACCAAAAAAATTGGAGTTATGGCCTCTGAAACCAAAACCCTAATTCTAGGTCATCTGTGCAGTTAATCCTGGCTCTGCTTCCATGCCATTTCCAGTTCTTGTGATTCTTTGACTTTCTTGACTTTGTGAGGATATAATATGATGCTTGAACATACATGGACCCCTTTGAAGTGATTGAAGACCTTTGGATTGGCTCAAATGGCTCTTGGATAGCTCAAACCATAAACCCTAGATGCAGATGACTTAGGAGCAATGCAGTGAATCAAAAATGTGGTATGAGATGCTATGATTGAATTTATGCATATGAAAAGATCACAAGCCATGGTGTGAAATGGGTGAGGGTAAATTTGGGGTGTTTACAGCTGCCCCTATTCAAGCATGAGTTAGCTGTGTAGAATGTAAGCAACGGCTTAACAGGCAAACAAGATAACTTGTGGTTGAATACCAAAGACAGTCCAAAATTTGCACTCACAGAATGAAGAAGAAAAGGGATATAGATTGTAAAGGAAAATAAAGTATGTATATAAAGTGCGGGTGACGGAGGACGACCGTCGAGCAGAGGACGACTGCTGGGGAAGGAGCGATGACGGGGACGACCGACATGCTGGGGAAGAAGCAGGAGATAAAGCAAAGACGGGGACGGCCGACTAGCTGGGGATATAAGACTCTCCGGGGATTAGAGGTGAAAATAAATGATGAGGTACGGTCATCAAAGGTGAAGGACGATCACCTAGCAGGGGACGGCTGCTCTGATGGGGATAAGATGAGGGACGGTCATCTAAGGTGAAGGACGATCACCTGGCAAGGTACGGCTGCTGAAACGTATCACGACATAGGACGAACGCCGGATAGAAAAAGTCAACGATGGGGACGGCCATCGGGTAAGCATGATGAAAGACGATCATCAAGAGGTGAAGGACGATCATCTAGCAGGGTACGGCTGCTCTCGGGGTTTATCATGACATAGGACGAATGTTAGATAACAGGATCAACGATGGGGACGGCCATCGGATAAAATGATGAAGGACGATCATCAAGAGGTGAAGGACGATCACCTAGCAGGGGACGGCTGCTAAATATCACGACATAGGACGAATGTCGGGTAGAAAAGGGTTCCAATAATGGAGACTCCGCTGGGGAAAGGATGAGGGACGGTCATCAAAGGTGAAGGACGATCACCTGGTAGGGTACGGCTGCCGAAAAGGGGTATCATGACATAGGACGAATGTCAGATAGAAAGGACATAGTTCACTGGGATTTTCTGGGACAAGTAAACACGGACGAGTGTCTATATCCAAGGAATGAGAGGTATAAGTGTTCGGGTACTGTGTAAAGACTAAAGATGCGGACGAGCATCCTTAGGACAATGATACGGACGAGTGTCAGGTAGAAACAAATGCTGACACATGTTCAGAGATGATGATACGGATGAGTATCAACTGGTTTAGCAAAGAACACGGACGAGTATCGATTCTGTGGGGAGTCTTCTAGGGAATAATAGACACAGACGAGTCTCTAAATTCAAGAAGACATGAGTGTTTGACACGTGTGTGGATTAAAGATGCGGACGAGCATCCTTAAGACTATGATACGGACGAGTATCAGGTAGAAACAAACGCTTGACGCATGCTCTGAGATGATGATACGGTCGAGTATCAACTGGTTAACAAAGAACACGGACGAGTGTTGGATCTGAGGAGGTATAAGTGGTGTATACAAGATACGAATGAGTATCTGTATGAGTGAAACAGGAGTAATAAGTATGAGTGGCGTACAGGAGTGTTTAACTTGCCGGGGAGAGTGCGACACGGCCGAGTGTCAGAAAAGGTGTATTATAAACAAGCGTATGGTTTGTGAAGCGTTTAGGTAGCTATGTTGGGGAGGTTGACACGGACGGGTGTCAGGGAATTTGTATATATGTATCTGTGAGTGCAAAGGGGACGCCTTGGCTTTCTACTGGGAATATGACACGGACGGGTGTCAGGAAGTATCTGTTTCTTTAGGGAAAGTGCTCTGGCTCTCTGCCGGGGAATCCGGGGAGTTTCCTGTATATTGTTGATGGATTGTCAGTATTCAGAACATGGCTTATGATTATGCAATATGTTTGATTTTTCCGTAATGCTCCGTATTAGACGGAATGCTACGCTCTGTGGGGAGAAAAATGATGCGAATGCTATGATCATGCAAAGGGTAACGATCCGGGATTCGGATCCCGTCGCCGTGGAGATCTCTGGCTGATCTGATCGAAGCGGAAATCCTCAGCTGGGGGTGATATCCTTGGTAGATCTGTTAAGATATATGACTCTGCTTGGGGAAATAGGTCACCGATAGACCCGTCTTGGTGATGAGAGACCCAGCTGGGGGTTTGTAGAGGCTTTCTTCACTCTGTTGTGATTTCTTCGTGCGTTGCTTTTCTGGATAAAGGTTGAAACTTTGTGGGGAGATGGCTCCCTGTCTAACACTTGACTGGGGAGGAATGATCACTGAACGACCTTCCTAGAGATTTTTGTGATTCTGCTGAAGGTGATGATGTCTGGCAACTCAGCTGGGGAGAAAACATCTCTGGTGCTATGACTGAGTAGATGGTGATTTGCCAGATTGCTGGGATGGAGTTTTCATGCTCCATGTTGTGTTTTGAACACCTGCAATCCTAAAAAGATAGAGAAATGCACAAGTAATCCCGAGGTATCCCTTACCGGATTCCATCCTAAGGGTCTAGACACTCTCGGGAGTAAGTATATTTCCTGCACGCACGTATATTTTAGAAGAAAAGCATCTGTATTTATGCAATCAGTATCTTAAAAGACATCGGACATTCTTGCAAATGAAAATAAAATATACGAGACGAGACATGACTGAAAAATCTGATTTTATTAATTCATGTGCCCTGAATTGGCAAATACAGTCAAAGAAACAAATCCCCTAGAATGAGGAGATTGTTACAAATTGAGAAAATAAAAGGTATTGGCAACGTTGACGACGCTCCAGGGAGCTTCCCTTTGCTATGACTCGTATGACATTTGACGTTCTTCTCGTCTTGCTTTCTGAAGAAGGCTGATTCTGAAAGAAACTTGATCCTTTTGAAGCTTACCAAGTTGTAAGTGATACAGACGAATTCAGAATGCAGTTGTTCGCTTATTCCCTTGTTTTGCATGGATCGCCCTTTCGGGTTTTCAATCCATCGGGATACCCATTTTTGCCTGAGTCGTCCAATGTGGCTTTTCAACTCAGCGGGTGTACATCTTTTATTTATTTTCCCTTATTTTTTGCCCGAGTCTTTTATTCTGTTTTTGACTCGCCGGGATGCCCTATTTTTGCCTGGACTTACATTCTGTTTTTATGTCCAGCGGGTCATTTTTATGTGAAGTATTTTTTAACTGCATCTGAATTCACAGGGGACGGGAAGTCTTCACCGTCCATAGTACTGAGCATGAGTGCTCCACCAGAGAAAACTTTCTTTACTACGAATGGTCCTTCATAGTTCGGAGTCCACTTGCCCCTGTGGTCTGTATGAGGAGGAAGGAGTCTCTTCAGCACAAGATCTCCTACTTGGTACTCTCGGAGCCTGACTTTCTGATCGAAGGCTTTCTTCATTCTCTTCTGATATAACTGCCCATGACAGATTGCAGCCAATCTCTTCTCTTCAATCAGATTCAGTTGTTCGTACCGGGATCGGACCCATTCTGCTTCGTTCAGCTTAACATCCATCAGTACCCGCAGGGAGGGTAATTCAACTTCAATAGGTAGGACTGCCTCCATACCATACACAAGCTGATATGGCGTTGCCCCAGTGGATGTTCTGATTGACGTGCGGTACCCATGCAAGGCAAATGGTAGCATCTCATGCCAGTCTTTGTAGGTGATCACCATCTTTTGTACAATCTTCTTGATATTCTTATTAGCTGCCTCGACAGCGCCATTCATCTTTGGCCTGTAAGGAGAAGAATTGTGATGTTGGATCTTGAAGTCCTGGCACAGTTCTGCCATCATTTTGTTGTTCAAGTTGGAACCATTGTCAGTAATGATTCTCTCGGGAAATCCGTACCGACAGATGATATCTCTCTTCAGAAATCGGGCTACCACTTGCCTGGTAACATTTGCATAGGAAGCTGCTTCAACCCACTTGGTAAAATAGTCAATGGCTACCAGGATGAATCTGTGGCCATTCGAAGCAGTTGGTTCAATCTTGCCAATCATATCAATGCCCCACATAGCAAAGGGCCAGGGTGAAGACATCACATTCAGAGGATTGGGAGGCACATGCACCTTATCTGCGTAGATTTGGCATTTATGGCATTTTCTGGCATAGGCACAACAGTCTGCATCCATTGTGATCCAGTAATAACCTGATCTTAACAACTTTTTAGCCATTGCATGTCCTCCTGCATGGGTACCAAAGGATCCTTCGTGCACCTCATGCATCAACAAATCTGCTTCTGTTCTATCAACGCATCTGAGGAGTACCATATCAAAGTTTCTCTTGTACAGGGAACCATCAGTATTCAGGAAGAAACTACCAGCTAGCCTTCTTAATGTCTTCTTATCATTGGAAGATGCCCCAGGTGGGTATGTTTGATCCTCCAAGAAGCATTTGATATCATGGAACCAAGGCTTATCATCCTTAACAACATCTGCTGAGAACACATATGCTGGTCTGTCCAGTCTGGACACTGAAATCCGAGGTATAAAGTTGGTAGCTTGAACTTTGATCATGGATGAAATGGTAGCCAGAGCATCTGCAAACTGATTCTCATCTCGAGGGATATACTCAAGCTTGACCGTTGTAAAGAAAGTCAATAACCTCCTTGTATAATCCCTGTAAGGTACCAGATGATCCTGGTGTGTGTACCATTTGCCGTTGGTTTGATTGATTACCAGAGCTGAATCTCCGAATACAGTCAAAGTCTTGATCCTGAGGTCAATGGCTTCCTCAAGGCCCATGATACAAGCTTCGTATTCAGCTTCGTTGTTAGTGCAGTTGAAGGTGAGTTTTGCCGAGAAAGGCATGTGAACTCCTTTAGGTGTAATGAGTACTGCACCAACACCACGACCATTCATATTAACAGCCCCGTCAAACATCATAGTCCATTCTTCTTCTGGATCAGGCCCTTCAGTGTGAACAGGCTCTTCATGATCTTTTGCTCTTATGAACATGATGTCTTCATCAGGGAAGTCAAATCTCATAGGCTGGTAATCATCAATAGGTTGCTCAGCAAGATAATCGGATAATACACTGCCCTTGATGGCCTTTTGGGATGTGTACTGAATGTCGTATTCTGTGAGGATCATTTGCCATCTTGCAACCCGTCCGGTAAGAGCTGGCTTCTCAAAAATGTACTTAACTGGGTCCATCTTTGAAATCAACAAAGTAGTGTGGGTCAACATATACTGTCTTAGTCGGCGAGCAGCCCACGCTAAAGCACAACAAGTTTTCTCGAGCAGTGAATAACGTTGTTCACAGTCGGTAAACTTTTTGCTTAGGTAGTATATTGCATACTCTTTTCGACCAGACTCGTCATGCTGGCCCAACACACACCCCATTGACTCTTCTAATACTGTCAAGTACATGATTAGAGGTCTTCCTTCAACTGGAGGCATAAGGATTGGAGGCTCTTGTAAGTATTCCTTGATTTTGTCAAAAGCCCTCTGGCAGTCTTTGTTCCACCTGACCGTTTGTTCTTTTCTTAACAGCTTGATCAAGGGCTCACAAGTTGCAGTAAGGTGAGATATGAACCGTGAAATGTAGTTCAATCTACCTAGAAACCCTCGAACTTCTTTTTCGGTCTTCGGTGCCGGCATTTCTTGAATGGCTTTGACTTTATCAGGGTCAACTTCAATCCCCTTTTCACTTACAATAAATCCCAGCAGCTTACCGGATCGCACCCCGAATGTGCACTTGTTGGGGTTTAACTTCAGTTGGTACTTCCTCAAACGCTTGAATAACTTTAGCAGATTTACCAGGTGGTCTTCTTCTGTGAGGGACTTGGAAATCATGTCATCCACATAACATTCAATTTCTTTATGGATCATGTCATGGAATAATGTTACCATAGCCCGTTGATAAGTTGCACCAGCATTCTTCAGTCCGAATGGCATCACTTTGTAACAGAACGTGCCCCAGGGTGTGATAAAGGTTGTCTTTTCCATGTCTTCGGGTGACATCTTGATCTGATTGTATCCTGAAAATCCATCCATGAAGGAGAACACCGAGAACTGAGCCGTATTATCCACCAATACATCAATGTGAGGTAAAGGGAAATCATCTTTTGGGCTGGCTCTGTTCAGATCCTGGTAATCCACACACATCCTCACCTTGCCATCTTTCTTAGGCACAGGTACAATATTAGCAACCCACGGCGGATAGCTAGTCACAGCAAGGAACCCGGCGTCCCACTGCATTTGTACCTCTTCTTTGATCTTCATTGCCATATCTGGGCGAGTACGGCGCAATTTCTGTTTTACCGGCGGGCAATCTTCTTTCAAAGGCAGCTTGTGCATGACAATATCGGTGTCCAACCCTGGCATATCCTTATAAGACCAAGCAAAGACATCTACATACTCCCGAAGCATGTCAATCAGTTGTTCCTTTACTGAATCTTGTAAGCAGGATCCGATCTTAACCTCTTTCACGTCTTCTTCCGTACCAAGATTAACCGTTTCGACCTCCTCCTGATGAGGAGTGATAACCTTCTCCTCTTGTCTTAACAACCTGGCTAGCTCTTCAGGAAGCTCATAATTTTCTTCAACCCCTTCATCATCTTGATTGATTGGATTGTCAAAGTCATACGAAGTCATAGCTGTGTTGTTGTCGGTGCGGTCTGAAAGGCACTCTCTGCAAGGGTTTAGATTGTTCATTTTAGTGATCGATTTTAATCTTGTTTAGAAAAAGTGAAATAAAGTTATCATTTTGGAAAACATTGCCATTTTATTTTTGTACAAAAAGAAAAATGAAAAATAGTGAGCGGAAAAGAAAAAGACTCATTTGCAAAAGATGTCCGATATTCATTGATTGATCTGTTTGCACAAAATTACAAGATGGCCCGATTACAAAATGAGTCTTGTCATCTTGGGCAAGATGCAAGACTTGATGCATGCTTAAAAAATACAGGAAATAATAATTACTCTGCAGGAGTAACCCTTATAATTTCCTGGGAAGACCAGTTTGAGATACGGCTCCCCGGGGTCCTTGGACGTATCCAGCTCTCCAGGTTGCGCTCATCTCCCGACTCGTCTTCCAAGTTGTTTACTGCATCCGGGGTGAGCATTCCCCCGCTGACAAAACTGGGCTTCTTGGCAGCCTCTGATTGATCTTGTTGAGTTGGTTTGTAACCCAACCCAAATCTGTCCTCCTTCTTCTCCATGGGCAGAAGCTTGCCCCAGCCTTGGGCAGTCCCCTCTTCAACAACCTTCCTGGCTTGCTGATAAGACGTCATGGAGGTCCCCAGTACAGCAGATGCTTCATTTATGTTCAGGGCCTCAAACCCCTGGCTCATGGTTTCATGGATCTCTCCATCCATCTCAATGTATTTGTATGTAGCCAGATGGCTAACAAAGATATCTTCTTCACCACAGATGGTGATGATCTGGCCTTCCCACTCGAATTTCAGCTTCTGGTGAAGGGTAGACGTAACAGCGCCAGCGGCATGGATCCAGGGTCTACCCAACAAACAGCTGTAGGCCGGCTGAATGTCCATCACATAGAAGGTAATTTTGAAAGTTTGTGGGCCAATCATCACTGGCAGATCAATCTCTCCAAGCACTGATCTCTTAGAGCCATCAAATGCTCTCACCACCAAGTTACTTGGGCGCAGTGCCAAGCCATCATACTCCAGCTTCACCAAGGCTTTCTTTGGTAGAACATTGAGTGAAGACCCAGTGTCCACCAGTACATGGGATAGAACAACACCCTTGCATTCTAGAGTGATGTGTAAAGCCTTGTTGTGGTTACGTCCCTCAGTTGTTAAGTCAGCATTGGTGAAACCCAGTCCATGACTGGTATTGACATTTGCCACCACTGTCTCCAGCTGATTAACAGTGATCTCCTCTGGCACGTACGCCGCGTGCAGGACTTTTAGTAATGCATTCCGGTGAGCTTCAGAACACATTAACAGGGATAATATGGAGATCTTTGAGGGAGTTTGGTGAAGCTGATCCACCACTTTGTAATCACTTCTCTTTATAATCCTCATAAATTCGTCTACATCTTGCTCAAAAGATGTCTTCTGAGTTTCTTTGATAATTGGTTCTTCGGATATCACACTCTTCCCCTTTTCTTTGGCAGCAGCTTCTGCTTCGGCATTAGGTCTTTATAATTGTGAGGCAAAGAGGCGTCCGCTTCTGGTGAAGCCTCCGCCTCCCCCAACATTATCAATCTGTGGAGAAGAGGTTGAAGAATCCAAAGTGATTTTCTCCCTGTTGCAGTAGAGGTCAGAGCCATAATGCCAAGGTATGGCATTACTGCTTTCATATGGAACCGGTCCAGGCACCGTGATGGTAACTGGACTAACTGCTGCAGAGGAGGGTGCTGAAATGGTGTGCGGATCGTAGTAAATGGTGACCGGTAATCTGGCAGGAGGTGCCACTGTTTGTTGTTGAAAGTTATTGTCTGGAGGAACATCTGATGAATCATAATAAATGGTGACTGCTGAGACATCTTTGTTGATTTCTGTTGGTGTTGTAGAAGATTCTGCTGGACAAATAGATGCTGATGTTGTAGAAGAAATGGTTGTTGACATCTGGTTTGTTGAAGTGATGGATGAAGCCATTGTTGACGATATTGATGAGTTGTTCGAAATGATTGTTGTTGCAGTTGTAGAAGAGTCAGGAATTGTTGTCAGAGGATTTGCTGGATTTGTAGGCACCGTTGTTGAGATCTGAAGTATACCACTTTTGATAAGACCATCTATGCCGCTTCTCAAGTCATCACACCCGTTGACCGAAATGTTGCAAAACCCACAACCGAGCTCACACCCGGGGAACATCTGGCACTCTAGAAGCTGAGCTTTAATTTCGACCAGAGGCGTTCGAATCTGTTCAACACTGGTGATTAAGAAAGATGGCTTGTCTTCCTCAATGGCATTAATTCTTGGTCCTCCATGATTGGGCATGGGATTCTTGGTGACACTTGGAGGGGGTGCAAAGTTGAGGGCTTTAGAATCCACCAGATCTTGTACTTTCATTTGCAGAGCCCTGCATTTCTCAGTATTGTGGCCAGGTGCATTGGAGTGGAAAGCACATCTGGCGTTGACATCATAATTTCTCGGAAGATTGGAGGGATCTGGTGGTGCCAACGTCCTTAATTCAACCAAGTTGAGTTTCAGGAGTTGTGGCAATAAGGCGGCATAGGGCATGGGGATAGGATCAATCACCCTATTTGCCTGTGATGGTCTTTGCTGAAAGGGTCTCTGTTGATTGCTGTTATTGTTGTTGTTGTTGTTGTAGGCTCTCTGTGGCGGATACTGAACTTGCTGCTGATAGTGTGGTTGTTGATGTGGTTGATATGTTGGTTGCTGAGGAATCGGAGCTGGAATAGTGACAGCTGCCACTGATCTATGAACATACTGAGGTCTGCCCCTGTTAGTATAAATGGCATTTGTCTCACCGGTTCTTCTAGGTCCCACAAAAGGCTTCCTGGGATTACTTGACGAACTTGCACCATTATCAGAAATCTTACCCATTTTCAGAAGGCTCTCAATTCTTTCTCCAGCTATGACTACGTCAGCGAAGCTGGTGGAAGAAAAGGCAGCTAGCCTATCAATATATGTTCCTTGCAGAGTGTTCATAAACATGTCGGCCATTTCTCTTTCCGACATGGGTGGCTGGACAGCAGCAGCAAGCTGTCTCCACCTCTGGGCATATTCCCTGAAGCTTTCTCTAGAGGATTGAGACATCCCCATCAGAAGGGTCCTGTTAGGAGCCATGTCCAGATTGTATTGGTACTGCCTAATGAAGGCTTCAGCTAGGTCCTTCTAGCATCTGATAGTAGCTCTGGTCAAGTGCGAATACCACTCCCTTGAAGCCCCGGTCAAACTATCTTCAAAATAGAACATCCACAGTTTTTCATCCATGGTGTATGCCTTAAGTCTCCCCAGAAAGGACTGTAAGTGAGTTCGTGGACAGGAAGTGCCATTGTATTTCTCGAAGCACGGGGGTTTAAACTTGTGGGGAATCCTTACCCCATCCACTAACCCCATATCCATGACATCAAAACCCAGGGAATTTTGAGACTCCAGAGATCTCAACTTCTCAGCAATTTCATCAAACCTCCTATCATAAACTTCATTCCCAGCTCCCATTACAGTAAACTGCTCTTCTTGAGGATCTTCTTGCAAGATCCTGCCTGCAGCAGTATTGCCCGGTACATTCCTTGGGATGTTGGCCTCTGGATCTAGATGAGGTCCAAATACTGGTGGGTTAACATGAGGCTGACCTCCCTCATTGTTGCTGGTTCCTCCAGTGCCAGGATGATGTTCTTCGGGGGTCTGTCTTTCTACTAATGCCCTTAACCTCTCTTAGCTCTGAGCCAAGCCAGTCATTACAGTCATGAACTGGGCCATTTGGTTTCTCATCTCCACCCTTTCGTTAGCCATCTAAGTCCTGACCTCTGTTAGGTCCTGCTGTACTTGATCCATTTGGATACCAAGAAGATTGCTGCGAGTAGGATATCGGTACGGACGGTTGAGAGGGAACACCCGGCGGCGAGCAATAATTCCTGAAATCACAACAGAGTTAGAAATAAACAAAATAACAAACCTACAAAACAAAACAAAAGTTAGTATGCAATGCAGTATGCTTATTTATTTTCCAAGGTATCCGGCTTGGCTCTTGGTTTTGACCTTTCCAGACCCTGAGGAGTATGCTTTGATGTTGCTTGAGAAAAGAAACTCAAATGAAACAAACTGACAAATACATTACAAATGGTGGATCATACATAGTTTGTTTTTACAACACATGCCCCTGAGGGGTCAAAATACAACATAAAAAGAAAAGTACATGAAATGGAAATAACAACAAGCAAAGAAGTCAAACATCTAATCCAAACTCATCCTCCTTAACCTCCTTCAAAAGTGCTTCAGTTACAGGACCAGCCGGGTGCTCTGTAATGTTCCTGATAAGAAGGTTTCTGGTTGCAATAGCAGTGGTCAGCTTCTTGTGCCTGTCCTGGTCCTTTGACCTCTTCACACCAGCCCTAAGCTTCAACTCTGAAATTTCCTTCTGGGCTGCCAGCAAAGCTTCCTGCAGTGTCCTTTTAATGGCCTCTAACTGCTTAATCCTGGCTTGAGTTTTCTGATCCTCTTGAGTACGGGCCTCAGTGATCCTGACCCACCTAGCCTGACTTTCCTGCAGATAGAGATCAGTCCTAGCCTTCTGAAGCTTGGCCTCTTTACAGGCATTCTTCAAAATTTGCTCCCCAGTGTTGCACCCCAAAATTTGCCCTCACAATACAAGACTTTGTGTGCTAAGAAGGTTCACAAGGTTCACAAGATTCACAACACTTACAAGACCTTTCATGAGGTTCATAAAGTCTACAAGTCACTTTATGAGGTTCACAAGGTTCACAAGATTCACAATGCTCACAAGACCTTTCATGAGGTTCATGAAGTCTACAAGATACTTTATGAGGTTCACAAGGTTCACAATACCTTCCATGAGGTTCACAAGACATTTTATGATGGTTCACAAAGTTCACAAAGTTCACAATTGATCAGAAGAGTTGACAATTCCCTCAGACAATGCACCTCCTAAGCAGTGCATCCAAAACTAGGGTTTTGACTTTAGTCAGGATAAATGGACTTCCAAGACTTCAAGTGAGCTTCATAACATCTTATATGTGTGTAAGAACTCCCATGACAAGTTTCAAGACTTTTCTCAAAAGTTTGCTCAGTCAGATGATCAGATAAGTCAAAACCAGTCAAAGCAGTTAAAAAGTCAAACTGAGGTCAACTGTGGTCAAACCAAGGTCAAACTTCATGATTTTTTGCCAACATCAAGTATATGAAGTAAAATTCATCATTTGATCAAGGGTTGATCATGATTCATCAAGGAGATTTCAGATCATCAAGAATCAGGAGTTTCTAAATTAGGGTTTCCTCAGTAAAAGTCAACTGAACTTTGACCAGCCATAACTTTCACATGCTTCATCACCAAGTCTCCATCCAAAGCTCATTTTGAAGGAAATTGAATTCCCTACAACTTTGTGTATCACAAGCAAAGCCCAAAAATGATTCATTTGGAAGGTATGAGCTAAGACATTATAGGTCCTTTTGAAAGTCAACAAAAAGTCAACAACTTCAAAAAGGCATAACTTGAGAATAGTAAATGATATGGACATGAAACCAGTGGGGTTGGTTAGAGGACTCTTCAAGCTTTCCAAAATGTCCAAGAACACCCTCATAGCATTAAAATTGAAGGATGTGTGCCCTTGCAAAGTTGGGAAATTTTAGGGAAGTTTATGAAGCAAATGGAGGTTTAAAACCAAATTTTGTTAAGTGGGCTGAACTTTTAATGACCCAAAGCAATCCATGACATCATGCACGAAAATTCTATGATATTTTCATAATTTTTATTTTATTTAATTAATTTATTATGATTTTTTATACTTAAAATCATTTTAAATTTAAATAAAATATTAAACATGAAGATTTAAATTTATTTTTGATTCTAGAAAGTCATGAATTCAGCATGGAACAAATTGATACAAGGATAACATTGATTGGCTTGAAATAGAAAGTGTTGATGCAAAAATATTGAAATTTCAAAGCTTATCTTTGTGAATCTTTTTAGATCAAATCTTCCACACAAATGATCAATTTTTCTGACCTAATACATTGTTCTATAAGTACTTGACACAAACCTAATGCAAGCCACGAATTTGGAGCCTCCCCAAGAGTAAGTTTGCAAACCAAAAAATCCCTCACAAACTCAAATTCGGTTTCAATAATACAAAGCATTTGAAGGTAATTTGAGAACACAGCCATGATCACTAGACATCATTGAGTCGAAACCAGTGCTTACTTGCATCAAAAACCTCTCCATTCGCATAATCCGATTCAAATTGTTCATCACATTTCATTTTTTCGATTCTGAATAATGGCTGTTTTTTAATGAATTTTAACTAATGCTTTGTGTTGGTGGTATGTTATAGATCGTTTCTGGGCAAGTTTTGTGAAGTTCTATCAATTAGAACGAAATCCACCATGATTAGGGTTTCGGATGAGCTTTAGGGTTTTCTGATTTATCCAGCCTAAATGAATTCTAAAACCACAGATTGATTCGAATTGACCTCTAGACTTTGTTTGTGCCATTAATTTGATGTGATTTCATGGTTTTGATGCTGTTTAGATTTCATAGGTTTTGCTGCAGATTGAATTTCGCAGGAAAATTCGTACATAATTTTGCAGGTAATTTCGTATGAACCAAGGAAGAAGATGAAGCTGACTGGCGCGAATTTCAAATTTGAATTTCTGTTTTAAAATATTATGAATCAATTTTGTTTGTATTTCACAAGCACATGCTTGTCCCAGTGGAAAGTCAGGCACGCGTATTATGAGAGGGCAGGGGTTCGAATCCTGTCTTCAGTCCTTTTTGCTTATTTTTCCAGGCATTTAGCCAATATAATATATTATGCATTGTGGCCATTATGATGACAGGTTCGCTCACCCAGCAGGATTGGTAACGTGATTGTGTGTTTGTTGGTAAGGTCCTGGGTTCGATCCCCCAGGCCTTTTGGTTTTTTCTTATTTTTGTGATTTTTTCAGGTTTATTGCATAAAACAAATTGGATCCATTCCATTATCACACGCGCGCTGATGGCCTGGTGGTGTGTTTTGTTCTTGGCAAGCCAAAGGTGCTGGGTTCAAACCCCAGCCAGGTAAGTTCCTTTTTTCATTTTTTTGTTTATTATTATTTTTAATTAGTATGTTTATAATATAACTAAACAAATTTAAAAAATATATATAATGTATATTATTATTTTCTCTATTATAATCTAAACTCATTTTTTTTTATTAAATATCACTAGAAAAATAATTTAATTTTTGTATAATTAATCCTAATTTATTTTCTAAGCATGTAAACCCTAAATATATTTCCTTTCAAAACCCTAATTTCTTTTTCCATTCTTGTTTAATATTGTTATTTGTATTTAATTCAATTTGTACATAAATATGTTAAAAATTTAAAATTCTTAATTTATTTTTTAATATATAAATATCCTATCATTGTTTATAATTAAATATATATGTAAATAATTTCTCTTATATGTTTAAAATTGCTAATTAAATTTTTAATTATAATTTACTTTTTCATAATATGTTCATAATTTATTTAATTTGTTTATAATTTTAAATTTTATAATAATTGATATGATTGTTTATAATTTCTTCTTAACCATTAAAAATTTTGTTTATTATAATATTTTTTTGTTTTTGCTTATTATTACTAACTATGTTTATTACTAACCCCTTTTATTTTTTTTTAAATTTGTGATTATTATTATTATTTTCACTAACCCCTATTATAATTATTTATTTATTCTTGCTTATTTATTATTTTGCTTATTTTATTTAAATTGCTTTATTATTATTATTGTAACTGCTCCTGGATGTAATTTTTTGTAAAGTTTAAATTATTTATTTTTTATGCTATGGTTAGTAAATAGGGAGTGTAAACATGTATGTTATTTAAAATTAATTTAGATCACTTAATTCAAAAGATGAATATTTGAAATTAAACACTCACACACATAAGTCGATCTTTGATCGCCATCTCACTTTCTAGGATTACCTCTCATTGTTGCCTAATCATAAGGTCAAGTGGGGTGTATAAAGAAAAAGTCCCTTAAAAGAAAAGTCATCTAGTCCCTTCATAATAAAAGATCAAGTCCCTTAAATGGTTGCCTTCATAAAGATCTTGTCCCTTTCGAATAATGATGACAGTCCCTCCAAAATGCTTAATATACCCCACAGTTGCCTTCATTAAACAGATGTCCCTTCATATGTCCCTTACATCCAAGGTAACGACTACCTATTCCTTAATAATAGGGATAGTCTTACCATTTAAAGGATAAAGAACAGAAAGACTTAAACTTTAGGGTAGGTTTCTCATAGTTACTTGCTCACTATTCAAAAAACTTTTCAAACACTTCACAATTTCAAATAATTTTCAAACACAAGTTTTTTACGCATCCGTACATGGATCATTATCAAACTCTTATGAAAATTTCTATTCACACACTTCACATTTTCAAAAAACATTTTAAAGTGAGCTAAGTAACTAAGAGCCCATGGATAACCATGGATGTAAAGGGTGCTAACACCTTCCCTTTACATAACCTACCCCCCGGACCCAAAAATCTTTTAAAAGGTCTTTCCTGTTCTTTTATGCCTTTCCTTTGGATAAAATAAAAGTCGGTGGCGACTCTTGCTATCCGCAACATAACTAAAGTCAGTTCTCCCACCGTGTTACACCCAGCTCTTGATTTCTTGATGCAGTCCTCTGCTTTCTCAATCTTGGTCAGATGCTCCTCTTTAAGCTTTTCCAACCTCTCAATGTCTAGGCGACCATCACTCCTCTCCCAGAGGGTCTTATTCAGAGCTTGAGTCAGATTCTCATTCCTTTCCTTCAGCTTCTCAAATTCTTCCAGGCTGACAGTGGCTGGAAGTGGTACTGTGGATGGTCCAGGTGCATCCTCAATGGTGAAAGGCATCCCAGAAATTTGAGCCCTAGCATGAGACCAATCATAATACTGAGCTGAAGCCACATTGTTGCACCTCCCAAGGATGGCCATCCCTTTGGTCTGGATGTTGTCCCAAGCCCAGGATGCTTGTCTGACAACAGCTAGATTAGGTTTTATCTCACAATACAGGGTTTCAGCCAAGTCTTGCACTCTAGGAGGGTGAACCAAAGCATAGCCCAATTGTCTTTTAAACAGCAAAGGGTTGTAGTTGATGCAACCCTTCACTCCTACTAGAGGTACATTGGGGTACTGCCCACAACTGGTGATGATGTCTTTGCCCTTGGTGCTCTGAGTGCACCATCTGATGTCATCTGAAGTCAAGGCAATAAGTCTTTTAGCCCAATTCTTCTGTTGGTGAGGATTCAGGAAGGCATCAGTCTTAGGTAAGTGCTTGAGCATCCAGGTATGAAATAGGGGAGCACAACATCTCACCAACTTCCCTCTTTGCTTCTCATTTCTTTGGTGAACAGAATAATAGAAATCTCCCAGCAATGTGGGCACTGGGTTCCTCAAAAGGAAGAGATGAATGGCATTCTTGCTGATAAATTTGGGCTCATCTGCAAATAATATAACCCCATATATGCTGAGGGCTAACAATGCACAAACTGCCCTCCATTCTCCCAAAGAGGCTTTCAGGATGGCCTGAGAAATCAAGAAATCTAAGTGTAAACCAAGGATCCCAGCCTTTGTTGTCATGTTTTGCTCAATCAAAATAGGTTCCAGGTACAGTGCTTTTGCCACTTCTCCATTGCTGGGAGAAGTCATCTCTGGGTTGAAGGGGATATCACCCCTGACAGGTATTCCAATCAATGATGAGAACTCCTCCAGCAGAGGTCCTAGCTGAAAGTTCTGGAAAGTGAAGCATCTCAAAGGAGGGTCATAAAAATGCAGGCAAGTGTGGATCAAACTCCTCTGAGAAGGGTCTAAGTCCATAATCATATCAAGGATGCCTCCATAATGCTCTCTGAATAATGGGATGTGGTCTGGAGTGATAAGTGCCTGGACCTGCCTGATGCCAGTCAGCACAGGCTCAAAGAAATGATATGAAATGTTGCTTTTCCTGGGAGGAACCATGACTGCTGAAGATAAATGCTGATGAAGATCAAGACTGGTACTGGAGATGAGTCACTGATAGGCTGATGCTGGTGATGAAGGCAGCTGGAGCAGGCAGCTGATGAAGATAGCTGAAGTAGATAATTGATGAACAGAGGTCTATGCAGATGAAGGGGTCAAAACCAAGCTAAGATATAATGTGGATACCCTGAAAAACAAATAAACAAATGTTAAAATGATGCAATGAGGATGTATGCAAATGATATGCAAGGGTTTGTGATCAAGCTGGATCTGATTTATCTGTCTTGATATAAAGCCCATGTATGTTCAAGAAGTCCAGATGGAGGTTCAGAAATCCAGTAACCAAGGTAGGGGACTCAAATAAAGAGCCACATATCCAGGGTCAAATCACAAGAACTTTCCAAAGTGAGGTACTCTTAATCAAAACAAATAACAGGGTATGATGTGGCCAATGGTACCTGCAAACCTGTAAACAACCCAACCCCCTCACAGGTGATGTTCTAAAACAGGGATCCTCAGACTTGGATCAGTTATGAGAAGTGTAAACACTTCTAACCCGGAGGTACAGTGTTTACAATAACCATAAGAGATCCTCCCCTAATTCACCTCAGTTTCTGAAGGTCATAATAAAGGTCATCCAGACTTAGCAGGCTTCCCAGATAGCTCTAGCACTACAGGAAATCTGTAGCACAGAGTTCTCGAGAAGAAACCCACATCTGAACCGTGTTTCATATTCCCGCACCAGACCGAAATGGAATGGGAAAGAACATGAACCACTCTAGCCTAGGTGTCACTCAGGTCCCAGGTATAGGACCTTAAACTCTCAATAGAACCCCACCCACCAAGACAAAAACCAGATCCAGCCAGATGATAAAATGACAGTATGATGTATAAAGCTATAAAGAAAGCAATAAATAACTGTACATAAAGCAGTAAACAAAGCAAATATACAAACACAAATAGCACATAACACCCCAGTAAACAAAAATCAAACAAGCGCTAGGAGGAACCCACAAAAAGAACCAGAAGCCCTGGTTACAATATAAGGTTCCCCAGAAGCCCTGGTTACAGTGTCAGTGTAAGAACAAGAGTATAATGCTCAAGACTATGAGGCTTAAAGAATAATGCTAGAAGGAGGGGGGGAATATACAGAGACTTTTGTTCGATAACTGTTAAGTTATGCCTACGTATCCTCTCATGCAATGAGGAAGTCAGAACACCGTAGTTCGACTCCAAAGAGATTGAAAGATAAATTGACTTGTGAGTTGCTTACTTGTTTATGCTCAAGTGTATGACCTGCCTGGCTCAGGTGCAAACTATCTTGCATTAGACGGAAGAAGCAAGTTCTCATTTATGAGTGAATGAGATGAGAAAAGAATCCCGGAGGAGACGATTATTGTTTGTTTTTGTGTTTTCAATCTTTTATTGCTTTTGGAAGTTTGTCAAAGGAAAATGAGCTTAAGCCTAAACCAATGGGTCAGTAAACTCATCACATCCTCCCTCTGATTAGGGGTAATGAGAATACCTTAAGTGTGAAGCCAACATCTCACACTTAATCACCATGGTGTAGGATTAAGATCATTAACCTACTTTCAATTATTTAGATGTTTTGGTGTTTTTGTTTAGTGTTGAGTAATGAGTTTAAGCCATAATCAAGGATTTAATGGACTCATTACATCATCCTAATAGAAGGATAATAGATGAGAACATTTAAGCTGAGGAAGACTCCTCAACTTAATCCATGATTAGGGATTAATCTCATGACAAAACAAAGCCTTTATTAAAGTGGATTTTAATTAATGGTAAGGTTAAGAAATGGATTTTATGGTTTGTAAGACAACTTGAGGGGGACTTGTCCATTAACACTAGGGTTAGTCCTTCTTAACCAATTAAGGAAGAATTAGAACCCTAATGCAAGGCCCAAGTTACAAGCTTGATGTCTTAGTGATTATTAGATGGATTGATTGAAGGATTTAAACACATTAAGGGTTTAACACTTAGGATTAAAGTTATACACTCCATCCTAATAGAAGGATGCAGGCATAAGCTTAATCACAAAGCCTTAAAACCTTTAAGGTTTAGTCCTTGATTATGAGATGAGAAGAGAAGACACAAAGATGACACAAAGGTAAAACTAAATGGGGGACTAATTGAACCCTAATTGTGATCATGCTTGGATATTCCTAGGGTTTATGAGGCTTAAGAGAGAAAGAATCTTTAAAGAGCCACCAAGGAGGAACAAGATGAAAGGAGAAGAAGCAGAGAAGCAAAACAACTTGCTTCATTTAAGAAGACAAGTTGCTTAAAGGAAGAAAGTAAGATGAACAAGAATGAGAAAGCTCAATCCAATACACATACAAAATGCAGCAATGATACATAAGGGAGATGAAAAGAGATGGTGAGAAGTGAAGGCAAATTCACTTCTCAATACAACTTACCACCTGAAAAGTTAGTAAAGAAAATGAAATGCAATGCAAATGAGATGCAATGACATGATACAAATCAAAACCAGAAGCATAAGTATGATGTTAAATGATGCTAAGAGATGATGCAAACATGAGGCAAGGCAAGATAATGATCAAACAAGCATATGGATGCAAATGAGGCATGCTTAGAACCATGAACATACATGAAAAGTTATGAAATGCAAATGACATACAACATGGCAAATGAAAGATGCAATGATCAAACATGATTCTAATATGTCCTAAGATATATTATGAATCAAATGGATGCACAAAATGTCATGGCAAGTCATGGTATGCAAGCAAATGGAAGATGGATGCAAAGGAAGGCATAAATTAGGGTTTATGATCAACACACAAAGCAAAATCCAAAACCAGAAGCAAGAGACATGATAAAAATTTGAAATTGCTATCAAAGATACCCTAAACCTATACAAGTTCACTGCCCAAAGGAGGGGATCTAACTCTTAACCTAGTGAAAGTTGTGAATTTCCTAAGATTGCTAGGGTTTTAAGGTACCTTGACAAGAAAAATGCAAAACAAATTGAAAATGCAAGATCAATTCAAGCCAATTTTATCCTATAAACGACATGCCATACAAGATGCAATGCAAAAAGAATCATGATCCAATTCTCAAAGGTTAGACAGAAATGAATTTTTGAAGTTTGAAACAAAATATTGCCTTGAAATGAAATTAAATCCAAAGAAAATTATCAAAAGGGATCAAGATCAAAAGAGAAATTTGGTTTGAGAGTTGGACAATGTTTCTAAATATTTCTAAATGCTATGTGAATTTTTTTGTGATTTTTAAATACCTAAATGTATTTTTAATTAATTAATTTCCATTAATTAATTAAAAATAAACATTTAAATGATTTAAAAATAATTTTTAATGCAAAAAATAAAAATAAAAATATTTTTGTGTTCTGAAAAATAATGAAAACCTTGACAAAAATTTTCATAATTTTTAAACATTTTTTGCTATTTTAATTAATTCGTGCAAAATAAATCAAAAGAAAATGAATTAAAATGAAAATGAAATGAAAGTAAGCAGATCTGAAGGCTGAGATTCAAAGCTGAGAGTCCAGGGTTGACTGCGCGCGCTATCCTACGGCTCTCATTCAAACTGGGCCAATTAAATTAAACAGGATTAATTAAATTAATTAAGTGAGATTAGGGTTTTAATGACACATCCTGGCCATTGAAACGCGCGGGAGTCAACAAAAGTCAGCCAGATCAAGGGTCCACATTTAAACTTTGCCCTAAATGCATTTAAGTCACTAATGACTTTCAGGTGGCCGGAGAAGACCTCCGGTCATCTTCTCCGGCCAGACCCTCACCTGAAAGTTGCTATCTTTTTCCCTAGGTCACTAAAACTTGATCTCTCTGCCCAGAATCCATCCCCATACATCATATAACACGAATCAACAAACAAAATGCATTTATTTTTCGTATCAAAGCTGAATCGAATCAAAAGGGGTTTAGGTCAAAAAAAGTTCAGAAGCTTCATACATACTCAATACTCAACCATTTGTAAAACTAAACATATCAGCATGATCAGCACATCATATAGATTCATCTAAGAACTTAAAAATGCATTTCTGGAAAAAAGTTCTTGAGCTCACCTGAAATGGAACTTTCAACCCAGGAGCTTTCTGCTTGCTTCTCTGCTCCAAAATGGCTTCAATGACTCCCCTGATGAAGCTTTGAAGCTTGGTTGAAGTTTAAAATGGTTGGTTTGTGAGTTTGCAGAAGTTCTGTTCAGTGAAGGAGAGAAATCGTGTTCTGATTTCAGGGAGTTTTAGGGCAAGGTGAAAGGTCAGGGATGATCAGTGAGGTATGCTGAGTGATCCTATGAAGTTTGTTTGGATGTTTGATGCTTGTGTTGTGTGATTCGAAGCAAAATGCATAAAGGGAGGTTTTTGGGAATGCTGGCTTGGAGAGTGTTTCAGGCTTGTGTGTGTTATGAAAATGAATCCTTGGAGTGTGTTTGTAAGGTCTGGATTGGGAAGAGAGTTGTTGTGGACTGTTGTGATTGGTATGGGTGTTTTTGCCAAAAAGTCAAAAGTGTTGTACTTGAGGTATGGGCAATGGTGTAGCTAGCTCATTGGCTTGTCCTAGCTCAGCTGAGATTAAGGATGTCCATGGAATTGGTTTTGAGATAATTCAGCAAGTTGAGTGAAGTTTATGTAGTGTTTTGCAAATTTGTGAACTTTTGGCCCTTTTGGAATTTCTTAATGCACAAGTCATGAAATTGGACAAATCTTTGGTGCATTCTGTTATTTAGACATTGGTTCATGTTTGTACAAAGGTTAAAAGTCACTTTGAGGTCTCATTTCAACATGGCAAGTGGTTTTGCAACTTTGCCTCTTTGGTGCATAACTTGAAATTATATGATTTTTCCCAACTTTGACAAGCCATAACTTTTGATCCAAAATGAATTAGAATGAGTTCTTGTACTTTTTGAAAAGGGAATGATCCATCCTACAACTTTCATGACCAAAGTTTTCTCATTTGAGGCATTTTTGAATCAAAAAGCAAGGGTTGAAAAAGTTTCCCAAAATGGCAAGTTTCCATTACAAGTCATTTTCCCAAAAAGGCAACTTTGCAAATGGCTTGAAATTCTTCAATTTTGTGAACTTATAACATCTTCTATGATCAAATAAAGACCATACACATTAAAAATGATGGAGAACACCCTTTGGTTGGGTCATTGGGGGCCTCAAATGCCCTGATTTTGCACTGACTTGCTCAAGAAGTCAACCCTTGATTAGATGCCTTCCCCATGGAATTTCTTCATGAAAATTGATATGCATGATCCTGATAACATATAGAGACCAATAGAAACAAGAATGACCAAAAAAATTGGAGTTATGGCCTCTGAAACCAAAACCCTAATTCTAGGTCATCTGTGTAGTTAATCCTGGCTCTGCTTCCATGCCATTTCCAGTTCTTGTGATTCTTTGACTTTCTTGACTTTGTGAGGATATAATATGATGCTTGAACATACATGGACCCCTTTTAAGTGATTGAAGACCTTTGGATTGGCTCAAATGGCTCTTGGATAGCTCAAACCATAAACCCTAGATGCAGATGACTTAGGAGCAATGCAGTGAATCAAAAATGTGGTATGAGATGCTATGATTGAATTTATGCATATGAAAAGATCACAAGCCATGGTGTGAAATGGGTGAGGGAAAATTTGGGGTGTTTACACATACCATCATCATGTGAACTTGTCATTACATATCATGCATTTGTATGTCATCTTAGATACCTTAGGACATGTGAGAATATTGGTTGATCATTGTTGCATTCATTTGGTATGTTTTGCATCCATTACATCTTATGTATGATCACGTGTTCTTAAGCTTCTAACATGCTTGTTTTGCATCCATCACTTGTATGATCATGCATATGCATTGTATATGACTTTGCATCTCTCCATGACACATTTTCATCATGTATTCACTTCTGGTTGGCATCATTGCATCTTCATTTGCCTTATTTCCTTTTGTTTCATATCTTATGCATTCATATTAACCTTTCAGGAGCTTCAGGTAAGTTGTTCAGGATGTGGATTTGCCTCCACATCTAACCTCTTCTTATCTCTTCATTTGCTTCTTTATTTGTCTTTGAAGTGATTTTGACTCACTTATGCTCTCTCTTGCTCATTTTCTTTCTCTTAGGTTACTTAACTTCTTCAGGAAGTAAGTAACCTATTCTCCTTTCTCTTCTCTTTTCATCTACTTCTCCTTCCTTGGTGGCCATCTGAAGATCTTTCTCTAAGCCTCACAAACCATAGGAATATCCAAGCATGATAACTTTAGGGTTGTACATAGTCTCCCCTAGTGTTTTTTACATTTGAGTCTCCTTGAGTCTCTGCTTCTCATCTCATAATCAAGACTAAACAGTTAAAGTTTTAAGACTCTGAATTAGGGTTATTGCATGTATCCTTATCTTAGGATGGATTGTATAACTTTAATACTTAGTGTTAAACCTTTAAGTTGTTTTCACCTTCTAATAAAAACACCTAATAATCATTAAGGCTTAAATCTTGTAACTAGGGCCTTATATTAGGGTTACATCTCTGCCTGTTGGTTCAGATGGACTAAGCCTAGTGTTTAATGGATAAGTCCCCCTCAGGTTTAGTCTTACAAACATAAAATCCATTTCTTAATCCCACCTTTAATTAAAATCCACTTTAATAAAGGCTTGTTATATAATGATTTTAATCCCTAACCATGGATTAAGTTGAGGAGTCTTCCTCATCTTAAGTGTTCTCATCTATCATCCTTCTCTTAGGATGGTGTAATGAGTTCACTAATCCCTGATTAGAGATTAAACTCATTACTTAAAACAAAACAAAAATCCAAAAACACTTAATAATCACAAGTAGGCTAATGATCTTAATCCTGCATCATTAGGGTAATTAAGTTGAGATTTTCATCTCATACTTAAGTAGACTCATTATCCCTAATCAGGGATGATATAATGAGTTTGCAAACCCTTGATAGAGGCTTAAGCTCATTATCTTATGCAAAACACCAAAAACAATAAAAAACTGAAAACACAAAAATAAACAATAAACGTCTCCTCCGGGATTCTTTTCTCATCACATTCACTCTGAAAACGAGAACTCGCTTCTCCCGTCTAATGCAAGACATTTAGCACTCGAGCCAGACGAGTCATACACTTGAGCATAGGCAAGCAAGCAGTTCACAGCAAAAACACTAAGTCTTTTTTATTCGAACTACGGTGTTCTGAATTCCTCGTTGCACAAGAGGATATGTAGCCATAACTTAACGGTTATCGAACAAAATTCTCTTTGTCTCCCCCTCTCCTCTTTCTAGTTTCTCTTTCCATAGCCTCAGTTTTGAGCACTCCCTTTCTTCTTGCACTGACACTATGTACATCCATTTCTCCCTAGCCTTTTATACATAGTTTAGCACATACACTATCCCCTTTTAAACATAATCAAGTAAGCGTGGATCTCGTCGAGTACGACGGACGATCTGGGTGCTAATACCTTCCCAGTTCGTAACCTACCCCCTTACTTAATCTATTTGGTTCGCAACCGTCTTATCCACCTTTTTCCAGGTTTATGTAGCATTACCTTTCCTTCGGGATAAAAATGCCTAGCTGGCGACTCTATTCAACCCCAACCTCCACCATCACCGACGGTTCGCGTTTGCACCGGGATGAAAATCCGGGGAGCGACAGCTTGGTGACTCTGCTGGGGAACTTTGCAACCAGGGCTTCTGGTTTTCTTGTGGGTTTCTCCTAGCGCTTGTTTGTTTGTGTTTATCTGGGGTGTTATGTGTTATTTGTGTTCATATTGTTGCTTTATTTATTGCTTCCTGTATAGTTTTATTTATGGCTTTTACTTTATCGCTTTCATTTACTGCTTTCTGCATTTCATTTACTATCGTCATATCATTGTGCTGGATTTCTGTTTACCTTGGTGGGTGGGATATTCCAGTGAGGAAGGCTCAACACAAAGGCCTGAGTGACACATAGGATTAGAGTGGTTTTGTATTCTTTCCCATTCCATTTCGGTCTGGTGTGGGAATATGAAAACACGGTTCAGACATGGGTTTCCTTTTGAGAACTCTGTGCTACGGATTTCCTGTAGTGCTAGGGCTATCTGGGAAGTCTGCTAAGTTTGGATGACCTTTTTAGATGACCTTCAGCATCTGAGGTGAATTAGAGGAGGATCCTTTATGATTAGGGTAAACATTGTACCTCCGGGTTAGAAGTGTTTACACTTCTCATAATAGATCTGAATTTGAGGATCCTTGTTCTAGAACAACACATGTGAGTGGGTTGGGTTATTTACAGGTTTGTAGGAACCCTTGACCTCAACATACCTTGCTACTGGAATGTTTTCTTACGGTTGTACTATTTTGGACTAGTTCTTTGAAACCCTAGATTATTGACTCTTTTTTTGAGTCCCCCACCTGGTTACTGGTTCTCAAACTTCCATCTGAAACTCTAGACACTCATGGATCCTACCAAAGGCAAATGATAATCCAGCACATGATCACAAACCTTTGCATATCATAAGCATACATCATACTGCATCATTTAACATTTGTCTATTTGTTTTACAGGGTATCCATCTTCATTTGGTTTGGTTTTGACAATTCTTCTGCTCAGCTTATCTGCTTCAACACTTCTTCAGTTATCTTCCTCAGCTATCTTCTTCAAGTTGTCTCCTTCAGCACACATTTTTAACATGTATTAAACCAGGAAAAGCAACATCACCTACCACTTCTTTGAGTATCCTCTAACAGGCATCAGGCAAATACATGCCCTTATCACCCCTGATCATGTTCCCTTATTCAGAGAGCATTATGGTGGAATCCTGGACATGATCATGGACTTGGACACATTACAGAGGAGCATGATTCACACCTGTCTTCAGTTTTATGACCCTCCTCTCCGTTGCTTCAATTTCCCAGATTTTCAGATAGGTCCTTTGCTGGAAGAGTACTCTATGCTATTGAGTGTCCCTATCAGAAGAGGAATTCCTTTTAACCCTGAAATGACCCTGTTGCACCCCAAAATTTGCCCTCACAATACAAGACTTTGTGTGCTAAGAAGATTCACAAGGTTCACAAGACCTTTCATGAGGTTCATGAAGTTTACAAGACACTTTATGAGGTTCACAAGGTTCACAAGACCTTTCATGAGGTTCATGAAGTTTACAAGACACTTTATGAGGTTCACAAGGTTCACAAGACCTTTCATGAGGTTCATGAAGTTTACAAGACACTTTATGAGGTTCACAAGGTTCACAAGATTCACAAGACCTCCCATGAGGTTCACAAGGTTCACAAGACATCTTATGATGGTTCACAAGGTTCACAAAGTTCACAATTGGTCAGAAGTTTGACAATTCCCTCAGACAATGCACCTCCTAGGCAGTGCATCCAAAACTAGGGTTTTGACTTTAATCAGGCTAAATGGACTTCCAAGACTTCAAGTGAGCCTCATGACATCTTATATGTGTCTAAGAATCCCCATGACAAGTTTCAAGACTTTTCTTAAAGGTTTGCTCAGTTAGATAATCAGATAAGTCAAAATCAGTCAAAATAGTTAAAAAAGTCAAACTGAGGTCAACTGTGGTCAAACCAAAGTCAAACTTCATGATTTTTTGCCAACATCAAGTATATGAAGTAAAATTCATCATTTGATCAAGGGTTGATCATGGTTCATCAAGGATATTTCAGATCATCAAGAATCAGAGGTTTCTAAATTAGGGTTTTCTCAGGAAAAGTCAACTGAACTTTGACCAGCCATAACTTTCACATGCTTCATCACCAATTTTCCATCCAAAGCTCATTTTGAAGGAAATTGAATTCTCTACAACTTTGTGTCTCACAAGCCAAGCCCAAAAATGCTTCATTTGGAAGGTATGAGCTAAGACATTATAGGTCCTTTTGAAAGTCAACAAAAAGTCAACAACTTCAAAAGGGCATAACTTGAGAATGGTAAATGATATGGACATGAAACCAGTGGGGTTGGTTAGAGGACTCTTCAAGCTTTCCAAAATGTCCAAGAACACCCTCATAGCATTAAAATTGAAGGATTTGTGCCCTTGCAAAGTTGGGAAATTTTAGGGAAGTTTATGAAGTAAATGGAGGTTTAAAACCAAATTTTGCTAAATAGGCTGAACTTTTGATGACCCAAGGTGATCCATGACATCATGCACGAAAATTATTTGATATTTTCATAATTTTTATTTTATTTAATTAATTTATTATGATATTTTATACTAAAAATCATTTTAAATTTAAATAAAATATCAAGTGTGAAGATTTAAAATTATTTTTGGTTCTAGAAGGTCATGAATTCAATATGGATCAGAATGATACAAAAATAATGGTGATTGGCTTGAAATAGAAAGGGTTTATGCAAGAATATTTGAATTTTAAAGCTTAATCTTTTTCAATCTTTTTTGATCAAATCTTTCACACAACCACCAATTGTTTTGACCTAAAATCATTATACTATAAGTACATAACACAAACCTAGTACATGGAGACGAATTTCAGCCACCAAGAGTAAGTTCATATTTTCAAAAAAACCTCACAAAAAGTCAAATTCGGTTTTCACACTACAAGGCATTTGAAGGTATTTTAAGGACATGAGAATGATCCCTAGACTTCACTGATCATGTACCAATGCTCATTTGCATCCAAAACACCCTAAATCACTCAAACCGAATTCATGCTCTTCATCATTTTTCAATTTTTCGATTTCATTCATTCGGCCATTATAAATTGTTTTTGTGTTGATAATCTTGTTTGTTATGATGCTTAGATGATTTCTGTAGATGTCTTGAATTGGCAGAATTTTTGACCAACAAGAAATATTGAATTCAGTTCAGAATGTCCTATCAAATGTTGGGACATTGTCAAACAGAGTATATGAACTTATTTCAGGATGTCTTATCAGATGTTGGGACATTGTGTTAATGACTTAAGTTCAGTTTTTCAGGATGTCCCAACAGATGTTGAGACATCTCAAACCAGCTACCAGAATTAATTCTTGACTAACTGATCAGAGATATTTAAGGAGAGTTATCTGGAATTAATTAATGATGGATAAAAATAGAACAAGGCGCATCTGTAGGGAGTTTTATATTGAGGATTCAGATTAAAACAGAAGGCCTAAATCACCTAGAATCTAGGAAGCAACAAACCCTAAATTCAAGGTGGAAGCTGCATGCGCATTAGGGTTGGATCATTCTACAGAAAGCCCAAATTACAGATACCTATTTAATCAACAGAAACTCATAGAATTGAGTACGAATTTCAGAAGACCAAATAGGGTGTCTAGAATTTTAATAGCAGGTTGTTTTTAATTGTACCACTTGATGAGCTTTTAAGCATAAGTGCATTTGTAACTTGATTGAAACTGTGAAGTAAGATCAAGCTGTATTGTTTGAAGAATGTCTTCAATTTTATTAAACTTGTAAACTTGATCACTGTGTGATTGAGGGGGAGTGAGTAGGGTACTCTTATCTAAGTTGTGTCTTAGGTAGAAATTGCATTGGGTAGTTATTAAGTGATAGATTAAACAGGGTGGTTTAAGTCTAGAATTTATATTACTTATAGTGGATTTCCTCCTGGCTTGGTGTTGCACCCCAAAATTTGCCCTCACAATACAAGACTTTGTGTTCTAAGAAGGTTCACAAAGTTCACAAGTTTCTCAACATTTCCATAACCTTTCATGAGGCTCATAAAGTCTACAAGTTACTTTATGAAGGTTCATAAGGTTCACAAGTTCCACAATGCTTTCAATACCTTTCATGAGGTTCATGAAGTCTACAAGTCACTTCTTGAAGGTTCACAAGGTTCACAAGCTTCTCAACATTTACAAGACCTTTCATGAAGTTCATGAAGTCCATAGGTTGCTTCTTGAAGGTTCACAAGGTTCACAAGACTCACAATGATTACAAAGCTTTCCTGAGGTTTATGAGGTCTACAAAGCCACTTCATGAGGTTCACAAGGTTCACAAGCTTCACAATACCTTCCATGAGGTTCACAAGACATTTTATGATGATTCACAAGGTTTACAAAGTTCACAATTGGTCAGAAGAGTTGACAATTCCCTCAGACAATGCACCCCCCAAGCAGTGCATCCAAAACTAGGGTTTTGACTTTAATCAGGCTAAATGGACTTCCAATACCTCAAGTGAGTTTCATAACATCTTATATATATGCAAGAACCCCCATGACAAGTTTCAAGACTTTTCTCAAAAGTTTGCTCAGTCAGATGATCAGATAAGTCAAAATCAGTCAATGCAGTTAAAAAGTCAAACTGAGGTCAAACCAAAGTCAAACTTCATTATTTTTTGCCAACATCAAGTATATGAAGTAAAATTCATCATTTGATCAAGGGTTGATCATGATTCATCAAGGAAATTCCAGATCATCAATAATCAGGAGTTTCTAAATTAGGGTTTCCTCAGTAAAAGTCAACTGAACTTTGACCAATCATAACTTTCACATGCTTCATCACCAAGTCTCCATCCAAAGCTCATTTTGAAGGAAATTGAATTCTCTACAACTTTGATGTTGAAAGTTAAGCTCAAAAATGCTTCATTTGAAAGATATGATCTAAGACATTATAGGTCATTTCAAAAGTCAACAAAAAGTCAACAACTTCAAAAGGGCATAACTTGAGATTGGTAAATGATATGGACCTGAAACCAATGGGGTTGTTTATAGGACTCTTCAAGCTTTCCAAAAAGTCCAAGAACACCCTCATACCTTTAAAATTGAGGGAGATGTGCCCTTGCAAAGTTGGGAAATTTTGTGATGGTTTATGTTGAAAATAGAGGCTTAGAAGTAATTCTTTCCAAATGGGCTGCCCAATTTATGACCCAATCCATGTCACAACATCATGCACGACCCAATGGTGAGAAATTCTGATTTTTATATTTTTATTTGATATTTATTTGAATTTTATTCATTTTAAATCAAATTAAATCAAAATAAAACCTAAAAATCAAAGTTTGGACATGATTCTTCTTTTAAAAATTAATCAATGCTGTTTAAAATGATTTGATCTTGTACAAATTCGTCCTAGACCAAATTGGAAGGCAAATATTTGATTTTTTCACACTTTAAGATCATGACATTCCTTCACCATGAAGTCTTCCAAAAAGCCCATAAATCCATCATCTTTTGACCTAAATTCCTTCTGATATATATACAAAACATAACCCTAGCCTCATGGACGAATTTGGCAGCCTCAAAAATCAGTTTCAAACTTCACAAATTCATCAAAAAAACTCATAATCGGATTTTGGATTGGAGGTAGTTTCAACACATTCCAAGCACACCAATCTCTTCTATGATGATCATTGAACATGTCCAGACCTTTTACGTTGCCAAAATCAACTTCATATGCATAAACCGAATTGCTTAAACCTTGGTTTTGAATTTTTTCGATTTTGTTGTTTTATGCGTTTATGTTTGAATTTAACTATTGATTTGTGTCTATCTTGAAGCATGTAAACTTTCTGGGCGATTTGCTTTGAGTTTCGTGGACTTAGAGCCGTTTCACCATTGTTAGGGTTTGTCCTTCAAAATTGGGGTCTCATGATTTGGACCATATAAATGCTTGTTGTTGATGTAATAATACTGTATGAACTGTAAGGATTGTGTAGGTACGACCAATTTGGTGAAATTGCAGGAATATCATGAGATACGAAATTCGTAGGTTGAAGGTGGCAGGAAAAATCGTAGCAAAACTCGCATCAAAAATCGCAGGAAAACCTGCGAATTTGGAGGTTGAAGATGAGCTTTTGGCGCTCAGTTTGAAAATTCAAATTAATTGTTTTTTTATAATATGTTTGTATTGTAATTTTATCAGCAACGCGCATGTAGCCCAGTGGTAAGGGGAACGCATATGTGATCTGATGGCATGAGTTCGAACCTTGTCTCCAGCAAGTTTTTTTTTTGATATTTTCCATTTAATATGCATGTTTAATATATTATTATTAGTAGTTGTTTGGTCATCAGGAAGGCTCTCCCAGCCAGGCGGTAAGACGCGCGTATGAATGATCAAAGGACCTGGGTTCAACACCACCCCAGGCCTTTTATTTTTCTCATTATTTTCCTGGTTCATTGGTTTAAGGCATAAAACAAAGTGGATTTACTGTATTGTCACCTGCGCCTGGCTTGGCTTAATGGTTGGTGTTGTTGCTGGTAATCAGAAGGACATGGGTTCAAACCCAGCCAAGGTAAGTTCTTATTTTTGTCATTTTTTTTTCTATTTTGTTTTTTTTTAATTAATTTATTTGTTTTACAATTCCTAATAATAAAATAAATCATACATATATTAAAATTTTAACTCTCCAAAGGTTCTAAACTTTTTTTTTTTTTTTTATTATTTTGTTCCAAAATTTATTATTATAATGTATATATATTTATTAAAATATTTTGTATATAAGTTAACCCTAATTTTCAAAAAAACCTAAAAAATATTTTTCTAAATGAATTTTAATTTTGTAAGATCTAATTTTTATTTTCTAAATAATTTCTATTTCCTAATTCTTAGTATAGATATTATGTACATATTTCTTTAATGATAATTTTGTAAATATAATCTATTATTAGTAATATGTAAATATTTTTTGTTCATAATCTGAATTATATGTAAATAATTGAGCCTATAATATTTTAACTTTATAATTATAATATAATTTAATAATTTGTAAATTAAAATGATTGTTTGTTCATATTTGTTTTTTTTAATATAACTGTTTATGCTAAAAATTGTTAATTTCTTATTCTTATAATATTTTGATTAATTTTTATTATTATTACTACTAACCATATTATTTATTTTGCTTTATTAACTTTTATTATTATTTCATTAATTATTATTATTCACTAACCTCTTTTATTTTATTATCACTAATTTTTCTTGCTTATTATTCAATATTATTTATTATCACTAACCCAATTTTATTTTTATGTTTATTATCATTATTTTATTAATCTTGCTTACTAACCCCTTTATTTTCTTTTATTATTTATTGCTTATTCATTTATTATTTATTTTGCTATTTATTTTGCTTATTATGATTATTTTGTAATTGCTCATTGGATGTAAATTTTGTAATATTGTAATTATTATTTTTGCTATGGTTAGTAATTAGGGAGTGCTAATATGTATGTTATTTAAAATGAATTTAGATCATGTTAATATAAGATAATTAAAATAAACACTCACACACACGTAAGTCGATTTTTAATCGCCGTCTCACTTTCTAAGGTTATCCCTCAGGTTGCCTACGAATAATGGTCAAGTGGGGTGTATAAAGCAAGTCCCGTTCAAAAGATAAATCATCAAGTCCCTCATGGTTGCCCTTACGAATCAAGTCCCTTCGAAAAATGATGATAGTCCCTCATATGTGCTTAATACACCCCACAGTTGCCTTCATAAAACAAAATGTCCCTCACATGTCCCTTTACATCCAAGGTAAAGACTACCTACTCCTTAATAGTAGGGATAGTCTTACCAAGGAAAGGAAAAAAGAACAAGAAAGACTTTAAATTCTAGGGTAGGTTCCTTTTATGTACTTGCTCACTTCAAAAAATTTCAAACACTTAACATTTTCAAACAAATTTTCAAACAAGTTTTTACACATCCGTACATGGATTATTATCAACTATTCTGAAAATTTTTCTATTCACACACTACACTTTCAAAAACAATTTAAAGTGAGCTTAAGTACCTAAGAGCCCATGGATAACCATGGATGAAAAGGGTGCTAATACCTTCCCTTTTCATAACCTACCCCCCGGACCCAAAATATTCTCTTAAGGTCTTTCCTGTTCTTTTATACCCTTTCCTTTTGGATAAAATAAAAGTCGGTGGCGACTCTTGCTATCCGCAACATTACTTAAAGTCAGTTCTCCCACCGTGTTACACTTGGTAGCCTCCAGATGTAAGTGTGGTTATACACTGAACTGGGTTAACAAACTTCTGTGTTGTTTACTTTTCTTGCTATTTAAGTTTTGGTTAAATCTGTCAAGTGTTGGGACATCTCTTAGGACATCTCATACCTGATCACAGAATTTCAATTGGCATCAGAGCAGGCACCCTGCCTGTTTATACTGGGTGAGATCTAGGGAATACAAATTCTGGAAACATGGACAGAGATATAGGGTCAGTAAATAGACCACCTATTCTGGATGGATCAAATTATGACTACTGGAAACCAAGAATGATTGCATTCTTAAGATCACTTGACAACAGGGCCTGGAGAGCAGTCAACATTGGATGGGAACATCCTATCCAAGACACCAAAGATGGATCAAAAGTGTTGAAACCTGAAGAAGAATGGAGTAAGGAAGAAGAAGATTCAGCACTAGGCAACTCCAAGGCCTTAAATGCTCTATTCAATGGCATTGATAGGAACATCTTTAGACTTGTGCATCACTGTGAGCTAGCCAAAGAAGTATGGGATACTCTCAAAACAACTCATGAAGGAACATCAAAGGTAAAAATGTCAAGACTTCAACTTCTCACCACCAAGTTTGAAAATTTGAGAATGAAGGAAGATGAGACAGTTCATGAATTCTACATGAACATCTTAGAAGTAGCCAATACTTCTGGAGCTTTGGGAGAAAAAATGACTGATGAAAAACTTGTAAGAAAGATCCTCAGATCTTTGCCAAAAAGATTTGACATGAAAGTCACAGCAATAGAAGAAGCTCAAGACATATGCACTATGAAAGTTGAAGAACTCATTGGTTCCCTTCAAACATTTGAGATGGGAATGAATGACACAAATGTTAAGAAGAACAAAAGCATAGCTTTGGTAACAAACACTGATGAAGAAGAAGATGATGAATCAGAAACTGTTAAAAGTTTATCAGACAACATTGCTATGCTTGGAAGACAATTCAAAAAGATTCTCAGAGGAATGGAAGGCAAATCCAATCCTAGTGGAAGATACACAAACTCTTCTGAGAACAAGAGATCTTATGATGCTAACAGAAGGTCAAATTATACTGAAAAGACCAGTCAAGAAAAAGGAATCAAATGCCATGGATGTGAAGGATATGGACACATCAAGAGTGAATGTCCTACCTACTTAAAAAGGCAAAAGAAAGGACTATCTGTAACCTGGTCTGATGAAGACTCAGGAGGTGATTCAGAAGAAGAATCAGCTAAGCATATCACTGCTTTAGCTGGACTATGTGAGTCTGAAAGTGAATCCAGTGATGGAGAGCTTACTTATGAAGATCTTGAGCAAGCATTCAAAGATCTGTACAAAAGAAGCACTGAAATATGCAGTGAGGTTATAAAGCTAAAGAAGCAGAATGAGGCATTAGAAGATGAAAAATCAAGTGATCAAAAGATCATTGACACCTTGAAAAGTGAAGTAACTCTTCTCAACTCCAAGTTGGAACATATGTCCAAATCTGTTAGAATGTTGAACAGCAGCTCAAATACACTGGATGTTATTCTCAACAACAATAAGCACTCAGGGGATAAAAGTGGATTGGGATTTAACAGAGTACATAAAGATGAAGCTAGCTCTAGCAAAACAACTTCAAAATCCATACAGTCAAAAAAGATGTCCCAACAGATGCTTCAACATCAGGAAAAGAACACAAAGTCAAACATAATGTTCCAACAGATGTCTCAACATTCTGGAAAGAACAAAATGAAGAAGAAGTATCAAAGATGGAGATGCCATCACTGTGGAAGATTTGGACATATCAAACCTCATTGTTATAAGCTACATGGATACCCAAATCAGATGTGTCAGCAACCTTCTAAGCAGAAAATAGAAGCTAAAGTGCTGCATAGACATCAAAGAAATCAACAACCTCCTAAGCAGAAGACAGAAGTCATCAAGAAGGTATGGAGACCAAAAACTAGCATTCAGGCTGATCAAAGCTACATACCCAAGAACAAGATCAACAATCAATCTTGGAGATCTGCTGGTGAACAACACACAGGGCAAAGACATCAAAAGAAATCTCAACTCAAATGGTCAAAGAAAAGTGTTGCATATATAACACATACATCACTAAGAGTATTAGCTAAGGAAGACTGGTATTTTGACAGTGGATGTTCAAGACACATGACTGGATTGAAGAACCTGCTAGTAAACTTAAAGTCACATTCATCCAAGTATGTAACCTTTGGAGATGGAGCTAAAGGAGAAATCAAGGGAGTTGGGACCTTGGACTGTCAAGATGTTCTAAGACTGGATGATGTGCTGCTAGTTAAAGGTTTAACTGCTAACCTGATAAGCATAAGTCAATTATGTGATCAAGGGTACAGTGTAAACTTTACCAAAACTGAATGCATAGTGACTAACAAAGAACAAGAGGTTGTCATGAGAGGAGCCAGATCTAAAGACAACTGTTACATGTGGGAATCTCAGAACCTCAGTCTCACTTCAACTTGTTCTTTAGCTAAGGAAGAAGAAGTGAAACTATGGCACCAAAGACTAGGTCATCTTCATTTCAGAGGCATAAAGAAGATAATATATATGGATGCTGTAAGAGGCATTCCTAAACTGAAGATTGATGATGGCAAAATATGTGGTGAATGTCAAATAGGCAAGCAAACCAAGATGTCCCATCCAAAGCTCCAACATCTGACAACTTCCAAAGTTTTGGAACTTTTGCATATGGATCTTATGGGACCTATGCAGGTTGAAAGCCTTGGTGGTAAGAGGTATGCCTATGTGGTGGTTGATGACTTTTCAAGATATACATGGATAAATTTCATCAAAGAAAAGTCTGATGTATTTGATGTATTTAAAGAATTATGCCAAAGATTACAAAGGGAAAAATCCAGCTGTGTGATCAGAATAAGAAGTGATCATGGAAAAGAATTTGAGAATCAAAAGTTCTTAGATTTCTGCTCTTCAGAAGGAATCAATCATGAATATTCTTCACCTATCACTCCTCAACAGAATGGGATTGTTGAGAGGAAGAACAGAACTATTCAAGAATCAGCAAGAGCTATGATCCATGCTAAAAAGTTACCTTTGTACTTCTGGGCTGAAGCTATGAACACTGCTTGTTACATCCATAACAGAGTTACCTTAAGGAAAGGAACTTTGTCAACAATATATGAAGTCTGGAAGGGCAGAAAACCCACAGTTAAGTACTTTCATGTGTTTGGAAGCAACTGTTACATTCTGGCAGATAGGGAGCAAAGAAGAAAAATGGATCCTAAAAGTGATGAAGGGATTTTCCTTGGATACTCTATCAACAGCAGAGCATATAGAGTATTTAATTCTAGAACCAAGGTCATCATGGAATCCATAAATGTGATAATTGATGATGCTCCTACAGATGTCCCAGAAGATGTTGGAACATCTGCTGATATCAAGATTGAAGCTGAAGAAAAGAATGATCATTATAACTTCACTCAAACTGATACAAGGACAGAAGAATCCAGAAAACCTCCCTCCATCAGAATACAGAAAGATCATCCCAAAGATTTGATAATTGGTGATCCCAACAGAGGTGTGAGCACTAGATCAAGAGAAGTGATTTCAGGTTCTTGTTTTGTTTCTAAAATAGAACCTAAGAACATCAAGGAAGCTCTTACTGATGAATACTGGATCAGTGCTATGCAAGAGGAATTAGGTCAATTCACAAGGAATGAAGTATGGAATCTTGTTCCTAGACCTGACAACATAAATGTGATTGGAACAAAATGGGTGTATAAGAACAAGTCAAATGAACAAGGAGTTGTTACAAAGAACAAAGCTAGACTTGTAGCTCAAGGATACACTCAAATTGAAGGAGTAGACTTAAATGAAACCTTTGCACCAGTAGCAAGGCTTGAATCAATTAGACTACTTTTGGGAATTGCTTGTATCTTAAAGTTCAAGCTATTTCAAATGGATGTGAAAAGTGCATTTTTAAATGGTTACCTGAATGAAGAGGTATATGTAGAACAGCCTAAAGGATTTGTTGATCCAAGCTGTCCAAATCATGTATACAAACTGAAGAAAGCACTTTATGGTCTGAAGCAAGCTCCAAGGGCATGGTATGAAAGACTGACCACATTTCTTATCAAGCAAGGATACAGAAAAGGTGGAATTGACAAAACCTTGTTTGTTAAAGATGAAGAAGGAAATATCATAATTGCTCAAATATATGTTGATGATATTGTCTTTGGTGGGATGTCTGATAGGATGGTCAAACATTTTGTCAAGCAGATGGAATCTGAATTTGAAATGAGCCTAGTAGGTGAGTTAACCTACTTTCTTGGTCTACAAATAAAGCAAATGGAAGATTCAATGTTCATTTCCCAAAGCAAGTATTCCAAGAACATAGTCAAGAAATTTGGAATGGAAAATGTTACTCATAAGAGAACTCCTGCTCCCACACATTTGAAGCTGACTAAAGATGAAAAGGGTGAGAGTGTAGATCAAAGCTTATACAGAAGCATGATTGGAAGCTTGTTATACTTGACTGCTAGCAGACCTGACATAGCATTTGCAGTAGGTGTATGTGCAAGATATCAAGCTGATCCAAAAGTCAGTCATCTCAATCAAGTCAAGAGAATTCTTAAATATGTTAATGGTACTTGTGACTATGGCATAATGTACTTTCATGGGTGTAAACCAATTCTCACTGGCTTCTGTGATGCTGATTGGGCTGGAAGTGCAGATGACAGAAAAAGCACTTCAGGAGGATGCTTCTTTCTAGGAAACAATCTGATTTCTTGGTTCAGTAAGAAACAAAATTGTGTATCCTTATCTACAGCTGAAGCTGAATATATAGCAGCTGGAAGCAGTTGTTCTCAGTTGGTTTGGATGAAGCAAATGCTCACTGAGTACAATGTCCCACAGGATGTCATGACATTGTATTGTGACAACTTAAGTGCAATCAACATATCAAAGAATCCTATCCAACATAGCAAGACCAAGCATATTGATATCAGACATCATTTCATCAGAGATCTTGTAGAAGAAAAGGTGATTTCATTGGAACATGTAGCTACAAATCTGCAGTTAGCTGATATCTTTACCAAAGCATTGGATGCTACACAATTTGAGAACTTAAGGGGCAAACTGGGAATCTGTTTATGTGATATTTAGCAGTTAATGAGATGTGCCAACATGTCATATGACATTGTATGGCATAAGTTCCAGATGGCAAAACCAGTCTGGACAAGAACCTTGGGAATTCCATTCCTAATAATTTGCAATGTAACGGCTACTTATTTAGTAACTACTTATAATCAGCTATCAAGATTCTCATCATTCTATCACAAGCGAATCTCATTAACTAGCTATTCTTCAGAAATCATCAACCCTAAAGCTCTTCATCCATATTCCTCATCAATGTCTCAAAACCCTAACACTCCTGAAGAAGTTCTCAACAAAGAAGACGTAGTTCATGCAACTCCCATCTCTGTAGTACCAATGAAATCAACCCCATTGGACGAACTCAGAGGAAGTGCTTCTCACACTAAAAATCCAAGAACTCCAAAGAGAGCTAAAGATCAAGTCTGCAGCAAAGCCAAAGGAGGCATTCCTTCTCCAGCCAACATGCCTCCAAAATCTTCTGACTATGTGGATGCTTCCATCAAGGAGATAGTCAACAAGATTCTTTTTGAACAGAGAGTGGTTAGTGGGATTTCTATTCCTCTGAACACCATGCCTGCTCCTCAAGAAGAACAAGCTCAAGCTGCAGAGGACACTCCTGCTCAACAGGATGTCCCAATAGATGTTGGAACATCTGAGGATGAGAAAAAGAATTCATCTGATGCTGATATTGAACAAACTGAGGACCAGAAACAGGCCTCAAATGAAAGTGATGAAGAAGACTCTGAGGATCAGACCAAAGCCTCAAATGAAGATCAAATCTCTGCTGATCAACCAGCTGAAGAGGAGACTGCTCAATCTCCTCCTGTGGTGAATCTGGAGCAGGACTCTGATACAGAGATCATAGCCTCTGTAAGACCTAGCATAGCCAAAAGGCTCAGGTCTAGAAAAGGCAAGATGCAACCTGAACCTGAAATTCCTGAGAAGAAGAAAGCTTCCCCAAAGAAAGGCAAAGCTAAAGCTGCCTTTGGTCCAACAAAACAATGGAGTAAAGTCCAAACTCAGAAAAGAAAAGCTGTCACCCCATCAGACTCAGATGTTGAATCAGATGTCCCAACATCTCCTCCCAAAAAGAAACCAGCACCATCTAGGGCTTCATCTGCTGTTCCAGAAGCCCCCTTGGACAACATATCATTCCATCATGTCTCTAGTGTCAACAGATGGAAGTTTGTGTACCAAAGAAGGGTTGCCCTTGAAAGAGAACTGAGCAGCAATGCACTTGAGTGCACTGAAGTGATTGACCTCATCTCTGCTGCAGGCCTCTTCAAAACAGTCTCAGATCTCTCTCCCTGCTATGAACTTCTTGTCAAAGAATTCATTGTTAATCTTCAGGAAGATTGTGCCAATGGTAAGTCCTCTGAATTTATAAAAGTCTTTGTTAGAGATAGGTGTGTAGAGTTCTCTCCTCAGATCATCAACCAATACCTAGGAAGAGAAACAGTTGGACCAAATGAGCTAGGCAAAACAGATAACCAAGTCTGCAAGGTTATCACTGCAAACCAGGTCAAGGCATGGCCTGTTAAAGGAAAGCTCTCAGTGAGCATGCTAACAAGAAAATATGCCATGCTGAACAGGATTGGTACAGCAAACTGGGTGCCTACCAACCACACTTCTTCAATCTCCACTGGTCTGGCCAGGTTTATCTTTGTTGTGGGAACTCAGACTAAGCTGGATTATGGTGCTTACATTTTTGATCAGACCTTGAAGCATGCCAGCTCTTCTGCAACAAAGCTACCAATAGCTTTTCCTTCATTGCTGTGTGGTATAGTGTTAAGCCAATATCCTGGGATTCTAACTGAGAAGGACACAGTCTGCAAGAGAGAAAGCCCCCTGGCATTTCACTACAAACTGTTCCTCAGTCATCATGCAGCAGATGTTGAAGCACCTTCTGGGACATCTGCAGGTCCTTCAACTACTAAGACTCCAATCTCCAAGAAGGCATTAATTGCTGAACTCAAGAGCACTTGCAAAGAGCTTGAAGCTAGAAAGCAGAAGCTTGAGGAAATCATTCAAAGGCTGGAGAGTGAAGGAGATCAGAAAGCTGCATCTGATGAAGAAACTGCCTCTGAAGAAGAAACTGAAGCTGATGAAGAAACTGAGAGTGAAGAGTCTGAGTGATCATTGTATGTGAGGCAATTGTAATGACAACACTGCTTTGTATTTCTGGTTTAGTGTCTTTGGCCCCATAATTTGTGTCTAACAAGGGGGAGAACAACAACAACCAAAATGTATTGCTGTTTTATTTTGAATGAAAAATCTGTTTGTTTGTTTTTGAACTGAATCAGTGTGTTTTAATAAACATTTCTGTTGCAACAAGACTGGATACTTATAGGTTTGAGGGGGAGTAATCTCAAATATGAATCAACAGAAAAGTAGGATTATACTCTGATAAAAGAACTTCTGCTGCACTCTGAAAACCAGAAAAGATGTTAGCCAAAAATTAGCCAAAGGGGGAGTTTGTAGATGTCTTGAATTGGCAGAATTTTTGACCAACAAGAAATATTGAATTCAGTTCAGAATGTCCTATCAAATGTTGGGACATTGTCAAACAGAGTATATGAACTTATTTCAGGATGTCTTATCAGATGTTGGGACATTGTGTTAATGACTTAAGTTCAGTTTTTCAGGATGTCCCAACAGATGTTGAGACATCTCAAACCTGATACCAGAATTAATTCTTGACTAACTGATCAGAGATATTTAAGGAGAGTTATCTGGAATTAATTAATGATGGATAAAAACAGAACAAGGCGCATCTGTAGGGAGTTTTATATTGAGGATTCAGATTAAAACAGAAGGCCTAAATCACCTAGAATCTAGGAAGCAACAAACCCTAAATTCAAGGTGGAAGCTGCATGCGCATTAGGGCTGGATCATTCTACAGAAAGCCCAAATTACAGATACCTATTTAATCAACAGAAACTCATAGAATTGAGTACGAATTTCAGAAGACCAAATAGGGTGTCTAGAATTTTAATAGCAGGTTGTTTTTAATTGTACCACTTGATGAGCTTTTAAGCATAAGTGCATTTGTAACTTGATTGAAACTGTGAAGTAAGATCAAGCTGTATTGTTTGAAGAATGTCTTCAATTTTATTAAACTTGTAAACTTGATCACTGTGTGATTGAGGGGGAGTGAGTAGGGTACTCTTATCTAAGTTGTGTCTTAGGTAGAAATTGCATTGGGTAGTTATTAAGTGATAGATTAAACAGGGTGGTTTAGGTCTAGAATTAATATTACTTATAGTGGATTTCCTCCTGGCTTGGTAGCCTCCAGATGTAAGTGTGGTTATACACTGAACTGGGTTAACAAACTTCTGTGTTGTTTACTTTTCTTGCTATTTAAGTTTTGGTTAAATCTGTCAAGTGTTGGGACATCTCTTAGGACATCTCATACCTGATCACAGAATTTCAATTTCTGGGCAAGAACATTGGAGAAACATGCCCTAAACCGAAAACCACCATTGTTAGGGTTTGAGTTCTCAAATTGGGAATTCACGATTTATTAGAGATAAATGAATTTTGAGAACATGGTTATGATGTATAAACTTCATATGTTTGATCTGGACTGTCAATTTGAATTAATGTTGTTGTTTGCTTGATGTTCCAAAAACCTAGGATTTCTGGTTTATGAACACCCAAGAAATTTCGCAGGAAAAATCGTATCAATTTTCGCAGGGAATTCAAGGAATAAGAAGAAGTTTCGCGCGTTTGAAATTTCAAATATTTGAAATTATATTTTATGGATTGGTTTCTGTTTTGTTTAACAGTTGTGTGGTAGCTCAGTTGGCCAAAGGATGCGCGTGTATTGTTGGATGACTGGAGTTCGAATCCTGGCTGTGGCAGTTTTTCATATTTTTCTCTTTTAACTATTAAACTTAATATATTATGAATTATAGTTACTATTATATCAGATGCGCCCTCCCGGCTGGAATGGAAAGTGTGTTTGTGTGCAATGTAAAGGTCCTGGGTTCGATCCCCCCCAGGCCTTTTGTTTTGTTTATTTTTCATGATTTCTTCAGGAACAACAACAAAAGCAATTGGATCCTTTTCTTTGTCACCTGCGCGCGCTGGCCCAGTGGAGAGTCTTGCTGGCTGGAGTTCTTGGAGGCAAAGGGGCTAGGTTCAATTCCCAGCCAAGGTAAGTTTCTTTTTTTTATTATTTGTTTTGATTGTTTATTAATATTGTTAATTTTAATTAAAACTTTAATTTAATAAACCCTAAAAAAATATTTTCATAAAAAACCCTAATTTTTCTTCTATGTGACATTTAATTTTTTAATTTTTAATTTATCATTTAATCATATATGTATATTATATAATTTGTTTATAACTTAATTCTTATATATAAATAATTTTCAATATATGTTTTAAATTAAAATTCTTAATTTTTGTTAATATGATAGTATGATATAAATTGTTCATAATTTTTTTTATTGTATATAAATAATTGTTAATATATGTTTAAAAATAGTTAAAAATTGCTAATTTAATTTTATAATTATAATTCTATTTTCATAATATGTTCATAATTAATTTAATTTTATAATTTACATATAACTTAAAATTTTATAATAATTAGTAAAATTGCTCATATTTTCTTATTGATCTTAAATAATTGTTTATATAAAAATTGGATTTTTTTAATTATTATAATATTCTTGCTTATTTCATTATTGTTATTATTAATTATGTTTATTTTTTTTATATTTATTATTACTAACCACATTGTGATTATTTTTATTTTCACTAACCCAATTATTACTATTATATTTTGCTTATTTATTTAATCTGCTTTTATTATTATCATGTAATTGTTCCTTGGTGTAATATTTAGTAATAATATTTATTGTTTATATTTTTATGCTATGGTTAGTAAATAGGGAGTGCAAAAACATACTTGTAATATAAAATTAATTTAGATCACAAATTTAAAGATAAATATTAAAATTGTACACTCACACACGTAAGTCGATCTTTAATCGCTATCTCACTTCCTTAGGGATACCTCTCATGTTGCCTAATCAAAAAGGTCAAGTAGGGTGTATAAAGCAACGTCCCTCAAATTCACATCATCTAGTCCCTTAACAAATCAAAGATCAAGTCCCTTTCGAATGTTGCCTTCGTAATGATCTAGTCCCTTTCGAATAAAGATGATAGTCCCTTCAAAATTGCTTATACACCCCACAGTTGCCTAAATAAACAGATGTCCCTTCACTTGTCCCTTACATCCAAGGTAATGACTACCTATTCCTTAATAATAGGGATAGTCTTACCATTTAAAGGATTCAAGAACAGAAAAGACTTAAACTTAGGGTAGGTTCCTCTTAAGATACTTGCTCACTCTTTAAAACATTTCAAACTCTTCACACATTTTAAACAATTTTCAAAACAAAGGTTTTTTACGCATCCGTACATGGATCATTATCAAACTCTTAAGAAAATTTCTATTCACACACTTCACATTTCAAAAACATTTTAAAGTGAGCTAAGTAACTAAGAGCCCATGGATAACCATGGATGTAAAGGGTGCTAACACCTTCCCTTTACATAACCTACCCCCCGGACCCAAAAATCTTTTAAAAAGGTCTTTCCTATTCTTTTATGCCTTTCCTTTGGATAAAATAAAAGTCGGTGGCGACTCTTGCTATCCGCAACATAACTAAAGTCACTTCTCCCACCGTGTTACAGAACTGGCGACTCTGCTGGGGATTTAATAAAAGAGGGGTACCCTTAGGAATTAGATCACTTTAAAATTGTTTGCCTTGTTTGCTTTATACTTATCTGTTGGGTGCTCTTATGTGTGAAAGATCCTAACCCGGATCTAGTGTACCTTAGGTAAATGGCAATAGACCAAGGAAATTGTACGGCGTATACCGATATGGTTGATCTGGTGGCCATAGTTAGTGTGACTTCTTGGTTGGTGCTTATGTTCCTTAAGTCAAGTTGAGGATAATATGAGGCTGCCATATGTTGTCAATGCACTAACTAACTTTTAGAACCCTAGTTATCCCATCTTGGCCTTTAGAAAAGTAGTGAGATAACCGGCTTTGGTGAAGACTGAAGTTGGTTGATACTCGATACTACACTCATTGAGATCTTAAACTTGGAGGGTTTTGGTTGGCAAGTAAGTTGCCTACTGAACAACCACCCTTGTGAAGGATCAATGATTTTGAGATCCCTTAGAACCTGGTTACTTTTGTAGGACAGGATGAACCATCTAAACTTCAGGGGAGGGTACTCACCTTTGAACCTCATGCAAGCCTTTCAACCTAGGGCTATGGTGTGACTTGTTTGTGTGTGCCACATGTTTGTGATTGAGCATAACATCATAACATCATCATGCATCATAAGCATAGCATTTTCACTAACCATTTCAAGGACCAAGGGATTTATCTTTGTTCTTTGTTGCAGGTCATGGCTTCTGCTCGTAGAAACACTATCAGGATCAACTTTGTAGGCATACCTGCTAAGCTTAAAGAGTTGGTCTCTCAAGTTTCTGAAAACTCTCAATTCATCCAGAGACATGGTCACCTACTGGATTTAGTCACTTAAGGGTTCAATGAAGACATGATGAGTGTTCTGTTTCAGTTCTTTGATCCTAAACATCATTGCTTCACATTCCCCGACTATCAGTTGGTTCCTACAATGAAAGAGTTCTCCAAACTATTGGGTATACCTATCTTTGATCAGAAACCATTCACAGGCTTGGAAAAAGAGCCTAAACCTGAAGTCATTGTTGCAGCCCTACATTTAAAGAAATCAGACATTGTTCTAGAAACAAGAAGTGGAGTTAAGGGTATTCTTGCTAAGGTACTGATGGAGAAAGCTCAAGTGTTCCTGAAAGCTATGAGTTATGATGCTTTTGAGGAGATCTTAGCCCTATTGATCTATGGCTTAGTATTGTTCCCCAATCCAGATCAGTTCATAGACGTACACGCCATCAACATATTTCTGACTCGCAATCCAGTGCCTATATTACTTGGAGACATCTTACACTCTCTTCATACCCGTACTACGAAGACACGAGGAACTCTGATGTGTTGTATACCTTTACTATCTAGGTGGTTTATTTCTCACCTTCCTCGATCAGTGATGAAGAATGAACAAGGGTTCAGGTGGTCCAAGAGGATCATGTCACTATCTCATTCAGACATTCATTGGTGCTCTAGATCTATGGAGAATGTTACTATCATTGACCGTTGTGGGGAGTTCCTTAATGTGCCACTCCTTGGCATAAGAGGGGGCATTACCTACAATCCTTCCTTAGCTCTACGTCAGTTTGGTTACGCTCGGAGTGATGGTCCTCATGACATGTTGATTCAGGGTATTGTGTTTGACTACGACAACGATCTGCAAGGTTATCGTCAAAGGTTCATACGAGCATGGGGTAAAGTGAACAAGGTTGACAACAAGACTCTGGAGCCTAAGTACACTATTCCTATGGAAGCTTATCTCAGATGGGTGTGATCTCGTGCTCAGACTCTCATGATGCCATATCCTGCTATCCTGCCAGTTACCATGGAACCTGTTGCTGAAGGAGATACTACTTATACCATCCTTCACCCAGACATGCCTACTGACATGGAAGATTTACAGAGATCCTGGATCCAGCTGAAGGAGCAAAGGGATATTTTCGAGGCTCATTACAAAGCAAGCCAAGAAAGAATCCTGGAACTAACAAAGCAACTTCACGAGGAACGGAATCTCAACTCATACCTCAACACAAAGAGGAAACGTCCATGGGAGACTTAAAACCCCATCTCTTGTATTTATTACATTTCATTTTCTGTAAGCCCAAGAGGCAAAACAAATTTATTACTAATAAAAGTTTACCTTCTTGTTTGTTTAAGCAAATTTAAATCCTGCGGTCCTTGAAAACATTGCATATACATTCCATATCATTGCATCACAGGTTTATTGTGCACAGGTTTCTTATCTTCTCGCTGTTTATTTCAGCAATGGCTCTTGAACAAACAGTTAAGGATCTCCAGGCACAGAATGCACGGTTCCAAGAGCTGATCCTGGACTTGTCCAAGGGGCAGGATGAATTGAAGACACTGCTGGCCAAGAAGACTAAGAAGACCAGAAGGTCAGGTGGCCTGATCAACATGGGAAGAAGGTTCAGAGGTCCTGTCAAGACCAAAGAACAAGTTGAAGACTATGAGTCTGAAGAGTCTGAGAAAGAGGGAGGCAGTCTCCACAACACAATGGGGGATTCTGATTCTGAGGCTAACTACTATCATGAGCCTAATGAGGACAAGTTCAAGATGCTGGTAGATAGAATGGATGCTATGGAATTACAGAAATCTTCTGGGCTGGATTTTGAAAACCTGAGTTTGATATCTGGGGTGGTTATACCCATTGGTTTCAAGGTTCCTACTTTTGTTGTTTATGATGGTGTCTCTTGTTCCAACCCCATACTGCTGATAAAAAGTTGTGGATCCATTTCTTCCAAGAGAGCTTATCTGGAGCTCAATTGGAATGGTACTACCAGTTGGAGAGTGTCAACATCCGGGATTGGAATGATCTTGCTGAAGCCTTCTATAAGCAGTATCAATACAATGCTGACTTAGCTCCTACTCGCATGCAACTTCAGAGTATGTCTAAGGGTGCTAAAGAGAGCTTCAAGGAGTATGCTCAGAAGTGGAGAGACTTGGCTGGAAGAGTGCAACCACCTCTAACTGACAGGGAATTGGTTGATATGTTCATGTGTACGTTGAATGGTCCTTTTTACAGTCATCTCATTGGAAGCTCATCATCTGGCTTCACTGAGTTGATAATGACAGGAGAACATGTAGAAAGTGGTATCAGGAGTGGCAAGATTCAAGTAGGTGCTTCCTCATCAGGTGCTGCAAAGAAGCCTCCCACCGGGAAGAAAGAGCCAAATGCTGTTTATGGTCAACCTTATCGTAATAGGAGGCATTAGTCTGTGAGTGCAGTTCATATCTCCAATCCAACTACTGCAACAACAGAGCAGCCACAGGGAAATCAACAGAGGGCTAGAAGGCAGTTCACTAAGATCAACATGTCAATGGCACAAGCATTGCAACACTTGTTGAAGGCTGAACTTATCACTCTGAAAGATGCTCCTTAGAATCCTAATGTTACTTCTCCCAGGTACAATCCTAATGCACGATGTGCATATCATTCAAACTGCCAGGGACATGATACCAATAGTTGATGGGTATTGTAGAACAAAATTCAAGATATGATTGAGGCTGGAGAAATTGAGTTTGACCCTCCGGGTACTCCAAATGTGATCACTGCTCCCATGCCAAATCATGAGAAGACTGTCAATGCAATTGATGAAGATTTACATATTTATTTAGTTGCAGAGTTGACCACACCATTGTCTGTTATCAAGAAGAAGCTAGTACAAGCTGGGTTCTTTCCAGGTTGTCGTGAAGATTGTTTGTATTGTACCTATAAGCCGGATAGTTGCTGGAGATTGAGAGATGGAATTCAACGTCTCATGGATAAATATACCATAGTGTTTGAGAGGACTCCATCTTCTGTAGAGAGTATGGTGGATCATATTACTAAAGGTAGGAAGATTGAAGAGGTGGATATGGTTGATAAAGTACCAGTAAGGATCACTTCCAAGGGACCTGTTAAAATCACTCATAAGGGTCCAATTAAGATTACTGCTGAAGGCCCTGTGAAGATTGTTGTTGAAACTAGAGTGGCTCCTCTGGTCATTACCACTCCTGGTCCTATTCCGTATACGTCTGATAAAGTTGTGCCTTGGCATTATGGGTCTGATGTTTATATCCATGGTATTAAGCAAGAACCCTTAGTTGATATGCCTGTTGATGTTGATAATATTGCTGGATCCAGTAAGATCACACGAAGTGGAAGAGTCTTCTCTCCTCCAATTACTTCCAAGAATGCAGTTACTCCAGCTGCTACCTCCACCACTGATGCTCGGGGCAAAGGTCCTGTTATTGAACCTATATCTACTGATGTGCCGGCTGCTGATGATCTAGTTAAGTAGATGGAAGAAGTATTGAAAATCATTCGCAAGAGTGATTATGACATTGTTGATCAATTGGGGCATACTCCCTCCAAGATTTTCATGCTGTCTTTGTTGTTGTGCTCCGAGGCTCATGCCAAAGCCTTGATCAAGTTTCTGAAGACTACTCATGTACCCAGTGAAATTTCTGTTGACCAGTTTGAAAATTGTGTTGCACACTTGACCTATGATAATGGGTTAGGTTTCTCTGATGCTGATTTGACTCCTGCCAAGAGGGATCATAACAGGGCTCTGCATATCTCAATTGAATGCAGGGGCACTACCCTGTCACATGTATTGATAGACAATGGTTCCTCTCTGAATGTGTTGCCCAAAGAAGTCCTGAATAAGCTGAGTCCTGAAGATGCTGTGTTGAAGCCCAGTAATATAGTGGTGAAGGCTTTTGATGGTTCGAGAAGAGTGGTGCATGGAGAAATTGATCTCCCAATCAAAGTTGGTTCTCAGGTTTTCAAATGCTACCTTTTATGTTATGGATATTCGTCCGTCATATTCTTGTTTGCTGGGACGTCCCTGGATCCATGGGGCAGGTGCTGTAACTTCCACATTACATCAGAAGCTGAGATATCCGGTAGAAGGAAAGGTTGTTACTGTCTATGGAGAGGAAGAATATTTTGTTAGCCATGTAAACACCTTCAAGTATCTGGAAGTGGAAGGTGAATATGTTGAAACTCCGTGTCAGACGTTTGAAGTGGTTCCTTGGGTTGTTAGTAATTATGAAGCTCCTCCTGTTGTCAAGAAAGTTCCTGTGGTCACTAGAGTACCTCCAACAATGGCCTCCCTTAAATATGCTAGAGCTGTGGTGGATGAAGGTGGTTGTACTATTTGGGGTCAGCTTCCTGATATTCCATACAAGTCTGACAAATTTGGTTTGGGTTTCACTGCAGAATCCCAGAAGGCTGTTCGTCGTGCTCGTGCTGTTCGTATCACCAATCAGGGGATTATGAAAAACCAAATCAATGTTGTGGGTGACTATGATGAAGACTACAACTTGGATGCTTGGATTTTTCCTACTGTGGGTGCTGGACTCAATAACTGGAAAGCTGAAGATGTTATTCCTATCTCCTTTAGTCAGGAGTAAATACTATTACTGTGTTGTTACTTTTAAGTTTGTAATTTCTTGAACAATTAAAACTTTCAAGCCTTGTGCCTTACCCGGGGCACAATGGTGTGCTTATTACGGGCTGTCATTTCATTTGCATACTTCATTCAATAAAAATCAGTGGACGTTGCGTTTTCGTAAATATTGTGTTCCTTGTCTTTCTTTTATTTTTGCTTATCAGCTATGTGTTCTTACACACACCCACGTCACTAAAATGCAGATCCTCATCCACTCTGGATCCTGTTGATAACAGTTCTACTATTGCCAATTATAATTTTGAGAATCCGATCTATCAAACTGAAGATGGAAATGAGGACGATTGTGAAGTACCTGTAAAGCTTGCTAGGTTGTTACAACAAGAAGATAAAGCTATACAGCCACATGAAGAGCCAGTCGAAGTTGTGAATCTGGGAACTGAAGAAAACAGGAAAGAGGTCAAAATAGGGGCTGAATTAGAGGATAGTGTCAAGAGCAGACTGATTCAGATGTTACGTGATTATGTGGAGATCTTTGCTTGGTCCTATGAAGATATGACATTGTGGTTCACCGTTTACCAGTGAAAGAAGATTGTCGTCCAAAGAAGCAAAAGGTTCGTCGTATGCGTCCTGAAATGTCAGAGAAGATCAAAGCAGAGGTAATGAAACAGTTCAATGCAGGGTTCTTAGCAGTGACTTCTTATCCTCAGTGGGTTGCAAATGTGGTACCGGTACCTAAGAAAGATGGTAAGGTACGTATGTGTGTAGACTACAGGGATTTGAACAAGGCCATCCCCAAAGATGACTTTCCACTTCCTCATATTGATGTTCTGGTAGACAACACTGCTCAGCATAAAGTATTCTCTTTTATGGATGGTTTCTCTGGTTACAATCAAATCAAGATGGCTCCTGAAGATATGGAGAAGACAACATTTGTTACACAGTGGGGCACTTTTTGTTATAAGGTGATGCCATTTGGTTTGAAGAATGCAGGGGCAACATATCAGCGTGCTATGGTGGCTTTGTTTCATGATATGATTCATCACGAGATAGAGGTATATGTGGATGATATGATAGCCAGGTCCCAAAATGAAGAGCAACATCTTGATCATTTACATAAATTGTTTGAGAGGTTGAAGAAATACAAGTTGAGATTGAACCCAAACAAGTGTACTTTTGGAGTTAGATCTGGAAAGCTCCTGGGTTTCATAGTCAGTAGAAAAGGTATTGAAGTGGATCCTGCAAAACTGAAAGTTATACGAGAGATGCCAGCCCCCCGTACTGAGAAGGAAGTTAGAGGTTTCTTGGGACGATTGAATTATATTGCAAGATTTATTTCCCAATTAACTGCCATCTGTGAGCCAATCTTCAAGTGATTGAAGAAAGATCAGGTGATGGAGTGGAATGATGAGTGCCAGACAGCCTTTGATGAAATCAAGAAATATCTGCTAGAACCTCCAATTTTGATGCCACCAGTTGATGGAAGACCCTTGATTATGTACTTAACAGTGTTAGACAACTCAATGGGGTGTGTATTGGGGCAACATGACGAGTCTGGTCGAAAAGAGCAGGCAATATACTACCTTAGCAAAAAGTTTACCGACTGTGAAACAAGATACTCACTGCTCGAGAAAACTTGCTGCGCTTTGGCATGGGCTGCTCGCCGACTAAGACAGTATATGTTGACTCATACTACCTTGTTGATTTCGAAGATGGATCCAATCAAGTACATATTTGAGAAACCTGCTCTCTCCGGAAGAATTGCAAGATGGAAAATGATCTTGACAGAATATGACATACAGTATACTACTCAGAAGGCCATTAAAGGAAGTATTGTGGCAGATCATTCGGCTCATCAAGCAGTAGATGATTACCAGTCAATGAGTTTTGAGTTCCCCGATGAAGACATTATGATTATTACCAAAGAACCTAGACAATATGACGGACCTGAACAAGGATCCCGATGGACTATGGTTTTTGATGGTGCTTTTAATGCACTTGGTAATGGTGTTGGTGTTGTGATTAGTTCCCCTAAAGGTTGTCATACCCCGATTACTGCCAGACTCTGTTTCTATTGTACCAATAACATGGCTGAGTATGAGGCATGTATCCTGGGTATCAAAGCTGCCATTGATATGAAGATTCAGTTCCTAGACGTGTATGGAGATTCAGCCCTGGTAATAAGTCAGATTAAAGGAGATTGGGATACCAAGCATGATAACCTCATTCCTTACAGAGAGCATGTGTTGTCTTTGATCCCACATTTCAAAGAGATTACCTTTGGACATATTCCACGAAGAGAGAATCAATTGGAAGATGCCTTGGCCACCATGGCATCCATGTTTGAGATCAGTTGGGATGATGAAGCTCCCAAGATTACTATTGATAGATTTGAAAAGCCTGCATACTGCAATGAGATTGACACTGAAGGGATAGAGGAGAAGCCTTGGTTCTATGAAGTAAAAAGATATCTTGAAGCTCAGGAGTTCCCTGAAGGGGCATCTGTCAAAGATAGGAAGTTTCTGAGAAGGTTTTCTGCCAAGTTCTTTTTGAGTAATGGGATTTTGTACAAGCGCAATCATGATTCTACTTTGCTTCGTTGTGTGGATAAGAAGGAAGCAACAGAGATTATGGAAGACATGCATGATGGGATCTTTGGTACCCATTCTAGTGGTCATACTATGGCAAAGAAGATACTGAGAGCAGGTTACTATTGGTCTACCATGGAAGCTGATTGCTATCAACATTCCAGAACATGTCATAAGTGTCAAATCTATGCTGATAAAGTGCATATACCTCCATCACCATTGAATGTGTTGACTGCTCCTTGGCCTTTTGCCATGTGGGGCATTGATATGATTGGTGAGATTAAACCTACTGCTTCTAATGGGCATCGCTTCATCCTGGTTGCTATTGATTACTTCACGAAGTGGGTGGAGGCAGCTTCATTTGCGTCTGTTACCAAGAATGTTGTGGCTCGATTCATTAGGAATAATCTTATATGTAGGTATGGCATCCCTGAAAGGATTATTACTGACAATGGCTCTAATCTGAACAACACTATGATTACTGATCTCTGCACGCAGTTCAAGATTAAGCATCACAACTCTTCTCCGTATCGTCCAAAAATGAATGGGGCAGTTGAAGCTGCTAATAAGAACATTAAGAAGATTGTACAGAAGATGACTGTTACTTACAAGGATTGGCATGAGATGTTACCATTTGCTCTTCATGGTTATCGTACTACAATACGTACTTCAACAGGGGCAACCCCATTCTCCTTAGTCTATGGTATGGAAGCAGTTCTGCCCATTGAAGTTCAGATCCCCTCCTTAAGAATTATGAAGGATGCAGGCTTGGATGAAGATAAGTGGATTCAGACTCGACTGGACCAGATAAATTTGATTGATGAGAAGAGGCTAGCAGCAGTTTGTCATGGCCAGATGTACCAGAAACGAATGATCAAAGCTTTTAACAAGAAAGTTAAGCCAAAGGTATATCAGGCTGGTGACTTGGTAATCAAGCGTATCATATTACCACAGGGTGATCCTAGGGGCAAGTGGACTCCAACATATGAAGGACCATTTGTAGTCAGGACAGTATTCTCAGGAGGTGCCATGATACTTACTACTATGGATGGTGAAGACTTCCCGCAGCCTGTAAACGCAGACATAGTTAAAAAATACTACGCATGAAAAGAGACCCGCTAGGTTGATTGGCCTAGGCAAAAATAAGGGCATCCCGGCAAACCAAAAGGGTTTGGGCAAAAATTAGGGATATATATATAAAAAGATGTACACCCGGCAAGTCGAAAACCTGAAAAGGCGGCTTGGGCAAAAAAGGGTATCCCGATGGATTGAAAACCTGAAAGGGCAATCCAGGCAAAAGTTAGGGATTAAAGCGTATGACTATGTCTCGTTTGGATCACCCATGAAACTGCGACCAGTTGTGTTACTTACTCAAGTTTGAACAGATAAAGCTCAATCCAATCGTTTCCGTCTCAACAGCAGAAGATGAGATACTTGAAGATAATGGCAATAGTAGAATTGAAACTCAATAGGATTATTTCCCACATAGCTGATTCTCCTTGTTTTGTAAAATTTTATGACAAAATTCTCTTACTAGGGTTTATGTCTCCTTGTACAAACTTACCCATGTATGGGTCACTTTTTGATATAAATAAAATTCCATTTTTGAATCCAGATTTACTTTTACCCTATTTACATAAGCGAAACGTCCATTGGTTGTGTTTGAATGTATGTATGCTTTTGAATATGATTGATGTTTACCAGAAATGCATGTATGCTTAATATGATTGATGTTTACCAGAAATGCATGAAAATGCAGTAATAATATTTACTAAGGACGAACGAGGGAAGGATTCCAACGAAGCTTCATCAGGTTCACCCCTACAAGACAGTTACAAATCCCCAGTAGGGCAAATCCATCTTCATGAAGTACTTCAAGTCACATCTCCCCTGGAATTTATATCCATTTCTTTTATCCTCATACGGATATTCGGGAATTTACTTTCCAATAGGAGTACGATGAACGAAGACGGGAGGTTATGCATACCCTACTATCAAACGAAGACGGGAGGTTATGTATACCTTGCTATCCCCAACAGACGGAAGGTTATGTATACCCTACTATTAAACGAAGACGGGAGGTTATGTATACCTTGCTATCCCCAACAGACGGAAGGTTATGTATACCATACCATCAAACGAAGACGGGAGGTTATGTAACAAGACGGGAACGAGTTCCTCATATTCTTCAGCAACGAATCGGGATTTATTTTCCCTGGCCAGCAGTTGTTATACGAAGATATCCAGACACTTCAGGCAGCATCATATCATACATACATCATTTACATCATACCATAACATACATACACATAAATATATAATACATTACTTAGGTGCATCATATTATACATGCATACATAATGCATAGGCTAATATTATCACACAGAATGCTACCTTGTTTTCAGGTTAATTCTCCAGCAGACAGTCCTCATTAACAATTTGTGACTATTGGGCCGTCGTTTATCTTCCCAAAAGTTATCATTTCCTCAGGACGTTGTTATCCTCCTGAAAGCTATCAATCCCTCAGGACGTTGTTTATCCTCCTGAAAGCATATAATTTCCTCAGAACGTTATTTATCCTTCTGAAGGCATCACTTCCTCAGGATGTTGTTTATCCTCCTGAAAGCATATTATTTCCTTGGGCCGTTGTTTATCTTCCCAAAGGTTACCATTTCCTCAGGACGTTGTTTATCCTCCTGAAAGCATATCATGACTATTGGGCCGTTGTTTATCTTCCCAAAAGTTATACTTATACCTCAGAACGTTGTTCATCCTTCTGAAAGCATATCATCACCTCAGGACGTTGTTTATCCTCCTGAAAGCATATCATTTCCTCAGAACGTTGTTTATCCTTATGAAGAGCATACCAATACCTCGGGACGTTGTTTATCTTCCTGAAAGCTATCACCGTTACCTCAGGACGTTGTTTATCCTCCTGAAAGCTATCATTATATCTTCATATTTTGGACTGCTTTATCCTCCAAGAAATGTATCCAAGTGGCATCTTTAAGCCCACTCAAGCATATTCAACTAGCCATCACTATCACTCTACGCACCGGTGAGTGCAAATTTTTGGGCTTTTGTGTTCAATCCCCTTCAACCTTCCAGGTCACGACTGGCACATATACCAATCTAACCCCTCAGGTTTCAGAAAATTGAACAGGGGCAGCTGTTGCACCCCAAAATTTGCCCTCACAATACAAGACTTTGTGTGCTAAGAAGATTCACAAGGTTCACAAGACCTTTCATGAGGTTCATGAAGTTTACAAGACACTTTATGAGGTTCACAAGGTTCACAAGACCTTTCATGAGGTTCATGAAGTTTACAAGACACTTTATGAGGTTCACAAGGTTCACAAGACCTTTCATGAGGTTCATGAAGTTTACAAGACACTTTATGAGGTTCACAAGGTTCACAAGATTCACAAGACCTCCCATGAGGTTCACAAGGTTCACAAGACATCTTATGATGGTTCACAAAGTTCACAATTGGTCAGAAGTTTGACAATTCCCTCAGACAATGCACCTCCTAGGCAGTGCATCCAAAACTAGGGTTTTGACTTTAATCAGGCTAAATGGACTTCCAAGACTTCAAGTAAGCCTCATGACATCTTATATGTGTCTAAGAATCCCCATGACAAGTTTCAAGACTTTTCTTAAAGGTTTGCTCAGTCAGATAATTAGATAAGTCAAAATCAGTCAAAACAGTTTAAAAAGTCAAACTAAGGTCAACTGTGGTCAAACCAAAGTCAAACTTCATGATTTTTTGCCAACATCAAGTATATGAATTAAAATTCATCATTTGATCAAGGGTTGATCATGGTTCATCAAGGATATTTCAGATCATCAAGAATCAGAGGTTTCTAAATTAGGGTTTTCTCAGGAAAAGTCAACTGAACTTTGACCAGCCATAACTTTCACATGCTTCATCACCAATTTTCCATCCAAAGCTCATTTTGAAGGAAATTGAATTCTCTACAACTTTGAGTCTCACAAGCCAAGCCCAAAAATGCTTCATTTGGAAGGTATGAGCTAAGACATTATAGGTCCTTTTGAAAGTCAACAAAAAGTCAACAACTTCAAAAGGGCATAACTTGAGAATGGTAAATGATATGGACATGAAACAAGTGGGGTTGGTTAGAGGACTCTTCAAGCTTTCCAAAATGTCCAAGAACACCCTCATAGCATTAAAATTGAAGGATTTGTGCCCTTTCAAAGTTGGAAAATTTTAGGGAAGTTTATGAAGTAAATGAAGGTTTAAAACCAAATTTTGCTAAATGGGCTGAACTTTTGATTACCCAAGGTGATCCATGACATTATGCACGAAAATTATTTGATATTTTCATAATTTTTATTTTATTTAATTAATTTATTATGATTTTTTATACTAAAAATCATTTTAAATTTAAATAAAATATCAAGTGTGAAGATTTAAAATTATTTTTGGTTCTAGAAGGTCATGAATTCAATATGGATCAGAATGATACAAAAATAATGGTGATTGGCTTGAAATAGAAAGGGTTTATGCAAGAATATTTGAATTTTAAAGCTTAATCTTTTTCAATCTTTTTTGATCAAATCTTTCACACAACCACCAATTGTTTTGACCTAAAATCATTATACTATAAGTACATAACACAAACCTAGTACATGGAGACGAATTTTAGCCACCAAGAGTAAGTTCATATTTTCAAAAAACCTCACAAAAAGTCAAATTCGGTTTTCACACTACAAGGAATTTGAAGGTATTTTAAGGACATGAGAATGATCCCTAGACTTCACTGATCATGTACCAATGCTCATTTGCATCCAAAACACCCTAAATCACTCAAACCGAATTCATGTTCTTCATCATTTTTCAATTTTTCGATTTCATTCATTCGGCCATTATAAATTGTTTTTGTGTTGATAATCTTGTTTGTTATGATGCTTAGATGATTTCTGGGCAAGAACATTGGAGAAACATGCCCTAAACCGAAAACCACCATTGTTAGGGTTTGAGTTCTCAAATTGGGAATTCACGATTTATTTGAGATAAATGAATTTTGAGAACATGGTTATGATGTATAAACTTCATATGTTTGATCTGGACTGTCAATTTGAATTAATGTTGTTGTTTGCTTGATGTTCCAAAAACCTAGGATTTCTGGTTTATGAACACCCAAGAAATTTCGCAGGAAAAATCGTATCAATTTTCGCAGGAAATTCAAGGAAGAAGAAGAAGTTTCGCGCGTTTGAAATTTCAAATATTTGAAATTATATTTTATGGATTGGTTTCTGTTTTGTTTAACAGTTGTGTGGTAGCTCAGTTGGCCAAAGGATGCGCGTGTATTGTTGGATGACTGGAGTTCGAATCCTGGCTGTGGCAGTTTTTCATATTTTTCTCTTTTAACTATTAAACTTAATATATTATGAATTATAGTTACTATTATATCAGATGCGCCCTCCCGGCTGGAATGGAAAGTGTGTTTGTGTGCAATGTAAAGGTCCTGGGTTCGATCCCCCCCAGGCCTTTTGTTTTGTTTATTTTTCATGATTTCTTCAGGAACAACAACAAAAGCAATTGGATCCTTTTCTTTGTCACCTGCGCGCGCTGGCCCAATGGAGAGTCTTGCTGGCTGGAGTTCTTGGAGGCAAAGGGGCTGGGTTCAATTCCCAACCAAGGTAAGTTTCTTTTTTTTTATTATTTGTTTTGATTGTTTATTAATATTATTAATTTTAATTAAAACTTTAATTTAATAAACCCTAAAAAAATATTTTCATAAAAAACCCTAATTTTTCTTCTATGTGACATTTAATTTTTTAATTTTTAATTTATCATTTAATCATATATGTATATTATATAATTTGTTTATAACTTAATCCTTATATATAAATAATTTTCAATATATGTTTTAAATTAAAATTCTTAATTTTTGTTAATATGATAGTATGATATAAATTGTTCATAATTTTTTTTATTGTATATAAATAATTGTTAATATATGTTTAAAAATAGTTAAAAATTGCTAATTTAATTTTATAATTATAATTCTATTTTCATAATATGTTCATAATTAATTTAATTTTATAATTTACATATAACTTAAAATTTTATAATAATTAGTAAAATTGCTCATATTTTCTTATTGATCTTAAATAATTGTTTATATAAAAATTGGATTTTTTTAATTATTATAATATTCTTGCTTATTTCATTATTGTTATTATTAATTATGTTTATTTTTTTTATATTTATTATTACTAACCACATTGTGATTATTTTTATTTTCACTAACCCAATTATTACTATTATATTTTGCTTATTTATTTAATATGCTTTTATTATTATCATGTAATTGTTCCTTGGTGTAATATTTAGTAATAATATTTATTGTTTATATTTTTATGCTATGGTTAGTAAATAGGGAGTGCAAAAACATACTTGTAATATAAAATTAATTTAGATCACAAATTTAAAGATAAATATTAAAATTGTACACTCACACACGTAGGTCGATCTTTGATCGCTATCTCACTTCCTTAGGGGATACCTCTCATGTTGCCTAATCAAAAAGGTCAAGTAGGGTGTATAAAGCAAAGTCCCTCAAATTCACATCATCTAGTCCCTTAACAAATCAAAGATCAAGTCCCTTTCGAATGTTGCCTTCGTAATGATCTAGTCCCTTTCGAATAAAGATGATAGTCCCTTCAAAATTGCTTATACACCCCACAGTTGCCTAAATAAACAGATGTCCCTTCACTTGTCCCTTACATCCAAGGTAATGACTACCTATTCCTTAATAATAGGGATAGTCTTACCATTTAAAGGATTCAAGAACAGAAAAGACTTAAACTTAGGGTAGGTTCCTCTTAAGATACTTGCTCACTCTTTAAAACATTTCAAACTCTTCACACATTTTAAACAATTTTCAAAACAAAGGTTTTTTACGCATCCGTACATGGATCATTATCAAACTCTTAAGAAAATTTCTATTCACACACTTCACATTTCAAAAACATTTTAAAGTGAGCTAAGTAACTAAGAGCCCATGGATAACCATGGATGTAAAGGGTGCTAACACCTTCCCTTTACATAAGCTACCCCCCGGACCCAAAAATCATTTAAAAGGTCTTTCCTATTCTTTTATGCCTTTCCTTTGGATAAAATAAAAGTCGGTGGCGACTCTTGCTATCCGCAACATAACTAAAGTCAGTTCTCCCACCGTGTTACAGACCCCTCCAAAGAATGAAGACATAGCCAAAGCATTACATCTGGAAGTAACTACCATTGATGAGCACATGACTTCCAAGGCTGGAATCCCAGGCCTCCATCTGGATTTCTTGGTTACTCAGGCTACAAAGCATACTGCAGTAGGGAATTAGGAAACTGTGTGTGCTTTCCTAGCCCTCATCATTTATGGTATCATCTTGTTTGCAGAGGAGCCTAAGTTTGTAAGCAAGAATGCTATCCACATCTTCATGCTAAAGAACCTGATTCCTACCTTATTGGGAGACTTCTACTACTCAGTTCATCAGAGGAATGAGAAATAAAGAGGAAGGCTGGTAAGATGTTATGCACCTCTTTTCTACAGTTGGTTGATGAAACATATGCCGAAGACGGAAGCTTTCCTAAACCCACATCAGTCAAGGAATTGGGCTAAGAGGATGATTTCCCTTACTTCCGAAGATATCAGATGGTGTACTCAGAACACCAAGGGCCGAGACATAATAACAAGTTGTGGGCAATACTCAAATGTGCCACTTATTGGAGTAAAGGGTTGCATTAATTACAATCCTTTACTTTTCCAGAGACGGTTGTGGTATGCCTTGATACATCCACCTAGAGAGCAGGACTTGGCAGAGTCTCTTTATTGTGCTTTTCAGAACAATCATGCCATTGTCCGACAAGCAGCCTGGGCTTGGGACCACATACAGACTAAAGGAACTGTTATTTTGGGGAAGTGCAACAACATAGCCTCTTCCCAGTACATTGAATGGTCACGCATCAGAGGACAAATTACCCGTATGCCATTCACCCTGGAAGATGTGCTAGGGACATCAGCAGTTGAGCCCGCAACTACAGTAAGCCTGGAAGAGTTTGAAAAGCTGAAGGAAAGAAACACCCAGCTAGGTGAAGCTTTGAAGAAAACCCTTTGGGAAAGGAATGATGGTCGTCTAGACATTGAGAGGTTAGAGAAGATACGTATCGAGCATGTAACCAAAATTGAGAAGACTAAAGACTTCATCAGAAAAGCCCGAGCAGGGGAACTTGTGTTGAAGAATGCATGTAAGGAAGCAAAGATTCAAAGGGCAAGAGCTGAGCATTATCTGGAGGAGAGTCAGGATAGATGGGTTAGGATAACCGAGGCTCGTCTGAAAGAAGACCAGAAGATGCAAGCCAAGATAGAGCAGTTAGAGTCTAATGAGAGAAGAAGCCAAGAAGCACTGCTAGCAGCTTAGAAGGAGATCTCAGAGTTGAAGCTCCGGGAAGGGTTAAAGAGATCCAAAGAATAGGACAAGTATCAGAAGATGACAAATGCCATTGCAAATAGAAACCTTCTCATCAGGACCATTACAGAGCACCCAGTTGGACCGGTAACTGATGCTCTCCTGAAGGAAGTCAATGAGGACGCTTTTGGACTAGATGTCTGATTTTCTTTACTTGTATTTATTTGATTGTACTTTAGCTCATCATGGTGATTTTGATTGTTGTATTCTTGAATTTGATTGTATTTTGATTCACCATGGGAGTTTGTTTGGTTGTAATTCATGAACTATTTGTACTTTGGCATTACCACTTGTATTTGTATGGTTATGTATTGGATTTTCTTATGCTTCAACATCTTCATCTTCTCAAGAGAGGTCTGGAAGGTCAAAACCAAAAACCAAACCGGATACCCTCCGAAGACAAATAGACATATTTGCATTGCATGCTAATCTCATATCCTTTGTTTTGCAGGTGTTTTGTTGATTGTCTTCTCACTTTTTTTATTGTTTCAGGAAATATTGCTCGCAGGAGGATCTTTCCCGTCAATCGCATCCACAGATATCCAACTCGACACAACCTTCCGAGTCTACAAATGGATCAGCTACAACAAGAATTGACAAATATGAGGACTCAGATGACTGATGTAAGGACAGAGGTGAAGACCCAAATGAATCAATTCATGGCTGTGATGACTGGAGTGGCACAGACCCAGGAAAGATTGAGGGAGTTAGTCGAGCGGCAAACCCCAGAAGATAACCATGCAGGCACTGGGGGTATAAGTAACAATGCACGCGATCAGCCGCGAACGACTCCAGTGGTGTTTGGACCTTACAACAATCCTGAAGTTAATATCCTTGGGGATGGCCAAAGGCACACTGGAGATCGTATTCTGCAAGAAGACCCTTAGGATGAGTAGTTTACAGTGTTGGGTGTTGGGGCAGATGAAGCTTATGACCGTCGTCTGGACGCGATATCTGAGAAGTTGAGATCCCTGGAATCCCAGAACTCTTTGGCATTCGATTTGATGGATATGGGCCTAGTTGAAGGGGTAAGGATTCCTCACAAGTTCAACCCCCATGCTTTGAAAAGTATAACGGTACCTCCTGTCCTCGTACCCATTTGCAATCTTTTCTAGGAAGATTGAAAGCATATACCATGGATGAGAAACTGTGGATGTTTTACTTTGAAGACAGTTTAACCGGGGCATCCAGAGAGTGGTATTCACACTTGTCAATGGCTACTGTCAGGAACTGGAAAGATTTAGTTGAGGCCTTTATACGCTAATATCAGTACAACCTGGATATGGCACCCAACAAGACTCTCCTAATGGGAATGTCTCAATCTTCAAGGGAAATTTTATGTGAGTACGCTCAGAGATGGAGACCACTCGCTGCTGTTGTCCAGCCACCTATGTATGAAAGGGAAATGGCTGATATGTTTATGAACACCTTGCAAGGGACCTACATTGATAGACTTGCCGCCTTCTCCTCTACCAGTTTTGCTGATGTTGTTATAGCAGGAGAGAGAATTGAAAGTTTGCTGAAGATGGGCAAGATTTATGACAATGGTGCTAGCTCCAACAATGCAAAGAAATCCTTCTCAAGACCTCGAAGGAAAGGGGAGACCAATTTAGTACATGTTAATAGAGGTAGACCCCAGTACTTGCAAAGATCAGTAGCTGCAGTCATCATTCCTACTCCAGCACCTCAGCAACAACAATATCCTCAACAGCAGCAAAGATCTTACAACAACAACAACCAATAACAATGTCCTTTCCAACAAAGGCATTCTCAAATTAACAGGGTGATCGATCCCATCCCGATGCCCTATGCAGTTTTACTCCCGCAACTATTGAAGCTTAACCTGACTGAATTGAGGACTTTGGCTCCACCAGATCCTTTGAATCTTCCAAGGAACTATGATGTCAACGTCAGATGTGCTTTTCCCACCAATGCACCTGGTCATTCAACAGAGAAGTGCAGGGCCCTGCACATGAAAGTCCAAGATCTGATTAACTCCAAAGCTTTGAATTTTGCACCTCCACCAAATGTCACAAAGAATCCAAATACCGAATCACGATGGGCCAAGGATTAATGCTATTGAGGAGGACCAACCATCAATTCTGATTGATGATGTTGCAAGTATTCAAACACCATTGGCCGAAGTAAAAGCGCAGCTATTGAAGTGCCATGTGTTTCCAGGTTGTGAGGCCCATTGTGAAGCTTGCACAGTTTCTGCCAATGGTTGTGCAAATATGAAGAATGGTATTAGCAGTCTTATCATGGAAGGCATCCTACAAATCACATCAACAGTTCCATCTTCTACAACTGCAACACAAATCTCTTCTACAACGCCAGCAAAAGTCATTTCAACAGAATCGACTACAATAACAACAAACACCAGTGATGACTTCTCAACGGTTACCATTTATTATGATCCAGCAACGATCCATGTTCCGGATTCTCTCAACAACAACTTTCAAAAACACCCTCCTTAACATCAACACCTTCATGCACCTGCACCATCTTCAATCAGACCTCCTGTCACCATCTACTATGATCCACAGACTATCACAACTCCTTCTTCTACTGCAATTAGTCTAGTGACCATCACAGTGCCTGGGCCAATTCCCTATGATAACAACAATATCGTGCCTTGGCATTATGGTTCGGATCTTTACTTCCATGGAAAGAAGATCACTCTTGACTCCTCAATTTCTGTACCATAAATTGAAAATGTCGGGGGAGGCGGAGGCTTCACTCGAAACGGACGTCTCTTCACTTCACAGTTTCCCAGAGTTAATGCTGAAGCTGAAGCTGCTGCCAAAGTAAAAGGCAAAAGTGTGGTGCCAGAAGAACCAGCTGCAAAAGAAACTCAGAAGACACCCTTTGATCATGATGTAGACGAGTTTATGAGGATTATCAAAAGAAGTGACTACAAAGTCGTGGATCAACTCCACCAAACACCCTCAAAGATCTCCATACTATCTCTACTCATGTGTTCCGAGGCTCACCGGAATGCACTACTCAAGGTCATGCACGTAGCTTATGTGCCGGAAGAGATCACGGTCAATCAATTAGAAACGGTAGTTGCAAATGTCAATACTAGTCATGGACTAGGGTTCACCGATGCTGACTTGACTATGGAGGGGCGTAATCACAACAAGGCTTTGCATATCACTTTGGAATGTAAAGGTGTTGTATTGTCTCATGTCTTTGTTGATGGCTCTAAGAAATCGGTTCTCGGAGAGATTGAGCTGCCCGTGGTAATTAGCCCACAAGTTTTCAAAACTACCTTCTGCGTGATGGACATACAGCCTGCCTACAGCTGTTTGTTGGGTCGACCCTAGATCCACACCGTCGGCGCGGTAACTTCGACTCTTCACCAAAAGTTAAAATATGAGTGAGAAGGCCAAATTATCACCATCTGTGGAGAGGAAGACATCTTTGTCAGTCACCTGACTACATATAAGTACATAGAGATGGATGGGGAGATCCATGAAACCATAAGTCAAGGTTTTGAAGCTTTGAACATCAACGAAGCTACAACTGAGGTGTTTGCTGCATCCCAAGAGGAAAGGATGGGCACCTCAATTGCTTCCTACAAACTGGCTCGGAAGGTTGTGGAAGAAGGGAATTCCCAAGGCTGGGGCAAGCTACTGAAGGTTCAGATGAAAGAAGACAAATTTAGTTTGGGTTACAAACCATCCCGACAAGTTCCAGAGGAGGCTGCTGAAGTTCCCAACATCATAAGTGGGGGAATGCTAACCCCAGATGTTGTCAATACTTTGGAAGACGAGGCTGAGAGCGACTACAACCTAGAAAGTTGGATCCGTCCAAGAGTCCCAGGCCAATAAGTCCTCAACTGGTTTTCCTAGGAAATTATAAGGGTTACTACTGCAGAGTAATTATTATTTCCTGTTTTAAGCATGCATCAAAGTCTTGCATCTTTCCCAAGATGTTTGGACTCATTTTGTAATAGGGCCATTTGTATTTTGTGCAAATTGAATATTAATGAACAATGGCCATCTTTTTGCAAACAATATTTCTTTCACTCACTGTCTTTTCATTTTTGTTATTTTCGCACAAAACAACAAATGGAAATGTTTTTTTCTCAATAATAACGTCATTCACTTTTTCTAAATAAGATAAAATCAATCACTAAAATGAACCAAATCTCAACCCTTGTAGAGATAGCCCTCCAGATTGCACCGACAATGACACTGCTATGACCTTGTATGACTTCGAAAATCCTATTAATCAAGCAGACGAATGGGTTGAAGGAGACTGCGATTTACCTGAAGAGTTAGCCAGATTATTGAGACAAGAAGAAAAGGTGATTGCTCCTCATCAGGAGGAAGTTGAGACTATCAATCTTGGTACCGAGGAAGATGTGAAAGAGGTGAAGATTGGAGCCAGTCTGCAAGCTCCAGTAAAAGAACAACTTATTGGTATGCTGCGAGAATATGTTGATGTGCTCACTTGGTCCTATCAAGATATGTCGGGTTTGGATACAGACATTGTCATGCACAAGCTACCATTGAAAGAGGATTGTCCGCCAATTAAAAAGAAGTTACGTAGTACTCGCCCAGACATGGCCATGAAAATCAAAGAGGAAGTACAAAAGCAGTGGGACGCCGGTTTTCTTGCTGTAACTAGTTACCCGCCGTGGGTTGCTAACATTGTACCCGTACCTAAGAAGGATGGCAAGGTGCGTATGTGTGTTGATTACCGGGATCTAAATAGAGCAAGCCCGAAAGACGACTTCCCATTACCTCACATTGATGTATTGGTAGACAACATAACTCAGTTCTCGGTATTTTCCTTCATGGACGGATTTTCCGGATACAATCAGATCAAGATGTCTCCTAAAGACATGGAAAAGACAACCTTCATCGCACTATGGGGCACATTCTGCTACAAAGTAATGCCGTTTGGTTTGGAGAATGTCGGTGCAACATATCAACGGGCTATGGTAACATTATTCCACGATATGATCCATAAAGAAATTGAGTGTTACGTGGATGACATGATTGCCAAGTCCCAAACAGAAGAAGAACATTTGGTAAGCCTGTTGAAATTTTTCAAGCGTCTGAGAAAGTATCAGTTGAGGTTGAACTCCAACAAATGCACATTCGGGGTACGTTTTGGTAAGCTGCTGGGTTTTATTGTAAGCAGAAAAGGAATTGAGGTTGATCCCGACAAAGTCAAAGCAATTCAGGAAATGCCTGCACCTAAGACTGAGAAAGAAGTCTGAGGGTTCTTAGGTAGATTGAATTACATTTCAAGGTTCATATCTCATCTCACTGCAACCTGCGAGCCCTTGTTCAAACTGCTAAGAAAGGAACAAACAGTCAGGTGGAATGATGATTGTCAGAAAGCTTTCGACAAGATCAAAGAGTATTTGCAAGAACCTCCAATTCTCGTGCCTCCAGTTGAAGGAAGACCTCTAATAATGTACCTAACAGTATTAGATGAATCGATGGGATGTGTGTTGGGTCATCATGACGAGTCTGGTCGAAAAGAGTATTTAATATACTACCTAAGCAAAAAATTTTACCGACTGTGAACAACGTTATTCACTGCTCAAGAAAACTTGTTATGCTTTAGCGTGGGCTGCTCGCCGACTAAGACAATATATGTTGACTCATACCACCCTGTTGATCTCAAAGATGGACCCCGTCAAGTACATATTTGAGAAGCCAACACTTACCGAAAGGGTTGCAAGATGGAAAATGATTCTGACAGAATATGATATTCAGTACACCTCTCAAAAGGCCATTAAAGGCAGTGTATTGTCTGACTATTTGTCCGAGCAACCCATTGATGACTATCATCCTATGAGATTTGATTTCCCTGATGAAGACATCATGTTCTTGAAATTAAAAGATTGTGAAGAGCCTATTCACACTAAAGGGCCTAATCCAGAAGAAGTATTGACTATGATGTTCGATGGGGCAGTTAATTGTAATGGTCGTGGAGTTGGTGCAGTGCTTATTACACACAAAGGAGTCCATATGCCTTTCTCGGCAAGGCTTACCTTTGCCTGCACTAACAATGAAGCAGAGTACGAAGTTTGTATCATGGGTCTTGAAGAAGCCATTGACCTCAGGATCAAAACCTTGAATGTATTCGGAGATTCAGCTTTGGTGGTCAACTAGACTAATGGAAAGTGGTATACTCATCAAGAGCATCTAGTTCCCTACCATGACTATACGAGGAGATTGTTGACTTTCTTCACAACGGTCAAGCTTGAATACATCCCTCGAGATGAGAATCAGTTTGCAGATGCCTTGGCCACCATTTCATCTATGATCAAAGTACAGACTGCCAACTATGTGCCTCGAATTTTAGTATCCAGACTAGAGCGACCGACATATGTATTCTCTGTGGACACTGTCACTGACAACAAACCTTGGTTCCACGACATCAAATGCTTCTTAGAGACTCAGACATACCCACCTGGGGCATCGTCTAATGATAAAAAGATGTTGAGAAGGCTAGCCGGCAATTTCTTCCTCAATACTGATGGCTCCTTATACAAGCGAAACTTCGACATGGTCTTGCTCAGATGTGTTGACAAGAAGGAAGCAGACCTACTAATGCACGAAGTACATGAAGGTTCTTTCGGTACCCATGCCGGGGGATATGCAATGGCAAAGAAATTGTTAAGATCAAGTTACTATTGGATCACAATGGATGCAGACTATTGTGCCTATGCCAGAAAGTGTCATAAATGTCAGATCTACGCAGACAAAATGCATGTGCCTCCCAATCCTTTGAATATATTGTCTTCACCCTGGCCATTTGCCATGTGGGGCATTGATATGATTGGAAAGATCAAGCCAACTGCTTCAAATGGTCACAGATTCATCCTGGTAGCCATTGATTACTTCACCAAATGGGTTGAAGCAGCTTCATATGCAAATGTCACCAGGCAAGTGGTAGCCTGATTTCTGAAAAAGGATATCATTTGTCGATATGGAGTTCCCGAGCGAATCATTACTGATAATGGTTCAAACCTTAACAAAAAGATGATGGCAGAACTGTGACGGGACTTTAAAATTCAACATCACAACTCTTCTACTTACAGACCGAAGATGAATGTCGTTATTGATGCGGCTAACAAGAACATCAAGAAGATTGTGAAAAAGATGGTAGTCACATACAAAGGCTGGCATGAAATGTTACCATTCGCCTTGCATAGGTACTGAACTTCCATCAGAACATCTACCGGGGAAACACCATATCAGCTTGTGTATGGTATGGAAGCAGTCCTACCTATTGAAGTTGAATTACCCTCCTTACGGGTAATGATGGATGTAAAGTTGGACGAAGCAGAATGGGTCCAATCTCGTTATAATCAACTGAGCCTGATTGAAGAAAAGAGATTAGCAGCTATTTGTCATGGTCAGTTATATCAGAAACGGATGAAGAAAGCCTTCGATCAAAAAGTCAGACCTCGGGAATTTCAAGTGGGAGAGCTTGTACTAAAAAGGATCCTTCCTCCTCATACAGACCACATGGGCAAGTGGACACCAAACTATGAAGGTCCCTATGTGATAACTAAAGTCTTCTCGGGCGGAGCACTGATGCTCACAACCATGGATGGTGAAGACTTCCCATCACCTGTGAATTCAGATGCAGTTAAAAAATACTTTGCATAAATGACCCGCTGGACATAAAAACAGAATGTAAGTCCATGCAAAAATAGGGCATCCCGGCGAGTCAAAAACAGAATAAAAGACTCGGGCAAAAATAAGGGAAAAATAAAAAAAATGTACACCCGCTGAGTTGAAAAGCCACATCGAACAGCTCTGGCAAAAATGGGTATCCCGGTGGATTGAAAACCCGAAAGGGAGATCCACGCAAAATCAGGGAAAAAGCGAACAACTGCATTCTGAATTCTTCTGTATTACACTCGCGTAACATGACAAGCTTCGAAAGGACATTGCTTCGGTCAAAATCAACTTTCTTCAGAAAGCAAGATAAGAAGAGCGTTCAGGTCATACAGGTCATAGCAAAAGGAAGATTGAAGCATCAACTTCAGCATTTCCGAATAGGACTTTTATTTTCTCAATTTTTGAAGCAATCTCCTCATTTCAGGGATTAACTTTTTCACTGTACTTGCCTATTCAGGGCACACAAATCAATAAAAGTCAAATATTCATTCACACTTTGTTTTATACATTTTTGTTTTGTTTGCAAAATGTCCAAAGTTCGTTAATACAACATTTGCATGAAAACATAAAGCCATTTTCAATAAATGCTTGCAGGAAATATTTGCTCTTAAGAGAACCTAACCCCTATGACGAAATCTGGTTGAGGATACCTTAGGGCACTTGTGCGTTTCCTTTGTTTAACAGGTTGCATGTACTCAAGGCGGAAAAATTTTCACAGCATGGGGTATATCAAGCACTATATCCCCATCCAAGTCGGCAGTCACATCATCAGAAGGACTACTTGAGGAAAGTATTCCCCCACAAAGCTTTTTATCCCCTCAGAGTATCCCCCACAAAGCTGGTCCTCCGAAAAATTACCTCCCAGAAGTTCTCTCCTCCCCAAGTAGGATCTCCAAAAGCAATGCCCGAATCACTTTTCCCCAGCGAGTTGTCAGATCTTCTCATCCTCATCATTGGATCCCCACAGAGTTCTTCCCCTAGAGTTCTCCAGAAAGATCGTGCAGTAATCCTTTCTCCCCACAGATCGCCCAGTGATCCGTTCTCCCAGCAGATTTCAGATTTCAGATCTCGTTTCTCTCATTTGCATAATCATAGCATTCGCATCATTTCTCCCCAAACAAAGCGTAGCATTCCTTCTAATACGGAGAATTACGGAAAAAATCAAACATTTGCATAATCATAAGCAAGGTTTGAGCCAGTCACCTTCAAATACCAATGTCACACCCTAAATTTTGACCAGAATTTTCAAATTTTTGTTCCTTTTCTGACGCATTCTGTCGATATATGGAAAATCAAGCATTTCTATTTTTTAGGTTAAACATATCATTTTGCATTTTTAAGTTAAAACATTTCTTTAATCATACATTTCATCATCACATTTGTCGTCTTTTATTTATTTTTTAGAATTTGTTTCTTTTTTAAATAAGAGTGTTTGTTCGTATTTTAATCATTTTAGTATAGATTTTTTTTAGAATTTGGTCCAATCTTAAAATTTTATTTAGAATATTTTGTCACACTTTGTAATTTATTTTTTATTTTAGTTAAATATTTATTTTAGATTATCTTTTTTTAGTTCAATTTAATTTTAATTCAGTTTATAATTTGTTTAGTTAAATTTAGATTTTTGTTCGACTTTTTTTAATTTAGTCTAGTTTTCAAGAAATCCTTTTATTATTATTATTATTTCATTTAGTTTTGATCTGTTTTACTTCATTAATTTTCATATAATTTTATTAGTTTATCATTTTAATTAAGCTTATGTTTATTTAGTTTAATATTTTACTTTGTCAATTTTTATTAGTGTAGTTTAATTAGGTCTAACTTTTTTAAGATTGATTTCATTTTATTTTATTCTTAATTAATCTAATTATATTTAGTTTATTTTTATTCAGTCTATATTTAGATTTAGGTTCTATGTTTTAGTCAGTTTAATTTTAAATAGTTTTAGTTAGATAGTTTAGTCACATTTCAACAAGTTTAGTCCCATTTTAAATCTCAATTCATATCACCTTCTTCATCTTATAAAAAAACACAAAAACCAAAAAAAACTACACCAGACGCTACTTCTTACTTTTTCTCCATTACTTTTTTCAAAAACAACATTTTCCATTTTTCTCAACAAAAAAAAACCAACATTTTCCATTTTTCTCAACAAATAAAACAACATTTCTCTTTCAATTTCTCTCTTTAACAAAAATGGACATTCAGCATTCAAAAATTCAAAAGAATCTGTGTTTTCTGTGGAAGTAGTCCTGAAAAAACCCATTCACAATCCATACCACCTTCAACCCACGCGGTTCCAACAACCGTTAGCCTCACCGCATTAATAACGACTTGCAACAAACTTCTCTTCACCTGCACAAATTCGAAGACAGATAACAAACATAAAATCCGCCACAGAAAATAGAAGGAAGAAGTTATTGTTTTCTCTTCATAGACATTAATTTCATAGCAGCTTCACAAACTTCAACAACTCAAACCGAAACCTTGTCATCCTGGTTTTCTTTCCCGAAACACTAACCGTACCAAACCTCACAGCTGCTACTCCGATGAGACTGGGAATTCCTGCACCACATCCCTCGGACGGCATGAAGCAACAAATAAATACCTCACAGCAGCTATAAGCGAGCCTGCATAAAAGGAACAATTTTGGTTAATTAGCTTGGTTCCCAATCAGGCTTTAGTGTCGTGTTTTATCTCAGGTCCACCGTGTGATTTTTTTTGATCCTGCATCAAAAGACACACATTAAAAGATGATTAAAAAAACCTGTAGGATGAAGAAGAACAGAAAAAAAGGGAATCACGGATTCGTGCAAGTAGGCATGTTATTTTATCAGGTCCTGCTGCAAACATCCAGCTTTACACCAAAACTGATAAGCAGAGCAGGCCTGCTACGAAAGTAAGGCCGCTGGTTTGTCTTCCCTTGTTTCTCTGACCCGCAATAGACATAGCAGGAGACCCTGCAAATTAGGACCAAGAGACCTTTATTTTGAATCTTACCAAAAGGGTGAAAGTTCCCGACTGTAACACCCCAAATTTGCCCTCTTCATTTTAAGCATCATATCATATCATATTCATCATACTCATATCATTTCCTCAGCATCATGTCATGGAAAGATGAAGCATAACATCCCTCATGTCCTAGCATCAAGCATATGGTCATCTGTGGAGGTCCTTGAAGCATTTCAAGCCATGACAAGGGTCCCAATAAGTTTGTACAAGTCTTATGGTGAGTCTACACTCCATTTACAAGTTCAAGTCCCTTGGAAAAAGCTCAGAAGATTGCATGATCATCAGAGATCTCAGGACAAGGCAAAGCTCCTATACAAGGCACCCAAATTAGGGTTTGAGATTCAAGCACCATAATCTCACAACTTTGGCCATTTCTTGTGGGACAAGTCTTCTATATGTTAAGAGGATCCTATGTGTCAAATTTCATGAGAAAATTCCATGTGGAAGTCAGTCAGTGCCTTAGTTGCTTGCAGATGAAGGAAAAAGTCAACATAGCCCATAAAAAGTCAACTGTGCAATTTCAAGGGGTCTAACACAAATTTTTTGGCCAAGAGGGGTCCTTACAATGTTATAAGAGGTTTGGAATGCCTAAAGTTCAAGAATCATGGAGATTTGAAGGGTTTTGCAAAAATGGTACAAAGTTGGTTTATGGAATTTTCCAAATTTGGCAACTTTTGCCCTAATTTTCAAATGGCCTTAACATGATCAAAAATTCTTCAAATGGACCAAAGTCAAACATGAAAGTTTAAGATTAAGGGCTCCCATTTTCAAAAAGTACAAGTACATTTTCATAGGGTTTGTGGATCTCCCTAGGGCTTCTTCGAAAATTTCACCATCCTAGGGCAAAAATCAACTTTTCAAAAAGCCACCAAGTGCAAAAGGGCTCAAACTTTAATTATGTGACTTGGTACAGGCCCAATCTTGTTTCCAACTTAATATGAATTGCATTTGAAGCATTTTTCTCAAAAGAAATGGTCATTTTCGTGCCAAACAAGAAAGTCACTTAAAAAATGCAAATTTGGCAAAAGTCATGAAACAAGTGTGATACTTGAATCTAAGGGCCAGGAATGACTGAATTTGAATCAAGGGTGGAAAATGAAAGCCACATGTGATGAGAGGCCCAAAGGAGCATGAGCATAGCATGCTTATCTCACCAAGTGAAAATTATGCAAAATCACTAAAAACTCATGACTCATTCGTGCATTCTTTTTCACACGTTCAGCATTGCTTTGTGAGGTGATAACAAGCACAATTAGGGTTTAGCAAATCTCAGATCTCTCTCATTCTCTCATTCTCAAATTTCTTGCAACTTTGCATTTTCTCTCTTTTCTCTTGATTCAAGCAAGTAAACTCCAAACCAATTGTGGATCTGTGATCTAGACAAGCTCGGGATCCTTAAGCACACACTCATTGAAGCTTATCCTCAAGTTTGGTCAGCTTACCATTTCAAGGCAACTTGCTTTGAAACCTCAGATCCAGGTTGTTTCAAGACCTTAGATGCATTTATTTTGCATCTAAGGAGTAAGAGGAGTGATTTTCACGCATTGGTTGGTTTTCTAGCTCATTGAATCAAGCTCTTCACCTCAGGTATGGCATGGAATCTCATGATCTAAAAATGGAATTGAATTGTTGCTTTGTGTTCCTTGATGTTTGTTGATCATGATGCACTTTGTAGAATTGAATTTGGTGAATTGTAGTGAAAGATATATGCATTTCAGTTTTGAAGGTCAATGATGTTTTTCTTCGATCCGTCCAATCCTTTGATTTTTAGTTGTTTTTGAGGTCATATTTGGTTTCAGTGGTGTCTAATTAGTTGATCTGGGTTATTTGTTTGCTTTTATTGGTTGATTTTTGGTCCTGGTTTGGTTTCCGGTGCCGGAGCCCTAGCTCCGGTCACCGGAAAGTTGTTCAAGTTCAGCTAGGGTTTGCTGCGAGGAAGACAAAGTTGCAGCCCTTGGATCTTCAATCCAAGCATCCACGGCGCGCCACGTAGCCCTAACTCACATTTCCGTCTCATGTTATATTTCTGTTTTCAATTTAATTCGTTGTGTTTGTCCACCCACAGCAACAACCGTGCGCCATCCAACCACTGCGCAGCTTGATGCCACCTCATTTAATGAGGTTCTCCCTCACAGCCACATGATTCATCCAGCGTCCATCCTTTTTCCAGTTTTTCCTTATTAATTCCACTTAATTTCCACCACAATAAACATGTACCAGCGCAAATCCTGGGCCTTGGTGCGTGCTATTCACGCCCCCAGCATTCTCAGCCCAACAAATTCAACATAAAACTCTTACTAATCACACCCCTTCCATTCTATTTCATTTTAATTTCTTTTCCAATTTAATTTCTTTTTATTCAGTTAGCTTTCATTTTTATAAAATAGTTATAATCATCAGAAAAATCCCAAAAAATTCATGTGTGTTATGTTATGTCCCTATTATTTTATCATATTTTTATTTTATTTTTTTCCTTTTTCCACGTGTCTGAATTAATTCCTCATTGCACCTAGCTTCTTTTTAAGTCTTCTTTGACCACTCTGCCTTGTTTAATTTCCATAGACTTCAATATTTTGAGTTTTGATCCCATTATTTTTGCTTTGATTTATTAAGACTTTGTACTTTTCATGTGATTTTTCTCTGGATTTTTAGAAACTTATTTCTTGAGTCTTGGTCTTATAACGTGTGATGTAAGTTTGTAACCCTCACTTTTGTTCTTGCCTCCATTAAACCTAGTTTTCTTCTGAATCTTTTCAAATACTTTTGGCTAGTTTATATAACGTGTTTGAAGATCATTTGGTTTCAATTGTGGATTTTTTAGGTGATTGGTTGATTTGTTTTGAATTTTTGTTTGAACCTTGTCCCATTTTGCTTCCTTTGAACCTTTAGGTCTCATTCAAGCCTAGAAGGGCACTTGTGCCCACTTTTTCTTCTCATTTGGGGTTCCTTTGTGGTATGGGTACCTTCCTGGTCCTAGGATAGGGTTTGTGTCTTCTGAATTTTTGTGTTTGCTTCTTCTTTAAGTCATTTGCTTCTTTAAGTGCTTTCACTTCATCTTATTGTTTCTTTTGCTTCCATTTTGTTATTGTTTGGTCTTGTACCTCTCTTATCTTCATCTTGTTGGTTTCTTAAGCCATTCTTCATCTTGTTTTGGGTTCTGGTTGTGAGTTTTGAGTCCATATGTTGTGCATTTTGCTTTGCATATTTCATAAGTGTGCATTTGTTTCCATATGTGTTTCATGTTGCATCTTTAGCTTGCATCCTTCTTCTCCTCACTTCTTTGAGTTGCATTTGCATTGTGCATATGTTCATACCATTTCACTTCTGATTGTGTGATGTTAGCATGTTATCTTGCTCATTGTGTTTCACTTATATGCATACTAACCTTGCAGGGGCTATGGTAAGGGTGAGGTGTGGGAATTGAGTTCCACATCTCCAAATCTCATCTTCTCCTCTTATGTTTATGTGCACAAACTATTTGTTGCTGGGCTTAGGCCTTTCTCACCCCTTCTTCTAGCTTCTTCTCTTCTTCTTTCCTTCTTCATTAAGGTAGAAACCTCACTAACCCTTAGGACATCCATGCATGTTAACACTTAGGATTATTTTAGTCTCCCTTTAGAATTTTTCCTTTGTGATCCTTTGGGTTCTTCTTCTCTTCTCATCTCATAACTCTAAAAAACACCTTAATAATGTTTGAAGTGATGTTTTGGTCCATAGCCTTATCCCATGAGGTATGCTTGTAGTCTTCCCATCTTGGGATAGTACAAGTTTACCTTGTGATGCACAAGTCTGATCAAGGTATCTTCTTCATAAAAGAAAAGCCTAAAAAACACTTCTTCATCTGTAAATAATCAAAACACTTAATAAGTAAACAAGTTAGTGAGCCTAAGCCTTAATCTTTGGGTTCAAGTTTTGGGGATCTTCTCCTTACTTGAGGGTGCTTGTTCTATTATTCCATCTTGGAATGTAGTGACAAGTGCACATTCCATGGAAAAGAGCTTGAGTTCACTTCCTTGTGACACACTCATAAAAGCTTCTAAAAAACACCAAACAAACAATAAGCGTTTTTCCTTCGGGAATTCTTTTCTCATCTCATTCACTCCTTACGTGAACTTGCTCCTACTTGTCATTTTGCAAGATGGTTACGCACTCGTCGTCTGAGTTTGCAACACCTGAGCAATGGCATAGGCAGTTCAAGCTTTAATTCACAAGCAATTTCCTTGCCACCCCTAGTTAGGGGAACTACGGCGTCTCTGATCCTCATTATCCTGATGAGGTACGTAGGCAGCGAGGTAGGGCCCGTTCGAGCATAATCTTTATTTTCCCTATATTTTTTTTCCTTTTCATTTCTTATTCATTTATTTTCTCAGTTTCTTTTCCAGTCCATTTATTTTCTTTTGCTGCAGTTTCATACTCTCACCCTTTGAAATAGTATTCTCTGCAAGCGTGGATCCCGTCGGGTACGGCGAACGATCTGGGTGCTAATACCTTCCCATGTCGTAACCGACTCCCGAACTCAGTCTTTTTGGTTCGTGGGACCTGTGTCCTTCCTCTTCTTTCTTCTGGTTTGTGCAGCATTACCATTCCCTTTCTTCGGGATAAAAATGCCTGGCTGGCGACTCTATTCTTTTTCCGCGCCACTTTCGCGTTTGTACCAGGATGAAAATCCGGGGAGCGACAGCTGGCGACTCTGCTGGGGACTGCACACCAGATATCTCTTGTTCCCTTGTGAGTCTCTCCTAGCACTTGTGTGTCTCTGTTTCATTGGGTGATGTTTGTTTGCTGTGGCTTGTTGTATTTTATTGTTGTTTATTTACAACTTTATTTACAGTTTTCAGTATTTATTTTATGCATCATGTATATATACTGGACTGTCTGGACTGGTTTTCTGTTTGGTGGGATGGGTGTTACTTGTTCTTGAGAGATGAGCCAAGTACCCAGCTCGAGAGCACCATAGGACTTAGAGTGGTTCCACTTTGGCCTCATGAGATCTTGTCATAGGGGTAGTAGTGAGTTCCACACCCAGGTTGCGATTGTCTTGGAAATGTCTTGATTTGGGGATCTTCCTCTCTCAGTTCATAACCTTGACAGTTATGTGCAGCTGGGGACCGATCATTGAGAACCTTGTGGAAACATCCCTCTTTAGTGATGACAGTGGCAGCCCACATTTTGTGGCAATCCCATTCGCATCCGAGGGCCCACCTGGGGATCACATAGGATGACCTTGTCCTGGACTCAGCTGAGGCCTCCCTGCGTAGTATATAATGCCAAACCGATTCCCTGATTTGGTCATGAGCCATTTCTCGGAGATGGTAACAGTATTATTGCTATTCGGCTTTGAGAGTCCGTGATGTCTGACCCGGAGCCTGTTACCAGTGAGATTGGGAAGGGGTTTACAGGTGTGTAGGAACCCATGGCCTCAACATACACTCATTTATTCAGTGGTCCTAGTTATGATCTGTGGTTCTATGATTTTGATCTTTGGTTCTATGGTTCTGGAGTTCTGGTTCTGGAGTTCTGGTTTTCATGATACTAGTTTTCTTGTTCCGGTATTCTTGGTACTGAGGTCCTGAGATCTTCTTCAGTGAGTTGTGATTATCAGAAAGTGTGACTCAGTGGACTTTTGGTTTTCCAGTTATTCAGAGGGGCCCTTGTCAGTGGTCCAATTCAGATGGTCCCAGTTGATCATATGTTTGCATTGCATTGCATTTGCATCATTCTTTGCATTAACTGTTTATGTTTCCCATTTTTCAGGTCATTGTTCTTAATCTCCTCCCGGTTCTGGTAATCTTATCTCCATGGCAGAAATCAGAAGAGTTCCAAGGAAAAAGAATGTTCATTATACCTTTCTTCAGCCTGAAGTTAGAAGTGTTTAGAGGTTAGAAGGTCTAATGAATGACCAAGTCTTGGGTAATTTCAAGAAAAAATATGGCTAGATACTGAAGTTTGTGGACAAGCCCACTGCAGACCAGAAGGACAGTTTGCATACCTTGTTGCAATTTTATGATCCTCTGCTGCGTTGCTTTGTTTTTCCAGGTTACATCTTAGCTCCTACATTGGAAGAGATCTCCAGCATGCTGAATGTTCCAGTCAGAGAGACACTGCCATTCTATGGGTCAGAGGTTGTTCTTAAGGATGAAGACATAGCCAAGGTTTGTAGGTTGCCAGCTGCTTCTGTCAGGAAGGCTCTGCAAGAGAGTGAAGGAAAAGGACTCCCCTGGAGTGTGCTCATCCCAGAGGCAGAGAAATATGCTACAGAGGCTAAGTGGAATGACTTTGGTGCTTTGCTTGCATTGATGGTATATTGGTCCAGTCTGTTTCCTGGAGAGAAAGAGTTTGTCAGCTTAGAGGTGATCTCAATCTTTGCAAAAGGCAATCCAGTGCCTACTCTATTGGGTGACTTCTACTAGAGTGTCCATTACAGAAATGAGAAGGGTAGGGGTGGTCCAGTAGTCTGCTGTGCTCCTTTGTTTGCTGAGTGGTTTGCTAGACAGTTGCCTAAGTCAGGTGCCTTCAAGGAGATGAGGGATGAATGGAGATGGTCCAGAAGACTGATGGGGTTGACTGTTGAAGACATTGCCTGGGGATATCTGCTAGGTAAAGAGTTGTTGGTCATTTGCGGAAGGTTTGCTGGAGTACCTTTACTGGGAAGGAAAGGTGTCATCAGTTACTATCCAACATTAGCCAGGAAACAGTTTGGCTACCCTTTGAAAGATCCTCCTCAGATGGAAGAGTTTGCTGAATCTTTGTTCTTTCCTGTTGAAGGGAACAAAGAGTTAGTTCAACAAGCAGTCCAAGCCTGGGCTCACAGGATGAGAAAGGGTAAGAAAGACTTCGGCATAGTTGATCCCAAGACATATCCACCATACGCTGTATGGTTGCAAAGTCATGTAGAAGCAGTTCTCATGCCTTTTTCAGTTGAGGCTCCACTTTATCCCAGAGAAGTGCCTAGTCAGAGCAGTAATGTTTCCCTTGAAGAGTACAAGAAGCTAGAAACTCAGCTGCATGAAGTCATAGTGGAGAATGCTGAGATGGTAAGCCTGTACCACCAAGCCAACAGGGCCAAGAATGAAGCTGAAGACAAGCTGCAGAAGCTCCAAGCCTCTCTGGAAGCCAAAGAGAAGGACTTTGCTGGTAGAGAAGCCCATTTCCACAGGTTGGGTATGATGGAAGCCCAAAGTGAAGCTGAGCGCAAGAAGACTTTAAAGACTCTCAAAGATGCTCGTCAGTCCATTGTTTGGTTGCAAGGCCAAAGGGAGGAAGAGCAGAAGAAATTCAGAGAGAAAGAAGAGTTCTTTGAAGTTCAGATGGCCTTCAAGAAGGAGGAGGTGGAGCAAGTCCACACCATCCGGAGGGAAAATACCCAACAGCTAGCACAATGTCAGTTAGCTCTGGAGGAAGTAAGGAGAGAGATTGAAGAGCTCAAGCTGAGAGCAGGGGTCAAGAAAAGCAGGGCAGAGGTGGCAGAGCCTGGGTCTTTAGCTTAGTTGTTTATTTTTCAGACTACCTATAGGCCTATTGTAGGAGTCTTGCTTTTATTTCTTTTTATTTTATGTACTGGCTTGTGTAATACCTCAAAATTTGCCCTCTCATTTTCATGCCATTTAGCATATCCTTTCATACATTGCATTGCATTTGGATCACAATTGCATCATAAACATACATGAACATACATCTCCATTTGAGCTTTCACAGGTTGCGACTGGCCTTTATTTCTTCATGCGGCACGTGCACAATAATCTCAGAAGAAGCCAAAAGTTCTCGGTTGATTCAGAGGAGTTTAAGCTGAATATCAGTTTTATGGTGCAGTTTGAAAAAGTTGTAACTTATGCTCGGAAACTCATTTTGGCTTGAAACTCAATAGTTTAGACCGTTTCATTATTCTCTACAACTTTTTTGTTCGGCTCGGAGGCCAATTCATCAAGGAAAATGGCGGGATTTATTTGTTTCTGAAATTTCGGTTTTGTCGATCAACTGTGCTAGCGGTATTCAAGAGTTCGTAACTTCTGATTGGGTCAACATGTCTGAGATATTCATAGGCCAAAAGTTTCGTCTTGATATCCTTTCCAACTTTTGGGTTTTGTCCGGGAACTAATTCTTTGAAGAAGATCTCAGAATGTGCGAGTCTTTAGAGTCGACATAGTGAAAAACAGTGCTGAACCGGTGAGTTTTGAACACTAAAAAATTCAAAACTCTTGGCTCGTTCATCGAATTGATGTCGTTTCGGTGCCTAAAATTCCGTTTATATGATATCTTCATTATGTGAATTCAATTTTGGTTAGGTCTGAGCGGAAGGATCTCGAAAATACGAATTACCAATAAGGTTCTTTGATGCACTGTACTGTCTGTCAGATTTTGTAAAATTCATAACTCGGTCAATTTTCATCGGATTGCACCCGTTCTTGAAGCGTTGGTCCACAAATTTTATCCTCTTCAAGTTAAAAGACAAATGCAAGTTCAAATAGTGCTCCAAAGGTTATCGTTTTGGTTTATTTCACAAAACTGAAGTGCTGAACCGAAGAAAAAGGCTAAAAGTGATTTCACGAGAAAATTCATATCTCCCTCGTCGTTTGTCCAGTTGAGCTTACATTTTAACACCACATCACTGACTCATAGATCTACAACTTTGCTGACAAAGTCGAGTCGAGATTATGCTCCGGAGAGGTTGACCTAGTCACATTTTCGAGTAGCGGACACCAAATAAGCCGAAAAAACAACTTATTCAGTGACGTCTTGCAGCTTAAACGTATCGATCGCACTCGATTTTGATCGTATGACGTTCGTTCTTTTTGTGTTGCAACCATGATTCAGAGGCGGACGATATTATGGAAGGCTCAGAGTCGAAATTTCTTGCCGAAGATATTGTTATTTTCACTTAAGCCGAAATTCTACCTTTTGCCTTTCATTTTACACTCCACTATATATTCTTTTGACCCACAATTTGTCTCATAACTTCAATCATAATTTACAAACACCAAAAAACTCTCACAAACTCTCTCTAAAGGATCAAAGTTCATTCTCTCAATTCTTTCTCAAGAACACAACAACAACTTCATCAAGAACTCAAGAACACAACAATTCCGATCAAGCTTCCGGTAGCCGAGCCGCCACGAACCACCACCTCCGGTCAACTTCACCACCGTAAGACCACCATCTTCCGCCACCGGCATCCGCGCGGCCTCTCCTCCTCTCCTCCGTTCATGATCGCGTCTCACTTCCTTCGGATTCGCAATTTCTTCGTCGATTCTTCATTCGGTAAGCTTCTTAAACTTTAATTCATGAATAATTGTTAAATTGTTTCTTGAATTGAATTTTGAAGTTGAATTAATCTTGTGGAGATTATGTGCATTGATTCATAATTTTATTATTGATTGATTCTTGATTAATTTATCCTAATAATTGTTGTGGTGCATGATTGAAAAGGCTTGGTAAAGTTGACATAGAATAATCGGTGAATGTTAGGTGTTTGACAAAATTCCTAAGAGAGCTAATTATTATGACTTGATATTGATTGAAGTGCTTGACTTTTGAATTCATGTTTGTTTCATTGTGTAAATTCGGAATAGGATAGGTTGAAGCTTAATTGTTGATGTTGCTCATGTGTCGCGTGTCGATAAGTGCGTTTTGGTCATAACTTCCTAACCGTAGCGCGTTTTCGCGAATGTGAATAGTGTAAATTGACTTTGTTGATTATTCCGGAGCCATTGGTAAACTTTTTAGTCGATTTCGGACAATTTTTTTCGGCTATTTCACTACTGCCAGCCGATAAAATCGGCCAAAAAGTACCACTTCCGAGCGGAATTTTCAAAATCCGATTGCATATTTGAATCCGTTGGCACATTTGCAAGTTACCATGCGATTTTCGTTCAATTCCGAGTCGGTGATCTTTGACGCGTTTTTTCGTTTTAAGGCTTTTTAAGTTCGGTTTGGTGCAATTTTGATGCATTGATCTTGTTTTGACTTGTACTTATGTTTGTTGATCATTTGCCATTCATTGCATGTAAATTTGTTCGATTTCGGTTTGAGTTTGCATGTCGTTTATGTTAGAGCATAAGTGCTGCCCCGTTTTGAAACGTAAATTTCAATGCATGTCCATGACTCGTACATTCATCTTTCTATTTGATTTTGAGTTGTGAGACATAGGTGCAACTTCCGGTTGCACCTCTTTTTGGTTTCTAATGCGTTTTTTGAGTTCATGCAAGGTTCTCGCAAAGATCTTAACGACGGTTGTTTGGTTGGTATTCCACTTTATTTGTGGGATACCTTTGGATTCAAATGATATTTTGTGTCGTTGTTTTTGTTTCGATTATGGGGGATCTTCACAAAGAAATTATGGAAGATGAGCATTTATTTTGCTCATGGGAGATTACAAGGCTTGGCTTGAAGTTTTTTTGGATTTCTTTTATGTGAAAGAATCGGCACTTCGACCAAGTAAGTAATCTCGATTCTCTACTTTAATGCATCATTCTAGTTGTATGCGACTTAGGATCATGTAACTTAAGGTGCATATTGAGCCCTCCCACCTGAGGCATTGGATTTATTTGTGATATATATTGATATGTGTCGATTTTGGAGTTTAGGGATTAGGTTACGGATTAGAGAATTCGATTCCTTTCACTTTCCCTTAAAATATCGTTTTTGCTCGTTTCGTCGCAATTATTAAAAATAGTTTTAGGTGTGATAAAATTCTGGAAAAATTCATGAGTGATCTTCTTCCTCTTAATTAATTTTTCATATTTTTTGTTTCCAGATTTGGGTGGTTTCAATATTTTATTTGGATTTTAGATCACAAGCTGTCCCAAAAAGGAAGGTTTTAGCATAAGGGACCGAAATCGATTTTTCCCCATAGGTGTGAGACCTATTTTTTGTATATGATTAATCATTGTAATTGGTGACATTTTGATGCTCATTAGGCATTTTTTTCATAATTTTTAGTGCCCTTTTTGATCCACTTTGTGGAGTTGTTTTTGGGTGATCATTCATTGCTACCTTGCTAGTCAAGTAATTGTTTTGGAACTTTGGTGCATAATTTTGTGGAATCCTTTTGGACAATGTGAGATAATGACTTTATTATTCCAGAGATTTAATTTCATAATTTTTAAAGGCTTTTTGCTATTTTTCCATGTCACCTAGATCCTAGGTTGATTCATGTGTCTATTTGCTCCATAACTTAAATGATAAGAATGCATTCATGCCATTTTCTTGAAGGGATTTTTGGTAGATTTTAGGAGTTGATTATAGGTCATTTGTATGCCTTTAATTCCAGTCATAGGTCATTTTTTGAACCATACTCATTTGGTTTGTTTTGGTGCTTTAAAGTGCATACTTATGTGAATTAACTTTAACCTAAACTAGATTCTCTTCTCCTCTAAATAATAACTTGAATTATGTGGAAATCATTAATTCCTATTCATGCATTCTAATTGCATCTCATACATTGTATGCTACTGAACCATAATCATTTCATGCATATTCACATGCCATTTTTCCTTAACTTTCATCATGTGCGATCTTATGCGATTTTTGCTCGTTTCTTCTCATATCTTCTTCTCATTGCTCCATATGCCTAATCCATTGCATCCATGATTGTATATTCATTCATCCATCTTCATAAGCATTCATTACTGACTTTGATGTTCATTTTATGCATTAATCCATTTTTGTAAGCCATATGCATTCATATTTCATCCATGAGTCCTAATTTGCATTTATGTGAACTTAGGTGAACTTTTTGTACATAGTTTGACATAGTTTAATCTTGTGAGGTATCCTAGCATACTTAGGGACCTATAGCATGTAGCTACTGACTTTAGAAGTCATGTAACCTTTAGGTACCTTCACCTTTAGACTTAGGTCTTATTTTTAATCCTAGTTCCATTCTAGGACGTTTATGGTACTTAATCGCTTTCATGCTTTGATTTTATTTTCAATATGCATTGTCATGCTAACTTTTGTTTTGTAGGGGGGGAAGATTGAGGTAAGCATTACTTCATTCCTATCTCTTATGCATCTTAATTGCGTTTGCCTTAGCACTTGTGTTTTGCTTTTAGGTTTTCCCTTTCTTTAGAGACAACTTAACTTCCTTAGGAAGTAAGTTAGTTTCTAGTTCTCTTTTCTTCTTTTCCTTTTTCTCATTAGGATTAGAAAACCTCATTAACCATAGGACCTCTCTTGTAAATAAACAAATGAAATTAGGGTTGTGTCTTAGTCCCCCTTAGTTTTTCCCTTTTTGCAATTTGAGTCATTCTTTCTCATCTTCAAACAAAATCCAAAAACAATTAATAAATAAATGAAAGGATCCCTTGTGTATAGCCTTATTCCATGAAGCACTTGCATTCATTCCATCTTGGAGTGGTGTAAGCTCGCCTATCATGATGCACAAGTCTCATCAAGGGATTGTTTCATAAAACAAATAAATTCAAAATACTTCTCTTAAAAGACAAAAAACAAATAACAAGCGACTATCCTGCGGGAATTTCTCTTCTCATCTCATTCACTCTCAACGCGAACTTGCGACGACTTGTCTCATTTGCAAGACGGTAAACGCACTCGTACCAGACGAGCCTGCAACACCTGAGCATAGACATACACAGTTCCAGCATAAAAAACACAAACAAATAGTTCCCGCCTTAGTTAGGCGAACTACGTCGACTCTGATCCTCATTATCCCGATGAGGTACGTAGGCAGCGGGGTAGGGCCCGTTCGAGCACATTCTTTATTTTCCCTACATTTCCCCCTTTCTTTTTTATTCTCATTCTCTTATTCCAGTTCCTTTCTCATTCCTCATTCCAGTTCCCAGTTAGCGGTTTTATTCAGCAGCACTTTATTTTCTCACCCTTTGAACAAAACAAGCAAGCGTGGATCCCGTCGGGTACGGCGGACGATCTGGGGTGCTAATACCTTCTCAGGTCGTAACCGACTCCCGAACCCAGATCTTTGGTTCGCAAGGCCTCGTCCTTTCCTTCTTCCTCAGGTTTGTGCAACATTACCTTTCCCATTCTTTCGGGATAAAAATGTCTGGCTGGCGACTCTAACCTTTCCGCGCCACTTTCGCATTTGTACTAGGATGAAAATCCCAGGAGCGATAGCTTGTAACCCTCCGGGGATTATTTTTGGTTGTATTCTGACTTTTAGCCTGCAATGGTTTGTTCATATACAGTATTAATGTGCAAGTTATCATTTTGAATGTGCAAGACTCGTTTGTCTGATACTGCTAATGTCTGAACACTCATCAAAAGAGAAAGCTTGAAAGTTAATCCTCAAAGTGATTGTCTGAGAATAAATGCCAGAACTGGGGCATGAAAATGCTATAAACTTGGGAACATGAACAGTTACATTGCATTGCATATAACCTGTTTGTTTATTTTGCAGGTAGTGTCTCAGTTACTAACGTGTTTTGTGTTTCAGGCACTATAGCTCCCCGTAAAGTTCGGGAACAACCAGTAGCACATAGATATCCAACCAAGATCAACAGAGAGCGAGTCATGGACCAGATGCAAGCAGACTTGGCAGATCTGAGACTGAGAATGGATAACTTTATGACTTTGATGGCAGGCATGGGTCAGAACCAAGAGCGTCTGCGGGAGATGATTGAGAATAATCAACCCAGGAACAACACTGCTGCTGCTGATAATCGTACCGGTGCGGGCGTACGACAAGTGGAAATCCCTATTGCTCAGCCAGGGGTGACAATAATCAATGATGGGTTGAATAATGTGCAAATGGAAAACCAGGATGAACAGTTCACTCTATTTGACGAAGCTGAAGGTCAAGGAGCTGAGATGAATAAGAGGTTTGAAGAAATGGCAGAACAAATCAGAGCCATTCAATCCCAGAGCTCTTTCGGATTTGACATAACAGATTTGGGCTTGGTTCCTGGGGTCAGGATCCCATACAAGTTCAAAGTTCCAACCTTTGAGAAGTATAATGGCACTGCATGCCCAAAGACCCATCTTCAATCATTTGTTGGGAGAATTGCTGCTCATACGGATGATGAGAAACTCTGGATGTATTATTTTCAAGACAGCTTGGTTGGAGCTTCTCTGGAATGGTACATGAAGCTTAGCAAAGTCAATATCAAGAGTTGGAAAGATCTAGCAGAAGCCTTTGTGAGACAATATCAATATAACATGGACATGGCTCCAAACCGCACGCAATTGCAGCACATGGCACAGACGGCTAAAGAAGGTTTCAAAGAGTATGCACAGAGGTGGCGTCAGCTTGCTGCCAGAGTGCAACCACCGCTGCTAGAGAACGAAATGGCTGACATGTTTATGGGTACTCTGCAGGGTGTGTTTCTTGAAAGATTGGCGTCCAGTTCTGCCACTAAATTCAATGACATTGTTATTGCTGGAGAGAGGGTTGAGACCCTGCTGAAAATGGGGAAGATACAAGATCCTAGTGCTAGCAGCTTAAATGGAGCGAGGAAAGCTTTCAGTGGACCTCCTAGGAGAAGAGAGGGTGAGACAAATGCTGTATTTGGCTGAGGCCGGGGCCGGGGTTACAGAAGACCATATGAGCATGTGACAGTAGTCACAATTCCTTCTGTTCCAGTGCAACAGATGCAACCTCCTCCACAACATCAACAACAACAACAACCCCATACCAACTATCAGCAGAGACCGTATCAGCCAAGGCAAACTCGCCCGACTAATAGGGTGATTGAGGCTATCCCTATGACTTATGTTGCTTTGCTTCCAAGACTGCAAGATTTGAACCTGATTCAACTGAGAACTTTGGCACCACCACCTCCTGGAGAGCTTCCAGTAGGTTATGATGTCAACGCACGATGCGCTTTCCACTATGGAGCACCCGGGCACTCGACTGAGAAGTGCAGGGCTTTGCATCACAAGGTTCAAGACCTGGTAGATTCTAAAGCAATCAACTTTGCGCCACCGCCGAATGTTAATTTGAACCCTATTCCGCATCATGGAGGGGCAAGAATCAATGTTGTTGAGGGTGGTGACAAGTTGAGTCTTGTGTTGAGTATTGAGGAAGTGAAGACTCCTTTGAGGGTAGTGAAAGAGAGACTGCTGAATGGTCAAGTGTTTCCTGGTTGCAGTGCTGATTGTGAAGACTGTCTGAATTCAGAGAATGGATGTGAAAAGCTGAAGAGAGGATTGCATGGTTTGATTGAGGATGGATCCTTGCAGTTCAACAAAGTTGGTAATGCTGAAGCTGATGATGTGTCAACCATTACTATTTTCTATGATGAAGCTGACATGCCTGTCGGAAGATAGCCTGTTACAATCTATGCTCCTCAGATTAGTCCCGTGACTATCACCGTGCCTGGGCCTGTTCCGTACACAGACGATAAGGCCATTCCTTGGCATTATGGCTCAGATGTATATGTATCTGGACAAAAAATTGAGAGCAGGGTTGCTGCTGTGGACCCGACTATAGAGAATGTCGGAGGAGTTGGGGGTTTCACCAGAAGTGGTCGTTTATTCGCTCCCCCTGTGCTAAGAGGGGATCCTGAGGCTGAGGCTTCATCCAAAGCCAAAGGAAAGCAAGCTGTGAATGATGAATCAACTACTCCTGTGGCTGGGCAGGGTACATTTGAAAAAGAGGTCGAGGAATTCATGAGGATTATCAAAAAGAGTGACTATAAGGTGGTTGATCAACTGAACCAGACACCTTCCAAGATTTCCATCTTGTCACTGCTGATGTGTTCTCCTGCACAAAGAGAGGCCTTACTGAAAGTATTGCAAATGGCCTATGTTCCTCAGGAAATCAATGTCAACCAACTTGAAGCTGTTGTAGGAAGTGTTAACGCAAGCCATGGCCTAGGCTTTACAGACAGAGACCTCACGTCAGAGGGCAGAAACCACAACAAAGCACTACATATCACCATGGAGTGCAAGGGTGTTGTGTTATCTCATGTTCTTGTAGACACAGGCTCTTCCCTGAATGTGCTTCCGAAGAAGGCATTGATGAAGCTTAATGTTGATGGGATTGTCCTGAGACCAAGTGATCTGATTGTCAAGGCTTTTGATGGTTCAAGAAGATCAGTTTTTGGAGAGGTTGAGCTGCCCGTCATGATAGGCTCTCAAGTTTTCAAAAGTGTTTTTTACGTCATGGATATCCAGCCGGCATACAGTTGTTTGTTGGGTCGCCCGTGGATACATGCTGCTGGAGCTATTACTTCAACCCTGTATCAGAAGCTCAAGTATGTGGTTGACGGCCAGGTCATCACAGTCTGCGGAGAGGAGGACATCTTCGTAAGCCACTTGTCGACGTTCAAGTATGTAGAGATGGATGGAGAAATCCATGAGACTTTATGCCAAGCTTTCGAAGCAGTCAACGTCAGTATCTTGACTCCTGTGGAGAAGAGCATCGAGAAAGAGGGTACATCCATCCACTCCTACAGGGAAGCAAAAGTGGTTGTTCAATCTGGAAGTGCCCAAGGCTGGGGCAAGCTTTTGGAGCTAGAAAAGAAAGATGATAAGTTTTGCTTAGGGTATCAGCCTGGTGGATCTACTCCAAGTGGTAAGGCCAGCACGTTTACAAGTGCTGGGTTGCTCGACCACAATCAGATCTGTACAGCAAGCCAAGATGGGGATAGTGACGGTGACTGGGACAACTGGATCCACCCGTGTGCGCCCGGCGAGGAGCTAACAAACTGGTCTGCTGAAGACATCATACAAGTCACCTGGCTCTCAGAGTAATTATTTTGTTTCCTTTTATTAGCATACTGCATTGTCAAATCCAGCATTCTGCCCAAGATGCTTGGATCCATTGTATTGGGCCACCATGTTTTGTATTGCATCTTATTTTGCTATGAAATAAAAGGACATTTTCAGAAAAACTGTGTTCCCTGTCTTTGTTTTAAACTTTTTCACAAAAATATAAAAATGGCAATGTGTTTTTCCTTTTTGTTTTAGCGTCTCTTTTTCAAAATGAGCAGATTCTGAATAAGCACATCATCTGTGCAGTGTTGATCATCTGGATTCCATGGATAACGTTCCTGCTATGACTACGCATGATTTTGACAATCCTGTTTACCAAGCTGATGAAGGGGTTGAGGAAGACTGTGACCTCCCTGAAGAATTGGTCAGATTGTTGAAACAAGAGGAATAGGTTATTCAGCCTCATCAAGAAGAGATTGAGATCATCAACATTGGCAGTGAAGATGCGAAGAAAGAGATCAAAATTGGGGCCAGTCTGCAGGCCGACGTCAAGAAAGAGCTGATCAGTATGCTGAAAGAGTATGTGGATATCTTTGCTTGGTCATATCAAGATATGCCAGGGTTAGATACCGACATCGTTGTGCATAAGCTACCTCTGAGAGAGGACCGTCCTCCTGTGAAACAGAAATTGAGAAGAACTCGTCCTGACATGGCGATGAAAATTAAAGAGGAGGTTCAGAAGCAATGGGATGTCGGTTTCCTTGCTGTGACTAGTTACCCGCCTTGGGTAGCTAACATTGTACTTGTACCAAAGAAGGATGGCAAGGTCCGGATGTGCGTTGACTACCGGGATTTGAACAGAGCAAGCCCAAAAGATGACTTTCCGTTGCCACACATTGACGTGTTGGTAGACAATACTGCTCAATTCTCGGTATTTTCCTTCATGGATGGCTTCTCCGGATATAACCAGATAAAGATGGCGCCGGAAGACATGGAGAAGACAACGTTCATTACCCCGTGGGGTACATTCTGCTATAAGGTCATGCCCTTTGGTTTGAAGAACGCCGGGGAAACTTATCAACGGGCGATGGTCACATTGTTCCATGACATGATACACAAGGAGATTAAGTGTTATGTGGACGATATGATTGCAAAGTCCCGAGATGAAGAAGAGCATCTAGTCAACCTGAAGAAGCTTTTTGATAGACTGATCAAGTACAAGCTGAGGTTGAATCCAAACAAGTGCACTTTCGGAGTGCGTTCCGGGAAACTGCTGGGTTTCATTGTAAGTCAAAGAGGAATTGAGGTAGATCCTGTTAAAGTAAACGCTATTCAAGATATGCCTGCACCGAGAACAGAAAAAGAAGTGCGCAGGTTTTTAGGGAGGTTGAACAACATTTCTCGGTTCATATCTCTTCTAACGGCCATGTACGAACCAATATTCAAATTGCTAAGAAAAGAGCAAGCGGTCAAGTGGAACGATGACTGCCAAAGAGCTTTCGACAAAATAAAAGAATATTTGCAGGAGTCTCCAATTCTAATGCCTCCAGTGGAAGGAAGACCATTAATCATGTACTTGACCGTGCTATAAGGGTCAATGGGGTGTGTGCTAGGCCAACATGACGAGTCTGGTCGAAAAGAGTACGTTATTTATTACCTTAGCAAAAAGTTTACCGACTGTGAATCTCGATATTCACTGCTCGAGAAAACTTGTTGCGCTTTGGTATGGGCTGCTCGCCGACTGAGGCAGTACATGTTGACTCATACCACACTGCTCATCTCCAAAATGGATCCTGTCAAGTACATCTTTGAGAAACTAGCGTCGACCGGAAGGGTTGCTAGGTGGAAAATGATTTTAACTGAATATGACATCCAGTATACTTCTCAGAAAGCCATCAAGGGAAGTGTATTGTCGGATTACCTTGCACAGCAACCTCTTGAGGATGATTATCAGCCAATGAAGTTTGATTTCCCTGATGAGGACATCATGTACCTCAAAGCAAACGATTATGAGGAACCAATTCCGGAGGAGGGAGTAACACGGTGGGAGAACTGACTTTAGTTAAATGTTGCGGATAGCAAGAGTCGCCACCAACTTTTATTTTATCCAAAGGAAAGGGCATAAAAGAACATGAAAAACCTTAAAAGATTTTTGGGTTCGGGGGGTAGGTTATGTAAAAGGAAGGTATTAACACCCTTTACATCCATGGTTATCCATGGGCTCTTAGTTACTTAGCTCACTTTAAAATGTTTTTGAAAAGTGTAGTGTGTGATTAGAAATTTTCTTAAGTACTTTATAATGATCCATGTACGGATATATATAAAGCCTTTGTTTTGAAAATTGTTTGAAAAGGTGAAGTGTTTTTGAAATGTTTTGAAAAGGTGAGCAAGTACATAAGAGAAACCTACCCTAAGTTAAATCTTTTCTGTTCTTAAATATCCTTTAAATGGTAAGACTATCCCTATTATTAAGGAATAAGTAGTCATTACCTTGGATGTATGAGGGACAAATGAAGGGACAACTGTGATTAGGCAACTGTAAGGTGTATTTAGCAATTCGAAGGGACTTATCATCTTTATTCGAAAGGGACAAGATCATTTACGAAGGCAACCATGAAGGGACTTGATCTTATTATCTTTTAAGGGACTAGATGATATTAATGAGATAATGGACTTTGCTTTATACACCTTACTTGACCTTTTTCTTTAGGCAACATGAGAGGTATCCTTAAGAATGTGAGATGGCGATCCAAGATCGATTTACGTGTGTGCGTGTACAAATTCAAGTATTTATCTTACAAATTAGTGATCTAAATTCAATTTTAAATACAAACATATTTGCACTCCCTATTTTACTAACCATGCATTTTAAATAAATAATAAAAATAATTCTACAACTATTACATAAATTGCACAATTACATAATAATAATAAAATAAATTAAATAAATGAACACATAATAAATAAATAAATAAAGAGGTTAGTAATAATAAACAAAATAAATATAAGAAAAAGAAATTAGCATAATAATATAATAACAAATTAAAAGTTCACATTTAAATAAATAATTATTTTTAAGAATTTTAAGAAAAATAATAATTATATAATAATAAATATGATTAATAGTTCTAATAATTTAATTATATATACATATTAAAAATATTTGTTAATTATAATTAAATAAGCATATAATAAATAAATAAAAATCATAAAATAAAATTAGGGTTTTAAAATAAATTAGGGTTTATAAAGAAAATTAGGTTTTTTACATATAAAATATTAGGATTTATAAGTTAATCTAAATAATAATTAAGGAATCTATATACAAAAATATATGTACATAATAAATAAATAAAAATACTATTTTTTTTTTAATTTTAGAAAATAATTTCAGAATTAGTAAACTATAAAGTATTTATATGTTATATATATATATATATATATATATATATATATATATATATATATATATATATATATATATATATATATATATAATTATATTTTTTATTTATAATAAAATTAACAAAATAAAACAAATAAGCAAGAAAAAGAAGAAAAAATTGGAACTTACCTGGGGCAGAGATTGAACCCACGCCCTAGGCTTTAACCTCCTTGGACCAATAAGCCAGCCACTGGACCAGCTGCGCGCTGGTGATAGTAAAACAAGTTCTATTCTTTTTATTTTTATCCTACAAAAATTAATGAAAATAATCAAAAAAACAAATGGCCTGGGGATGATTCGAACCCAGGACCCTTCTTTCATCACACATGCGCAATAACCAACTGAGCCATTAAGTTCTTCTGAAATAATAACAAAAATAAATCATAAAATATTATGTCCAATTTTTGAATAGGAATTTTGGCGCGCTCAGACTTCGTCTTCCTCCTTTTTCCTGCGAAAACGTTTGCGAAAATACCTACGAGTTTTCCTGCGAAATAACATTTGCAGGTAAACCTAGGTTTTCATATACAACGCATACAAGCATGGTTTGTCCAAATTAGTCACACCAATGTCTTGCTCATGACCTTAAATATCTCAATCCAGCCTCAAATATAATTTATATGACCTAAATCGAAGGACCCCAATTTGAAGGTCCTAACCCTAACTATGGCGTATCTTGATACCTGCATGGAAAACGCAATCAAATAGCCCAGAAACAATCCAAACATCATTATAAACCATATTAGATAGTCACTTTAAACAAAGAACAACCATATAATCGAAATCGAATTTCAAAAAAATAAGAACAAAGTCAGAATCGGTTTGCATGATTTATTGTATGAATGAATGTTTTCATGATTCAGAAACATTCTACAATCCTCAAGGAGCATATTGGAACCTTCAAAAGTCTTTGGGATAGCTTGAATCCTTAAATCCGAATTTCACTTTTTTCTTAAAAATTTGAGATTTAGTGATGACTTCTGACTCCTATTTTTCGTGTGTTCAGCCTTGTCTTGTATTACATACTTATAGTAGAAGTGATTTAGGTCAAAAAATATGTTCCTCCTTTGGGCTTTTTGGATGCCTTGATGATGAAGAAATCTCATTCAAAATTTTGCCAAAAATCAAATCTTTTCATGCTCTAAAGGGTGTGTGTAACACGGTGGGAGAACTGACTTTAGTTAAATGTTGCGGATAGCAAGAGTCGCCACCGACTTTTATTTTATCCAAAGGAAAGGGCATAAAAGAACAGGAAATACCTTAAAAGATTTTTGGGTTCGGGGGGTAGGTTATGTAAAGGGAAGGTGTTAGCACCCTTTACATCCATGGTTATCCATGGGCTCTTAGTTACTTAGCTCACTTTAAATTGTTTTTGAGAAGTGTAGTGTGTGTTTAGAAATTTTCTTAAGTACTTTATAATGATCCATGTACGGATATATATAAAGCCTTTGTTTGGAAAATTGCTTGAAAAATGTGAAGTGTTTTTGAAATGTTTGAAAAGGTGAGCAAGTACATAAGAGGAACCTACCCTAAGTTAAGTCTTTTCTGTTCTTAAATATCCTTTAAATGGTAAGACTATCCCTATTATTAAGGAATAGGTAGTCATTACCTTGGATGTATGAGGGACAAGTGAAGGGACATTTGTGTATGTAGGCAACTGTGGGGTGTATTAAGCATTTTTGGAGGGACTGTCATCATTATTCGAAAGGGACAAGATCATTATGAAAGACAACCATTAAGGGACTTGATCTTTGATTATGAAGGGACTAGATGACTTTACTTTTAAGGGACTTTGCTTTATACACCCTACTTGACCTTATGATTAGGCAACAATGAGGAGTAACCCTAGAAAGTGAGATGGCGATCAAAGATCGACTTACGTGTGTGAGTGTTTAATTTATATTTATCTTTTAATTAAGTGATCTAAATTCAATTTTAAATATACATACATGTTACACTCCCTATTTTTTACTAACCATGACATAAAAACAAACAATTTAAATATTACAAAATATTACATCCAGGAGCAATTACAATAATAATAAAGCAATTTAAATAAATAGTAAAATAAAATAAATAAGCAATAATAAATAAATAATTATAATAAGGGTTAGTGAAAATAATAATAATAATCATAATTTAAAAATAAATGGGGTTAGTAATAAACACGGTTAATAATAATAATAAACAAAAAGATTATAATAAACAAAATTTTAATGGTTAATGGAAAAACATAAACAATTATAAAATTTTAAGTTAAGTATAAATTTATAAAATTAATTATGAACATAATTAAATTTGCAATTTTAAACACATAATAGAAATTATTTTCATGTAAAATTAAAATATAAACAATTGTAGAATATTTACATATTATAAAAAAAAAATTAAGCATTTTAATTTTTAAACATGTTTATGTACAACATTTTAAATTATAAACAATTTATGTACTTAATAAAAATTAAATAAGGAATTTTAATTAAATTATAAATACAAATAATAATATGAAAGAAGAAAAGAAAATTAGGGTTTTGAAAAGAAATATATTTTTAGGTTTTTTTAGAAAATTAGGGTTTATATGTTTAGAAAATAAATTAGGATTAATTATTAATTATACAAAATTAAATTATTTTTCTAATGATATTTAATAAAAAAAAATGAGTTTAGATTATAATAGAGAAAATAATAGTATACATTATATATATATTTTAAATTTATTTAGTTATATTATAAACATATTAATTAAAAAATAATAATAAACAACAAAAAAAATGAAAATAAGGAACTTACCTGGCTGGGGTTTGAACCCAGGATGCCTTGCTTGACAACACCCATGCCATACCACCAGGCCAGCGCACGCAGGTGGAAGAAGAGTGAGCCAAATTGCTTTTATGCCTTATTGTCACACCCCAAATTTTACCCCTAACTGCTCGCATCATACATTCATCGCATTTAGCAGGGAAATTCCAGATTTTATTTTTCTATTGCTTCTAACTCATTTTTCGAGTTATCTTATTTTATTTTTTTAAATTTAATCTTCATTTCTTTTCACTTCCAAGTTTTTTTTAAAAAATTTAATTTCTATTTCACATGTTTTAGTTTTAATTTTAATTCTTTTTCCTTTTCTTTTTTAATTCAATTGTATCATAGGTTTAAGTCCAATTTAAATTTCAAGTTCAAATTTACTTTCATTTTATCCATTCAATTCCAAGTCCATTTTTGGAGTTTCTAAGTCATGTTCCATACCATTTTTATTTATTCCCAACTGCATTTTTTTTTAGTCCAATTCCAATCCCATTTTCCATTACATTTTAAGTTTCAATCTCATTTTTCCATTCCAATTCTCTTTCAAGTCACCAATAAAAAAATTCTTTGTCAAAAATTCCAAACCTTTCTTCAAAAATTCAATTTATAATTCCAAGTCTGTTTTTTTTTTTTTTTAATCTTTTTTCCATATTTTTGTTCTATTCAAGTGTGGTGCCAAGTTTCACTATCTATTTTCAAGTCCCATTTTATTTGCCTTCATCCAACTTTATGCTAAATTCATGCCAAATGTTCTAAACTCAATTCCAAGTCTTAATTTCTATGTTAGTTCTATTTCAAGTGATTCGATCCCCTTTTCAATTCCGATTTCAAAGCTAAATTCAATTTCCAATTTCATTCCTAGCCTAAATTCATGCCAATTCAAGTTTCTCAATTAGATTTCCATTTTCCAAGTTTCAACCTCTATTTCAATTTCTAATTTCATGTTTCAAGTCCTCATTTTCAAGTTTCATCCAATTTTTTAGCTTCATTCAAGAGTCATGTTTGTTTGTGTCATTTTCTACTCAAAGTGAAATCACCATTTCTCCAATTTTGTTCAAAGTTTCTTCATTCAACTTCTTTCAAAACTCATATCAAAATTACAAAAATTGTCCCAAATACCAAGTCACAAATATCATTCCAAAATTCATGTCCAAACTTAGTTACAAGTTACAAGTTTTAAAATAAGTGTGATTACAAGTAAAGACATAATACATTTTTGTCATAAGCACGTCTCTGATTTAGACTATTGCTTTCATGCCAAGCTTTTCTCCACTAGGACTCCCAAGTTTCCATCCCAATTTTTCAAGCCCAATGCTCTTCGTGTGTTATTCGCGTCCTTCATGGCCGAGTCCACCATTTTCCAAATTGCAAGCCCGATGCATATGAAATTAGAAAAAGCAAGGTGTTAGCATTATTCATTCACAATTCAAACATAAACCATTCAAGTACCATTCATTCAAACATATCATATAATCAAGAATCTTCTCGTTCATATAAGCATCACATTCAATTCCAATATCATAATCCATAACATTCAAAGTAAAATTCCATCCATTTTCTTTTTTTCATCATTCAAATATTTCATTTAGGAAGGTTTCAAAGTTCAAATGCATCAAAATCGAATTCAATCACACATGTTTTAATTCATTCAATTTCAAGAATATTCACATCTTAATTCATTTACCAAAATCACATTCACTTAAAATTCAAATCCATATTTCATTCAAAGATCAAAATTCATTCAAATATCCAAAGTTCAATTTCAATTCATAAATCCATGCATCATGTTTTGTTCATACATAATCTAACTTCATTCATGTTTCACATAAACATCATCACATTAGAATCCATGTCACATTCAAATTCATCATATTTCCTACTACCAAACATTTGCATTTTTGTCATACATAATCCATACAATCATGCCATTTCACATTCCATCAAGTCATGCATTCAAGCATACCAATTCAACCAAGCATAGCAGCATTCACACAAGCCTATGTTTCACTACTGTATACAGCAAATACAAGGGGGGACCACATGGCTCACTAACAAACAAGGACATTTTAGGACTGCTGCAGAATTGTACAAGGACACTCATCACTGCCTAGTGCAGACCACCAATACTGCTCCACTACTGCTGCAAATTCCAGCCTTGCTTTGCCCTCACCCGTCACTCTCAAAGGTCCAGAATTTCTCCCCAATGCTTAGTCAACTAGTTTCTATAGCAGACAAGGTTTTCAAAAGGAATACAACAGCCATACAATAGAAAAGGACGACTTTTGTTTAACAAACAAAATGGAAATCAACCTCAATAGCAGGTCTGCGATTTGCACAGACCCTGCTCCTCCACCTTCATCCCACCCACAGATTCAGTTTGGTCCCCTCATTTCAAACCCTTCATTAACTAGTCTCAGTACCAATTTTCAATTTCAAAAAGAAACCCTAAGCTTAGTCCTATTTAAGTTACGGTTTTATCAGCTACAAGGGAGAGGAGAGAACATTCACAAGAAAAATCAATACCATTGTCACCAACAGACACAAAAAAACCTAGTTCTATCATACCAAGAGTTCACAGAAAAATAGTTCATAGAGAAACAATCAACAACGAACACAGAACACAGAGAGTCTTAACCACAAACACAACAACATGGCAAACATAACATTAGAGACGAATCAAAGAGAAGAAGGGGTGGACAAATGGGAAGGATAGACTTACTTGTTTGTTGATCCTCGTCAGAGCTCCGCCGTCCGCCACCGGGGGACCTTGTTCTTTCTGCGCCCTCTTGAAGCATCCGCCTCCGCAGGTACCTTTCTCGCTTTTTCTTTCATTTCGTTGTCATCATTTTGAGTGTTGTTTTTCCTCGTAAATTTGGTTTCGTCGTTTGAGAAGTTAGGGCCGTGTTTTGCCTTCCTGGATCATCATTGAAAAGGGTTAGTTTTTTTGTTGTTGTTGATGAGGAGTTTTGACCTGGGTATTGAAGAGGGTTTTAGAAGAAGCAACCATAGAAACAAAAACCATACCTGTTATCAAACCAGAAATAGTCCCAGTCGACAGCCCCATTTCAATCTTCTGTTTTTTTTCCTCTCCTTAGCCACTTTGAAACACAGTAAAGAAAAAACTGAACCTTCTTCAATCATCCAAAACAACCACCATGAGAATGAGCAAACACGATTCGAAACTGTGAGAGAACGGATTCGCCTGAAACCGTGACGAACACTTTGAATCCGAGTTAACCAAACCGTGTTGGATAGGGACCAAGCCGTGAGAGAAAATTGCCGTGAGAGAAACGTAATCGCGGGTCTGAAAATCATAAACATAAACCAACTGATACTAGCCTTCACGAAATCCGTCCAAAGCTACTGATTCGCACACTTCAACCAAAAATCTGAACAACCCCCTTTCCACCACTGTGAATCCTCCCTCATAAACGCCGTTCGCCGGACCACCCTCCAAACCACCGTCAAACCCCCAAATCCGAGAAACACCAACAGAACCGCGCGAATCCAAACAAACAGACCTAGCCGCCGCGTCAAAAGAAACCCATTCCGCAAACCACAGTGACCAATCACCCACCGCGCCGGCATCCAAACAAACCCAGAAACTGTGACCCTCTTCCGCCGTGAAAACGAACAGAACCGAAGCCACCGCTCATCTTCGCCTCAGCGAAACCCCCAACCCAAAACCTCCACTTCCCGTCCGCGAACCCTTTCCAACAAATACCACCGCCATTGAGAGGGAGACGAGAGCGAGACTGGTTTGAGAGAGAGACGGATTAAGCATTGAGACAGAGAATCCGTGAGCGAGAGAGAGACGGATTGAGCGATTGAGAGACTGTGAGCGATTGAGAGAGAGGAGTCGTGTGAGCTTGTTGAAAGTTCCTGAGTTTGTTTTGATTCTGAACCATGAAATGTGATGCTGATATTCGTCCCTTTTTTTAAAAAAATAATAAATAATAAATAATAATAAATAAAATAAATTTGATTCTATATTGGGTTCAGCCCATGATTCAGTTCTATGCACACCACTAAATTCACGTTTAAACCCCATCCTTCAATTTATTTTTATAATTTTTACCCTACAATTTATTTTTATAATTTTTACTTTGTTTTGTTGATGGGCCTTAGGCCCATGCTGTGTCATTTTTGTATCCACCACCCCTGACTTTCGTGCACCCCATCTGTTTTTATTTGTGATTTATATTATTTAGTATTATTAGAACTTAGTTTCTATTTTATTATTAATAATTTATTTCCTCTATTGTATTTTGTTTGGTTAGTATTTCTCTTATTTTAGAAAAAACGTCTTTAAAAAAAAAATGTAAATTAGTGAATTGTTTTCTTTTAGTTTTTTTCTTTTTCTTTTTAGGGCCGATGATATTACAAAAATCACGATAAATCGTTTCCGATTAATCGTGACCCATATGAGGCCATGCATTTTTTTTATTCCATTTAATTCATTTATTTATTCTATTTAATTTATTTAATCCATTTCATTTTATTTTCATAACTTATTTCATTTTATTATTATCATTTATTTCTCGCGTCTTACACCATTTAATTTTATTTCAAAAATAATAATCCTTGGTCCAACGCCAAGTGAACTTCACATACACTCACACACGTAAGTCGGTCGTTTACGATCGCCGTCTGCACATTCCTTACACTGCACAGCTTTTCAACTTAAGCAATTTGACGCACTGCGCTTGTTTTCCACCCCAGCACTCTCGATCCACATATCGAGCCATAGCCAGTTACTAAGCCCTTTATCCCGCTTTTCCATTTACTTTATTCGATTTATTTTGCAAATTGCAACCTTTGCCTAGTCTTAGGAGCTTGCACCATCTTTTATTTTTGTCATGCTTTTAAATCCAAAAGGGAAAGAACTCCTGCAGTTGACTCAATGTCATAGGAAGTTTAGCCATCCCTAGTTCCTTTTCGACCTTAGCCATTAGGACCTTTTTATTTTACAACTTTTTGTGACTTTCTTAAAGTCACGTGAGTGTTTGCCATAACACTTACCTTCCCCCGCGAACCTTGAGCGTAACCAAGTGTTCGTTAATCCTTAGAAGAACTACGAGTGCTCTGATTCTATACCCGATACGTAGGCATCGATGCGATGTTGTGCGAGCACCATTAGAAATAAAACCTTAGGTTCCCATAATTTTAACAAGCAATAAACAACAATAATACAAATATTAACAAGAGGTTCCCGTAGGATACTGCGGATGCTTAGGATGCTAACACCTTCCCTAAGTATAATCAACCCCCGAACCTAGTTTCTCCTCATTTAGGGTTTTTACGATCTTTTTCCCTTTTCCCTTTGGATTAAATTAAAGTCGGTGGTGAACATAAAAGTTTTACGATTCAAGCTCACTTAATAGCTTGGTATCCGATTCTCACCGCGACAGAAATGGCGACTTCACTGGGGATGACATATATTTTTGAGGGTTAAGCCCACCTTGTATATTTGTATATTTGTTGTTGTATTGCTTGTTATTATTTTTGGATTTTTGGGTGTTCCATGTGTGGTGAGATAAATCCTAACCCGGACTTGAGTGCAAATAAGTTAGGACGGTGGTATATTCAAGAAGGCTTGTAGGGAGTTGAGTCCCGACCAAGTTGACTTGAGACACCACCACTCAGCGGAGGCCTCCTCGGATGTAGTTTTGTTGATCGAGTTCAGTCGTGAAAACATTACTATATTCGACTTGAGAGCCATTAATGCTGAGGACCGTAGAACATTTACCCCCACTTGGCCTTTTTAGGGATGTAGTGCGGTGACTATGAGGGTGCAAATCCAAAATAGTTGATACGCGATACTGCACTCGGATGAGACTCTCTTGAGAATATTACTGATTACCAAGTCGAGTTGGGAAGTCGGTAATATCCGAAAGATGGGACAGTGATTCTGGGAACTTTTAGAACCCGTTGTACAGATACAAATAAACCCATAGTACATACCTTTTTGGGAGGGTTGAACCTTTGACCTCATGCAAGCTTTGAACCTAAGCCTTGTTTGTGTTTGTTGCATTCACGCATCATGAAGCATCATTTTTACCATTTATTCAAGGAACTCAGAAACTTTATTTTTGCAAATATCATAGGTATCATCATGGATTTTGGAAGAAGAAAGACTGTCAAGTACACATTCAAAACTCCCAAACTTGAAGACCTAAGGAAATTAAGAGACTTGGTTCTGGATCAAGATGCCTTCATGGAGAAGCATAGGAGACTTTTAGCTTTGCTTAAGACTGATTGGGATGGAAGGTTGCTCTCTGTGATGCTCCAGTTTTATGATCCTCTCTACCATTGTTTTACGTTCCCTGATTACCAATTGGCGCCTACTTTGGAAGAGTATTCAGTTTTGGTGGGATCACGTGTTAAGGATGAGTTTCCATTCCCTGTTCTAGAAAAGGACCCTGAAGAAGCGGAGATTGTAAAGGCGACATATTTGAGTGTTCCTGAGGTCAAGGCAAATATGACCTATAAAGGAAAGATTTTTGGATTCCCTACAAAGTTTCTGATAGAAAAGGCCAAGAATTTTGTTGATGTGAAGGATATGAAAGCTTTTGAGGCGACTTTTATTCTGCTGATATATGGAGTGCTGCTTTTCCCAAACTTTGAAGACTTTGTCGACCTGAACGCCATCAAGATCTTTCTGAAGAAGAACCCGGTCCCTACTTTGCTCGGAGACACCTACCATTCCATCCATCTGAGGAATCACCATAAGGGAGGGATGATTACTTGTTGTGCATCATTGTTGTACGAGTGGTTTATTTCGCACTTGCCTAAGTCATCTTCATTTTGGAACCTTAAAGATGGTTTGTGGTGGTCACAAAGGATCATGTCTCTTACCCACTCTGACATTAGCTGGTACAATCGTGCTTATGATGGAATATTGATTATTGATAGCTGTGGTGATTTTGCTAATGTGCCTCTTCTTGGCACTAAGGGAGGAATCAGCTATAATCCGGTTTTGGCTCGCCGTCAACTCGGGTATCCGTTGAAGGACAAACCTAAGAGTGTTGAAGTGGAAGGAATTTTCTTTAAGGATGACGAAGAACCAGAGCTCAAGAAACAGATTATGCAAGCTTGGAAGTACATCCATAGGAAGGGGAGGAGTAGCTTGGGAAAGCCGAATTGTGTTTCTATGGAACCCTATCTCCAATGGGTACGAGATAGGGCAATCAGTCTGAAGATGCCTTACCCTCGCCAGGATCCTATGACCTTCAAGAAGCCCATTCTAATCTTTATGGATGATGCAGAGAAGCTGAAGATTGATTTGGAGAAAGAGATTCGAGAGAAGAATGCATGGAAGAATCGTCATCAGATCATCAGCAGTGAGAATGAGGAACTTAGAAGACAACTGAAGATGAAGGAAGAAGAAGAGCTCTCCAGCAAGAAAAGGAAAGCACCAGAGGATTTATTTTCCTCCAGCACTCAAGAGGACACTTCTTGGAAGTCGATCGTGGATCAACTTATGCTTGAAAGGGCTCAGATGAAGGCACAAATCGAGAAGCTCAACTTGAGGCTTTTAGGAGAATCTCCTTAGAACTTTGTTTTTGTCTTTATTAAGCTTTGTTTGGGATTTTTGAAAGTGTACTCAAGACTTTGTATCACTTTTTGAATTTAATGAAATCATATCCTTTTGATTATTATGTGTTCCTTGGTATTTGCAAATTGTTTCTTAAGTTCCTTGAATAAAATTTCATTTTTGCATTGCACTCATACATTTGGCATTGCATTTGCATTTTTTTTCATGAAACTCATTCCCGTCATCTGCTCTCAATTCAGCTTTCACACTGAGGCTCTCACGCAAATACTACACTCGAGCTCAAGCCAGAAAGAGGATGGCTGAAAGAGACGTAGAGATGGACAGAGTTAACGAAGAGCTTTCTGATATTCGTGGAGATATGGGTCAGATGATGGAAATGTTGCAAGTCATTCGAGCGAAGATGGATACCCAACGGACTGTGGTGTCAGAAATTGTTACTGCAACGACTGAAGTTGTCACTGCAACGACCCAGCCTACATCATCAGTCATTACCCCTGTGACCTGGCCTCCTTTTGGACTTCCTCATGGATTCGTCCCTCCTCCTCATGGTTTTGCTTCTCAAAGTTTTATTCCTTCTTCTTCAGGGTTTGCTACTCAAAGTTTTATTCCTCCTTCCCAAGGACTTACTGCTCAGAGTTTTATACCTCCTTCGCAAGGGTTTGCTACTCAAAGTTTTATACCTCCTTCACAAGGGTTTGCTACTCAAAGTTTTATTCCTCCTTCCCAAGGACTTACTGCTCAGAGTTTTATACCTCCTTCGCAAGGGTTTGCTACTCAAAGTTTTATACCTCCTTCACAAGGGTTTGCTACTCAAAGTTTTATTCCTCCTTCCCAAGGACTTGCTACTCAGGGTTTCTTCCCTCCTTCTCAAGGTTTTGCTACTCAGAGTTTTATACCTCCTTCCCAGGGATTTGCTGCTCAGGGTTTCTTTCCTTCGTCCCAAGGTTTAGCTTCTCAAAGTTTCGCACCTCCCTCTCAGGGCATGGCATTTCCGTTTCAAGGTTTTGTGCCTCCTCCTCAAGGGTTTGCTGCTCAACAAACTGTTCCTGTGACTAATGAAGAGAATCATGCAGTTGCCAATTTTACACAGGACATTGTGCACACCCGTGCCCAACCGTATTTTAATGACCATCAGGGGTATGAAGCGCCAGATATGTCTGAAAACGGAGATGAGAAACATGTGAAGATGCAGGAGAATTTTGATACCCTTGAAAAAAGGTTAAGAGCGATTGAAGGTGACCAGATCTTTGGTGCTGCTGCCAGAGAAATGTGCCTGGTGTCTGGATTGGTAATACCTCCGAAGTTCAAGATACCCACGTTTGATATGTATGAGGGTGCAACTTGTCCTAAGAACCATCTTTTGATGTACTATCGGAGAATGGCTGCTCAGGTAGACAATGATAAGTTAATGATCCATTGCTTTCAAGACAGTCTGAAGGGAATCTCCTCTAAATGGTATCTGACGCTTGACCAGTCAAAGATTCGTAGTTTCCAGGACTTGGCAGATGCTTTCATCCAGCAATACAAGTACAACATGGACCTTGCTCCCGATAGGAGGCAATTGCTAAGCATGTCTCAGAAAGAGTCTGAATCCTTTAAAGAGTATGCCCAGAGGTGGAGAGGGACCGCTTCTCAAGTAGAGCCCCCATTGACTGAAAAAGAATTAGCTGACTGGTTTGTTGACACTGTGCGACCAGAATTCTATGAGAGAATGGTGGGGAGTATAACTGCTAGTTTCTCTGACTTAGTGGCTGTGGGAATCAAGGTAGAACTCGGTTTGAAAAGTGGAAAGATGAGTAGTGCATCTGGCAGTTCTAGCACTAGTAGTGGAAATATTGGCAAGAAATTTACCAATAACTTCCACAAGAAGAAGGAAGGTGAGACAAATGCGATAATGGCAGGTCAAAGAAGAAATCCGCTTTGGCAGAGACCTTCACCTATGGATCAACAGCAGTATCCTCGTCAACAGCAGTATGCTCATCAACAACAGTATGCCCAACATCCTTATGTAGCGGCGGTTCAACCAGCATTTAATCCACAAGTCCCCATGTATCGGCCAGCTCAAGCAGCACCGATGTACCAACAAGCGGCTCCAATGATTCAACCTTATCAACCAATGATCAACAATCCGGGCTATCAACAAGCACCCAATGCTTCAGCCTACTAGCAGAGGACTCCAGCTCCTCATTCAAATCCCAATTTTCAGAACAGAAGACCAGGTGGAAGGCCTCCTAATCCTCGAATCCCTATAACTTATACTGAGTTATATCCTTCACTGCTGAAGAAGGGTTTGGTTACTCCCAGGCCTTTGGGTCCTCCACCAAGTCCGCTTCCACCAAATTACAACCCAAATGCTCACTGTTTATTCCATGAAGGTGCCCCGGGGCACGATTTGGAGGGTTGTTATGCTTTGAAGTACATCGTGAAAGATTTGATGGAGAAGAACATTCTGTCATTTGGGAATACTGGTCCGAATGTCAAAGATAATCCTTTACCCAAGCATGGGTCTATAAATGCTATTGTTGATGAGTCCGAAGAAGGTTTGATTTTCAATGCCACCGAGATCAAGACCCCGCTCAGAGACTTCCATGCGAAGTTAGTAGAGGCGGGTATACTAAAGAGTTGTCATCAGAGTTGTGAAGATTGTGTTGATAGTCCAAAGGGATGTGAATCGGTCTTGAAAGATGTTCAAGATTTGATTGATGAAGGTGTCTTACAAGTGAGCAGTCATATGAAGAAGAATGAAGTGGCAGTAATTGAACCAATTTTCAACTTGCCGGAATCTAATTCTACTTGGGTGCCAGTGTTCAACCTGCCTGAATCTTCAGGAGTTCAACCTGTCTTCAATACTCCAGAATCTGTGGTGCCAATTTTCAACATACCTGAGCCAAGATTTGAACAAAGGAGTAACTCTTCCCGCTATGAAGACACTAAAGCAGTTCCATGGAGGTACGATACAGGGAAAGTTCATCAGAAGACTGATAAAGCTAGCCAGAAGGAAGGTTCAAAAGTTGCAAGTACTGATATAGCGGGTGCAGGTCGTTTGACCCGTAGTGGTCGTGTTTATACCCAGCAAGCCAATACGGCTCCGCCTAAAGAAGTCATACCAGCTGTGGTCAACAAAGATAAAGAGGTAGTCTTGGGAGAAGAAGATGCCGAATTTCTCAGAATCATAAAGAAGAGTGATTATAAGGTAATTGATCAGCTACATCAAACGCCTTCCAAAATATCTATCCTATCACTTCTTATGCATTCTCCGGCTCATCGAAGTGCGCTTCAGAAGTTGCTAGCTCAAGCACATGTTACGCATGATATAACAGTGAACCAGTTTGATGGTGTCATTGCCAATATCACTGCGTGTAACAACCTCAGTTTCAGTATGGAGGAGCTTCCAAAGGAGGGCTTAGACCACAACCGTGCTCTCCACATATCAGTGAAATGTCAAGAGGATACTTTAGCAAGAGTTCTTGTGGATACTGGATCTTCATTGAATGTTTTGCCGAAAAGAACACTGGCTAAGTTATCTTATCAAGGGGCAGAGATGAGGCCCAGTGCACTGATTGTAAAAGCTTTTGATGGTTCAAGGAGGACTGTTATTGGAGAAGTAGACCTACCAATCCTGATCGGGCCACAGGTCTTCAAAATCACTTTCCAGGTTATGGACATCAATCCTAACTACAGTTGCTTGCTGGGAAGACCTTGGATCCATGCTGCTGGGGCAGTCACCTCTACCCTACATCAAAAGATGAAGTTTGTAGTCAATAACAAGCTGGTAACCGTATCTGGGGAAGAAGACCTCATGGTTAGCAACCTTTCATCCTTCAGTTATATTGAGGCTGATGAAGATGCTTTGGAAACTTCTTTCCAAGCTCTTGAGATAGCCAATGCTGTCCTTCTGGAAGTAGAGAAACCGAAAGGGAAGGGTATACCATCTTTCGCATCGCTGAAGAGTACCATTTCCACCATTGAAGAAAGAAGCTATGAAGGTTGGGGTGATGTCATCGAGGTCAAACAGAAGCTAGATCGCTGCGGGTTGGGTTACAAACCAACTCATGTGAAGGAAGGAGCATCAACCTCCGCTAAAGGCCGTCTGAAGACCATCCAAGAAGTGTTTTCCAGTGCTGGTTATCAGGTCAACGCAATTGATGGAGTTTCTGAAGATGAAGATGTGAATCATCTGGTGTATCAGTGTGAAGAAGCCTTGGACAATTGGGAGGCAGTCGAGATCCCAGAGTTTTTTCCATTGTCAAAGTAATTTGTTGTTTTTTTCAATGTTTTCAAGTTCCCTAGCCCTGCCCAAGGCTATGGGAGTATTTTGTAGGGCCCCTTCTCATTTTTAAAGTTATTATCAATGAAGGCATTTTGTTAAACTCTTATTTTGATCAATTTACTGTTTTTCTCTCTTTTCACTTTTAAAAGAAAATGGCAATCTTTCAAAACCAATATAAAAAAAAGGCTTTTTTCTCTTGCATTTTTTCTATTTTCCACTTTTAATAAAAGCAAATCATTATCATATGCAGAATAAACGAAAACCCTGTTGAATCCAATGACTCTACATTCTCTCCTAACTTTGATTCGCCCATCTACCAAGCGGAAGATGAAAGTGAGGAAGATTGTGACATTCCCGAAGAACTGGCAAGATTGGTTGAGAATGAGCACACAGATCTTCAGCCACATAAGGAGCAGGTAGAGACCATAAATCTTGGCACTGATGAAGACATGAAGGAAGTCAAGATTGGTACAACACTTGAGGCAGATGTCAGAGAAAGATTGGTCAAGCTTCTCAGAGAGTATGTAGATGTGTTTGCATGGTCGTATCAAGATATGCCCGGATTAGACACAGACATAGTGGTCCACAAGTTACCTCTTCGACCAGATTGTCCTCCTGTAAAGCAAAAGCTTCGAAGAACAAGACCAGACATGGCTCTGAAGATTCGAGAAGAAGTCAAAAGACAGTTTGATGCTGGATTCCTCGCAGTTGCAAAGTACCCTGAGTGGGTAGCTAATATTGTGCCAGTCCCTAAAAAAGATGGCAAAGTCAGGATGTGTGTGGACTATAGGGATTTGAACAAAGCCAGTCCAAAGGACGATTTCCCTCTCCCGCATATTGATACGTTGGTTGACAACACTGCTAAATTTGCTGTTTTCTCCTTCATGGATGGGTTTTCAGGATACAACCAGATCAAGATGGATCCTGAAGATATGGAAAAGACTACATTCATCACACCATGGGGCACTTATTGTTACAAGGTTATGCCATTTGGTCTCAGAAATGCAGGAGCCACTTATCAGAGGGCAATGGTCACCCTTTTCCATGATATGATGCATAAAGAGATAGAAGTCTATGTGGATGATATGATTGCCAAATCACAGAGTGAGGAGGATCATTTGAATCATCTCTTGAAGTTATTTGAGCGTCTCAGAAAGTTCCAACTGCGACTGAATCCAGCTAAGTGTACTTTTGGTGTCCGATCAGGAAAGTTACTTGGTTTTATTGTTAGTCAGCAAGGAATTGAAGTAGATCCAGATAAGGTCAGAGCAATTCAAGAGATGCCAGCTCCCAAGACAGAAAAGCAAGTCAGAGGGTTCCTCGGAAGATTGAACTACATCTCCAGATTCATCTCCAACATGACTGCTACTTGTGAGCCTTTATTCAAGTTACTCCGGAAGAATCAAGCAATTGAGTGGAGTCCTGATTGTCAACTGGCTTTTGAGAAGATTAAGGTTTATCTGCGAGTACCTCCTATCTTGATCCCACCTACTCCAGGGAAGCCTCTTTTCATGTATCTCACTGTGCTCGAGGGATCTATGGGTTGCGTGTTGGGCCAACAAGATGAAACTGGTCGTAAGGAGCACGCCATCTATTACTTAAGCAAGAAGTTCACAGACTGTGAGAGCAGATATTCGCTTTTAGAGAAAACTTGCTGTGCCTTGGCATGGGCGGCCAGACGCCTCAGGCAGTACATGATTTGTCACACTACTTTGTTGATCTCGAAAATGGATCCAATAAAGTACATCTTTGAGAAGCCTGCCTTGACAGGAAGACTTGCCCGTTGGCACATGTTGTTATCTGAATACGACATCCAATATGTAACTCAGAAGTCTATCAAAGGCAGTGTTTTATCGGAATACCTTGCTGATCATCCTGTCGAAGACTATGAACCTTTGAAATTCGATTTCCCGGACGAAGGTATTATGTTGATAAAGGACTGTGAAGTTCCAGGTCCAGATGAAGGTCCCGAGCTAGGTTCTCGTTGGAAGATGATGTTTGATGGTTCCTCTAACTGCATGGGGCATGGTGTAGGAGTTGTTTTGATGAATCCCGATGGTGGTTATACTCCCTTCACGGCTAGATTGTGTTTTGAATGTACAAACAACATCGCAGAGTATGAAGCATGTATTTTGGGTATCGAAGCTGCAATCGATACTAGAATTAAGATTCTCGATGTATATGGAGACTCTGCTTTGGTAATATATCAAGTCAAAGGTGAATGGGAGACTCGTGATGAGAAGCTGATCCCATACCGTGCCCACATTGTGGAATTGATCAAATACTTTGATGAAGTCACTTTCCATCATGTTCCAAGGGCAGAAAATCAAATTGCAGACGCCTTGGCTATGTTGGCATCTATGTTTCAAGTTAGATTTCTTAATGAAGCTCCACTCATTACAATCGAGCGAAGAACTGCACCAGCCTACTGTCTATTGGTCGAAGAAGAAACTGATGAGAAACCGTGGTTCTACGACATCAAGAACTATCTGCAGAATCAGGAGTACCCAGCTGATGCAACAAATCTAGACAAGAAGACTTTAAGAAGATTGGCGTCCAAGTTTTTCCTCAGCAACAATGTGCTCTACAAGAGAAATCATGATATGGTTCTGCTCAGATGTGTGGACAAGCGCGAAGCAGACTTATTGATCAGGGAAATCCATGAAGGATCATTTGGAACACATGCCAATGGACATGCCATGTCCAGGAAGATTTTGAGAGCTGGATATTTCTGGTTGACCATGGAATCAGATTGTTTCAAGTATGCCAGGAAGTGTCACAAATGCCAGATTTATGCCGACAAGGTGCATGTACCTCCAACACTTTTGAATGTTCTATCATCGCCTTGGCCTTTCTCAATGTGGGGCATTGACATGATAGGGGCAATTGAGCCTAAAGCTTCCAATGGTCATCGGTTTATCTTGGTTGCAATCGACTACTTTACCAAATGGGTAGAAGCAGCTTCCTACGCCAATGTGACAAAGCAAGTGGTTGCCCGCTTCATCAAGAACCAAATTATCTGCCGTTATGGGATCCCAAGCCGAATCATCATAGATAATGGGACCAATTTGAACAACAAAACAATGAAAGAGCTGTGTGAGACATTCAAGATTGAACATCATAACTCTTCTCCATATCGTCCGAAGATGAATGGAGCTGTTGAAGCTGCAAACAAGAACATCAAAAAGATTCTGCAGAAGATGGTAAAAACTTACAAAGATTGGCACGAGATGTTACCATATGCTTTACACGGATACAGAACATCAGTCCGCACTTCAACAGGGGCAACCCCTTTCTCTCTGGTGTATGGGATGGATGCAGTTCTCCCTATTGAAGTAGAGATACCATCTTTGAGAATCTTGATGGAAACCGAACTGGAGGAAGCTGAGTGGGTCCAGAGCAGGTTTGACCAGCTGAACCTCATTGATGAGAAGAGAATGACCGCCATGTGCCATGGCCAGATGTACCAGAAGCGCATCAAGAGAGCATTTGACAAGAAAGTCCGTCTCCGAGAATTCAAAGAAGGAGATCTTGTACTCAAGAAAATCTTGCCAGTCCACAAAGACATGCGTGGAAAATGGAGTCCTAACTATGAAGGCCCATATGTTGTGAAGATGGCATTCTCCGGAGGTTCCTTAATCCTTACAACTATGGATGGTGAACAGCTGAAGCACCCGGTGAATTCTGATGCAGTCAAAAAATATTATGCCTAAATAAAACCCGATAGGTCGAAAACCAGAAATGGCGACCTATGCAAAAATGGGTATCCCGGTGGATCAAAACCTATGAAGGAGATCCAGGCAAAAGTTAGGGATAAAAATGAAAAATAAGAGCTCGCTAAGTTGAAAACCCGAAAGGGCGGCTTAGGCAAAAAAGAGCGTCCCGGTGGATTGAAAACCCGAAAGGGCGATCCAGGCAAAAGTTAGGGACAAAGGCATTTGACTGTGTCAGATAGTGTTTACCACTACTGAAGAATCATACTGGAAGATCGATCCAATTGCTCTCGTCGGAAGCAAGGTGTCGGGCAGTCTTAGTTATTAGGGATTGTAGTGGTCGTTGGATTCAATGTAGACCTTTCCCCATTGCCATTTTCAAATTGTAATTTCCCATGGAGTTTTTGCCATTGGCAAGCTACCATTCTTGAATAAAATACAAACTTTGCCTATGAGTTTTGTTGTTCAGCTTCTTATTCTCTTTTGTTATGCAAAATGCCATCACTTGATTACAATTTAACTCTAAAAATGACAAGTTTTTTTTTTAGAAAATGTTTTTTGAAAGCATTTGAAAACTTTTAAGTTTCTTTGACTTTGGAAAATTAAAAAAAATCTTCTGTTTCCCCAAGAAGTCCTGGTTTGCAACAACACCTTTATACTATTATTACAGAAATCCCCATAGAAGTTCAAAACTGGTAACACTCTTGGATGGATCTTTGGGCCAACATGATTTCCAAAATTCGAAGACATCTCCCCAGTGTTTTTCATGTTGCTCGCCTGAGTATTGGTGTTGAGAGCCTACTCCTCATTGAGTCTTGTCAACTCTTTGTCTCTTTAGAGTCAACATTTGCATATCATGATCGTTCGCATCATGCTCAATCATGCGCATTTGACATTAACATTTGTCTTTCCCCAGTTGTCGTCTGTCTAACTCCAAGTCCAGATATCATTAGTGTTCAATTTGAGAATTCATCGTTGTTGGTGCTCGAGGTGGTTTACCATTTGTTATTGTCCCCAGTAATTGCTGGTGTCCCCCGTGGAATTCTATTTGTGGTTGGTATTTGTCTTTATGACCACCATGTCTCCTTGAAGTCCAATTGTCATTGGCACAAATCTTTTAAGCAGGTCCTGAAACCTTTGTTTTAAATCCAAGTCCATTTGATTTTGTACATACTTGTACCTTTCTCCTGATGGTTCCTGAAGGAATTTCCAGAGTTTGGATGTCTTATCTTATTTGAATACTCCAACATATTTTGCTGTTATTTCTTTGCGTTAGCCGGTCGCGTAGAGCCGTTGATTTATCTTTGGGTGATCTCCATTCTATCCCCAATGTTAGCTGGTCGCTTAGAGCCACTACTAAATCATTGTGATTTCCTTCCTTATCCTCGGTGTCAGCAGTTACATTTGAACCTGCTAATTTACCGTTTTTAATACTTTGATTACTTTGCCTTTATCATTCTTAGTGTCAACCGGTTTTTTTAACTTGTTGCGCATTCACTTTGAGTGTATTTTGGCTTTCTTTTGTAGTGTCAATAAGTTTCGAACCTATTGCGTTTCCATTTCGATTATTTCTGTTGTTATTCTTGGTGTCAGTTGGTCGCATCGAGCCGCTGCGCATTCACCTTGAATAAGTTTGTTGTCATTCGCAGTGACAGTTGGTCGCATCGAGCCGCTGTGCATTCACTTTGAATGTTTTCATTTATTTCTATTCATGGTGTCAGTTGGTCGCATTGAGCCGCTGCGCATTCACCTTGAATAAGCTTGTTGTCATTCTCAGTGACAGTTGGTCGCATCGAGCCGCTGTGCATTCACTTTGAATGTTTATTTTTTGTTGATTATCCTTGGTGTCAGTTGGTCGCATCGAGCCGCTGCGCATTCACCTTGAATAAGCTGTTTGTCATTCCCAATGCTAGCTGGTCGCATCGAGCCACTGCACATTCTATTTGGATATTTTTGTTTTATTCTTAGTGTCAGTTGGTCGCATCGAGCCGCTGCGCATTCACTTCGAATATTTTTGTTGTTATTCATGGTGTCAGTTGGTCGCATCGAGCCGCTGCGCATTCACCTTGAACAAGCCTTTTGTCATTCTCAGTGACAGTTGGTCGCAACCCGCCGCTGTGCATTCACTTTGAATGTTTATTTTTGTTGATTATTCTTGGTGTCAGTTGGTCGCATCGAGCCGCTGTGCATTCACCTTGAATAAGCCTTTTGTTATTCTTAGTGTTAGTTGGTCGCATCGAGCCGCTGCGCATTCACTTTGAATATTGTGTCGTTTCTTTTTTCCAGTGACAGTTGGTCGCATCGAGCCGCTGCGCATTCACTTTGAATATTATGATTATCATTTCCGGTGACAGTTGGTCGCATAGAGCCACTGCACATTCGCTTTGAATGTTTATTTTGTTGTTTATCCTTAGTGTCAGTTAGTCGCATCGAGCCGCTGCGCATTCACTTTGAATATTATGTTTATCATTTCCAATGCTAGCTGGTCGCATAGAGCCGCTGCATTTTCTCTTTGAATGTTTATCTTGTTTGTATTCATGGTGTCAGTTGGTCGCATCGTGCCCCTGCGCATTCACCTTGAATAGGTTTGTTGTCATTCTCAGTGACAGTTGGTCGCATCGAGCCGCTGTACATTCACTTTGAATGTTTATTTTGTTGTATTCTTAGTGTCAGTTGGTCGCATCGAGCCGCTGCGCATTCACTTCGAATATTATGATTATTATTTTCAGTGACAGTTGGTCGCATCGAGCCGCTGCACATTCTCTTTGAATGTTTAGTTTGTTGTATTCTTAGTGTCAGTTGGTCGCATCGAGCCGCTGCGCATTCACTTCGAATATTATGATTATCATTTTCAGTGACAGTTGGTCGCATCGAGCCGCTGCACTTTCACTTTGAATGTTTATTTTGTTGTCATTCTCAGTGACAGTTGGTCGCATCGAGCCGCTGCGCATTCACTTCGAATATTATGGTTATCATTTTCAGTGACAGTTGGTCGCATCGAGCCACTGCATTTTTCCCTTTGAATGTTTATTTTGTTGTATTCTTAGTGTCAGTTGGTCGCATCGAGCCGCTGCGCATTCACTTTGAATATGTTGCCTTTTACTTCTCAAAGTCAGTTGGTCGCATGGAGCCATTGGTCAACCACTTCGATTTATTTCCTTGTCTTATTTTTATTCTTAGTGTCAGTTGGTCGCATCGAGCCACTGTGCAGTCACTTTGAATTTTATTTTGTTTTGTCTGTGTTCGTTGATCCAACGCTTTGGATTTCCTTTTGTTCCCGTCTTTTGTTATTCTTAGTGTCAACAGTTACACTTGAACCTGTTGATTTATCACTTTGAATACTTCCCGTTTTCGTTTCTGTATCCCCAGTGTTTGTCATCCCCAGTGAGTCTTGGCTTGTGGTCGTCGTTCATTCTCATCATTCATACCATAATCATCATTTCATTGCATAAGAGTTGCAGAGTTAGATAGATTTGTAGTCCAGCATAACATTGCATTTAGGGGCAAAATTTCCGGTTATTTCTATATTTAAATACCTTTCAACTGATTCCATGAGGATTACCATCACTCACGCCATCTGGTGAAATTATTTAAATAGGGGCAACTGTCACACCCCAAATTTTACCCCTAACTGCTCGCATCATACATTCATCGCATTTAGCAGGGAAATTCCAGATTTTATTTTTCTGTTGCTTCTAACTCATTTTTCGAGTTATCTTATTTTATTTTTTTAAATTTAATCTTCATTTCTTTTCACTTCCAAGTTTTTTTAAAAAAATTTAATTTCTATTTCACATGTTTTAGTTTTAATTTTAATTCTTTTTCCTTTTCTTTTTTAATTCAATTGTATCATAGGTTTAAGTCCAATTTAAATTTCAAGTTCAAATTTACTTTCATTTTATCCATTCAATTCCAAGTCCATTTTTGGAGTTTCTAAGTCATGTTCCATACCATTTTTATTTATTCCCAACTGCATTTTTTTTTAGTCCAATTCCAATCCCATTTTCCATTACATTTTAAGTTTCAATCTCATTTTTCCATTCCAATTCTCTTTCAAGTCACCAATAAAAAAATTCTTTGTCAAAAATTCCAAACCTTTCTTCAAAAATTCAATTTATAATTCCAAGTCTGTTTTTTTTTTTAATCTTTTTTCCATATTTTTGTTCTATTCAAGTGTGGTGCCAAGTTTCACTATCTATTTTCAAGTCCCATTTTATTTGCCTTCATCCAACTTTATGCTAAATTCATGCCAAATGTTCTAAACTCAATTCCAAGTCTTAATTTCTATGTTAGTTCTATTTCAAGTGATTCGATCCCCTTTTCAATTCCGATTTCAAAGCTAAATTCAATTTCCAATTTCATTCCTAGCCTAAATTCATGCCAATTCAAGTTTCTCAATTAGATTTCCATTTTCCAAGTTTCAACCTCTATTTCAATTTCTAATTTCATGTTTCAAGTCCTCATTTTCAAGTTTCATCCAATTTTTTAGCTTCATTCAAGAGTCATGTTTGTTTGTGTCATTTTCTACTCAAAGTGAAATCACCATTTCTCCAATTTTGTTCAAAGTTTCTTCATTCAACTTCTTTCAAAACTCATATCAAAATTACAAAAATTGTCCCAAATACCAAGTCACAAATATCATTCCAAAATTCATGTCCAAACTTAGTTACAAGTTACAAGTTTTAAAATAAGTGTGATTACAAGTAAAGACATAATACATTTTTGTCATAAGCACGTCTCTGATTTAGACTATTGCTTTCATGCCAAGCTTTTCTCCACTAGGACTCCCAAGTTTCCATCCCAATTTTTCAAGCCCAATGCTCTTCGTGTGTTATTCGCGTCCTTCATGGCCGAGTCCACCATTTTCCAAATTGCAAGCCCGATGCATATGAAATTAGAAAAAGCAAGGTGTTAGCATTATTCATTCACAATTCAAACATAAACCATTCAAGTACCATTCATTCAAACATATCATATAATCAAGAATCTTCTCGTTCATATAAGCATCACATTCAATTCCAATATCATAATCCATAACATTCAAAGTAAAATTCCATCCATTTTCTTTTTTTCATCATTCAAATATTTCATTTAGGAAGGTTTCAAAGTTCAAATGCATCAAAATCGAATTCAATCACACATGTTTTAATTCATTCAATTTCAAGAATATTCACATCTTAATTCATTTACCAAAATCACATTCACTTAAAATTCAAATCCATATTTCATTCAAAGATCAAAATTCATTCAAATATCCAAAGTTCAATTTCAATTCATAAATCCATGCATCATGTTTTGTTCATACATAATCTAACTTCATTCATGTTTCACATAAACATCATCACATTAGAATCCATGTCACATTCAAATTCATCATATTTCCTACTACCAAACATTTGCATTTTTGTCATACATAATCCATACAATCATGCCATTTCACATTCCATCAAGTCATGCATTCAAGCATACCAATTCAACCAAGCATAGCAGCATTCACACAAGCCTATGTTTCACTACTGTATACAGCAAATACAAGGGGGGACCACATGGCTCACTAACAAACAAGGACATTTTAGGACTGCTGCAGAATTGTACAAGGACACTCATCACTGCCTAGTGCAGACCACCAATACTGCTCCACTACTGCTGCAAATTCCAGCCTTGCTTTGCCCTCACCCGTCACTCTCAAAGGTCCAGAATTTCTCCCCAATGCTTAGTCAACTAGTTTCTATAGCAGACAAGGTTTTCAAAAGGAATACAACAGCCATACAATAGAAAAGGACGACTTTTGTTTAACAAACAAAATGGAAATCAACCTCAATAGCAGGTCTGCGATTTGCACAGACCCTGCTCCTCCACCTTCATCCCACCCACAGATTCAGTTTGGTCCCCTCATTTCAAACCCTTCATTAACTAGTCTCAGTACCAATTTTCAATTTCAAAAAGAAACCCTAAGCTTAGTCCTATTTAAGTTACGGTTTTATCAGCTACAAGGGAGAGGAGAGAACATTCACAAGAAAAATCAATACTATTGTCACCAACAGACACAAAAAAACCTAGTTCTATCATACCAAGAGTTCACAGAAAAATAGTTCATAGAGAAACAATCAACAACGAACACAGAACACAGAGAGTCTTAACCACAAACACAACAACATGGCAAACATAACATTAGAGACGAATCAAAGAGAAGAAGGGGTGGACAAATGGGAAGGATAGACTTACTTGTTTGTTGATCCTCGTCAGAGCTCCGCCGTCCGCCACCGGGGGACCTTGTTCTTTCTGCGCCCTCTTGAAGCATCCGCCTCCGCAGGTACCTTTCTCGCTTTTTCTTTCATTTCGTTGTCATCATTTTGAGTGTTGTTTTTCCTCGTAAATTTGGTTTCTTCGTTTGAGAAGTTAGGGTCGTGTTTTGCCTTCCTGGATCATCATTGAAAAGGGTTAGTTTTTTTGTTGTTGTTGATGAGGAGTTTTGACCTGGGTATTGAAGAGGGTTTTAGAAGAAGCAACCATAGAAACAAAAACCATACCTGTTATCAAACCAGAAATAGTCCCAGCCGACAGCCCCATTTCAATCTTCTGTTTTTTTTCCTCTCCTTAGCCACTTTGAAACACAGTAAAGAAAAAACCGAACCTTCTTCAATCATCCAAAACAACCACCATGAGAATGAGCAAACACGATTCGAAACTGTGAGAGAACGGATTCGCCTGAAACCGTGACGAACACTTTGAATCCGAGTTAACCAAACCGTGTTGGATAGGGACCAAGCCGTGAGAGAAAATCGCCGTGAGAGAAACGTAATCGCGGGTCTGAAAATCATAAACATAAACCAACTGATACTAGCCTTCACGAAATCCGTCCAAAGCTACTGATTCGCACACTTCAACCAAAAATCTGAACAACCCCCTTTCCACCACTGTGAATCCTCCCTCATAAACGCCGTTCGCCGGACCACCCTCCAAACCACCGTCAAACCCCCAAATCCGAGAAACACCAACAGAACCGCGCGAATCCAAACAAACAGACCTAGCCGCCGCGTCAAAAGAAACCCATTCCGCAAACCACAGTGACCAATCACCCACCGCGCCGGCATCCAAACAAACCCAGAAACTGTGACCCTCTTCCGCCGTGAAAACGAACAGAACCGAAGCCACCGCTCATCTTCGCCTCAGCGAAACCCCCAACCCAAAACCTCCACTTCCCGTCCGCGAACCCTTTCCAACAAATACCACCGCCATTGAGAGGGAGACGAGAGCGAGACTGGTTTGAGAGAGAGACGGATTAAGCATTGAGACAGAGAATCCGTGAGCGAGAGAGAGACGGATTGAGCGATTGAGAGACTGTGAGCGATTGAGAGAGAGGAGTCGTGTGAGCTTGTTGAAAGTTCCTGAGTTTGTTTTGATTCTGAACCATGAAATGTGATGCTGATATTCGTCCCTTTTTTTAAAAAAAAAATAAATAATAAATAATAATAAATAAAATAAATTTGATTCTATATTGGGTTCAACCCATGATTCAGTTCTATGCACACCACTAAATTCACGTTTAAACCCCATCCTTCAATTTATTTTTATAATTTTTACCCTACAATTTATTTTTATAATTTTTACTTTGTTTTGTTGATGGGCCTTAGGCCCATGCTGTGTCATTTTTGTATCCACCACCCCTGACTTTCGTGCACCCCATCTGTTTTTATTTGTGATTTATATTATTTAGTATTATTAGAACTTAGTTTCTATTTTATTATTAATAATTTATTTCCTCTATTGTATTTTGTTTGGTTAGTATTTCTCTTATTTTAGAAAAAACGTCTTTAAAAAAAAATGTAAATTAGTGAATTGTTTTCTTTTAGTTTTTTTCTTTTTCTTTTTAGGGCCGATGATATTACAAAAATCACGATAAATCGTTTCCGATTAATCGTGACCCATATGAGGCCATGCATTTTTTTTATTCCATTTAATTCATTTATTTATTCTATTTAATTTATTTAATCCATTTCATTTTATTTTCATAACTTATTTCATTTTATTATTATCATTTATTTCTCGCGTCTTACACCATTTAATTTTATTTCAAAAATAATAATCCTTGGTCCAACGCCAAGTGAACTTCACATACACTCACACACGTAAGTCGGTCGTTTACGATCGCCGTCTGCACATTCCTTACACTGCACAGCTTTTCAACTTAAGCAATTTGACGCACTGCGCTTGTTTTCCACCCCAGCACTCTCGATCCACATATCGAGCCATAGCCAGTTACTAAGCCCTTTATCCCGCTTTTCCATTTACTTTATTCGATTTATTTTGCAAATTGCAACCTTTGCCTAGTCTTAGGAGCTTGCACCATCTTTTATTTTTGTCATGCTTTTAAATCCAAAAGGGAAAGAACTCCTGCAGTTGACTCAATGTCATAGGAAGTTTAGCCATCCCTAGTTCCTTTTCGACCTTAGCCATTAGGACCTTTTTATTTTACAACTTTTTGTGACTTTCTTAAAGTCACGTGAGTGTTTGCCATAACACTTACCTTCCCCCGCGAACCTTGAGCGTAACCAAGTGTTCGTTAATCCTTAGAAGAACTACGAGTGCTCTGATTCTATACCCGATACGTAGGCATCGATGCGATGTTGTGCGAGCACCATTAGAAATAAAACCTTAGGTTCCCATAATTTTAACAAGCAATAAACAACAATAATACAAATATTAACAAGAGGTTCCCGTAGGATACTGCGGATGCTTAGGATGCTAACACCTTCCCTAAGTATAATCAACCCCCGAACCTAGTTTCTCCTCATTTAGGGTTTTTACGATCTTTTTCCCTTTTCCCTTTGGATTAAATTAAAGTCGGTGGTGAACATAAAAGTTTTACGATTCAAGCTCACTTAATAGCTTGGTATCCGATTCTCACCGCGACACTTATCCTGAAAAATCACAAAAAAAGAAGAAAAAACCAAAAGGCCTGGGGGGATTCGAACCCAGGACCTTACCAACAAACACACAATCACGTTACCAATCCTGCTGGGTGAGCGCATCTGTCAACCTAACCACCACAATTCATAATATATTAAGATTGTTAATTATGTAAAAAACAAAGAAAAGATGGTTTAGCCAGGACTCGAACGCAGGTCCTCAAACAATACATGCGCACATCCTTCCACTGGGACAAGCATCAGGCTTGTGAAATAAACAGAAATTAAATCATAAAATATTAAAACAAAAATTTAAATTCTGGAAAACGCGCGCAGGCCACCATCTTCTTCCTCCAGCCCTAGGATATTAGCTGCAAATTTATTTGCCAATGTACCTGCGAAAATCAAATTTGCAGCAAAACCTATGGATCATACACCACGAAAACTGTAAAATTCCAACAAATTAATGGTCCAAACATGATCCAGAAACCATTTGGCATTGAGCTATGTTTTCAGAATGAATTTATATTGGCTTGAACCCGAAACCCTAAAGGAGGTCATAAACCCTAGCCATGGCAAAATCCATATAGGTTCATGAAAATCAAATTAAACTTTCCAGAATTCATCCAAAGCTTCAAACAACAACAAATAAACAAACAAATTTCATTAATAATGGTTAAACAATTGGAATCGAAAAAAATAATTTCAAGAGTAAAAAGGATTCGGTTTGTATGATTTGAAGTGTTATGGATGCATATGGATATTGGTTTCGACTCAATGATGTCCAAGGATCATTGTTGTGTCTTCAATTTACCTTCTAATGCCTTGTATCTGAAAATCCGAATTTGAAGTTTGGTATGGTTTTTGAAAATTGGAACTTACACTTTGGAGGCAGAAAATTCGTGGCTTGCATTAGGTTTGTGTCAAGTACTTATAGAACAATGTATTAGGTCAGAAAAATTGATCATTTGTGTGGAAGATTTGATCTAAAAAGATTCAAAAATATTAGGCCTTAAAAATCAAATATCCTTGTATGAACACTTGCTATTTTAGGCCAATCCTCATGATTTTCTTTCCACTTCAATTCCAATCACATTTATGATTTTCTAGAAGCTTAATCCAATTTAAATCTTAAACTTTTATATTTTATTTTTATTTAAAATGATTTTTAATGAATTAAATCAAAATAAATAAAAATAAAATAATAAAAAATCTGATTTTTATTGACTTGGGTCGTGCATGAAGTTATTGTATGGATTGGGTCATTATTTGGCAAGCCCATTTGGAAGAAATTGGTTTTAGACCTCCCTTTTCTTCATAAACCAACCCAAAATTTCCCAACTTTGCAAGGGCACATATCCTTCAATTTTAATGCTATGAGGGTGTTCTTGGACATTTTGGAAAGCTTAAAGAGTCCTCTAAACAACCCCACTGGTTTCATGTCCATATAATTTACCAATCTCAAGTTATGCCCTTTTGAAGTTGTTGACTTTTTGTTGACTTTCAAAAAGACCTATAATGTCTTAGCTCATACCTTCCAAATGAAGCATTTTTGGGCTTGGCTTGTGAGACACAAAGTTGTAGAGAATTCAATTTCCTTCAAAATGAGCTTTGGATGGAGACTTGGTGATAAATCTTGTGAAAGTTATGGCTGGTCAAAGTTCAGTTGACCTTTACTGAGGAAACCCTAATTTAGAAACTCCTGATTCTTGATGATCTGGAATCTCCTTGATGAATCATGATCAACCCTTGATCAAATGATGAATTTTACTTCATATACTTGATGTTGGCAAAAAATCATGAAGTTTGACTTTGGTTTGACCACAGTTGACCTCAGTTTGACTTTTTAACTACTTTGACTGATTTTGACTTATCTGATCATCTGACTGAGCAAACTTTTGGGAAAAGTCTTGAAACTTGTCATGGGGGTTCTTACACACATATAAGATGTTATGAAGCTCACTTGAAGTCGTGGAAGTCCATTTAGCCTGATTAAAGTCAAAACCCTAGTTTTGGATGCACTACTTAGGAGATGCATTGTCTGAGGGAATTGTCAACTCTTCTGACCAATTGTGAACTTTGTGAACCTTGTGAACCATCATAAAATGTCTTGTGAACCTCATGGGAAGTATTGTGAACCTTGTGAACCTTGTGAACCTCATAAAGTGACTTGTAGACTTCATGAACCTCATGAAAGGTCTTGTAAGCATTGTGAATCTTGTGAACCTTGTGAACCTCATAAAGTGACTTGTAGACTTCATGAACCTCATGAAAGGTCTTGTAAGCATTGTGAATCTTGTGAACCTTCTTAGCACATAAAGTCTTGTATTTTGAGGGCAAATTTTGGGGTGCAACAGTTGCCCCTGTTCAATTTTCTGAGACCTGAGGGGTTAGATTGGTATGTTTGCCAGTCATGGCCTGGAAGGTTGAAGGGGATTGAACACAAAAGCCCAAAAATTTGCACTCACCAGTGCATAGAGTGATACTGATGTTTGAGTGGGCTTAAAGATGCCACTTGGAGAAAAGTTCTTCATATACATTTCTTGGATGATAAAGCAGTCCAAAATATGGAGGTATAATGATAGCTTTTAGGAAGATAAAGTAGTCCTGAGGTAATAGTAATCTCTGAGATATTGATAATATGCTTTCAGGAGGATGAAGCAATCCTGAGATAATGATGATAGCTATCAGGAGGATGAAGCAGCCCTGAGGTAATAATATGATTTCAGGAGGATAAAGTAATCCTGAGGTACAAGAAGCTGTCAGGAGGATAAAGTAGTCCTGAGGGAATAATAATCTTTCAGGAGGATAAAGCAATCCTGAGGTAGTGATGATATCTTTCAGGAGGATAAAGCAATCCTAATACAATGATAAGCCTTCAGGAGGATAAAGCAATCCTGAAGGAATAATAAGCTTTCAGGAGGATAAAGCAGTCCTGAGGTATTAGAAGCTGTCAGGAGGATAAAGAATTCCTGAGGTAATAATAAGTTGTCAGGAGGATAAAGCAGTCCTAATACAATGATAAGCCTTCAGGAGGATAAAGCAATCCTGAAGGAATAATAAGCTTTCAGGAGGATAAAGCAGTCCTGATGTAGTGATGTTTTCAGGAGGATAAAGCAGTCCTGAGGTATTAGAAGCTGTCAGGAGGATAAAGCATTCCTGAGGTAATAATAAGCTGTCAGGAGGATAAAGCAGTCCTGATGTAGTAATAATGATAGCTTTCAGGAGGATAAAGCAATCCTGATGTATGAGAAGCTTTCAGGAGGATAAAGCAATCCTGAGGAATGATAACTTTTCAAGAGGATAAAGCAGTCTTGATAGTCACAAATTGTTGATGAAGTTTATTTGCTGGAGAATTAACCTGAAAACAAGGTAGCATTCTATATGGTAGCATTAGTTTATGCATTATGTATTCATGTATAGTATGATGCACTTAAGTAATGTATTATGCATCTATGTATATGTATGGTATGGTATGATGTAAATGATGTATGTATGATATTGCCTGAAGCGTCTGGATATCTTCGTATAACAACTGCTGGCCAGGGAAAATAAATCCCGGTTTGTTGTTGAAGAATATGGGGCACTCGTTCCCGTCTTGTTTGGTAAGAAGGTATACATAACCTCCTGTCTGCTGGGGATAACAAGGTATACATAACCTCCTGTCTGCTGGGGATAGATGGGTATATATAGCCTCCCGTCTGCTGGGGATAGCAAGGTATATATAACCTCCCGTCTTCGTTTGATAGTAGGATAGATATAACATCCCGTCTTCGTTCGTCGTACCTTTATTGGAAAGTAAATTCCCGAATATCCGTATGAGGATAAAAGAGATGGATATAAATTCCAAGGGAGATGTGACTTTATGAAGATGGATTTGTCCTACTGAGGGTTTGTAACTGTCTTGTAAAGATGAACCGGCGAAGCTTCGTTGAAATCCTTCCCTCGTTCGTCCTTAGTAAATACTATTACTGCATTTTCATGCATTTCTGGTAAACATCAATCATATTAAAAAGCATTCATGCATTTTTGGTAAACATCAATCATATTCAAAAGCATACATACATTCAAACACAACCAATGGACGTTTCGCTTATGTAAATAGGGTAAAAGTAAATCTGGATTCAAAAGATGGAATTTATTTATATCAAAAAGTGACCCATACATGGGTAAGTTTGTACAAGGAGACATAAACCCTAGTAAGAGGATTTTATCATAAAATTTTACAAAACAAAGAGAATCAGCTATGTGGGAAATAATCCTATTGAGTTCCAATTCTACTATTGCCATTATCTTCAAGTATCTCATCTTCTTGCTGTTGAGACGGAAATGATTGGATTGAGTTTTATCTGTTCGAGCATTGAGTGAGTAACACAACTGGTTGCAGTTTCATGGGTGATCCAAACGAGACATAATCATACGCTTTAATCCCTAACTTTTGCCTGGATTGCCCTTTCAGGTTTTCAATCCACCGGGATACCCTTTTTTGCCCAAGCCGCCTTTTCAGGTTTTCGACTTGCCGGGTGTACATCTTTTTATATATATCCCTAATTTTTGCCCAAACCCTTTTGGTTTGCCGGGATGCCCTTATTTTTGCCTAGGCCTGTCAACCTAGCGGTTCTCTTTTCATGCGTAGTATTTTTTAACTATGTCTGCGTTTACAGACTGTGGGAAGTCTTCACCATCCATAGTAGTGAGTATCATTGCACCTCCTGAGAACACTGTCTTGACTACAAATGGTCCTTCATATGTTGGAGTCCACTTGCCCCTAGGATCACCCTGTGGTAATATGATACGCTTGATTACCAAGTCACCAGCCTGATATACCTTTGGCTTAACCTTTTTATTAAAAGCTTTGATCATTCGTTTCTGGTACATCTGGCCATGACAAACTGATGCTAATCTCTTCTCATCAATCAAATTTATCTGGTCAAGTCGAGTCTGAATCCACTCATCTTCATCCAAGCCTGCATCCTTCATAATTCTTAAGGAGGGAATCTGAACTTCAATGGGCAGAACTGCTTCCATACCATAGACTAAGGAGAATGGGGTTGCCCCTGTTGAAGTACGTATTGTAGTACGATAACCATGAAGAGCAAATGGTAACATCTCATGCCAATCCTTGTAAGTAACAGTCATCTTCTGTACAATCTTTTTAATGTTCTTATTAGCAGCTTCAACTGCCCCATTCATCTTTGGACGATACGGAGAAGAGTTGTGATGCTTAATCTTGAACTGCGTGCAGAGATCAGTAATCATAGTGTTGTTCAGATTAGAGCCATTGTCAGTAATAATCCTTTCAGGGATGCCATACCTACATATGAGATTATTCTTAATGAATCGAGCCACAACATTCTTGGTAACAGATGCAAATGAAGCTGCCTCTACCCACTTCGTGAAGTAATCAATAGCAACCAGGATGAAACGATGTCCATTAGAAGCAGTAGGCTTGATTTCACCGATCATATCAATGCCCCACATGGCAAAGGGCCAAGGAGCAGTCAACACATTCAATGGTGATGGAGGTACATGTATTTTATCAGCATAAATTTGACACTTGTGACATGTTCTGGAGTGTTGATAGCAATCAGCTTCCATGGTAGACCAATAGTAACCTGCTCTCAATATCTTCTTTGCCATAATATGACCACTAGAATGAGTGCCAAAGATCCCATCATGCATATCTTCCATAATCTCAGTGGCTTCCTTCTTATCCACACAACGAAGCAAATTTGAATCATGATTGCGCTTGTACAAAATCCCATTACTCAAAAAGAACTTAGCAGAAAACCTTCTCAGAAATTTCCTATCTTTGACAGATGCCCCTTCAGGGAACTCCTGAGCTTCAAGATATCTTTTCACTTCATAGAACCAAGGCCTCTCTTCTACCCCTTCTGTGTCAATCTCATTGCAGTATGCAGGCTTTTCAAATCTGTCAATAGTAATCTTGGGAGCTTCATCATCCCAGCTGATCTCAAACATGGATGCCATGGTGGCTAAAGCATCTGCCAACTGATTCTCTCTCCGTGGAATATGTCCAAAGGTAATCTCTTTGAAATGTGGGATCAAAGACAACACATGTTCTCTGTAAGGAATGAGATTATCATGCTTGGTATCCCAATCTCCTTTAATCTGACTTATTACCAGGGCTGAATCTCCATACACATCAAGGAACTGAATCTTCATATCAATAGCAGCTTTAATACCCAGGATACATGCCTCATACTCAGCCATGTTATTGGTACAATAGAAACAAAGTCTGGCAGTAATCGGGGTATGACAACCTTCAGGGGAACTAATCACAACACCAACACCATTACCAAGTGCATTGGAAGCACCATCAAAAACCATAGTCCATCGGGATCCTTGTTTAGGTCCGTCATATTGTCCAGGTTCTTTGGTAATAATCATAATGTCTTCATCGGGGAATTCAAAACTCATTGACTGGTAATCATCTACTGCTTGATGAGCCAAATGATCAGCAACAACACTTCCCTTGATGGCCTTCTGAGTAGTATACTGTATGTCATATTCTGTCAAGATCATTTGTCATCTTGCAATTCTACCGGAGAGAGCAGGTTTCTCAAATATGTACTTGATTGGATCCATCTTCGAAATCAATAAGGTAGTATGAGTCAACATATACTGTCTTAGTCGGCGAGCAGCCCATGCCAAAGCGCAGCAAGTTTTCTCGAGCAGTGAGTATCTTGTTTCACAGTCGGTAAACTTTTTGCTAAGGTAGTATATTGCCTGCTCTTTTCGACCAGACTCGTCATGTTGCCCCAACACACACCCCATTGAGTTTTCTAACACTGTTAAGTACATAATCAAGGGTCTTCCATCAACTGGTGGCATCAAAATTGGTGGTTCCAGCAGATATCTCTTGATTTCATCAAAGGCAGTCTGGCACTCATCATTCCATTCCATCACCTGATCTTTCTTCAACAACTTGAAGATTGGCTCACAGATGGCAGTTAACTGGGAGATAAATCTTGCAATGTAATTTAAACGTCCCAAGAAACCTCTAACCTCCTTCTCAGTACGGGGAGCTGGCATCTCTCGTATAGCTTTTACTTTTGCAGGATCCACTTCAATACCTTTTCCACTGACAATGAAACCCAGGAGCTTTCCAGACCTAACTCCAAAAGTACACTTGTTTGGGTTCAATCTCAACTTGTATTTCTTTAACCTCTCAAACAACTTATGCAGATGATCAATATGTTATTCTTCATTTTGGGACCTGGCTATCATATCATCCACATATACTTCTATTTCATGATGAATCATATCATGAAACAAAGCCACCATAGCACGCTGATATGTTGCCCCTGCATTCTTCAAACCAAATGGCATCACCTTATAACAAAAAGTGCCCCACTGTGTAACAAAGGTTGTCTTCTCCATATCTTCAGGTGCCATCTTGATTTGATTGTAACCAGAAAAACCATCCATAAAGGAGAATACCTTATGCTGAGCAGTGTTGTCTACCAGAACATCAATATGAGGAAGTGGAAAATCATCTTTGGGGCTAGCCTTGTTCAAATCTCTGTAGTCCACACACATACGTACCTTACCATCTTTTTTAGGAACCGGCACCATATTTGCAACCCACTGAGGATAAGAAGTCACTGCTAAGAATCCTGCATTGAACTGTTTTATTACCTCTGCTTTGATCTTTTCTGACATCTCAGGACGCATACGACGAACCTTCTGCTTCTTTGGACGACAATCTTCTTTTACTGGTAAACGGTGAACCACAATGTCTGTATCCAACCCTGGCATATCTTCATAAGACCAAGCAAAGATCTCCACATAGTCACGTAACATCTGAATCAATCTGCTTTTGACACTATCCTCTAATTCAGCCCCTATCTTGACTTCTTTCCTGTTTTCTTCAGTTCCCAGATTCACAACTTCGATTGGCTCTTCATGTGGCTGTATAGCTTTCTCTTCTTGTTGTAACAACCTAGCAAGCTCTACAGGTACTTCACAATCGTCCTCATTTCCGTCTTCAGCTTGATAGATCGGATTCTCGAAATCATAATTGGCAATAGTAGAACTGTTATCAACAGGATCCAGAGTGGATGAGGATCTTCATTTTAGTGATGTGGGTGTGTGTAAGAACACATAGCTGATAAAACAACAATAAAAGAAAAGAAAGACAAGGAACACAATATTTACGAAAACGAAACGTCCACTGATTTTTATTGAATGAAGTATGCAAATGAAATGACAGCCCGTAACAAGCACACCATTGTGCCCCGGGTAAGGCACAAGGCTTAAGAGTTAAATTGTTCAAGAAATTACAAACTTAAAAGCAACAACGCAGTAATAGTATTTACTCCTGACTAAAGGAGATAGGGATAACATCTTCAGCTTTCCAATTATTGAGTCCAGCACCCACAGTAGGAAAAATCCAAGCATCCAAGTTGTAGTCTTCATCATAGTCTCCCACAGCATTGATCTGGCCTTTCATAACTCCTTGATTGGTGATACGAACAGCACGAGCACGACGAACAGCCTTCTGGGACTCTGCAGTGAAACCCAAACCAAACTTATCAGACTTGTATGGGATATCAGGAAGCTGACCCCAAATAGTACAATCACCTTCATCCACCACAGCTCTAGCATCGTTGAGGGAGGCCATTGCCATTGTTGGAGGTGTTCTGGTGACCACAGGAACTTTCTTGACAACCGGAGGAGCTACATAATCATTAACAACCCAAGGAACCACTTCAAATGTCTGACATGGAATTTCAACATATTCACCTTCTACTTCCAGATACTTGAAGGTGTTCACATGGCTGACAAAATATTCCTCCTCTCCATAGACAGTAACAACTTTTCCCTCCACCGGATATCTCAACTTCTGATGTAGCGTAGAGGTTACAGCACCTGCCCCATGGATCCAGGGACGACCGAGCAGACAAGAGTACGAAGGACGAATATCCATCACATAAAATGTAGCATTAAAAATCTGTGAACCAACTTTGATGGGCAAGTCAATCTCTCCATGCACCACTCTTCTAGAACCATCAAAAGCCTTCACCACTATATTACTGGGTTTCAGCACAGCATCTTCAGGACTCAACTTATTCAGGACTTCCTTGGGTAACACATTCAGAGAGGAACCATTGTCTATCAATACATGTGACAGGGTAGTGCCCCTGCATTCAATTGAAATATGCAGAGCCCTGTTGTGATCCCTCTTGGCAGGGGTTAAATCAGCATCAGAAAACCCTAACCCATTATCATAGGTCAGGTGGGCAACACAATTCTCAAACTGGTCAACAGAAATTGCATTGGGTACATGAGCAGTCTTCAGAAACTTGATCAAAGCTTTTGCATGAGCTTCAGAACATAACAACAAGGACAGCATAGAAATCTTTGAGGGAGTATGCCCCAACTGATCAACAATGTCATAATCACTTTTGCGAATGATTTTCAATACTTCTTCCATCTGCTTAGAGAGATCATCAGCAACTGGCACATCAGTAGGTATAGGCTCAATAACAGGACCTTTGCCCCGAGCATCAGTGGTGGAAGTAGCAGCAGGAGTAACTGCATTCTTGGAAGTCACTGTAGGAGAGAAGACTCTTCCACTACGTGTGATCTTACTAGATCCAGCAATATTATCAATATCAACAGGCATATCAGCTAGTGGTTCCTGCTTAACACCATGGATATAAACATCAGATCCATAATGCCAAGGCACAGCTTTATCAGACATATACGGGATAGGACCAGGAGTGGTGATGACCAGAGGAGCCACTCTAGCTTCAGCAACAATCTTCACAGGGCCTTCAGCAGTAATCTTGATTGGACCCTTATGAGTGATTTTAACAGGTCCCTTTGAAGTGATCCTTACCGGTACTTTATCAACCATATCAACTTCTTCAATCTTCCTACCTTGAGTAATATGATCCACCATACTTTCTACAGACGATGGAGTCCTCTCAAACAATATAGTATACTTATCCATGAGACGCTAAATTCCATCTCTCAATCTCCAGCAACTATCCGGCTTATAGGTACAATACAAACAATCTTCACGACAACCTGGAAAGAGTCCAGCTTGTACTAACTTTTTCTTGATAACAGACAATGGTGTGGTCAACTCCGCAACTGAATAGACATGTAAATCTTCATCAATGGCATCGACAGTCTTCTCGTGATTTGGCATGGGAGCAGTAATCACATTTGGAGTACCCGGAGGGTCAAACTCAATCTCTCCAGCCTCAATCATATCTTGAATTTTGTTCTTCAAGACCCAGCAGTTATTAGTATCATGTCCCTGACAGTTTGAATGATATGCACATCGTGCATTGGGATTGTACCTGGGAGAGGTAACATTAGGATTCTGAGGAGCCTCTTTCAGAGTGATAAGTTCAGCCTTCAACAAGTGTTGCAATGCCTGAGCCATTGACATGTTGATCTTAGTGAACTGCCTTCTAGCCCTCTGTTGGTTGCCCCGTGGCTGCTCTGGTGCTGTAGGAGTTGGATTTGAGATGTGAACTACACTCACAGACTGATGTCTTCTATTACGATCAGGTTGACCATAAACAGCATTTGCCTCTTTCTTCCCAGTGGGAGACTTCTTTGCAGCACCTGATGAAGAAGTACCCACCTGGATCTTGCCATTCTTTATACCATTTTCCACTCGCTCTCCTGTCATGATCAACTCAGTGAAGCCAGATGATGAGCTTCCAATGAGATGACTGTAAAATGGACCATTCAGCGTACACATGAACATATCAACCAATTCCCTGTCAGTTAAAGGGGGTTGAACTCTTCCAGCTAAATCTCTCCACTTCTGAGCATACTCCTTGAAACTTTCTTTGGCACCCATAGACATGCTTTGCAGCTGCATGCGAGTGGGAGCTAAGTCAGCATTGTATTGATACTGCTTATAAAAAGCTTCAGCAAGATCATTCCACTCTCTGATGTTAACACTCTCCAATTGATAATACCACTCCAATTGAGCTCCAGATAAGCTTTCTTGGAAAAAATGGATCCACAACTTCTTATCAGCAGTGTGGGGTTGAATTCTTCTGACATAAGACCTCAGATGCAGCTTGGGACAAGAGACCCCATCATAAACAACAAAAGTAGGAACCTTGAAACCAATGGGTATGACTACCCCAGATATCAGACTCAAATCTTCAAAATCCAGCCCAGAAGACTTCTGCAACTCCATAGCATCCATTCTATCCACCAGCATCTTGAATTTGTCTTCATTAGGATCATGGTAATAATTAGCCTCAGAATCAGAGTCCCCCATTGTATGGTGGAGACTGCCTATCTCTTTCTCAGATTCTTCAGATTCATAGTCTTCAACTGGTTCTTTGGTCTTGGCAAGACCTTTGAACCTTCTTCCCATGTTGATCAGGCCACCTGACCTTCTGGTCCTCTTAGTCTTCTTGGCCAGCAGTGTCTTCAATTCATCCTGCCCCTTGGACAAGTTCAGGATCAGCTCTTGGAACTGTGCATTATGTGCCTGGAGATCCTTAACTGTTTGTTCAAGAGCCATTGCTAAAATAAACAGCGAGAAGATGAGAAACCTGTGCACAAATAAACCTGTGATGCAATGAAATGATATGTGAATGCATATGCAATGTTTTCAAGGACCGCAAGATTTAAATTTTCTTAAACAAACAGGAAGGTAAACTTTTATTAGTAATAAATTTGTTTTGCCTCTTGGGCTTACAGAAAATGAAAATGAAATAAGTACAAAAGATGGGGTTTTAAGTCTCCCATGGACGTTTCCTCTTTGTGTTGAGGTATGAGTTGAGATTCCGTTCCTCGTGAAGTTGCTTTGTTAGTTCCAGGATTCTTTCTTGGCTTGCTTTGTAATGAGCCTCAAAAGTATCCCTTTGCTCCTTCAGTTGGATCCAAGATCTCTGTAAATCTTCCATGTCAGTAGGCATGTCTGGGTGAAGGATGGTATAAGCAGTATCTCCTTCAGCAACAGGTTCCATGGTAACTGGCAGGATAGCAGGATATGGCATCATGAGAGTCTGAGCACGAGATCGCACCCATCTGAGATAAGCCTCCATAGGAATAGTGTACTTAGGCTCCAGAGTCTTGCTGTCAACCTTGTTTACTTTTCCCCATGCTCGTATGAATCTCTGACGGTAACCTTGAAGATCGTTGTCGTAATCAAATACAATGCCCTGAATCAACATGTCATGTGGACCATCACTCCGAGCGTAACCAAACTATCGTAAAGCTAGAGAGGGGTTGTAGGTGATGCCTCCTCTTATGCCTAGAAGTGGCACATTAGGAAACTCCCCACAACGGTCAATGATAGTGACATTCTCCATAGATCTGGAGCACCAATGAATATCTGAATGCGAGAGTGACATGATTCTCTTGGACCATCTGAACCCTTGCTCATTCTTCATTACTGAGCGAGGAAGGTGAGAAATAAACCACCTAGATAGCAAAGGTATGCAACATATCAAAGTTCCTCTTGCCCTTGTGGTACGAGTATGAAGAGAATGTAGGATGTCTCCAAGCAATGTAGGCACTGGATTGTGACTCAGGAAAATGTTGATGGCATGAACATCTATGAACTGATCTGGATTGGGGAACAACACTAAGCCATAAATCAGCAAGGCTAATATATCCTCAAAAGCATCATAGCTCATAGCCTTCAAGAACATTTGAGCCTTCTCTATCAATACCTTAGCAAGAATACCCTTGACTCCACTTCTCGTTTCTAGAACAATGTCAGACTTCTTCAGATGTAGAGCTGCAGCAATAACCTCTGGTTTAAGCTCCTTCTCCAAGCCTGTGAAGGGTCTTTGATCAAGAACAGGTATACCCAAAAGTTTAGAGAACTCTTCCATTGTAGGAACCAGCTGGTAGTCGGGGAATGTGAAGCAATGGTGCTTAGGATCAAAGAACTGAAACAGGACACTCATCATGTCTTCATTGAACCCTGAGGTGACTAGATCCAATAGGTGACCATGTCTCTTGATGAACTGGGAGTGATCAGACACTTGAGAAACCAACTCTTTAAGCTTAGCAGGTATGCCCACAAAGTTGATCCTGATAGTGTTTCTACGAGCAGAAGCCATGACCTACAACAAAGAACAAAGATAAATCCTTTGGTCCTTGAAATGGTTAGGGAAAATGCTATGCTTATGATGCATGATGATGTCATGATGGTATGCTCAATCACAAACATGTGGCACACACAAACAAGTCACACAATAGCCCTAGGTTTAAAGGCTTGCATGAGGTTCAAAGGTAAATACCCTCCTCTGAAGTTAGATGGTTCATCCTGTCCTACAAAAGTAACCAGGTTCTAAGGACTCTCAATATCATTGATCCTTCACAAGGGTGGTTGTTCAGAAGGCAACTTACTTGCCCACCAAAACCCTCCAAGTTTAGAATCTCAATGAGCGTAGTATCGAGTATCAACCAACTTCAGTCTTCACCAAAGCCGGTTATCTCACTACTTTCTAAAGGCCAAGATGGGATAACTAGGGTTCTAAAAGTTAGTTAGTGCATTGACAACATATGGCAGCCTCATATTATCCTCAACTTGACTTAAGGAACATAAGCACCAACCAAGAAGTCACACTAACTATGGCCACCAGATCAACCATATCGGTATACGCCGTACAGTTTCCTTGGTCTATTGCCATTTACCTAAGGTACACTAGATCCGGGTTAGGATCTTTCACACATAAGAGCACCCAACAATGTAAGTATAAAGCAAACAAGGCAAACAATTTAAAGTGATCTAATTCCTAAGGGTACCCCTCTTTTATTAAGTCCCCAGCAGAGTCGCCACTTCTGTAACACGGTGGGAGAACTGACTTTAGTTAAATGTTGCGGATAGCAAGAGTCGCCACCGACTTTTATTTTATCCAAAGGAAAGGGCATAAAAGAACAGGAAAGACCTTAAAAGATTTTTGGGTTCGGGGGGTAGGTTATGTAAAGGGAAGGTGTTAGCACCCTTTACATCCATGGTTATCCATGGGCTCTTAGTTACTTAGCTCACTTTAAATTGTTTTTGAGAAGTGTAGTGTGTGTTTAGAAATTTTCTTAAGTACTTTATAATGATCCATGTACGGATATATATAAAGCCTTTGTTTGGAAAATTGCTTGAAAAATGTGAAGTGTTTTTGAAATGTTTGAAAAGGTGAGCAAGTACATAAGAGGAACCTACCCTAAGTTAAGTCTTTTCTGTTCTTAAATATCCTTTAAATGGTAAGACTATCCCTATTATTAAGGAATATGTAGTCATTACCTTGGATGTATGAGGGACAAGTGAAGGGACATTTGTGTATGTAGGCAACTGTGGGGTGTATTAAGCATTTTTGGAGGGACTGTCATCATTATTCGAAAGGGACAAGATCATTATGAAAGACAACCATTAAGGGACTTGATCTTTGATTATGAAGGGACTAGATGACTTTACTTTTAAGGGACTTTGCTTTATACACCCTACTTGACCTTATGATTAGGCAACAATGAGGAGTAACCCTAGAAAGTGAGATGGCGATCAAAGATCGACTTACGTGTGTGAGTGTTTAATTTATATTTATCTTTTAATTAAGTGATCTAAATTCAATTTTAAATATACATACATGTTACACTCCCTATTTTTTACTAACCATGACATAAAAACAAACAATTTAAATATTACAAAATATTACATCCAGGAGCAATTACAATAATAATAAAGCAATTTAAATAAATAGTAAAATAAAATAAATAAGCAATAATAAATAAATAATTATAATAAGGGTTAGTGAAAATAATAATAATAATCATAATTTAAAAATAAATGGGGTTAGTAATAAACACGGTTAATAATAATAATAAACAAAAAGATTATAATAAACAAAATTTTAATGGTTAATGGAAAAACATAAACAATTATAAAATTTTAAGTTAAGTATAAATTTATAAAATTAATTATGAACATAATTAAATTTGCAATTTTAAACACATAATAGAAATTATTTTCATGTAAAATTAAAATATAAACAATTGTAGAATATTTACATATTATAAAAAAAAAATTAAGCATTTTAATTTTTAAACATGTTTATGTACAACATTTTAAATTATAAACAATTTATGTACTTAATAAAAATTAAATCAAGAATTTTAATTAAATTATAAATACAAATAATAATATGAAAGAAGAAAAGAAAATTAGGGTTTTGAAAAGAAATATATTTTTAGGTTTTTTTAGAAAATTAGGAATTATATGTTTAGAAAATAAATTAGGATTAATTATTAATTATACAAAATTAAATTATTTTTCTAATGATATTTAATAAAAAAAATGAGTTTAGATTATAATAGAGAAAATAATAGTATACATTATATATATTTTTTAAATTTATTTAGTTATATTATAAACATATTAATTAAAAAATAATAATAAACAACAAAAAAATGAAAAAAAAGAACTTACCTGGCTGGGGTTTGAACCCAGGATGCCTTGCTTGACAACACCCATGCCATACCACCAGGCCAGCGCACGCAGGTGGAAGAAGAGTGAGCCAAATTGCTTTTATGCCTTATCCTGAAAAATCACAAAAAAAGAAGAAAAAACCAAAAGGCCTGGGGGGATTCGAACCCAGGACCTTACCAACAAACACACAATCACGTTACCAATCTTGCTGGGTGAGCGCATCTGTCAACCTAACCACCACAATTCATAATATATTAAGATTGTTAATTATGTAAAAAACAAAGAAAAGATGGTTTAGCCAGGACTCGAACGCAGGTCCTCAAACAATACATGAGCATATCCTTCCACTGGGACAAGCATCAGGCTTGTGAAATAAACAGAAATTAAATCATAAAATATTAAAACAAAAATTTAAATTCTGGAAAACGCGCGCAGGCCACCATCTTCTTCCTCCAGCCCTAGGATATTAGCTGCGAATGTATTTGCCAATGTACCTGCGAAAATCAAATTTGCAGCAAAACCTATGGATCTCATACACCACGAAAACTGTAAAATTCCAACAAATTAATGGTCCAAACATGATCCAGAAACCATTTGGCATTGAGCTATGTTTTCAGAATGAATTTATATTGGCTTGAACCCGAAACCCTAAAGGAGGTCATAAACCCTAGCCATGGCAAAATCCATATAGGTTCATGAAAATCAAATTAAACTTTCCAGAATTCATCCAAAGCTTCAAACAACAACAAATAAACAAACAAATTTCATTAATAATGGTTAAACAATTGGAATCGAAAAAAATAATTTCAAGAGTAAAAAGGATTCGGTTTGTATGATTTGAAGTGTTATGGATGCATATGGATATTGGTTTCGACTCAATGATGTCCAAGGATCATTGTTGTGTCTTCAATTTACCTTCTAATGCCTTGTATCTGAAAATCCGAATTTGAAGTTTGGTATGGTTTTTGAAAATTGGAACTTACACTTTGGAGGCAGAAAATTCGTGGCTTGCATTAGGTTTGTGTCAAGTACTTATAGAACAATGTATTAGGTCAGAAAAATTGATCATTTGTGTGGAAGATTTGATCTAAAAAGATTCAAAAATATTAGGCCTTAAAAATCAAATATCCTTGTATGAACACTTGCTATTTTAGGCCAATCCTCATGATTTTCTTTCCACTTCAATTCCAATCACATTTATGATTTTCTAGAAGCTTAATCCAATTTAAATCTTAAACTTTTATATTTTATTTTTATTTAAAATGATTTTTAATGAATTAAATCAAAATAAATAAAAATAAAATAATAAAAAATCTGATTTTTATTGACTTGGGTCGTGCATGAAGTTATTGTATGGATTGGGTCATTATTTGGCAAGCCCATTTGGAAGAAATTGGTTTTAGACCTCCCTTTTCTTCATAAACCAACCCAAAATTTCCCAACTTTGCAAGGGCACATATCCTTCAATTTTAATGCTATGAGGGTGTTCTTGGACATTTTGGAAATCTTAAAGAGTCCTCTAAACAACCCCACTGGTTTCATGTCCATATCATTTACCAATCTCAAGTTATGCCCTTTTGAAGTTGTTGACTTTTTGTTGACTTTCAAAAAGACCTATAATGTCTTAGCTCATACCTTCCAAATGAAGCATTTGTGGGCTTGGCTTGTGAGACACAAAGTTGTAGAGAATTCAATTTACTTCAAAATGAGCTTTGGATGGAGAGTTGGTGATAAAGCATGTGAAAGTTATGGCTGGTCAAAGTTCAGTTGACTTTTACTGAGGAAACCCTAATTTAGAAACTCCTGATTCTTGATGATCTGGAATCTCCTTGATGAATCATGATCAACCCTTGATCAAATGATGAATTTTACTTCATATACTTGATGTTGGCAAAAAATCATGAAGTTTGACTTTGGTTTGACCACAGTTGACCTCAGTTTGACTTTTTAACTGCTTTGACTGATTTTGACTTATCTGATCATCTGACTGAGCAAACTTTTGGGAAAAGTCTTGAAACTTGTCATGGGGGTTCTTACACACATATAAGATGTTATGAAGCTCACTTGAAGTCGTGGAAGTCCATTTAGCCTGATTAAAGTCAAAACCCTAGTTTTGGATGCACTACTTAGGAGATGCATTGTCTGAGGGAATTGTCAACTCTTCTGACCAATTGTGAACTTTGTGAACCTTGTGAACCATCATAAAATGTCTTGTGAACCTCATGGGAAGTATTGTGAACCTTGTGAACCTTGTGAACCTCATAAAGTGACTTGTAGACTTCATGAACCTCATGAAAGGTCTTGTAAGCATTGTGAATCTTGTGAACCTTGTGAACCTCATAAAGTGACTTGTAGACTTCATGAACCTCATGAAAGGTCTTGTAAGCATTGTGAATCTTGTGAACCTTGTGAACCTCATAAAGTGACTTGTAGACTTCATGAACCTCATGAAAGGTCTTGTAAGCATTGTGAATCTTGTGAACCTTGTGAACCTTCTTAGCACACAAAGTCTTGTATTGTGAGGGCAAATTTTGGGGTGCAACAGTGTGCACGAATTTGGACAATATATAATCATGTTAAATGGCTTTGATGATTTTCTAGAAGAAGAATCATATTTAAATATTGATTTTTTGATTTTATTTTGATTTAATATGTATTTAAATGAATAAAATTCAAATAAATATTAAATAAAAAAAAAATCATAAATTGCATGGTTTGGGTCGTGCTTGGTGTTTTTGTAAAGATGGGATAGCAATTTGGTGGGCTCATTTAGCAAAAATTGGTTTTAAAGCCCTATTTGCTTCATAAACTTCCCAAAAATTTCCCAACTTTGCAAGGGCACAAATCCTTCAATTTTAATGCTATGAGGGTGTTCTTGGACATTTTGGAAATCTTAAAGAGTCCTCTAACCAACCTCTTTGGTCTCATGTCCATATCTTTTACCATTCTCAAGTTATGCTCCTTTGAAGTTGTTGACTTTTTGTTGACTCTTAAAAGGACCTATAATGTCTTAGCTCATACCTTCCAAATGAAGCATTTTTGGGCTTGGCTTGTGAGATACAAAGTTGTAGAGAATTAAATTTCCTTAAAAATGAGCTTTGGATGGAAAATTCTTGATGAAGCATGTGAAAGTTATGGCTGGTCAAAGTTCAGTTGACTTTTCCTGTGAAAACCCTAATTTAGAAACTCCTGATTCTTGATGATCTGAAATCTCCTTGATGAACCATGATCAACCCTTGATCAAATGATGAATTTTACTTCATATAATTGATGTTGGCAAAAAAACATGAAGTTTGACTTTGGTTTGACCACAGTTGACCTCAGTTTGACTTTTTAACTGCTTTGACTGATTTTAACCTATCTGATCATTTGACTGAGCAAACCTTTGAGAAAAGTCTTGAAACTTGTCATGGGGATTCTTGAACACATATAGGATGCTATGAAGCTCACTTGAAGTCTTGGAAGTCCATTTAGCCTGATTAAAGTCAAAACCCTAGTTTAGGATGCACTACTTAGGAGGATGCATTGTGTGAGAGAATTGTCAAACTTTCTGACTAATTGTGAACTTTGTGAACCTCATGAGATGTCTTGTGAACCTTGTGAACCTTGTGAGCCTCTTAGTACACAATGTCTTGTCTTGTGGAGGGCAAATTTTGGGGTGCAACAGCTGCCCCTATTCAATTTTCTGAAACCTGAGGGGTTAGATTGGTATATGTGCCATTCGTGACCTAGAAGGTTGAAGGGGATTGAACACAAAAGCCCAAAAATTTGCACTCATCAGTGCATAGAGTAATACTGATGATTAGTTGTATGTGCTTGAGTGGGCTTAAAGATGCCACTTGAAAGACTTGGAGATGGGCTTAGAGATGCCATCAGGATGAACTGGAGATGGGCTTAAAGATGCCATCTGAAATATTTGGATGTGATGATGTTCTGTATGTTGATACTGGATATCAGTACTAGGTCTTGGTATAAGCCGTCTCTGAATCATTTATGCAACATGATTTGAATTGTTGAATGGACCAGTAGAAATGAATCTTGTGATAATTATATCTTCTGGAAGTATCTTGGATTACAGACTATTTGCCTATTCTCCAAGGTCAAAAGAACGTCAGGATTAGTTCTTCTGAAAAATATCTTGAACCAGGGAATGGATCTTTTTACAGACCGTTTGCCTGCTATTCAAGGGACCAAAAGAACGTCAGGATTTGTTCTTAAGGGTCAAAAGAACGTCAGGATTTGTTCTTCTGAATAATGTCTTGAACCAGGGAATGGATCTTTTTACAGACCATTTGCCTGCTATTCAAGGGCCAAAAGAACGTCAGGATTTGTTCTTAAGGGTCAAAAGAACGCCAGGATTTGTTCTTCTGAATAATGTCTTGAACCAGGGAATGGATCTTTTTACAGACCGTTTGCCTGCTATTCAAGGGCCAAAAGAACGTCAGGATTTGTTCTTAAGGGTCAAAAGAACGTCAGGATTTGTTCTTCTGAATAATGTCTTGAACCAGGGAATGGATCTTTTTACAGACCATTTGCCTACTATTCAAGGGCCAAAAGAACGTCAGGATTTGTTCTTAAGGGTCAAAAGAACGTCAGGATTTGTTCTTCTGAAAAATATCTTGAACCATGGAATGGATCTTTTTACAGACCGTTTTCCTGCTATTCAGAGACATCTTGAGCAAATGTATGGATCATTTCTGACCCTGTTGTAAGTTGTTGATATTGTTTTATCTGCATATAACCTTCCTGCAAGAAGAGTGTTAGTTTATGCAATATGTATGCATGCATAGTATGATGCACTTAAGTAATGTATTATGTACTTATGAATATGTATGTTATGGTATGATGTAAATGATGTATGTATGAATCATGCAGCCTGAAGTGTCTGGATATCTTCGTATAATAACTGCTGGCCAGGGAATATAAATCCTGATTCGTTGCTGAAGAATATGAGGAACTTGTTCCCGTCTCATTTGATAATATAGTGAAGAATATGAGGAACTCGTTCCCGTCTTGTTTGATAACATAGTATTCATAACCTCCCGTCTTCGTTTGTCGTACTCCTATTGAAGGAATAATTTCCTGAGTATCCCGACTGAGGATAAAAGAGATGGACATAAATTCCAGGGGAGATGTAACTCGAAGTATTTATGAAGATGGATTTGCCCTACTGGGGGATTTGTAGCTGTCTTGTGGGGATGAACCGGCGAAGCTTCGTTGAATTCCTTCCCTCGTTCGTCCTTAGTAAATACTATTACTGCATTTTCATGTATTTCTGGTAAACATCAATCATATTAAGCATTTTATGCATTTCTGGTAAGCATCAATCATATTCAAAAGCATACATACATTCAAACACAACCAATGGACGTTTCGCTTATGTAAATAGGGTAAAAGTAAATCTGGATTCAAAGATGAAATTTTATTTATATCACAAAGTGACCTATACATAGGCGAGTTTGTACATGGATACAGAAATCCTAGTAAGAGGAATTTGTCATAAATTTTTACAAAACAAAGAAAATCAGCTATGTGGGAAATAATCCTATTGAGTTTCAATTCTACTATTGCCATTATCTTCAAGTATCTCATCTTCTGCTGTCGAGACGGAAACGATTGGATTGATCTTTATCTGTTCGAGCTTGAGTAAGTAGCATAACTGGTTGTAGTTTCATGGGTGATCCAAACGAGACATAGTCATACGCTTTAATCCCTAACTTTTTCCTGGATTGCCCTTTCAGGTTTTCAATCCACCGGGATACCCTTTTTTGCCCAAGCCGCCTTTTCAGGTTTTCGACTTGCCGGGTGTACATTTTTTTTATATATCCCTAATTTTTGCCCGAACCCTTTTGGTTCGCCGAGATGCCCTTATTTTTGCCTAGGCCAGTCAACCTAGCGGGTCTCTTTTTATGCGTAGTATTTTTTAACTATGTCTGCGTTTACAGGCTGCGGGAAGTCTTCACCATCCATAGTAGTAAGTATCATGGCACCTCCTGAGAATACTGTTTTGACCACAAATGGTCCTTCATATGTAGGAGTCCACTTTCCCCTAGGATCACCTTGTGGTAATATGATACGCTTGATTACCAAATCACCAGCCTGATATACCTTTGGCTTAACCTTCTTATTAAAAGCCTTGATCATCCGTTTCTGGTACATCTGGCCATGACAAACTGCTGCTAACCTCTTCTCATTAATCAAATTTATCTGATCAAGTCGAGTCTGAATCCACTCATCTTCATCCAAGCCTGCATCCTTCATGATTCTTAAGGAGGGGATCTGAACTTCAATGGGTAGAACTGCTTCCATACCATAGACTAAGGAGAATGGGTTTACCCCTATTGAAGTACGTATTGTAGTACGATAACCATGAAGAGCAAATGGTAACATCTCATGCCAATCCTTATAAGTAACAGTCATCTTCTGTAGAATCTTCTTAATGTTCTTATTAGCAGCTTCTACTGCCCCATTCATCTTTGGACGATACGGAGAAGAGTTGTGATGCTTAATCTTGAACTGCGTGCAAAGATCAGTAATCATAATGTTGTTCAGATTAGAACCATTATCCGTGATAATCCTTTCAGGGATGCCATACCTACATATGAGATTATTCTTAATGAATCGAGCCACAACATTCTTGGTAACAGATGCAAATGAAGCTGCCTCTACCCACTTCGTGAAGTAATCAATAGCAACTAGGATGAAACGATGCCCATTAGAAGCAGTAGGCTTGATCTCACCAATCATATCAATGCCCCACATGGCAAAAGGCCAAGGAGCAGTCAACACATTCAATGGTGATGGGGGTATATGGACTTTATCAGCATAGATTTGACACTTGTGACATGTTCTGGAATGTTGATAGCAGTCAACTTCCATGGTAGACCAATAGTAACCTGCTCTCAATATCTTCTTTGCCATAGTATGACCACTAGAATGAGTGCCAAAGATCCCATCATGCATATCTTCCATAATCTCGGTTGCTTCCTTCTTATCCACACAACGAAGCAAAGTGGAATCATGATTGCGCTTGTACAAAATCCTACTACTCAAAAAGAACTTAGCAGAAAACCTTCTCAGAAACTTCCTATCTTTGATAGATGCCCCTTCAGGGAACTCCTGGGCTTCAAGATATCTTTTCACTTCATAGAACCAAGGCTTCTCCTCTGCTTCTTCAGTGTTAATCTCATTGCAGTATGCAGGCTTTTCAAATCTATCAATAGTAATCTTAGGAGCCTCATCATCCCAGTTGATCTCAAACATGGATGCCATGGTGGCTAAGGCATCTGCCAACTGATTCTCTCTTCGTGGGATATGTCCAAAGGTAATATCTTTGAAATGTGGGATCAAAGACATCACATACTCTCTGTAAGGAATGAGATTATCATGCTTGGTATCCCAATCTCCTTTGATCTGACTTACTACCAGGGCTGAATCTCCATATACGTCCAGGAACTGAATCTTCATATCAATGGCAGCTTTGATACCCAGGATACATGCCTCATACTCAGCCATGTTATTGGTACAATAGAAACAAAGTCTGGAAGTAATTGGGGTATGACAACCTTCAGGGGAACTGATCACAACACCAACACCATTACCCAGTGCATTAGAAGCTCCATCAAAAACCATAGTCCATCGGGATCCTTGTTCAGGTCCGTCATATTGTCCAGGTTCTTTGGTAATAATCATAATGTCTTCATCAGGGAACTCAAAACTCATTGACTGATAATCATCCACTGCTTGATGAGCCAGATGATCAGCTACAACACTTCCTTTAATGGCCTTCTGAGTAGTATAATGTATATCATATTCTGTTAAGATCATTTGCCATCTTGCTATTCTCCCGGAGAGAGCAGGTTTCTCGAATATGTACTTGATTGGATCCATCTTCGAAATCAATAAGGTAGTATGAGTCAACATATACTGTCTTAGTCGGCGAGCAGCCCATGCCAAAGCGCAACAAGTTTTCTCGAGCAGTGAGTATCTTGTTTCACAGTCGGTAAACTTTTTGCTAAGGTAGTATATTGCCTGCTCTTTTCGACCAAACTCGTCATGTTGCCCCAGCACACACCCCATTGAGTTGTCTAACATTGTCAAGTACATGATCAAGGGTCTTCCATCAACTAGTGGCATCAAAATTGGAGGTTCAAGGAGATATTTCTTGATTTCATCAAAGGCAGTCTGACACTCATCATTCCACTCCATTACCTGATCTTTCTTCAACAACTTGAAGATTGGCTCACAGGTAGCAGTTAATTGGGAAATAAATATTGCAATGTAATTCAATCATCCCAAGAAACCTCTAACTTCCTTCTCAGTACGGGGAGCTGGCATCTCTTGTATAGCTTTCACTTTTGCAGGATCCACTTCAATACCTTTTCCACTGACAATGAAACCCAGGAGTTTACCAGACCTAACTCCAAAAGTACACTTGTTTGGGTTCAATCTCAACTTGTATTTCTTCAACCTTTCAAACAACTTATGCAGATGATCAAGGTGTTGCTCTTCATTCTGGGACCTGGCTATCATATCATCCACATATACCTCTATCTCATGATGAATAATATCATGAAACAAAGCCACCATAGCACGCTGATATGTTGCCCCTGCATTCTTCAAACCAAATGGCATCACTTTATAACAAAAGGTGCCCCACTGTGTAACAAATGTTGTCTTCTCCATATCTTCAGGTGCCATCTTGATTTGATTGTAACCAGAGAAACCATCCATGAAAGAGAATACTTTATGCTGAGCAGTGTTGTCTACCAGAACATCAATATGAGGAAGTGGAAAGTCATCTTTGGGGCTGGCCTTGTTCAAATCCCTGTAATCTACACACATATGTACCTTACCATCTTTCTTAGGCACCGGCACCATATTTGCAACCCATTGAGGATAAGAAGTCACAGCTAAGAACCCTGCATCAAACTGTTTCATTACCTCTGCCTTAATCTTCTTTGACATTTCAGGACGCATGCGACGAACTTTTTGCTTCTTTGGACGAAAATCTTCTTTTACTGGTAAACGATGAACCACAATGTCTGTATCTAACCCTGGCATATCTTCATAGGACCAAGCAAAGATCTCCACATAATCATGTAACATCTGAATCAACCTGCTCTTAACACCATCCTCTAGTTCAGCCCCTATCTTGACCTCTTTCCTGTTTTCTTCAGTTCCCAAATTCACAACTTCGATTGGTTCTTCATGTGGCTGTATAGCTTTCTCTTTTTGTTGTAACAACCTAGCAAGCTCTACAGGTACTTCACAATCGTCCTCATTTCCATCTTCAGCTTGATAGATCGGATTCTCGAAATTATAATTGGCAATAGTAGAACTATTATCAATAGGATCCAGAGTGGATGAGGATCTGCATTTTAGTGATGTGGGTGTGTGTAAGAACACATAGCTGATAAAAGAAAAATAAAATAAAAGAAAGACAAGGAACACAATATTTACGAAAACGAAACGTCCACTGATTTTTATTGAATGAAGTATGCAAATGAAATGACATCCCGAAAGAAGCATACCATTGTGCCCCGGGTAAGGCACAAGGCTTAAGAGTTTATTTGTTCAAAAATTACAAACTTAAAAGTAACAACACAGTAATAGTATTTACTCCTGACTAAAGGAGATAGGAATAACATCTTCAGCTTTCCAATTATTAAGCCCATCACCCTCAGTAGGAAAAATCCAAGCATCCAAGTTATAGTCTTCATCATAGTAACCTACAACATTAATCTGATCTTTCATAATCCCTTGATTGGTAATACGAACAGCACGAGCACGACGAATAGCCTTCTGGGACTCTGCAGTGAAACCCAAACCAAATTTGTCAGATTTGTAAGGCATGTCAAGAAGCTGACCCCAAATAGTACAACCACCTTCATCCACCACAGCTCTAGCATCTTTGAGGGAGGCCATTGTAGGAGGTACTCTAGTGACCACAGGAACTTTCTTGACAACAGGAGGAGCTTCAAAATTTTTAACAACCCAAGGAACTACTTCAAACGTCTGACATGGAGTTTCAACATATTCACCTTCCACTTCAAGATATTTAAATGTGTCCACATGGCTAATTATATATCCTTCCTCTCCGTAAACAGTGACAACTTTTCCTTCTACTGGATATCTCAGCTTCTGATGTAAAGTAGAGGTTACAACACCTGCCCTATGGATCCAGGGGCGCCCAAGCAAACAAGAATACGAAGGACGAATATCCATTACATAAAAGGTAGCATTGAAGACCTGAGAACCCACTTTTATTGGGAGATCAATTTCTCCATGCACCACTCTTCTTGAACCATCGAAAGCCTTCACCACTATATTACAGGGTCTCAACACAGCATCTTCAGGACTAAGCTTATTCAGAACTTCTTTGGGCAATACATTCAGCGAAGAACCATTGTCTATTAACACATGTGACAGGGTAGTGCCCCTGCATTCAATAGAGATATGTAGAGCCCTATTATGATCCCTCTTGGCAGGAGTCAAATCAGCATCGGAGAAACCTAACCCATTATCATAGGTCAAGTGTGCAACACAATTTTCAAACTGATCTACAGAAATCTCATTTGGTACGTGAGCAGTCTTCAAAAATTTAATCAAGGCCTTAGCATGAGCCTCAGAACACAATAATAAAGACAACATGGAAATCTTGGAGGGAGTATGCCCCAATTGATCAACAATGTCATAATTACTCTTGCAAATGATCTTCAGTACTTCTTCCATCTGCTTAGAAAGATCATCAACAGCTGGTACATCAGTTTGTATAGGTTTAATAACAGGACCTTTGCCCCGAGCATCAGTAGTGGAGGTAGTAGCTGGAGTAACTGTATTCTTGGAGGTAACTGGAGGAGAGAAAATTCTTCCACTTCGTGTGATCTTACTAGATCCAGCAATATTGTCAACATCAAGGTTTTCATTAGCAACAGGTGTCTCAGCTAAGGGTTCCTGCTTAACACCATGAATATAAACATCGGAGCCATAATGCCAAGGCACCGCTTTATCAGAAGTGTATGGCATAGGACCAGGAGTGGTAATGATCATAGGAGCCACTCTAGCTTCAGCAACAATCTTCACAGGGCCTTCAGCAGTAATCTTAATTGGACCCTTATGAGTGATTTTGACAGGGCCCTTGGAAGTAATCCTTACCGGCACTTTATCAACCATATCCACTTCTTCAACCTTCGCACCTTTAGTTATATGTTCAACCATGCTCTCTACAGAAGATGTCCTCTCAAACAATATTGTGTAATTGTCCATGAGGCGTTGAATTACGTCCTTCAACTTCCAACAACTATCCGGTTTATAAGCACAATAGAAACAATCTTCATGACAACCTGGAAAGAACCCAGCTTGTACCAACTTCTTCTTAATAACAGAAAATGGTGTAGTCACATCTGCAACTGAGGAAATATGTGAAACTTCATCAATGGCATTGACAGTCTTCTCATGATTTGGCATGGGAGCAGTAATCACATTTGGAGTACCCGGAGGGTCAAACTCAATTTCTCCAGCATTTATCATATCTTGAATCTTATTCTTCAATATCCAGCAATTATTGGTATCATGTCCTAGGCAATTAGAATGATATGCACATCGTGCATTAGGATTGTACCTGGGAGAGGTAACATTGGGGTTCTGAGGAGGGTCCTTCAAAGTAATGAGTTCACCCTTCAACAAGTGTTGCAAGGCTTGGGCCAGTGACATGTTGAACTTGGTGAACTGTCTTCTAGGTCTCTGTTGATTGCCCTGTGGTTGTTCTGGTGTTGCAGGAGTTGGATTGGAGATATGAATTGCACTCACAGGTTGGTGCCTCCTATTACGATCAGGTTGACCATAAACAGCATTTGACTCTTTCTTCCCACTAGGGGGCTTCTTTGTAGTACTTGATGAAGAAGCACCCACTTGGATCTTGCCACTCCTTATACCACTTTCTACACGCTCTCCCGTCATTATCAACTCAGTGAAGCCAGATGATGAGCTTCCAATGAGATGACTATAAAAAGGACCATTCAACGTACACATGAACATATCCACTAACTCCCTATCAGTTAGAGGAGGTTGTACTCTTCCAGCCAAATCTCTCCACTTCTGGGCATACTCCTTGAAATTTTCTTTAGCACCCATAGACATGCTCTGCAGTTGCATGCGAGTAGGGGCTAGATCAGCATTATATTGATATTTCTTATAAAAAGCCTCAGCAAGATCATTCCAATCACGGATGTTAACACTCTCCAACTGATAGTACCATTCCAATTGAGCTCCAGATAAGCTCTCTTGGAAGAAATGGATCCACAACTTCTTATCAGCAGTATGGGGTTGAATTCTCCGGACATAGGACCTCAGATATTAAACTCAGGTCTTCAAAATCCAGCCCAGAAGACTTTTGCAATTCCATAGCATCCATTCTATCCACCAGCATTTTGAACTTATCTTCATTAGGATCATGATAGTAATTTGCTTCAGAATCAGAATCCCCCATAGTATTATGGAGACTGCCTCCCTCTTTCTCAGACTCCTGTGACTCATAATCTTCAACCTGTTCTTTGGTCTTGACAGGACCTCTGAACCTTCTTCCCATGTTGATAAGGCCTCCTGATCTTCTAGTCTTTTTAGTCTTCTTGGCCAGCAGTGTCTTCAATTCATCCTGCCCCTTGGACAAGTTCAGGATCAGCTCTTGGAACTGTGCATTTTGTGTCTGGAGATCTTTAACTGTTTGTTCAAGAGCCATTGCTGAAATAAACAGCGAGAAGATAAGAAACCTGTGCACAAGAAACCTGTGATGCAATGATATGGTATGTAAATGCGTATGCAATGTTTTCAAGGACCGCAGGATTTAAATTTGTTTAAACAACCAAAAGGTAAACTTTTATTAGTAATAAATTTGTTTGCCCCTTGGGCTTACAATAAAAATGAAATGAAATAAATACAAAAGATGGGGTTTTAAATCTCCCATGGACGTTTCCTCTTTGTGTTGAGGTATGAGATGAGATTCCGCTCCTCGTGAAGTTGCTTTGTTAGCTCCAGGATTCTTTCTTGACTTGCTTTGTAATGAGTCTCAAAAGTTGGTCGTGATAGTATTCGACCGTTGTCGCTCCCAAAGATTTGCATCCAGGTACAAGCGCGAACGGTCGGCGAGAGGGACAATGAGAACACACAGCCGTGAACTCACTGGAGATGAATAGAGTCGCCAGCTAGGCATTTTTATCCCGGAGGAAAGGCAATGCTGCATAAACCTAGAAAGAGATGGATAAGACGGTTTGCGAACCAGAGAGACTGAGAAAGGGGGTTGGTTACAACCTGGGAAGGTATTAGCACCCAGATTGTCCGTCGTACTCGACGGGATCCACGCTTAAAAGATTTGTGTTATAAAGGGGTAGTGTCAGTGCAATTTGTGTAAAAGAACTGAAAAGATGTACAGGTGTCAGTGTAAAAGGAGGTGAAGTGTGTAAATGATGTGTCAGTGTAAGAATGAGAATGAATTGCTCATGATAATGAGGCTAAGAGAAAGATGCTGGAAAGAGGGGGAATATACAGAGACTTTTGTTCGATAACTGTTAAGTTATGCCTACGTATCCTCTCGTGCAATGAGGAAGTCAGAACACCGTAGTTCGACCCAAAGAGACTGAAAGATGAATTGACTTGTGAACTGCTTGCTTGTCAATGCTCAAGTGTATGATCTGTCTGGCACAGATGCTTACTGTCTTGCATTAGACGGAAGAAGCAAGTTCTCGTTTGTGAATGAAGATGATGAGAAAAAGAATCCCGAAGGAGACGATTATTGTTTGTTTTTGTATTTTCAGTCTTTTATTTCTTTTTTGGATTTTTTGTCATAAGAAAATGAGCTTAAGTCTAAACCAATGGATTTAGTAAACTCATCACATCTTCCCTCTGATTAGGGGTAATGAGAGTACCTTAAGTGTGAAGTCAGATTCTCACACTTAATCACCTTCGGTGTAGGATTAAGATCATTAACCTATTTGTGATTATTTAGATGTTTTTGGTATTTTTGTTTAGTGTTGAGTAATGAGGTTAAGCCATAATCAAGGATTAAACAGACCCATTACACCATCCTAAAAGAAGGATAACAGATGAGAATGTTTAAGCTGAGGAAGACTCCTCAACTTAATCCATGATTAGGGATTAAACCCATGACAAAACAAGCCTTTATTAAGTGGATTTTAGTTAATGGTATGATGATGCAGTGCTTTTTATGATTTGTAAGACAACTTGAGGGGGACTTGTCCATTAACACTAGGGTTAGTCCTTCTTAACCACTTAAGGAAGAATTAGAACCCTAATGCAAGGCCCAAGTTACAAGTGTAATGTCTTGATATTTATTAAGTGAATTGATTAAGAGATTTAAACACCTTAAGGGCTTAATACTTAGGATTAAAGTTATACACTCCATCCTAAGAGAAGGATGCAGGCATAACCCTAAGCACAAAGTCTTAAAGCCTTTAGGGTTTAGTCCCTGATTATAAGATGAGAAGAGAAGACTCAAAGAGAGACACAAAGGTAAAACTATGGGGGGACTAATCAAAACCCTAATTCATTGTCATGCTTGGATGATCCTAAGGTTTGTGAGGTTTGCAAGAACAATCTTCAGAGGAGCCACCAGGAAGCAGATGAATAAGATCAAGAGAAGCAAAGTGACTTGCTTCATTCAAGAAGTCAAGTCACTTGAAGAAAGAAAAGTGGGAAGAAGAAGAATGGGCAAGCTCAAACTCAAACACATATAAAAATGCAGCAATGGATGCAAGAGAGATGAAAAGAAAAGGTATGAGAAGTGAAGGCAAATCCACTTCTCAAGTTTACTTACCACCTGCAATGTTAGAAAGAAATGCAATGCAATGCAAGATGAGATGAAATGATATGATGCTAAGCAAAACCAGAAGCATCTTGATGATGATTATGATGTTATGAGGTGCTGCAAACATGAGGCAAGACAATGGGGATGTTCATACAAGCTTATGAATGCATATGATGCAAGCTAAGGAGCATGAACAGGCATGGAATGTCATGAAGCATACAAGGCAAATGACATGGCAAATATGTAATTCAATGATCAAAGATGCTTTATACATGTCTTAAGATGTCAAATGAATCACAAGAATGCACAAAATGCCAAGACAAGTCATGTTATGCAAGAGAATGCAAGAAGGATGCAAATTGAAGCCCAAATTAGGGTTCATGGATCAAACATCAAACACAAACCAAAAACAGAAGCAAAACCCTGAAGTAAAAATGGAAAATGGTACCCAAAGAAACCCTAGACCCATAACAAGCCACTGCCCAAAGGGGAACTCTCAACTCTCAACCAATCTTGAGTTATGAATTTTCTAAGTTATTAGGGTTTTTTAGGGTTCTTAACAAAACAAATGCCAAACAATTTGAAAATGCAAGAACAATTCATGGCCCTTTTACCCTAGAATCTACATGCTAAACACAAAACAATGCAAGAAGAACCAATGTCTCAACCTTCACCAATAGGCAGAAATGATTTTTGGAACTTATGATCAAAATAATGCACAAAATATGATTTAATTCAATGAAAAATTCTTAAAATGTATCAAGATCAAAAAAGAAATTTGGTTTGAAGGTTGGACAATGTTTCTAAATGTCTTAGAACATTTCATGAATTTTTTTGTAATTTTTAAATACCTAAAAGTATTTTTAATTAATTAATTCTCACTAATCAATTAAAAATAATCTTTTAAATATTTAAAAATACTTTTTTAATGATAAAAAAATAAAATAAAAATATTTTTGTGTTCTGAAATTTAATAATAACTTGCACAAAAAATTTCAGATTTTTTTAATAAGTTTTGCTATTTTAAATAAATTGTGGAAGTTTAATGAAAAGAAAAATAAAATAAACAAAATGAAATGGAAAGTAATTAGAAGGAGAGGCTGAGATTGAATCTGGCAAGGAAGTTGTTGACTGCGCGCCAGATCTAGCGGTTGGTATTCAAACTGAGTTAAACATAATTAATTAATTTTTAAATCCTAATTAACAACTAATGATCTAATCTGGACCACACAACACGCGCGGGAGAGACAGATCCAATGGTCCACGTTTAAAGTTTGCCCTAACCCTAATTAAGTTGCTAATGACTTTCAGGTGGCCGGAAGTGACCTCCGGTCATCTTCTCCGGCCACACTCTCCCCTGAGAATCTCAATCTCACTCCCTAGGTACCTAAAACACAATCTTTCTGCCCAGAATTCATCCCCAAGCATCATACAACATGAATCAACAAACAAAATGCATTTATTTTTCGTATTCAGGCTGAATCGAATCAAAAGGGATTTAGGTCAAAAAAATTCAGGGACATCATACATGCTCAAAACTCAATGATTTTCGAAACCAAACATACCATCATGATCAGTGGAATATAGAGAACCAATTAAGAACTTAAAAAACAACTCCTGGGAAAAAAGTTCATGAAGCTCACCTGAACTGGAGCTCTGATCTCTGGCACTTTCTGGCTAGTTTCTTGGTTCAAACAAGTCACAATGATCCCCCTTTGAAGCTTTGGATGCTTGGTTAGAGTTTAGAAAGCCTCCTGAGTAAGTTTGCAGAAGCTCTGACCAAGGAAGTGTGAAAATCGTATTTGAGTTGTGGAGGGTTTCAGGCCAAAGTAATGAGTGGTTTCTGGTCAGTGAAGCAAGGTGAGTTGATGTGGGGAATTTGTTTGAGTGTTTATGGCTTGTAGAAGCAGATTCGAAGGCTTTTGCTTTATGGAGTGGAAATGGTGAAATGGAGTTAGGGCTTGTTTCAGGCCTGGTTCTTTGTTGCTTTATGCTTAATGAGGCATGGTGATTTGATCTATGGACTTGGCTTTTGTGTTTGTAGGCTGAGGAAACAAATTCGAATGAAGATGCAAAATGGAGTGTTTTGGTGTATGTGATCAATGAAGTGTTTTCAGCCTTGCTAGATGTATGGGATGGCTTGCCCTTTGTCCACATAAACCTCTCTCATTGGTCAGATGATGTGACCTGCCCTTTATTGATTGGGATGTTTACTTTTGCAAAATGTCAACTTGGTTGTAAGAGAGGCATGGGCTTGGTTCTAGGCAAGTACATGGGCATGGGCTGGCGCAGCAAGGTGAGGGGAAAGGCTAGCCAAAGTCAGCAGCCAATGTCATAAGTTGTAGGAAGTGATCATGATGATTTTGCAAGTTGTTGCTCTTTTGTTCACATGTGAGAAATCTTGTTACATGAACCATAACCATGGGCATTCTTGGTTCATTTCTGATTTTTTAGGCTTAGAGAATGTTTGTGTAATGGTTTGAAATGAATTAGAGGTCACATGATGCATTGGTCCAAGGTTTTGCAAAATTTCCATTTGGTGCATAACTTGAGTTTTAGTGATTTTTGCCAACTTTAACAAACCATAACTTTTGATCCAAGATGAATTAGATCATGTTCTTGTACTTTTTGGAAAGGGAAAGATGAGATCTACAACTTTCATGACCAAAGTTTTTCCATTTGAAGCATTTTTGGATCCAAAATCATGGCTTGAAAAATGACATAAAATGATGCATTCTTGAAAAGTCAACTATGCCCAAAAAGTCAACATTTGCAAAAACCCTAAATTCTTGATTTCTATGAACTTAAACCTTCTTCCATGATCAAATAAAGATCATATACACTCAAAATGATGAAGATCACCCATTGGTTGGGTCATTGGGGGCCTCAGATGCCCTGATTTTGCACTGACTTGTCTGAAAAGTCAACCCTTGATCAGATGACTTCCCCATGGAATTTCTTCATGAAAATTGATATGCATACTCCCTATACCATATAAAGAGCAATGGAAACAAGAATGGCCAAAAAATTTGGGGTTATGGCCTCTGAAACCAAAACCCTAATTTTCAGTCAACTGTGCAGTTCATCCTGGCTCTGCATCCACTCAAACCCTAGTTTTTGTGATTCCTCTGCATTTTTGACTTTGAGGAGATGGAATATGACATAGGGACACACATGGATCCCTTTGAGTTGATTAGTGGCCTTTAGAATGGCTCAAAATGCCCTGAGGTTGCTCAGATCACAAACCCTAGGTGCAGATGCCTTAGAAACTATCCAGTGAATCAAAAAATGAGATGTGAGATGACATGATTGTGTTTATGCATATGAGATGATTTACAAGTCATGGTGTGAATGGGTGAGGGCAAATTTGGGGTGTTTACAGCTGCCCCTATTCAAGCATGAGTTAGCTGCGCAGGTTGTAAGCGACGGCTTAACAGGCCAAACAAGATAACTTGTGGTTGAATACCAAAGACAGTCCAAAATTTGCACTCACAGAATGAAGAAGAAAAGAGATATGGATTGTAAAAGCAAAATAAAGTATATTGTAAAGTGTAGGCGACGGAGGACGACCGTCGAGCGGAGGACGACTGCTAGGTAAGGTGGTATGTGAAGCAAAGCGATGACGGGGACGGCCGACATGCTGGTAAAGTGCAAGAAATAAAGCGATGACGGGGACGGCCGACATGCTGGGGATAAAAAGTAAAGCTAAGACGGGGACGGCCGACTAGCTGGGGAAAATAAAATATCATGATGGGGACGGCCATCACGATAAAACTGTAAAATCTCTGAGGATTAATGAAACATGACGGGGACGGCCATCAAGTTCATAAAGGTAAAGTAACCAACGATGGGGACGGCCATCGGGTTAAAAAGGAAAAGGGACCACGACGGGGACGACCATCGGGTTAAAGAATAAATGAAATAAACAGATGATGGGGTACGGCCATCAAAGGTGAAGGACGATCACCTAGCAGGGTACGACTGCTCTGTTGGGAATAAAAGAAATATGATGGGGACGGCCATCAAAGGTGGAGGACGACCACCTGGAAGGGTACGGCTGCCGAAAATATCAACGATGGGGACGGCCATCGGATAGAAAAGGTCAACGATGGGGACGGCCATCGGACGAGCAAGATGGAGGACGACCATCAAGAAGTGGAGGACGACCACTCAGCAGGGGACGGCTGCTCTCGAGGTTTGTCATAACACAGGACGAGTGTTAGATAACCAAAATCAACAATGGGGACGGCCATTGGATAAAATGATGAAGGACGATCATCAAAAGGTGGAGGACGACCACCTAGCAGGGGACGGCTGCTAAAATCAACGATGGGGACGGCCATCGGATGAGCATGATGGAGGACGACCATCAAGAAGTGGAGGACGACCACTCAGCAGGGTACGGCTGCTCTCAAAGGTACCATAACACAGGACGAGTGTTAGATAAAAAGAGAATTTGTTGGCAATCTACTGGGGAGATAGTAAACACGGACGAGCGTTTACATCCAAGAAACAAAAGGTATAAGTGTTTGGTATTGTGTATAGATTAAAGATGCGGACGAGCATCCTTAAGACTATGATACGGACGAGCATCAACTGGTTAACAAGGAACACGGACGAGTGTTGCATCTGAAAGAATTCTTCTGGGGAATAATAGACACGGACGAGTATCTATATTCAAGAAGACCTAAGTGTTTGACACGGTGTATGGATTAAAGATGCGGACGAGCATCCCTAAGACTATGATACGGACGAGTATCATATAGAAACAAACATTAGACGCAATGTTCTGAGATGATGGTACGGACGAGTACCAACTGGTTGACAAAGAACAAGGACTATTGTCGAATCTGTGGGGATATGAGTGATGATGTATACAAGATACGGACGAGTATCTGTATAAGCGTACCATGAGTAGTGAGTACCGTATCGTATAAATGAGTGTTTTAACTGCTGGGGAGAGTGACACGGACGAGTGTCAAGAAAAGTATAATATTAACAAGTGTCTGCTATACAAAGTCTAGGCGACTGCGCTGGGGATATGACACGGACGGGTGTCAAGAACGTGTATATAAGTATATGTGAGTGCAAAGAGGATGTCTTTGGCTTTCTGCTGGTGATGACTCGGACGGGTGTCAGGACGTGTCTGTAGTACGGGTGATTTTGTTTGTTGAGTGTATTCAGGCGACCTGTGGGGAAAGATGACACGGACGGGTGCCGAAAGGTGTATACACTGGTGTTTGTAATTTGTGAGGCAGCTGCTTTGCTGGGACTCTGGTGGGGATTCTTGGGGAAAGTAATCTGTATTCACAAGCGTTCAATTCACAACATGACTTATGATTATGCTATGCATTTGATTTTTGCCGTAATGCTCCGTATTAGACGGAATGCTACGCTCTGGGGGGTGAATATGATGCGGATGCCATGATTATGCAAAGGGGCGCAGATCCGGGATTCGGATCCCGCTGCGAAGATCTCTGGATGATCTGCTTGAAATGGACCTCCCAGCTGGGGATGAGATCATTGGTAGATCTAATGATGTATCTGCTCGGGGATATATGTCACTGGTTGACATAACCTTGATAATACGGGACCCAGCTGGGGTTTGTAGAAGCTTTCTGTACTCTGTTGTGACTTCTTCGTGCGTCGCTCTTCCGAATAGAGGCTGGGGAAGATGTGGGGGAGATGATTCCCTGATATCTGCATTCTGCTGAGGAAGAATGGCAACTCGGCTGGGGAATTGTGAGAGGCAACTCAGCTGGGGAGAGCAACAAGAGGCAACTCAGCTGGGGATAGAGCATTTCGGATGCTGATATCTTTTGTTGATTAGCCAGCTTGCTGGGGGAAGCAATGGGGAGCAACTCAGCTGGGGATAGAGCATTTCGGATGCTGAGATTGAGTGTATGCTGATTTGGCAGCTCCGCTGGGGAAATGGGCACCTTCCAGTGCCATGTGGAAGATAGACCGAGTTGATAATGATTCGCCTACTTGCTAAGACGTAACTTGCATGCCCCAGGTTGCATTCTGGATACCTGCAATCCTGCAAAGATAATGGAACGTACAAAAGGTCCCGAGGTATCCCTTACTGGATTCCGTCATAGGAGTTAAGTACTTTCAAGAATAATCACATTCCCTGTAAGCACGTGTTTTTAGTTTTAGAGAAAGGCATCTGTACTTATGCAATTGTATTTTTAGAGATATCAGACGACTCTTTACAAAACATAAATGTAAAAACGAGACATGACTGAAAATCTGATTTTATTAATCCATGTGCCCTGAATTGGCAAGATACAGTCAAGGAAACAAATCTCCTGAAATGAGGAAATTGTTACAAATTGAGAAATAAAGTGCTGGCGGTGTTGACGACGCTTTGAGGAGCTTCCTCTCCTGCTATGACCCGTATGACAATGACGTTCTTCTCGTCTTGCTTTCTGGAGAGAGTTGATTCTGATTGAAGCTGATCATTCGTAGCTTACCAAGTTGTAGGTGATACAGACGAATTCAGAATGCAGTTGTTCGCTTATTCCCTTGTTTTGCATGGATCGCCCTTTCGGGTTTTCAATCCATCGGGATACCCATTTTTGCCTGAGCTGTCCAATGCGGCTTTTCAACTCAGCGGGTGTACATTTTTCATTTATTTCCCTTACTTTTGCCCGAGTCTTTTATTCTGTTTTTGACTCGCCGGGATGCCCTATTTTTGCCTGGACTTACATTCTGTTTTTATGTCCAGCGGGTCATTTTATGCGAAGTATTTTCTAACTGCATCTGAATTCACAGGGGACGGGAAATCTTCACCATCCATGGTGCTGAGCATCAGTGCTCCACCAGAGAAAACTTTCTTTACAACGAATGGTCCTTCATAATTCGGAGTCCATTTGCCCCTGTGGTCTGTATGAGGAGGGAGGATTCTTTTCAGCACAAGATCTCCCACTTGGTACTCTCGGTGCCTGACTTTCTGATCGAAGGCTTTCTTCATTCTCTTCTGATATAACTGCCCATGGCAGATTGCAGCCAATCTTTTCTCTTCGATCAGACTCAGTTGTTCGAATCGGGACCGAACCCATTCTGCTTCACTCAGTTTAACATCCATTAATACCCGTAACGAGGGTAGTTCAACTTCAACAGGTAGGACTGCTTCCATACCATATACAAGCTGATACGGTGTTGCCCCAGTGGATGTTCTGATTGATGTGCGGTACCCGTGCAAGGCAAACGGTAGCATTTCATACCAGTCTTTGTAGGTGATTACCATCTTCTGCACAATCTTCTTGATATTCTTATTTGCCGCCTCAACAGCGCTGTTCATCTTTGGCCTGTAAGGAGAAGAATTGTGATGTTGGATCTTGAAGTCCCGGCACAGCTCTGCCATCATTTTGTTGTTTAGATTGGAACCATTATCAGTAATGATTCGCTCGGGCACTCCATACCGACAGATGATATCTCTCTTCAGAAATCTGGCTACCACTTGTCTTGTAACATTTGCATATGAGGCTGCTTCAACCCACTTGGTGAAATAGTCAATGGCGACCAGGATGAATCTGTGGCCGTTTGAAGCAGTTGGCTCAATCTTGCCAATCATGTCAATGCCCCACATAGCAAAGGGCCAGGGTGAAGACATGATGTTCAAAGGATTGGGAGGCACATGCACCTTATCTGCGTAGATCTGGCATTTATGGCATTTTCTGGCGTAAGCACAACAGTCTGCATCCATCGTGATCCAGTAATAGCCTGATCTTAACAACTTCTTAGCCATGGCATGTCCTCCAGCATGGGTACCAAAAGATCCTTCGTGCACTTCATGCATCAACAAATCTGCTTCCGTCTTGTCAACACATCTGAGGAGTACCATGTCAAAGTTCCTCTTGTATAAAGACCCATCAGTGTTCAGGAAGAAACTACCAGCAAGCCTTCTTAACGTCTTCTTATCATTGGAAGATGCCCCAGGTGGGTATGTTTGATCCTCCAAGAAGCATTTAATATCATGAAACCAAGGCTTATCGTCTTTTACGACATCCGCTGCAAATACATACGCCGGTCTATCAAGTCTAGACACTGAAATCTGGGGTACAAAGTTAGCCGCTTGAACTTTGATCATGGATGAAATGGTAGCAAGGGCATCTGCAAACTGATTCTCGTCTCGAGGGATATACTCAAGCTTGACTGTTGTGAAGAAAGTCAGTAACCTCCTTGTATAATCCCTGTAAGGTATCAGATGATCTTGGTGGGTGTACCATTTCCCGTTGGTTTGATTGACTACCAAAGCTGAATCTCCGAATACGGTCAATGTCTTGATCCTGAGGTCAATGGCTTCCTCAAGACCCATAATGCAAGCTTCGTATTCAGCTTCGTTGTTAGTGCAGTTGAAAGTGAGTTTTGCCGAGAAAGGCATGTGAACCCCTTTAGGTGTAATGAGTACTGCACCAACACCACGACCATTCATGTTAACAGCCCCATCAAACATCATAGTCCATTCTTCTTCCGGGTCAGGCCCTTCAGTGTGAACAGGTTCTTCATGATCTTTTGCTTTAATGAACATGATGTCCTCATCAGGGAAGTCAAACCTCATAGGCTGGTAGTCATCTATAGGTTGCTCAGCAAGGTATTCAGATAGTACACTGCCCTTGACGGCTTTCTGAGATGTGTACTGTATGTCGTATTCTGTGAGAATCATCTGCCATCTTGCAACCCGTCCGGTAAGAGCTGGCTTCTCGAAAATGTATTTAACTGGATCCATTTTTGAGATTAATAAGGTAGTGTGGGTCAACATATACTGTCTCAGTCGGCGAGCAGCCCACGCTAAAGCACAGCAAGTTTTCTCGAGCAGTGAATAACGCTGTTCACAGTCGGTAAACTTTTTGCTTAGGTAGTATATTGCATACTCTTTTCGACCAGACTCGTCATGCTGGCCCAGCACACACCCCATTGACTCTTCTAATACTGTCAAGTACATGATCAGAGGTCTTCCTTCAACTGGAGGCATGAGGATTGGAGGTTCTTGTAGATACTCCTTGATCTTGTCAAAGGCCTTCTGGCAATCGTCGTTCCACCTGACCGTTTGTTCCTTTCTTAGCAGCTTGAACAAGGGTTCACAGGTTGCTGTAAGGTGAGATATGAACCGTGAGATATAGTTCAATCGACCTAAGAACCCTCGAACTTCTTTCTCTGTTTTCGGTGCAGGCATTTCTTGAATAGCCTTGACTTTATCAGGGTCAACCTCAATCCCTTTCTCGCTTACAATAAAACCCAGCAGCTTACCGGATCGCACCCCGAATGTGCATTTGTTGGGGTTCAGCTTCAATTGGTATTTCCTCAGACGCTTGAATAACTTGAGCAGATTTACCAGGTGATCTTCCTCTGTAAGGGACTTGGCGATCATATCATCCACATAACATTCTATTTCCTTGTGGATCATATCATGGAATAATGTCACCATAGCCCGTTGATATGTGGCACCAGCATTCTTCAGTCCGAATGGCATCACTTTGTAACAGAACGTGCCCCAAGGTGTGATGAATGTTGTTTTCTCCATGTCTTCAGGTGACATCTTGATCTGATTATATCCTGAAAATCCATCCATGAAGGAGAATACCGAGAACTGAGCCGTGTTATCCACCAATACATCAATGTGAGGTAATGGGAAGTCATCTTTCGGGCTGGCTCTGTTCAGATCCCGGTAGTCAACACACATTCTTACTTTGCCGTCCTTCTTAGGCATAGGTACTATGTTAGCAACCCACGGCGGGTAGCTAGTTACAGCAAGGAACCCGGCGTCCCATTGCTTTTGTACCTCCTCCTTGATTTTCATAGCCATGTCTGGGCGAGTCCGGCGCAGTTTCTGTTTGACTGGAGGGCATTCTTCTCTCAAAGGCAGCTTATGCACCACTATATCGGTATCCAACCCTGGCATATCTTGATACGACCAAGCAAACACATCAACATATTCTTGAAGCAGATCTATCAGTTGTCTCTTCACTGAGTCTTGCAGGCAGGCCCCGATTTTAACTTCTTTCACATTTTCTTCCGTACCAAGATTGATCACTTCAATCTCCTCCTGGTGAGGAGTAATGACCTTTTCCTCTTGTCTCAACAGCCTGGCTAGCTCTTCAGGAAGCTCATATTCTTCATCAACCCCTTCATCAGCTTGATTGATCGGATTGTCAAAGTCATACGATGTCATAGCCGTGCTGTTGTCGGTGCAGTCTGGAAGGCACTCTCTGCAAGGGTTAAGTTGGTTCATTTTAGTGATTGATTTTAATCTTGCTTTAGAAAAAAGTAAAATGAAGTTATCATTTTGAAAACACCGCCATTTATTTTTGTACAAAAAGAAAAATGGAAAAACAGTGAGCATAAAAAGAAAAAGACTCGTTTGCAAAAAGATGTCTGATATTTCATCAATTTAATCTTGTTTGCACAAAAGTACAGATGGCCCTGGTTACAAAATGAGTCTTGTCATCTTGGGCAAGATGCAAGACTTTGATGCATGCTTATAAAAATACAGGAAATAATAATTACTCTGATTGAGTAACTCTTATAATTTCCTGGGAAGACCAGTTCGAGACACTGCTCCCCGGGATCTTCGGACGAATCCAATTCTCCAGATTGCGCTCCTCTTCCAGCTCGTCTTCCAGACAGTTGATAGCATCGGGGGTAAGCATTCCCCCACTGACAAAACCTGGCTCTGCAGCAGCCTTTGCTTGATGTTGAGTTGGTCTGTAACCCAACCCAAATTTGTCCTTCTTCTCCTCCACAGCTAAGACCTTGCCCCAGCCAAGGGCAGTTCCTTCTTCAACAACCTTCCGGGCTTGTTGGTATGATGACATTGGAGTACCAGATACAGCAGATGCTTCATTCACATTCAAAGCTTCAAACCCCTGGCTCATTGTTTCATGGATCTCCCCATCCATTTCAATGTACTTATAAGTAGCCAGATGGCTAACAAATATATCCTCCTCCCCACAGATTGTGACAACTTGGCCTTCCCACTCAAATTTTAACTTTTGGTGAAGGGTAGACGTTATTGCGCCGGCGGCGTGAATCCAGGGTCTACCCAACAAACAGCTGTAGGCGGGCTGAATGTCCATCACATAAAAGATAGTTTTAAAGGTCTGTGGGCCAATTGTCACGGGCAGCTCAATCTCTCCCAGAACCGATCTCTTCGAACCATCAAAGGCTCTTACTACCAGGTCGCTGGGTCTCAATGCCAATCCATCATATTCAAGTTTCACCAGAGCCTTCTTTGGTAAGACATTCAGGGAAGAACCTGTGTCCACCAGCACATGAGAAAGGACAGCTCTTTTGCATTCCATGGTTATGTGCAAGGCTTTGTTGTGGTTGCGGCCATCCACTGTCAAGTCAGAATTGGTAAACCCTAGCCCATTGCTAGCAGTAACATTTCCAACCACGGTTTCCAATTGGTTGACAGTAATCTCCTCAGGCACGTAAGCTGCGTGCAGGACTTTAAGTAGTGCATTCCGATGGGCTTCGGAGCACATAAGCAGTGAGAGGATGGAGATTTTGGATGGCGTCTGGTGAAGTTGATCCACAATTTTGTAATCACTCTTTTTGATGATCCGCATAAACTCATCAACTTCCTGATCAAATGGAGTCTTCAGGGCTTCTTTGGCAGCTGGATCTTCCTGCACCGGGCCTTTTCCTTTTGCCTTGGCAGCAGCTTCTGCTTCGGCAGTAGGTTTTTGAACTTGTGAGGCGAAGAGACGTCCGCTTCGAGTGAAGCCTCCGCCTCCCCCCACATTATCTACTTGTGGTGCAGGTGCTGACGTTTCCAGAGTGATTCTTTTTCCTTCGCAGTATATGTCAGAGCCATAGTGCCAGGGGATGGCCCTATTGCTTTCATATGGTACTGGTCCAGGCACCGTGACAGTGACTGGACTGATTGCTGCTGCTGAAGGGACTGTAATTGTGTGTGGATCATAGAAGATTGTAACTGGCGCTCTGGTGGGAGCAGCACCTTCTGAATGGTAGGCGGAATTATTTTCAGGATCATAGAATATGGTAACAGTAGAGACATCTTCATGATTGATTGCTGGTGTTGTAGGAGGTTCTGTTGGAAGGACTGTTGTTGTTGCTGATGGAGAGTCGAAATGGAATGAAGCTGAAGTTGTAGCAGGAGAAACTGTTGTAAACTGATCATTTGGAAGGACAGGTGAAGTACTTGTTGATGGTGCTGATGAATTGTCGGGAACAATAGTTGCTGTAGTTGTAGGAGGTTCTGAAACCGTTGTTGATGACGTCGCCGGATTTGTCGGGAATGATGTAGTGATCTGGAGTAGGCCACTCTGAATAAGGCTATTGATACCATTCCTCAGGTCCTCACACCCATTCCATGAAATATTGCAGTATGGACATCCTAGTTCACACCCCGGAAATATATTGTTTTCACGGAGCTGAGCTTTGATTTCCACCAATGGTGTCCTGATCTGATCCACACTGGTTATTAAATAAGACGGTTGGTCTTTTTCAATAGCGTTAATTCGAGGACCACCATGGTTTGGCATTGGGTTTTTATTGACATTGGGCGGAGGTGCAAAATTCAGAGCCTTGGAGTCTACCAAGTCTTGTACCTTCATATGCAGAGCCCTGCATTTTTCTGTACTGTGACCAGGTGCGTTGGAATGAAAAGCACACCTAGCATTGGAGTCATAGTTCCTTGGTAGACTGTTGGGATCCGGAGGTGCCAACGTTCTTAGCTCAACTAGGTTGAGTTTCAGAAGTTGTGGCAGCAAGGCAGCATATGGCATTGGGATCGGGTCGATCACTCTGTTAGCTTGGGATGGCCTCTGTTGGAATGGCCTCTGTTGATTGTTGTTGTTGGTGTTGTTGCTGTTGTAATTCCTTGGAGGATACTGATTTTGCTGATGGTACTGAGGTTGTTGTTGGAAGTTTTGTTGAGGAGGTTGATAGACTGGCTGTGGATGAGCTGGAGCAGGGATAGTGACTGCTGCTATAGACCTCTGAGCATATTGGGGCCTACCCCTGTTGGTGTAAATGGCGTTGGTCTCGCCAGTTCTTCTCGGGCCTGCAAAAGGCTTTCTTGTATTACTAGACGAGCTTGCACCGTTGTCTGAGATCTTTCCCATTTTTAACAGGCTTTCAATTCTCTCCCCAGCTATGACAACATCTGCGAAGCTGGTGGAAGAGAAAGCAGCCAACCTGTCAATATACGTTCCCTGAAGAGTGTTCATAAACATGTCTGCCATTTCTCTCTCAGACATTGGTGGTTGAACGGCAGCAGCCAATTGCCTCCATCTTTGAGCATATTCTCTGAAGCTCTCCCTCGAAGACTGCGACATTCCCATTAGGAGGGTCCTGTTGGGTGCCATATCTAGATTATACTGATACTGTCTGATGAAGGCTTCTGCCAGGTCCTTCCAGCATCTGATAGTTGCCCTTGTCAAGTGAGAGTACCATTCTCTTGATGCTCCAGTCAAGCTATCTTCAAAATAGAACATCCACAATTTCTCATCCATTGTATAGGCCTTCAGCCTTCCCAGAAATGACTGCAAATGAGTCCGGGGGCATGAAGTCCCATTATACTTTTCGAAACAAGGAGGCTTGAACTTGTGGGGAATCCTGACCCCTTCTACCAGCCCCATGTCCGTGACGTCGAAGCCCAAAGAATTTTGAGACTCCAGTGATCTCAACTTCTCAGCTATCTCTTCCAATCGTCTATCATATGTTTCCTCTCCAGCACCCATCACTGTATACTGGTCCTCCTGAGGATCTTCTTGAAGTACTCTGGCTGCAGTGGCTGTCCCTGGAATGTTGACTGGGATGTTGGCCTCTGGATGGAGATGTGGGCCAAACACAGGGGGGTTAACATGTGGTTGCACCCTTTCATTATTACTGGTGCCTGCAGTTCCTACATGAGGCTCCTCTTGATTTTGCCTCTCCACCATGGCCCTCAGTCTCTCCTGGCTCTGAGCCATGTTGTTCATAACTTCCATGAACTGCGTCATCTGCGTTCTCATCTCTAACCTTTCGTTTGCCATCTGGTTTCTGACCTCCGTAAGGTCTTGTTGCATTTGATCCATCTGAATTCCCGGAAGGTTGTTTCTAGTTGGGTACCTGTGAGGCCTGTTGAGAGGAAATACCCGGCGGCGAGCAATAATTCCTGAGATTCACAACAGAGGTTAGCAACAACAAAACAAAAACCTACAAAACAAACAAAAGGGTTAGCATGCAATGCAGTTATGCTTATTTGTTCTCAAGGTATCCGGTTTGGCCTTCAGTTTTGACCCTTCCAGACCCTTGAAGATGATGCTGTTGAAGTTGCTTTTGATGTGAACCCAGATAGAAACCAACACAAATATATTACAAAGAGTAAAAATAATGCAACTTGTTCATTTTACAACACGAACCCTCAAAGGGGCCAAAATACATCATAAAAAAGCAAAAGTACATGGAATAGAAACAACAACAAGCAAATGCTCAAACTCCAAGGCCAAACTCATCCTCACGAACTTCCTTGAGAAGTGCTTCGGTCACAGGATCAGCCGGATGCTCCGTAAGATTTCTGATGAGAAGGTTTCTTGTTGCAACAGCTGCAGTCAACTTCTTGTTCTGACTTTGTTCTTTAGACCTCTTCAATCCTGCTTTGATCTTTAGTTCTGATATTTCCTCCTGGGCTGCTGCCAGGGCTTTTTCCATCTGCTCCATCTTATCTTGAACTCTCTTGTCTTCTAGAGTACGGGCCTCAGTGATCCGGACCCACCTGGCCTGACTCTCTTTCAAATACAAGTCTGTTCTTGCTCTTTGGAACTGGGCTTCTTTACAAGCATTCTTCAGAATCTGCTTACCAGCTTTAGACTTGTTGATATACTCCCCAGACTTCTCAATCTTAGTCAAGTGTTCTACCCTCAATTTCTCCAATCTTTCAATCTCCCTCACACCTTCACTCCTCTCCCGGAGGGTCTTCTGCAAAGCCTGAGTTAACTTCTCATTTCTTTCCTTCAAGCTTTCAAACTCTTCCAAACTGACAGTGGCAGGGGGTGGTGCTGAAGATGACTCAGGCATATCTTCTATGGTAAAGGGCATTCCAGAGAAATGGGCCCTAGCATGGGACCACTCATAATATTGGACTGATGCCACATTATTGCACTTACCCAGAATGGTAATTCCCTTAGTTTGAACATGATCCCAGGCCCAGGCAGCCTGCCTAACAACAGCCAAACTAATCTTGTTCTCACAGTAGAGGGTCTCAACCAAGTCTTGTTCCCTTGGAGTATGAACCAGTGCATAGCCTAATTGCCTTCTGAACAGCAGAGGGTTGTAGTTGATACTTCCCTTAACTCCTATCAAAGGCACATTGGGAAAGTGCCCACAGCTGGTGATCATATCTCTGCCTTTGGTGCTCTGGGTACACCATCTGATATCTGCTGAAGTGAGGGTAGTGAGCCTCTTAGCCCAGTTGCTTTGCTGATGAGGATTGAGAAATGCATCTGTCCTGGGTAGATGCCTGAGAAGCCAAGCATGAAATAATGGAGCACAAATCCTCACTAGTCTTCCCCTCTGCTTCTCATTTCTCTGATGGACTGAGTAATAGAGATCACCCAATAGAGTTGGCACAGGGTTCTTCAGGATGAACAAGTGGATTGCATTCTTGCTGATGAATCGAGGCTCATCTGCAAACAGCACAATTCCGTATACACTTAAGGCCAACAGAGCACAAACAGCTTTCCACTCCCCCAAGGAGGCCTTCAAACTAGCTTGAGAAATCAGGAAGTCCAGATGAAATCCAGGGATCCCAGCTTTAGAGGTCAAGTGTTGTTCAATCAACACAGGTTCCAGGTGCAAAGCTTTTGCTATCTCTCCATTGCTGGGAAAGACCGTTTCAGGGTTGAAAGGGATTTCTCTTTTGATGGGCAGACCAGTCAATGATGAGTATTCTTCTAATAGGGGCCCCAACTGAAAGTCTTGAAAGGTGAAACATCTCAATGGGGGGTCATAAAACTGAATACAGGTGTGGATGAGGCTCCTCTGGGATGGGTCCAGATCCATGACCAAGTCAAGTATATCCCCATAATGCTCTCTGAACAAAGGAATGTGATCTGGGGTGATCAGGGTTTGGATCCTCCTGATGTCTGATAAGTCTGGTTGGAAGAAATAATAGGTGATGTTGCTTTTCTTTGGAGCCATGATGCTGAGAACTGAGTAGGATAAGTGCTGATGAAGATGCTGAGGAGTGGGCCACTGGCTGGCTAGTGCAAGTAACTGAAGTATATGGCTGACAAGTTGAAGCAAGTACTGGTGGAGATAAGTCAGTACTACAGATGGGGTCAAAACCAAAACCAGATGAAAATGGATACCCTGAAACACAAATAAGCACATGTTAAAATGATGCAATGAGTATGTATGCAAATGAAATGCAAGGGTTTGTGACTGAGCTGGATCTGATTAACTGCCTTGGTATAGATCCATGTGTGTTCTAGAAATCCAGGTGGAGGTCTAAAAATCCAGTAACCAGGGTGGGGGACTCAAATAAAGAGCCACAAGTCCAGGGTTCAGAATCACAAGAACTATCCAACATGGAGCATTCTTAACAAAGTCAAAGTAACAGGGTATTCTGAGGTCAAGGTACCTGCAAACCTGTAAACAGCCCAACCCCCTCACAGGTGATGATCTGGAACAAGGATCCTCAGACTTGGACCAGTTATGAGAAGTGTAAACACTTCTAACCCGGAGGTACAGTGTTTACAATAACCATAAAAGTTCCTCCTCTAATTCACCTCAGTTTCTGAAGGTCAATACTAAAAGGTCATTCAGACTTAGCAGGCTTCCCAGATAGCCCTAGCATTGCAGGAAATCTGCAACACAGAGTTCTCAAGAAGAAACCCATATCTGAACCGTGTTTCATATTCCCGCACCAGACCGAAATGGAATGGGAAAGAATATGATTCACTCTAGCCTAGGTGTCACTCAGGTCCCAGGTATAGGACCTTAACTCTCAATGAAATACCCACCCACCAAAGAAAAACCAGATCCAGCCAGCACAGTATGACAGTATGAAAAATATAAAGCTATAAAGAAAGCAATAAATCAACTGTACATAAAGCAATAAACAAAAATAAATACAAGCACATACAAGCACATACCACCCCAGTAAACACAAATCAATCAAGCGCTAGGAGGAACCCACAAAAAGAACCAGAAGCCCTGGTTGCAGCATAAGGATCCCCAGCAGAGTCGCCAAGCTGTCGCTCCCAAAGATTTGCATCCAGGTACAAGCGCGAACGGTCGGCGAGAGGGACAATGAGAACACACAGCCGTGAACTCACTGGAGATGAATAGAGTCGCCAGCTAGGCATTTTTATCCCGGAGGAAAGGCAATGCTGCATAAACCTAGAAAGAGATGGATAAGACGGTTTGCGAACCAGAGAGACTGAGAAAGGGGGTTGGTTACAACCTGGGAAGGTATTAGCACCCAGATTGTCCGTCGTACTCGACGGGATCCACGCTTAAAAGATTTGTGTTATAAAGGGGTAGTGTCAGTGCAATTTGTGTAAAAGAACTGAAAAGATGTACAGGTGTCAGTGTAAAAGGAGGTGAAGTGTGTAAATGATGTGTCAGTGTAAGAATGAGAATGAATTGCTCATGATAATGAGGCTAAGAGAAAGATGCTGGAAAGAGGGGGAATATATAGAGACTTTTGTTCGATAACTGTTAAGTTATGCCTACGTATCCTCTCGTGCAATGAGGAAGTCAGAACACCGTAGTTCGACCCAAAGAGACTGAAAGATGAATTGACTTGTGAACTGCTTGCTTGTCAATGCTCAAGTGTATGATCTGTCTGGCACAGATGCTTACTGTCTTGCATTAGACGGAAGAAGCAAGTTCTCGTTTGTGAATGAAGATGATGAGAAAAAGAATCCCGAAGGAGACGATTATTGTTTGTTTTTGTATTTTCAGTCTTTTATTTCTTTTTTGGATTTTTTGTCATAAGAAAATGAGCTTAAGTCTAAACCAATGGATTTAGTAAACTCATCACATCTTCCCTCTGATTAGGGGTAATGAGAGTACCTTAAGTGTGAAGTCAGATTCTCACACTTAATCACCTTCGGTGTAGGATTAAGATCATTAACCTATTTGTGATTATTTAGATGTTTTTGGTATTTTTGTTTAGTGTTGAGTAATGAGGTTAAGCCATAATCAAGGATTAAACAGACCCATTACACCATCCTAAAAGAAGGATAACAGATGAGAATGTTTAAGCTGAGGAAGACTCCTCAACTTAATCCATGATTAGGGATTAAACCCATGACAAAACAAGCCTTTATTAAGTGGATTTTAGTTAATGGTATGATGATGCAGTGCTTTTTATGATTTGTAAGACAACTTGAGGGGGACTTGTCCATTAACACTAGGGTTAGTCCTTCTTAACCACTTAAGGAAGAATTAGAACCCTAATGCAAGGCCCAAGTTACAAGTGTAATGTCTTGATATTTATTAAGTGAATTGATTAAGAGATTTAAACACCTTAAGGGCTTAATACTTAGGATTAAAGTTATACACTCCATCCTAAGAGAAGGATGCAGGCATAACCCTAAGCACAAAGTCTTAAAGCCTTTAGGGTTTAGTCCCTGATTATAAGATGAGAAGAGAAGACTCAAAGAGAGACACAAAGGTAAAACTATGGGGGGACTAATCAAAACCCTAATTCATTGTCATGCTTGGATGATCCTAAGGTTTGTGAGGTTTGCAAGAACAATCTTCAGAGGAGCCACCAGGAAGCAGATGAATAAGATCAAGAGAAGCAAAGTGACTTGCTTCATTCAAGAAGTCAAGTCACTTGAAGAAAGAAAAGTGGGAAGAAGAAGAATGGGCAAGCTCAAACTCAAACACATATAAAAATGCAGCAATGGATGCAAGAGAGATGAAAAGAAAAGGTATGAGAAGTGAAGGCAAATCCACTTCTCAAGTTTACTTACCACCTGCAATGTTAGAAAGAAATGCAATGCAATGCAAGATGAGATGAAATGATATGATGCTAAGCAAAACCAGAAGCATCTTGATGATGATTATGATGTTATGAGGTGCTGCAAACATGAGGCAAGACAATGGGGATGTTCATACAAGCTTATGAATGCATATGATGCAAGCTAAGGAGCATGAACAGGCATGGAATGTCATGAAGCATACAAGGCAAATGACATGGCAAATATGTAATGCAATGATCAAAGATGCTTTATACATGTCTTAATATGTCAAATGAATCACAAGAATGCACAAAATGCCAAGACAAGTCATGTTATGCAAGAGAATGCAAGAAGGATGCAAATTGAAGCCCAAATTAGGGTTCATGGATCAAACATCAAACACAAACCAAAAACAGAAGCAAAACCCTGAAGTAAAAATGGAAAATGGTACCCAAAGAAACCCTAGACCCATAACAAGCCACTGCCCAAAGGGGAACTCTCAACTCTCAACCAATCTTGAGTTATGAATTTTCTAAGTTATTAGGGTTTTTTAGGGTTCTTAACAAAACAAATGCCAAACAATTTGAAAATGCAAGAACAATTCATGGCCCTTTTACCCTAGAATCTACATGCTAAACACAAAACAATGCAAGAAGAACCAATGTCTCAACCTTCACCAATAGGCAGAAATGATTTTTGGAACTTATGATCAAAATAATGCACAAAATATGATTTAATTCAATGAAAAATTCTTAAAATGTATCAAGATCAAAAAAGAAATTTGGTTTGAAGGTTGGACAATGTTTCTAAATGTCTTAGAACATTTCATGAATTTTTTTGTAATTTTTAAATACCTAAAAGTATTTTTAATTAATTAATTCTCACTAATCAATTAAAAATAATCTTTTAAATATTTAAAAATACTTTTTTAATGATAAAAAAATAAAATAAAAATATTTTTGTGTTCTGAAATTTAATAATAACTTGCACAAAAAATTTCAGATTTTTTTAATAAGTTTTGCTATTTTAAATAAATTGTGGAAGTTTAATGAAAAGAAAAATAAAATAAACAAAATGAAATGGAAAGTAATTAGAAGGAGAGGCTGAGATTGAATCTGGCAAGGAAGTTGTTGACTGCGCGCCAGATCTAGCGGTTGGTATTCAAACTGAGTTAAACATAATTAATTAATTTTTAAATCCTAATTAACAACTAATGATCTAATCTGGACCACACAACACGCGCGGGAGAGACAGATCCAATGGTCCACGTTTAAAGTTTGCCCTAACCCTAATTAAGTTGCTAATGACTTTCAGGTGGCCGGAAGTGACCTCCGGTCATCTTCTCCGGCCACACTCTCCCCTGAGAATCTCAATCTCACTCCCTAGGTACCTAAAACACAATCTTTCTGCCCAGAATTCATCCCCAAGCATCATACAACATGAATCAACAAACAAAATGCATTTATTTTTCGTATTCAGGCTGAATCGAATCAAAAGGGATTTAGGTCAAAAAAATTCAGGGACATCATACATGCTCAAAACTCAATGATTTTCGAAACCAAACATACCATCATGATCAGTGGAATATAGAGAACCAATTAAGAACTTAAAAAACAACTCCTGGGAAAAAAGTTCATGAAGCTCACCTGAACTGGAGCTCTGATCTCTGGCACTTTCTGGCTAGTTTCTTGGTTCAAACAAGTCACAATGATCCCCCTTTGAAGCTTTGGATGCTTGGTTAGAGTTTAGAAAGCCTCCTGAGTAAGTTTGCAGAAGCTCTGACCAAGGAAGTGTGAAAATCGTATTTGAGTTGTGGAGGGTTTCAGGCCAAAGTAATGAGTGGTTTCTGGTCAGTGAAGCAAGGTGAGTTGATGTGGGGAATTTGTTTGAGTGTTTATGGCTTGTAGAAGCAGATTCGAAGGCTTTTGCTTTATGGAGTGGAAATGGTGAAATGGAGTTAGGGCTTGTTTCAGGCCTGGTTCTTTGTTGCTTTATGCTTAATGAGGCATGGTGATTTGATCTATGGACTTGGCTTTTGTGTTTGTAGGCTGAGGAAACAAATTCGAATGAAGATGAAAAATGGAGTGTTTTGGTGTATGTGATCAATGAAGTGTTTTCAGCCTTGCTAGATGTATGGGATGGCTTGCCCTTTGTCCACATAAACCTCTCTCATTGGTCAGATGATGTGACCTGCCCTTTATTGATTGGGATGTTTACTTTTGCAAAATGTCAACTTGGTTGTAAGAGAGGCATGGGCTTGGTTCTAGGCAAGTACATGGGCATGGGCTGGCGCAGCAAGGTGAGGGGAAAGGCTAGCCAAAGTCAGCAGCCAATGTCATAAGTTGTAGGAAGTGATCATGATGATTTTGCAAGTTGTTGCTCTTTTGTTCACATGTGAGAAATCTTGTTACATGAACCATAACCATGGGCATTCTTGGTTCATTTCTGATTTTTTAGGCTTAGAGAATGTTTGTGTAATGGTTTGAAATGAATTAGAGGTCACATGATGCATTGGTCCAAGGTTTTGCAAAATTTCCATTTGGTGCATAACTTGAGTTTTAGTGATTTTTGCCAACTTTAACAAACCATAACTTTTGATCCAAGATGAATTAGATCATGTTCTTGTACTTTTTGGAAAGGGAAAGATGAGATCTACAACTTTCATGACCAAAGTTTTTCCATTTGAAGCATTTTTGGATCCAAAATCATGGCTTGAAAAATGACATAAAATGATGCATTCTTGAAAAGTCAACTATGCCCAAAAAGTCAACATTTGCAAAAACCCTAAATTCTTGATTTCTATGAACTTCAACCTTCTTCCATGATCAAATAAAGATCATATACACTCAAAATGATGAAGATCACCCATTGGTTGGGTCATTGGGGGCCTCAGATGCCCTGATTTTGCACTGACTTGTCTGAAAAGTCAACCCTTGATCAGATGACTTCCCCATGGAATTTCTTCATGAAAATTGATATGCATACTCCCTATACCATATAAAGAGCAATGGAAACAAGAATGGCCAAAAAATTTGGGGTTATGGCCTCTGAAACCAAAACCCTAATTTTCAGTCAACTGTGCAGTTCATCCTGGCTCTGCATCCACTCAAACCCTAGTTTTTGTGATTCCTCTGCATTTTTGACTTTGAGGAGATGGAATATGACATAGGGACACACATGGATCCCTTTTAGTTGATTAGTGGCCTTTAGAATGGCTCAAAATGCCCTGAGGTTGCTCAGATCACAAACCCTAGGTGCAGATGCCTTAGAAACTATCCAGTGAATCAAAAAATGAGATGTGAGATGACATGATTGTGTTTATGCATATGAGATGATTTACAAGTCATGGTGTGAATGGGTGAGGGCAAATTTGGGGTGTTTACAACCGTGACGCGCTAACTGGACCAATCACGATCGTCACCAAGCTGTCACGACCGTGACGCGCTAAAAATGAAGATAACGCCCGTGACACCTTTGTCACGAACGTGACAAAGGGAAAATAGGTTTACTTGAATTGATTTGCTCATGGAACGTGCTACGTGAAGTCAAAACACTTCCTATTCTTCCGCAGACTCAGTAGCACATTTTCTCCTGGATTTTCTCTTCAATACCGAAGCCCACGCATGGATTTCAACTGCCAAGCCCAAATTATGATTTCTATAAATAGCTTGATTTCAAAGTAGAAACTACAGAGTATTATTTTAGTTTTTCTCGCGGAAGCTCTGCCGTATTTTTGTTGCACCCTATTTTATTATTTTTTCCAGCAATTACTCTTGTTCTTGTTTTAATTTCCATATCCCAACCAAATCAAATAACAATTTCCAACATTAGGAAATTGTTATTATTTATTTTCTTCCAAGCCTTCAGAACTTCGTTTATATTTTATTTTCGATTCCGGTTCGCACTCCGAGCTTGCCAGACTGTGGAAGAAGGAGTTTTACAATTTTTTAGTATTCAGGTTTTTAATAATTTCGCATTTGTATTAATTTAATTATTTATGTTAAGAATTTACTTTTATTATTTTATAATGCATATTTTAATTTATGTTCATCTGTTTCTGCTTCTGTCTGGTACAACAAATATGCGTAGCTAATTAAATTAGGCGGTATGTAATTAAAATACACTAAATCGGTAAAATCGAATCTAGGCTAAAACAATTAAGAACTTAAAATTCTGGCTGTGACTTTTTATTATAAAAATTAATCTTTTTGTTACAAGAGTAAGGAAAGTGTAATAGGTTAGGTCGAGACCACGAGAGTGTGAGATTTTAACCAGATAGCTAAAGTTAGGCATTTAATTTAAATACAGCGAGAGCGCTTTAAAATGAATTAGACTTATTAAGTTTCCAAAAATTATCTTCTAAACACTTATGGGCTAGCGAGAGCAGGCATAGGGCTTTAGGAGTAAGATCTGAGATAAGACCACGAGAGTGTGAGTTAAAGATATTTAAACTGATAACCTCTACAGAATATATTAAGTGAACCATCCTTATAAGCTTAGGTTAGATTGACCCGCCTAGGTTAACATAATTACATACCGACCGCCTTCTTATTATTTCATTAAACTAAAATTTAATTCCCGTCCTTAATTCTTAAAAACAAAATCGTGACAACCATACACCTTAGCTAAACTAGTAAACCCTCTAGCACTAAGTGATCATAAAGTCCCTGTGGGATCGACAATCTTTTATATTACTTCGATAGACTGTGCGCTTGCAGTTAAGATACCGCTAGACACATATTGCGTCTTCGTGCCCATCAAGTTTTTGGCGCCGTTGCCGGGGACCTTAATTTAGTTACTAGTGCGCTTTAGAGTAGCATTGTCTAGACTAAGGTAACAACTATTTCTTTTCTTAATCTAATTTCCTGAGTGTATGCCAAGTACTCGCTCTCAAGGCGAAGACTTGCAACCTCTAATCCCAGAATCAGAACGCTTCTTACACGTAAGAAGACGAATATTCGACTACGAACGAAATTACAACATTCCAGATCTTCAAATTGATCCACCTAAACCGGTCGGAACATCAAAGGACGCGGAGATGGCTGAAGAACCGAATCATCCACTCAAATATTACGTTAGTCCTTCGCAAGCTGAACCGCATTCCAGCATTGCCGCACCGGCTATCAACCAAAACGATTTCGAATTGAAACCTTCGCTAATATCAGCCGTTCAACAAAATCAATTCTCCGGAAATCCTACCGAGGATCCGAACCTTCATCTTTCGATATTTGTGCAGTACGCAGATACTGTAAAAGCTAATGGAGTTACCCAAGAAGCTATTAGATTACGTCTTTTTCCTTTTTCACTTCGAGACAGAGCCAGAGCCTGGCTTCAATCTCTACCCTCGAATTCAGTAACTACGTGGGAGGAACTAAAGAGAGTCTTCTTGACAAGATATTTCCCACCTAGCAAGACAGCTTTGCTAAGAACTCAAATCAACAGATTTAAGAAAAAGGAAAACGAATCACTTTTCGAAGCTTGGGAACGCTATAAAGATATGCTGAGACTTTGTCCACATCACGGATTAGTAGAATGGATGGTCATCCATACCTTCTACAATGGACTCTTGTACAATACAAGAATGACAATTGACGCTGCCGCAGGCGGTGCACTAATGGACAAAGAATATAATGATGCTTATGCACTTATCGAGAGTATGGCTCAGAACCATTACCAATGGGGAAGCGAGAGAGTCGTAATTGAGAAACCAACAAAAGGAGGTATGTACGAAGTGAGTAGTATGGACCAAGTCAATGCAAAGTTTGACCAACTAAACCAAAAGATCGACAACTTGGCCATAACACCAACAGCCACCGTGGCTGCGGTAACACCTAACTGTGAGTTATGTGGAGTTCTAGGACATGATGTCCCCGATTGTCAACTATTAGCAGGAATTCCCACAGATCAAGTGAATTATGCTCAAGGAAACCCATACTCAAACACATACAACCCAGGTTGGAAGAATCATCTGAATTTCTCCTATAAGAACAACAATGCTTTATACGCACCAGGTCAAGCACCAGCTACACCACCAGTATATCAAAAGACTGCTCCTAACGTCCCTAGAAAGTCAAACCTTGAGTTGATGATGGAAAACTTCATAGCTACCCAATCTCAAACAAACAAGGATTTCTTAAACCAAAACATACACACTAGTGAGCAGATTAAACAATTAGTGAGCAAGGTAGATGCGTTAGCTACACATAACAAAATGCTAGAAACTCAGATTTCACAAGTAGCTCAACAACAAGCACCTACCACTGCACCAGCTGGAGTATTTCCTGGACAACCTCAACCTAATCCGAAAGGACAGGCCAATGTTGTGATATTAAGAAGTGGCAAGGAACTTGACGGACCTACTGATCCAAGAATTGACAATCCAGCCATGTACCAAAAACCGGATAAACCGACTGAAATGGTGAATGAACCAGAAGAAAAGGAAGATAATAATCAAGAGGCAGTGGAGAAAGAAAAGCCTTATGTGCCTCCACCACTTTATAAACCACCAATTCCGTACCCTCAGAGATTAACCAATTCTAAGACGATGGGCCAGTTTAAGAAATTTGTGGAACTTCTGAAACATTGAATATTACTATTCCGTTTACAGAAGCTATCACTCAAATGCCCTCGTATGCTAAGTTTTTAAAGGAAATCTTATCCAATAAGAAAAAGATAGAGGATAACGGAACCGTTACACTTACTGCTGAGTGTAGCACAATAATTCAGAATAATATGCCTCCTAAGCTAAAAGATCCAGGAAGTTTCTCTATACCCTGTGTAATAGGAAAATTCGTCATTGACAAAGCTCTATGCGATTTAGGAGCCAGTATCAGTGTTATGCCCTTAACAATTTGCAAAAGGCTAGACATGGGAGACCTAAGACCAACTAAAATGTCTGTTCAACTAGCCGATCGCTCTATTAAATATCTTGTAGGCATATTAGAAAGCGTCCCAGTACGTATAGGACAATTCTATATTCCTACTGATTTCATAATCATGGACATCTCTGAAGACTCCACTACACCTATCATACTAGGAAGACCATTCTTAGCTACCGCCGGAGCTATTATAGACGTAAAGAAAGGAAAGCTAACCTTTGAAGTAGGTGAAGAGAAAGTTGAATTTATTTTAACACAATTCTTACAATCACCAGCTATAGAGGATACATGCTATCTATTAGATGTAATTGACGAGTGTGTAAGAGAAATGGAAATGAAAGAAACTACCTATTCTGAAATTATGAAAATTCAAATCCCTCCGATTTTCGAAGATGACAATTGGCGTGAGCCATATCAGGATGATAGTCTAAGCGAAAGTTTAGCACTTACCCCGGATCCCATGCCAAGTAAGAATAAACCTACATTAGAGTTAAAAACTTTACCTAAGAACCTAAGATACGAATTCTTAGACACCGAATGTACAAGACCAGTTATAATCAATTCTAGTTTAAGAACAATTGAAACAAAGAAACTTTTAGATGTCTTAAAGAAATATCCAACTGCATTAGGATATAACATATCTGATCTCAAAGGAATATGCCCTTCAATCTGTATGCATCGTATTCTGCTAGAAGAAGATTGCAAAACCTCCAGAGAATCTCAAAGAAGAATTAACCCAATCCTTAGCACTGTAGTAAAGGAAGAAGTTAAGAAACTACTAGACGCTGGAATAATATATCCAATCTCTGATAGTAAATGGGTTAGTCCCGTACATGTAGTACCAAAGAAAGGAGGTATCACTGTTGTGAAAAACGCTAAAGGCGAATCGATATCACAAAGAGTAGTGACCGGACATAGAGTGTGCATCGATTATCGTAAACTAAACAAAGCCACTCGAAAAGATCATTTCCCACTACCTTTTATAGATCAAATGTTAGAACGATTAGCCAAGCACTCGTATTTCTGTTATCTTGATGGTTACTCAGGATTTTTCCAAATCCCTATCCACCCAGATGATCAAGAGAAGACTACATTCACATGCCCTTATGGAACGTTCGCTTATAGACGAATGCCCTTTGGATTATGCAACGCTCCTGCAACCTTTCAAAGATGTATGATGTCAATCTTCGCAGATTTCATAGACAACATCATGGAAGTGTTCATGGACGACTTTTCTGTATGCGGGCAAAGTTTTGAAGGATGTCTATCAAATTTAGAAATGGTGTTAGAAAGATGTGTAAAAGTAAACCTCGTGCTTAACTGGGAGAAATGTCATTTCATGGTTAGAGAAGGAATCGTACTAGGACACGTTATATCTGACAAGGGAATTGAAGTTGATAAAGCTAAGATAGAAGTCATAAAAGATCTTCAACCCCCTAAGATCGTTCGAGAAATACGAAGCTTTTTAGGACACGCCGGTTTCTACCGACAATTCATCAAAGATTTCTCGAAAATCACTAAACCTCTTACCGGTTTATTAATGAAAGACGCTGAGTTCATATTCAATGAAGATTGTCTTAAAGCATTTGAAACTCTAAAAACTGCCCTCATCACCGCACCAATCATGCAACCCCCTGACTGGAGATTACCTTTCGAAATCATGTGCGATGCGAGTGACTATGCTGTAGGCGCAGTTCTAGGACAAAGGAAGGACAAGAAACTTCACGCAATTTACTATGCCAGTAGAACCTTAGATTCTGCTCAAATGAACTATGCCACTACTGAAAAAGAATTGTTAGCAGTTGTCTTTGCGCTTGACAAATTCCGTTCCTACCTAGTGGGAGCGAAAATTATCGTTTACACAGACCACGCTGCTATCAGATATTTATTAACTAAGAAAGATGCTAAACCAAGACTCTTGAGATGGATTTTACTCTTACAAGAGTTTGATCTTGAAATAAAAGATAAGAAAGGTACTGAAAACGTCGTAGCGGACCATTTATCTAGAATAGAAGGTATTAAACCCGAACAAGTGCCGATCAACGATGATTTTCCGTATGAACAGCTGATAGCACAAATAGGAAGCGACCCAGTTCAGTTAGACATAGATGAACCAGAACCCGTGGAAACAATCCAAACAACCGTAGGACTGCCATGGTACGCTGACATTGTCAACTACTTAGCTATAGGAGCTCTTCCACCTGACTTAACCTATCAGCAGAAAAAGAAATTCTTTCACAATCTCAAACATTACTATTGGGATGAACCATTATTGTTCAAAAGAGGACCCGACGGAATCTTTCGTCGATGTATTCCCGAAGAAGAAATAGAAGATGTCATTGCTCATTGTCATTCATCTCCTTATGGTGGACATGCAAGCACTTCCAAGACTTGTGCAAAAATCTTACAAGCCGGCCTATTCTGGCCTAATTTATAGAAAGATGTCCACATCGCTGTTATAAACTGCGATCGGTGTCAACGCACCGGTAATATTTCAAGAAGAGATGAAATGCCTCAAAGAGGAATATTAGAAGTAGAAGTCTTTGACGTCTTGGGAATAGATTTCATGGGACCATTCCCATCATCTTTCGGTAATAATTACATACTCGTAGCTGTCGATTATATTTCGAAATGGATTGAGGCTATAGCTTCTCCTACAAATGACACACGAGTAGTAATTAAGCTTTTCAAAAATATAATCTTTCCAAGATTTGGTGTGCCTAGACTTGTCATAAGTGACGGTGGCTCGCACTTCATTTCGAAAATATTTGACAAATTACTATCTAAGTATGGAGTCAGACATCGTGTAGCAACACCATATCATCCACAAACAAGTGGACAGGTCGAAGTCTCGAACAGAGAAATTAAACAAATCTTAGAAAAGACTGTAGCCATATCTAGGAAAGATTGGTCATCTAAACTTAATGAAGCTTTATGGGCTTATAGGACAGCTTACAAGACACCCATAGGAACTACATCCTTCAAATTAGTGTATGGAAATTCTTGTCATCTCCCGGTAGAACTAGAACACAAAGCATATTGGGCGATTAAAACTCTCAATATAAACTATAATGCCGCAGGAGAAAAGCGAATCCTCGATATTAACGAATTAGAAGAGTTAAGGTTAGATGCTTATGAGAATGCTAAGATATATAAAGAAAGAACTAAGCGATGGCACGATAAATGCCTATCTATGAAAGAATTTAGTGTGGGAGACGTTGTACTCCTCTTTAATTCAAGACTTAGGCTCTTTCCTGGAAAACTAAAATCTAGATGGTCAGGACCCTTTGAAATAACTAGAGTGTTCCCGAGCGGAGCAATAGAAATTAAGGGTAGGAATAGTGAACCGTTCACAGTAAATGGACAACGATTAAAATATTACCATAAAGTTGAAAATAGAGATTATGCGAATAGTCTAAGGCTTTTAGAGTTGTCCAATAATTTCCCTGATTAATCTACCCCTAAGCATTACGTCAGGCTTTTGACGATAAAAACAGCGCTTAGTGGGAGGCAACCCATTTTATCATTTATCATTTTATCATTTATCATTTTATTGTTTTATCGTTTTATTGTTTTATCATTTTATTGTTTTAGTTCATTATTATCATTATTGATTTCATTTATGCATTTATTTTCTTATTTTCTTTATTTTAATTTTAATTTTTTATTTTCTAAATCACTTTTACAGATTTTCTAAAGTCTTTTCCACTTTCCTTTTCCCCCTGATTTGTTTCCTCCACATTTACACTAACTATGGCTAACCAACCGAGAAACATTATGGAAACCAAATTTAGAGGTAGGAACCAAAGAATGAAATTTGAAGAGTTATCACAGAGACCAATGGATTTGACTCTGTATCATGATGATCTGACTATGGAAACTTTAGGTATACATGATAGCATCTATTACCTGTTTAACCAACTTGGATGGGAGAAAGCTCTCATAAAACAAAAGTTTGTGACTTACCGCGAGCTCACCCTTGAGTTCTTAAGCTCCTTAGTTTACTTACCCGAGCGCGGTTTTGGATTCAGGAAAGGATTTATCAGTTTCCGACTATTCGGAATAGAATATGACTTTAACCATAAAGAACTAGCTGACTTATTAGGATTCCCTAGTGGACCCTTTGCTTTTACTACCACACAGGTAGAATTGATGGACATTAAGCTGGACTTCTTTTGGGGAACCTTAACCGGAAATTACCATCCTGAGCCGAATAACATGAACAATGATGAGATACATAACCCTGCTATCCGCTATTTCCATAAGATCCTTGCCCACACCTTCTTTGGAAAGGAAGAAAACCTCACTGGAGTATCTAAAGATGAGATATTTATTATGTCCTGTCTGACCAATGGACAACCAGTTAATGGTGTGCCTTTCATGATGCAAACCTTCACCCGAATCCAAGAAGAACCTGATCTACCCATATTGGTAGGAGGCCTTGTCACCATGATTGCTGATGCCTTAGGACTTAGATACCAATTACACAAGTGTAACCGTTTAGGTACCATCCGTCCCATGAATCTGAACTTTTGCTTTAACCTCCAAATCATAAGAAACTTAGGACAACCACCTTACGAGTACCTAATCAGGAATGAAGTAGTAACCCTGTTCACATTACCAAACCATGCTAGAGTCAGTGTTCATAATAAAGATAATTGGCTTTATGAGCTTACCCCTCCTGACAATCCATCCCCTCCCGAAACATCACAATCTTACAAGATAAGGGATGACATAATGACCGATGTAGAAAGTGACCCTGAGACACCTCCTGGTTACCATGACATTGACCACACTGATGAAGTGATTGAAACCCCTGAAGTAAATCAAGTAGAATATGCTGACAACTTAAAGAAAATTATGAATACTCTTGAAGTTTACCAAGCCAATATTAATGCTGTTAAGGATGAGGTTAAAAGCATGCGATTGGACGTTATAGGTTTAACTGACATAACATGTGAACAATTCTACCATTTAAACTCCGCACTTGAAGATTTGAAGAAGCAACTTTGAAAATGCTGTAGTGATTTAATTTATTTTACTTTTCGCTTTTGTTTCTAGTTAGTTTTAACATTTTGCAAACATTTTCGTACCTTATTTTTATTAATGTAATTTTCCTTCCATTATATCAAAAGCAAAGTACTTCTAGTTTTGCCACTTTCTATTTTAATCAATTTCTATGCTTTTCATTACTTATTGTTATATTAAATTGATTAATATTTTATGATTTCTCGTGTGATGAAATTTGCTGCTAATATCTGTTGATCCAATATTATATATATTGTTTGTGTTGGAATTAAATGAGAAGTGATAAAGAAAAAAATTGCATTGAACGAAGTGAGATAATGCATTCTGTGAAAAAAATTATAAGTTTTTAAGCCATCACGGTCGTCACTCATCACTCACGATCGTGACGAGCTATTTAGCGCGTCACGACCGTCATCCTTCCCTCACGATCGTGACCACCCTGTTATACGAATTCTGAGAAACAAAACTGTTCACCTTCGCAGAACCCACTCCTCCATTTTCACAAAAATAAGAAACCTCCCATTATCTCCTCATTATCCCGTAACCTCCCATTACACTCAATCAATTTCATTAACCTCTCCATTTATTCCAAACCTCTCACATTCACTCATTTCATTATAATCAGAACAAAATTCTTCACATTTTTCATTTTCTCACAAAAACTCAAAACCTCTCATCTCTCATTTCCGTACTTGCATGCAATGGAGGATATCCAATTCAGAGATGGTGACCAAGGAGAAACTCAAAGACAAAAGTTTATCAGGTTTCAGAACCGTGGCGTCCAACCCACTCGGTATGTCGACATTGACTGCTTGAGGGAGTTAGGGCTGCTCAACGGCGTGAAGCTCCTGCTTAGGCATGTTGGTTTGTGGCACTTGTGCAGTCAACCACAGCCGACATTCGAACTCCTCACCTTGGAATTTCTGAGTTCGTTTCAATATGTTACACCTCCCGGTTCATCAAGTCAACTCACCGGCATTTCAAAGTTCATAATGCTCGGACGAGAGTTCGAAATCACGCAAACAAGGATCGCCGAACTGTTAGGTTTCGATCACGGAGACGATGCTCATCTCCGCGTGCCAGACAACTTCAGCGAAACTGCTTTCACCTTGTGGCACGACATCACCAACACCCGTGCTACTGCCTTTCAGAGTCTGAATGCTACCCACATCCATAACTCGGCGATCCGATATTTCCATCGCATCATCTGCAATACTATTTTCGCAAGAGAGAGCAATCACAAGCTTAACTCCAAGGAGCTCTTGTTCTTGCACTGTGCCTTAAATGACGAACGCATCAATGTTGCCCCGTTCCTTTTATCCCATATCCAGTCTGTAGCGCAACGCGGCGCAACCCCCTTCTACATTGGCGGGATTGTTACCACCCTTGCCATTCAGCTGGAGCTTGGTAACCAGATTATCCATTTGCCTCGCAGAGCCGCAGAGTTGCTTACAAAGAACTATTGCAGGTCCGCCCATTTGATATCTCAGAGAGAGGATGGCAGGTTCAACCCTGTTATCCAAGGCACCGTTTATCATCACATCACCTTGCCTTGCCGTGACCGCATCGATCCGTCCAACCGAGCCAATTGGCTATTTGCTTTACCGGATACTGCCAGCCATGTCCCCATTATTGATGAGCAGACCGATCCACCAGTGGACGAGATGCAGGATACCATGGATGCTGCTGAGCCAGTACAGGACATCCCTGAGTCCTCCACCAGACAGCCACATGTACCCGACATCACACTTGAAGACGTCCTCCGTGCCATTCATCAGCAGAATCAGATGAATGCCGCACTTGAGCGAAGGCAAAAAGAGCAATATGACGCACTACTTTCAGCTGTTGCCAGTAACCAGAGGACGACAGATGAGAAGCTTGGAGAGATTTTTAGCGAGCTAGAGGCCTTGTGTATTGATATCACTGCTTTCACCACCACCGGTTCTGATCCAGAAGCGACTCCGACCAGACGCTCCCGCACCAGAAGCCGAGGCCATGGTCGTCAGCAGCCTTAGTTTATGTTTTTGTTTTTCCATTTCTGTTTTTGTATTGTATTTTACCCGCTATTATATCACAACATTGAGGACAATGTCTGATATAGTGTGGGAGAGATACCTTTCCTTTTTCCACATTTCCCTTTCTGCATTTTCCATTTCGTTGTATTTCCCTTTCGTATTTCAATTAAACAAAGTAATATTTGTGTTATTTCTTCAGTTTCAAATTTTCCCCGTTTATTTAGCCATATCGAAATTTTTTGTTTTATCTTCGCATTACCCGACTTACCTATGAAATCGTAGTTAGGAAGCTGAGAAAGATCCAACAAGATCAATACAGTCTTGACACCTTAGACTTCCTACTTAAGCATTCCGTTCCGATAATTGTTACGACTACACCTTAAGTTTCCGTTCTAAAGTAACCCCTAGTAGTTTATACTAGCAGTCAGCACCGTCTGAACACAAACCACGTGGGGAGCCGATGAACATAAGTGTTTGATGCCTAATCTATAATGATCCTTCATATCTCGATGCCAATAAAAACAAATTGCACCAAAGTACACGGTCGCATATAAGAAACGAGAAATATGAGAAGGAGTCCATTGCGGGTTGGTTCAGAGGTACCTGGTTCTGAACTTGGTAGGGCGTGCTACGGCTCGATCCCCCACAACCTCCAAATCGGATAATATATATATAGGGTTGCCACATTCGTGTACCAGACCCCGTGCTTATAAAGGATCAAAGTCACTAACCGGCTACTCCACTTCGTGCGTGCTAAGGCAAAGGGCTTAATGTGATTGCGCTAGAATGAAACCGGGTGAAATAAGATCGAAAGACTCTAGGTAGAATCGTAACGCAATTACCGAATGTTTCGTTTAGCGGGAAGTCGACGACTTAGCTTGTTGCTTGTGTCATTAGTGTATCGTTAGTGTTTTATTCTAGTACCGGTTTATCTAGCAAAACGATTCCTCGTATGGTTTGTTATGAGTATGCGTCGATGGAAACTGTCCGATCATTTTTCAACCGACTATTTGCTTGAGGACAAGCAAAGGTTTAAGTTTGGGGAAGTTTGATAACGAGAAATCGTATCGTTTTATTACTATGTTTCAATACCGTTTTATCGCACATTTATCGTATTAACACCCGATTCTTCGAGTTTTCTATGTCATTTTGCAGGTATAACAATTATAGAACTAAATCATAAGCCAAAGATGAAATGAACAAAAACAAGCATGAAAAGAAGAAGAAGAAAGGAATTCTGCAAAATGCTGCATAATTGTAACAGTCACGATCGTCACCAAGCAGTCACGACCGTGACGCGCTAACTGGACCAGTCACGATTGTCACCAAGCTGTCACGACCGTGACGCGCTAAAAATGAAGATAACGCCCGTGACAAAGGGAAAATAGGTTTACTTGAATTGATTTGGTCATGGAACATGCTACGTGAAGTCAAAACACTTCCTATTCTTCCGCAGACTCAGTAGCACATTTTCTCCTGGATTTTCTCTTCAACACCGAAGCCCACGCATGGATTTCAACTGCCAAGCCCAAATTATGTTTTCTATAAATAGCTTGATTTCAAAGTAGAAACTACAGAGTATTATTTTAGTTTTTCTCGCGGAAGCTCTGCCGTATTTTTGTTGCACCCTATTTTATTATTTTTTCCAGCAATTACTCTTGTTCTTGTTTTAATTTCCATATCCCAACCAAATCAAATAACAATTTCCAACATTAGGAAATTGTTATTATTTATTTTCTTCCAAGCCTTCAGAACTTCGTTTATATTTTATTTTCGATTCCGGTTCGCACTCCGAGCTTGCTTGACTGTGGAAGAAGGAGTTTTACAATTTTTTAGTATTCAGGTTTTTAATAATTTCGCATTTGTATTAATTTAATTATTTATGTTAAGAATTTACTTTTATTATTTTATAATGCATATTTTAATTTATGTTCATCTGTTTCTGCATCTGTCTGGTACAACAAATATGCGTAGCTAATTAAATTAGGCGGTATGTAATTAAAATACACTAAATCGGTAAAATCGAATCTAGGCTAAAACAATTAAGAACTTAAAATTCTGGCTGTGACTTTTTATTATAAAAATTAATCTTTTTGTTACGAGAGTAAGGAAAGTGTAATAGGTTAGGTCGAGACCACGAGAGTGTGAGATTTTAACCAGATAGCTAAAGTTAGGCATTTAATTTAAATACAGCGAGAGCGCTTTAAAATGAATTAGACTTATTAAGTTTCCAAAAATTATCTTCTAAACACTTATGGGCTAGCGAGAGCAGGCGTAGGGCTTTAGGAGTAAGATCTGAGATAAGACCACGAGAGTGTGAGTTAAAGATATTTAAACTGATAACCTCTACAGAATATATTAAGTGAACCATCCTTATAAGCTTAGGTTAGATTGACCCGCCTAGGTTAACATAATTACATACCGACCACCTTCTTATTATTTCATTAAACTAAAATTTAATTCCCGTCCTTAATTCTTATAAACAAAATCGTGACAACCATACACCTTAGCTAAACTAGTAAACCCTCTAGCACTAAGTGATCATAAAGTCCCTGTGGGATCGACAATCTTTTATATTACTTCGATAGGCTGTGCGCTTGCAGTTAAGATACCGCTAGACACATATTGCGTCTTTGCGCCCATCAGCTATGCTTATGATGCATGATGATGTTATGATGCTATGCTCAATCACAAACATGTGGCACACACAAACAAGTCACACAATAGCCCTAGGTTTGAAGGCTTGCATGAGGTTTAAAGGTAAGTACCCTCCCCTGAAGTTTAGATGGTTCATCTTGTCCTATAAAGTAACCAGGTTCTAAGGGATCTCAATATCATTGATCCTTCACAAGGGTGGTTGTTCAGTAGGCAACTTACTTGCCAACCAAAACCCTCCAAGTTTAGAATCTCAATGAGCGTAGTATCGAGCATCAACCAACTTCAGTCTTCACCAAAGCCGGTTATCTCACTACTTTCTAAAGGCCAAGATGGGATAACTAGGGTTCTAAAAGTTAGTTAGTGTATTGACAACATATGGCAGCCTCATATTATCCTCAACTTGACTTAAGGAACATAAGCACCAACCAAGAAGTCACACTAACTATGGCCACCAGATCAACCATATCGGTATACGCCGTACAGTTTCCTTGGTCTATTGCCATTTACCTAAGGTACACTAGATCCGGGTTAGGATCTTTCACACATAAGAGCACCCAACAAGTAAAGTAAAGAAAACAAAGCAAACAAGTTTAAAGTGATCTAATTCCTAAGGGTACCCCTCTTTTATTAAATCCCCAGCAGAGTCGCCAGTTCTGTAACACGGTGGGAGAACTGACTTTAGTTAAATGTTGCTGATAGCAAGAGTCGCCACCGACTTTTATTTTATCCAAAGGAAAGGGCATAAAAGAACAGGAAAGACCTTAAAAGATTTTTGGGTTCGGGGGGTAGGTTATGTAAAAGGAAGGTATTAGCACCCTTTACATCCATGGTTATCCATGGGCTCTTAGTTACTTAGCTCACTTTAAAATGTTTTTGAAAAGTGTAGTGTGTGATTAGAAATTTTCTTAAGTACTTTATAATGATCCATGTACGGATATATATAAAGCCTTTGTTTTGAAAATTGTTTGAAAAGGTGAAGTGTTTTTGAAATGTTTTGAAAAGGTGAGCAAGTACATAAGAGAAACCTACCCTAAGTTAAATCTTTTCTGTTCTTAAATATCCTTTAAATGGTAATACTATCCCTATTATTAAGGAATAGGTAGTCATTACCTTGGATGTATGAGGGAAAAATGAAGGGACAACTGTGATTAGGCAACTGTAAGGTGTATTTAGCAATTCGAAGGGACTTATCATCTTTATTCGAAAGGGACAAGATCATTTACGAAGGCAACCATGAAGGGACTTGATCTTATTATCTTTTAAGGGACTAGATGATATTAATGAGATAAGGGACTTTGCTTTATACACCTTACTTGACCTTTTTCTTTAGGCACATGGCACAGACGGCTAAAGAAGGTTTCAAAGAGTATGCACAGAGGTGGCGTCAGCTTGCTGCCAGAGTGCAACCACCACTGCTAGAGAACGAAATGGCTGACATGTTTATGGGTACTCTGCAGGGTGTGTTTCTTGAAAGATTGGCGTCCAGTTCTGCCACTAAATTCAATGACATTGTTATTGCTGGAGAGAGGGTTGAGACCCTGCTGAAAATGGGGAAGATACAAGATCCTAGTGCTAGCAGCTTAAATGGAGCGAGGAAAGCTTTCAGTGGACCTCCTAGGAGAAGAGAGGGTGAGACAAATGCTGTATTTGGCCGAGGCCGGGGCCGGGGTTACAGAAGACCATATGAGCATGTGACAGCAGTCACAATTCCTTCTGTTCCAGTGCAACAGATGCAACCTCCTCCACAACATCAACAACAACAACAACCCCGTACCAACTATCAGCAGAGACCGTATCAGCCAAGGCAAACTCGCCCGACTAATAGGGTGATTGAGGCTATCCCTATGACTTATGTTGCTTTGCTTCCAAGACTGCAAGATTTGAACCTGATTCAACTGAGAACTTTGGCACCACCACCTCCTGGAGAGCTTCCAGTAGGTTATGATGTCAACGCACGATGCGCTTTCCACTATGGAGCACCCGGGCACTCGACTGAGAAGTGCAGGGCTTTGCATCACAAGGTTCAAGACCTGGTAGATTCTAAAGCAATCAACTTTGCGCCACCGCCGAATGTTAATTTGAACCCTATTCCGCATCATGGAGGGGCAAGAATCAATGTTGTTGAGGGTGGTGACAAGTTGAGTCTTGTGTTGAGTATTGAGGAAGTGAAGACTCCTTTGAGGGTAGTGAAAGAGAGACTGCTGAATGGTCAAGTGTTTCCTGGTTGCAGTGCTGATTGTGAAGACTGTCTGAATTCAGAGAATGGATGTGAAAAGCTGACGAGAGGATTGCAGGGTTTGATTGAGGATGGATCCTTGCAGTTCAACAAAGTTGGTAATGCTGAAGCAGATGATGTGTCAACCATTACTATTTTCTATAATGAAGCTGACATGCCTGTAGGAAGAGAGCCTGTTACAATCTATGCTCCTCAGATTAGTCTCGTGACTATCACCGTGCCTGGGCCTGTTCCGTACACAGACGATAAGGCCATTCCTTGGCATTATGGCTCAGATGTATATGTATCTGGACAGAAAATTGAGAGCAGGGTTGCTGCTGTGGACCCGACTGTAGAGAATGTCGGAGGATTTGGGGGTTTCACCAGAAGTGGTCGTTTATTCGCTCCCCCTATGCTGAGAGGGGATCCTGAGGCTGAGGCTTCATCCAAAGCCAAAGGAAAGCAAGCTGTGAATGATGAATCAACTACTCCTGTGGCTGGGCAGGGTACATTTGAAAAAGAGGTCGAGGAATTCATGAGGATTATCAAAAAGAGTGACTATAAGGTGGTTGATCAACTGAACCAGACACCTTCCAAGCTTTCCATCTTGTCACTGCTGATGTGTTCTCCTGCACAGAGAGAGGCCTTACTGAAAGTATTGCAAATGGCCTATGTTCCTCAGGAAATCAATGTCAACCAACTTGAAGCTGTTGTAGGAAGTGTTAACGCAAGCCATGGCCTAGGCTTTACAGACAGAGACCTCACGTCAGAGGGCAGAAACCACAACAAAGCACTACATATCACCATGGAGTGCAAGGGTGTTGTGTTATCTCATGTTCTTGTAGACACAGGCTCTTCCCTGAATGTGCTTCCGAAGAAGGCATTGATGAAGCTTAATGTTGATGGGATTGTCCTGAGACCAAGTGATCTGATTGTCATGGCTTTTGATGGTTCAAGAAGATCAGTTTTTGGAGAGGTTGAGCTGCCCGTCAAGATAGGCTCTCAAGTTTTCAAAAGTGTTTTTTATGTCATGGATATCCAGCCGGCATACAGTTGTTTGTTGGGTCGCCCGTGGATACATGCTGCTGGAGCTGTTACTTCAACCCTGTATCAGAAGCTCAAGTATGTGGTTGACGGCCAGGTCATCACAGTCTGCGGAGAGGAGGACATCTTCGTAAGCCACTTGTCGACGTTCAAGTATGTAGAGATGGATGGAGAAATCCATGAGACTTTATGCCAAGCTTTCTAAGCAGTCAACGTCAGTATCTTGACTCCTGTGGAGAAGAGCATCGAGAAAGAGGGTACATCCATCCACTCCTACAGGGAAGCAAAAATGGTTGTTCAATCAGGAAGTGCCCAAGGCTGGGGCAAGCTGTTGGAGCTAGAAAAGAAAGATGATAAGTTTGGCTTAGGGTATCAGCCTGGTGGATCTACTCCAAGTGGCAAGGCCGTCACGTTTACAAGTGCTGGGTTGCTCGACCACAATCAGATCTGTACAGCAAGCCAAGATGGGGATAGTGACGGTGACTGGGACAACTGGATCCACCCGTGTGCGCCCGACGAGGAGCTAACAAACTGGTCTGCTGAAGACATCATACAAGTCACCTGGCTCTCAGAGTAATTATTTTGTTTCCTTTTATTAGCATACTGCATTGTCAAATCCAGCATTCTGCCCAAGATGCTTGGATCCATTGTATTGGGCCACCATGTTTTGTATTGCATCTTATTTTGCTATGAAATAAAAGGACATTTTCAGAAAAACTGTGTTCCCTGTCTTTGTTTTAAACTTTTTCACAAAAATATAAAAATGGCAATGTGTTTTTCCTTTTTGTTTTAGCGTCTCTTTTTCAAAATGAGCAGATTCTGAATAAGCACATCATCTGTGCAGTGTTGATCATCCGGATTCCATGGATAACGTTCCTGCTATGACTACGCATGACTTTGACAATCCTATTTACCAAGCTGATGAAGGGGTTGAGGAAGACTGTGACCTCCCTGAAGAATTGGTCAGATTGTTGAAACAAGAGGAACGGGTTATTCAGCCTCATCAAGAAGAGATTGAGATCATCAACATTGGCAGTGAAGATGCGAAGAAAGAGATCAAAATTGGGGCCAGTCTGCAGGCCGACGTCAAGAAAGAGCTGATCAGTATGCTGAAAGAGTATGTGGATATCTTTGCTTGGTCATATCAAGATATGCCAGGGTTAGATACCGACATCGTTGTGCATAAGCTACCTCTGAGAGAGGATCGTCCTCCTGTGAAACAGAAATTGAGAAGAACTCGTCCTGACATGGCGATGAAAATTAAAGAGGAGGTTCAGAAGCAATGGGATGCTGGTTTCCTTGCTGTGACTAGTTACCCGCCTTGGGTAGCTAACATTGTACCTGTACCAAAGAAGGATGGCAAGGTCCGGATGTGCGTTGACTATCGGGATTTGAACAGAGCAAGCCCAAAAGATGACTTTCCGTTGCCACACATTGACGTGTTGGTAGACAATACTGCTCAATTCTCGGTATTTTCCTTCATGGATGGCTTCTCCGGATATAACCAAATAAAGATGGCGCCGGAAGACATGGAGAAGACAACGTTCATTACCCCGTGGGGTACATTCTGCTATAAGGTCATGCCCTTTGGTTTGAAGAACGCCGGGGAAACTTATCAACGGGCGATGGTCACATTGTTCCATGACATGATACACAAGGAGATTGAGTGTTATGTGGACGATATGATTGCAAAGTCCCGAGACGAAGAAGAGCATCTGGTCAACCTGAAGAAGCTTTTTGATAGACTGATCAAGTACAAGCTGAGGTTGAATCCAAATAAGTGCACTTTCGGAGTGCGTTCCGGGAAACTGTTGGGTTTCATTGTAAGTCAAAGAGGAATTGAGCTAGATCCTGTTAAAGTAAACGCTATTCAAGATATGCCTGCACCGAGAACAGAAAAAGAAGTGCGCGGGTTTTTAGGGAGGTTGAACTACATTTCTCGGTTCATATCTCATATAACGGTCACGTACGAACCAATATTCAAATTGCTAAGAAAAGAGCAAGCGGTCAAGTGGAACGATGACTGCCAAAGAGCTTTCGACAAAATAAAAGAATATTTGCAGGAGTCTCCAATTCTAATGCCTCCAGTGGAAGGAAGACCATTAATCATGTACTTGACCGTGCTATAAGGGTCAATGGGGTGTGTGCTAGGCCAACATGACGAGTCTGGTCGAAAAGAGTACGTTATTTATTACCTTAGCAAAAAGTTTACCGACTGTGAATCTCGATATTCACTGCTCGAGAAAACTTGTTGCGCTTTGGTATGGGCTGCTCGCCGACTGAGGCAGTACATGTTGACTCATACCACACTGCTCATCTCCAAAATGGATCCTGTCAAGTACATCTTTGAGAAACTAGCATTGACTGGAAGGGTTGTTAGGTGGCAAATGATTTTAACTGCATATGACATCCAGTATACTTCTCAGAAAGCCATGAAGGGAAGTGTATTGTCGGATTACCTTGCACAGCAACCTCTTGAGGATGATTATCAGCCAATGAAGTTTGATTTCCCTGATGAGGACATCATGTACCTCAAAGCAAACGATTATGAGGAACCACTTCCGGAGGAGGGTGTAACACGGTGGGAGAACTGACTTTAGTTAAATGTTGCGGATAGCAAGAGTCGCCACCGACTTTTATTTTATCCAAAGGAAAGGGCATAAAAGAACAGGAAAAACCTTAAAATATTTTTGGGTTCGGGGGGTAGGTTATGTAAAAGGAAGGTATTAACACCCTTTACATCCATGGTTATCCATGGGCTCTTAGTTACTTAGCTCACTTTAAAATATTTTTGAAAAGTGTAGTGTGTGATTAGAAATTTTCTTAAGTACTTTATAATGATCCATGTACGGATATATATAAAGCCTTTGTTTTGAAAATTGTTTGAAAATGTGAAGTGTTTTTGAAATGTTTTGAAAAGGTGAGCAAGTACATAAGAGAAACCTACCCTAAGTTAAATCTTTTCTGTTCTTAAATATCCTTTAAATGGTAAGACTATCCCTATTATTAAGGAATAGGTAGTCATTACCTTGGATGTATGAGGGACAAATGAAGGGACAACTGTGATTAGGCAACTGTAAGGTGTATTTAGCAATTCGAAGGGACTTATCATCTTTATTCGAAAGGGACAAGATCATTTACGAAGGCAACCATGAAGGGACTTGATCTTATTATCTTTTAAGGGACTAGATGATATTAATGAGATAAGGGACTTTGCTTTATACACCTTACTTGACCTTTTTCTTTAGGCAACATGAGAGGTATCCTTAAGAATGTGAGATGGCGATCCAAGATCGACTTACGTGTGTGCGTGTACAAATTCAAGTATTTATCTTACAAATTAGTGATCTAAATTCAATTTTAAATACAAACATATTTGCACTCCCTATTTTACTAACCATGGCATTTTAAATAAATAATAAAAATAATTCTACAACTATTACATAAATTGCACAATTACATAATAATAATAATAAAATAAAATAAATAAATGAACACATAATAAATAAATAAATAAAGAGGTTAGTAATAATAAACAAAATAAATATAAGAAAAAGAAATTAGCATAATAATATAATAACAAATTAAAAGTTCACATTTAAATAAATAATTATTTTTAAGAATTTTAAGAAAAATAATAATTATATAATAATAAATATGATTAATAGTTCTAATAATTTAATTATATATACATATTAAAAATATTTGTTAATTATAATTAAATAAGCATATAATAAATAAATAAAAATCATAAAATAAAATTAGGGTTTTAAAATAAATTAGGGTTTATAAAGAAAATTAGGTTTTTTACATATAAAATATTAGGGTTTATAAGTTAATCTAAATAATAATTAAGGAATCTATATACAAAAATATATGTACATAATAAATAAATAAAAATACTATTTTTTTTTAATTTTAGAAAATAATTTCAGAATTAGTAAACTATAAAGTATTTATATGTTATTTATATATATATATATATATATATATATATATATATATATATATATATATATATATATATATATATATAATTATATTTTTTATTTATAATAAAATTAACAAAATAAAACAAATAAGCAAGAAAAAGAAGAAAAATTTGGAACTTACCTGGGGCAGGGATTGAACCCACGCCCTAGGCTTTAACCTCCTTGGACCAATAAGCCAGCCACTGGACCAGCTGCACGCTGGTGATAGTAAAACAAGTTCTATTCTTTTTATTTTTATCCTGCAAAAATTAATGAAAATAATCAAAAAAACAAATGGCCTGAGGATGATTCGAACCCAGGACCCTTCTTTCATCACACATGCACAATAACCAATTGAGCCATTACGTTCTTCTGAAATAATAACAACAATAAATCATAAAATATTATGTCCAATTTTTGAATAGGAATTTTGGCGCGCTCAAACTTCGTTTTCCTCCTTTTTCCTGCGAAAACGTTTGCGAAAATACCTACGAGTTTTCCTGCGAAATAACATTTGCAGGTAAACCTAGGTTTTCATATACAACGCATACAAGCATGGTTTGTCCAAATTAGTCACACCAATGTCTTGCTCATGACCTGAAACATCTCAATCCAGCCTCAAATATAATTTATATGACCTAAATCGAAGGACCCCAATTTGAAGGTCCTAACCCTAACTATGGCGTATCTTGATACCTGCATGGAAAACGCAATCAAACAGCCCAGAAACAATCCAAACATCATTATAAACCATATTAGATAGTCACTTTAAACAAAGAACAACCATATAATCGAAATCGAATTTCAAAAAAATAAGAACAAAGTCAGAATCGGTTTGCATGATTAATTGCATGAATGAATGTTTTCATGATTCAGAAACATTCTACAATCCTCAAGGAGCATATTGGAACCTTCAAAAGTCTTTGGGATAGCTTGAATCCTTAAATCCGAATTTCACTTTTTTCTTAAAAATTTGAGATTTAGTGATGACTTCTGACTCCTATTTTTCGTGTGTTCAGCCTTGTCTTGTATTGCATACTTATAATAGAAGTGATTTAGGTCAAAAAATATGTTCCTCCTTTGGGCTTTTTGGATGCCTTGATGATGAAGAAATCTCATTCAAAATTTTGCCAAAAATCAAATCTTTTCATGCTCTAAAGGGTGTGCACGAATTTGGACAATATATAATCATGTTAAATGGCTTTGATGATTTTCTAGAAGAAGAATCATATTTAAATATTGATTTTTTGATTTTATTTTGATTTAATATGTATTTAAATGAATAAAATTCAAATAAATATTAAATAAAATAAAAAAAATCAGAAATTGCATGGGTTGGGTCGTGCTTGGTGTTTTTGTAAAGATGGGATAGCAATTTGGTGGGCTCATTTAGCAAAAATTGGTTTTAAAGCCCTATTTGCTTCATAAACTTCCCAAAAATTTCCCAACTTTGCAAGGGCACAAATCCTTCAATTTTAATGCTATTAGGGTGTTCTTGGACATTTTGGAAAGCTTAAAGAGTCCTCTAACCAACCTCTTTGGTCTCATGTCCATATCATTTACCATTCTCAAGTTATGCTCCTTTGAAGTTGTTGACTTTTTGTTGACTCTTAAAAGGACCTATAATGTCTTAGCTCATACCTTCCAAATGAAGCATTTTTGGGCTTGGCTTGTGAGACACAAAGTTGTAGAGAATTCAATTTCCTTCAAAATGAGCTTTGGATGGAAAATTCTTGATGAAGCATGTGAAAGTTATGGCTGGTCAAAGTTCAGTTGACTTTTCCTATGAAAACCCTAATTTAGAAACTCCTGATTCTTGATGATCTGAAATCTCCTTGATGAACCATGATCAACCCTTGATCAAATGATGAATTTTACTTCATATACTTGATGTTGGCAAAAAATCATGAAGTTTGTCTTTGGTTTGACCACAGTTGACCTCAGTTTGACTTTTTAACTGCTTTGACTGATTTTAACCTATCTGATCATTTGACTGAGCAAACCTTTGAGAAAAGTCTTGAAACTTGTCATGGGGATTCTTGAACACATATAGGATGCTATGAAGCTCACTTGAAGTCTTGGAAGTCCATTTAGCCTGATTAAAGTCAAAACCCTAGTTTAGGATGCACTGCTTAGGAGGATGCATTGTCTGAGGGAATTGTCAAACTTTCTGACTAATTGTGAACTTTGTGAACCTTGTGAACCTCATGAGATGTCTTGTGAACCTTGTGAACTTTGTGAGCCTCTTAGTACAAAATGTCTTGTCTTGTGGAGGGCAAATTTTGGGGTGCAACAGAGGGGCCTGACCCTGAATCCAAATGGAAGTTGATGTTTGATGGGGCAGTCAATATCAATGGTCGTGGAGTTGGTGTCGTACTCATTACTCCCGAAGGTATTCACTTACCCTTCGCTGCCAGAATTACTTTTGGCTGCACCAACAATGAAGCAGAATACGAGGCGTGTATAATGGGAATAGAGGAGGCAATTAATCTTCGGATTAAGAACCTCGATATATTCGGAGATTCAGCCCTCGTCATTAATCAAGTTACCGGCAAGTGGTATACGCATCAAGAGCACTTAATTCTGTACAGGGATTATGCTAGAAAACTGTTGACGTTCTTCACAACAGTTAAACTTCAATACATACCACGCGATGAAAATCAGTTTGCCGACGCATTGGCCACTCTCTCTTCGTCAATTAAAGTCTTGTATTGGAATTATGTGCCCAGAATTGACATATCCAGGCTTGACGCTCCAGCTCATCCCTTCTCTGTAGACGCCGTGTCTGACGAGAAACCTTGGTATTTTGATATCAAGTTATTCCTGGAAAAGCAAGAATACCCAACTGGGGCATCTTCCAATGACAAGAAGACCTTGAGGCGACTTGCTGCTAGCTTCTTCTTAAACACATATGGGGTTTTGTACAAGAGAAACTTCGACATGGTCTTGCTCAGATGCGTGGATAGACACGAAGCAAGCCTGTTGATGCAGGAAGTCCACGAAGGATCTTTCGGTACCCATGCAGGAGGGCATGCTATGGCAAAGAAATTGCTGAGGTCAGGGTATTACTGGATGACAATGGATGCAGACGGTTATTCATTCGCTCGTAAGTGCACAGGTGCCAGATATATGCAGACAAGGTGCATGTTCCTCCAAGCCCCCTCAACGTCATGTCATCTCCTTGGCCCTTTTCTATGTGGGGCATTGACATGATCGGGAAGATAGAGCCAACTGCTTCAAATGGTCATCGCTTCATCTTGGTCGCGATTGATTACTTCACCAAATGGGTAGAAACAGCATCTTATGCCAACGTCACTCGTCAAGTGGTGGCAAGATTTCTGAAAAGGGATATCATATGCAGATACGGAGTACCCGAAAGGATCATTACTGATAATGGTTCTAATCTCAACAACAAGATGATGAAAGACTTGTGTCGGGACTTCAAGATTCAGCATCACAATTCTTCTCCTTACCGACCAAAGATGAATGGTGCGGTAGAGGCAGCAAACAAGAATATCAAGAAGATTGTGCAGAAAATGGTTGTCACCTACAAAGATTGGCATGAGATGTTACCATTTGCGTTTCATGGGTACAGAACGTCAGTCAGGACGTCAACAGGGGCAACTCCCTTCTCTCTGGTGTATGGCATGGAAGCAGTCCTGCCTGTTGAAGTAGAGATTCCTTCATTGTGTGTGATGATGGATGTGAAGCTGGATGAGGTTGAATGGGTGCGTGCTCGTTATAATCAGCTATGCTTAATTGAGGAAAAGTGATTAGCGGCTATCTGTCATGGTCAGCTTTATCAGAGGAGAATGAAGCGTGCCTTCGACCAACGAGTACGTACTCGAGAGTATCAAGTGGGAGAGCTCGTATTGAAGAGGATCGTTCCTCCAGGTTCAGATCACAGGGGCAAGTGGACCCCGAACTACGAAGGACCATTCATAGTGAAGAAAGTCTTTTCAGGAGGAGCACTAATGCTCACCACTATGGATAGAGATGACTTCCAATCCCCTGTTAACTCGGACGCAGTTAAGAAATACTTCGCATAAAGAGACCCGCTGGACACAAAAACAGAATTATAGTCCAGGCAAAAAAAGGGCATCCCGGCGAGCTAAAAACATAATAAAAAAAAGCTCGGGCAAAAGTTAGGGAAATAAAAAAATTGTACATCCGCTGAGTCGAAAAGCCACGTTGGACAGCTCAGGCAAAAAAGGGTATCCCGGTGGATTGAAAACCCGAAAGGGAGATCCACGCAAAACAAGGGAATAAGCAAACAACTGCGATCCGAGTAATCTGAACCACGTCATCGTTTCGTACAACTTGACAATATCAGAAGGATAGGAAACAGTCCCATCATCCTCTCAGAAAGCCAAAGCAGAATGGAGAGGCTCGAAGACATGCGGGTCATAGCAGAAATGGAACTCCTTGGAATGCCGTGTCCATTGCCATTAGGATAGTTTCTTTTCTCAATTTTATAGTGGCTACCTCTTTCCAGGTGGTTGCTTCCTAATGTAAATTTTTTCCTATTCAGAGGCCATTCAATAAAAAGAATATTCAGTCAAAAAGCTGTGTGTGTTTATTTTTGTTTGCAAAATGTCCTGAATTTTCGGCAAAAATAGCATTGCATCTAAACATGGTGATAATTTTGAAAATAAAACTGACATGCAGGGAAACTGTAAACCCTCTTTGAGTGTCGGGTGACGATGGATGAGCAGATCATACCATGCAAATCCCCGGGGCACACTTGTATTTTCTGTTGTTGCAGGTTGCAGGATGGCGTCACATTCTCCCAAGAAATTTACTTTTCCCCAGTAGAGCATCTCCCAAGCAATTTACTCTTCCCCAGTAGAGCATCTCCCAAGCAATTTACTCTTCCCCAATAGAGCATCTCCCAAGAAATTTACTCTTCCCCAGTGGAGCATCTCCCCAAGCAGAGATTTCTTCCCCCAGCAGGTATCTGAAAGCCTGACATCTCTAGCAGAGTTTTTCTCCAGCTAAGCCTTGGCAGCAGCCCAAGCAGTTTCTTCTTCCCCAGTGAAGTAGCAGTCCTTTCTTCCCCAGGGGAGTATGCCCAGCAGGTATCTGAAAGCATGACGTCACCAGAGTTGGAATTATCAGAATTCTATCCTCAGAAAGAGTCTTTCCCAACCAGAGCTTTGAATCAGCAGATGCTCTCCCCAGCTAGGGTACTGTTGATGCATCTTTTTCGGCCAAGTCTGAAGATGATCCTGTCCCCACAGAGTTCATATTTGATCTTCACTTCCGTCAGTGAAATATTCCCCAGCGAAGTTGCCATACTTTTGGGTATTTGATGATACAGTCAGGTATTCATCACCTCAGTCAGTCAGGTATTCAGACCTCTTGACTTGTTTCCCCCTACAGAGTTGTAACTCTTGTGGTCAATCAAACATTTGTCTATCGCTCGTCTGCGTTTTTCAACACTCGTCTGTGTTATCCCTAAGCAGAGTTCTCACCAGCAGTGATATATTGTTGCTTTATTGATGCTCGTCTGCATCGTTCAACACTCGTCTGTGTTATACCTGTGGTATTGCTCGTTTGCTTTCCCCATCAGTGGTTTATGATTACCTTGTTGTTGCTCGTCTGCAACTTCCCAACACTCGTCTGTGTTTGGTATATAATCCCTGTTGTTGCTCGTCTGAAAGTTTCAACACTCGTCTATGTTGTGATATCTGATATTTGTTGTTGCTCGTCTGCAACTTCCCAACACTCGTCTGTGTTTGGTATATAATTTTTGTGGTTGCTCGTCTGCAATTTCCAGCACTCGTCTGTGTTGATCACCTTTTGAAGCTCGTCTGCTTTGTATGGATACTCGTCTGTATCATTTCCAACACCCGTCTGTGTTTGGTATGCCTGATATTTGTGGATACTCGTCTGTATCATTTCCAGCACTCGTCTGTGTTATTTACCTGTTTGAAGCTCGTCTACTTTGCTTGGATACTCGTCTGTATCGATCCCAACACTCGTCTGTGTTGTGATATCTGATATTTGCTGTTGCTCGTCTACAACTTCCCAACACTCGTATGTGTTTGGTATATAATTTTTGTGGTTGCTCGTCTGCAATTTACAACACTCGTCTGTGTTGATCACCTTTTGAAGCTCGTCTGCTTTGTCTGGATACTCGTCTGTATCATTTCCAACACTCGTCTGTGTTTGGTATGCCTGATATTTGTGGATACTCGTCTGTATCATTTCCAACACTCTTCCGTGTTATTTACCTGTTTGAAGCTCGTTTGCTTTGCTTGGATACTCGTCTGTATCGATCCCAGCACTCGTCTGTGTTGTGATATCTGATATTTGTTGTTGCTCGTCTGCAACTTCCCAACACTCGTCTGTGTTTGGTATATAATTTTTGTGGTTGCTCGTCTGCAATTTCCAGCACTTGTCTGTGTTGATCACCTTTTGAAGCTCGTCTGCTTTGTCTGGATACTCGTCTGTATCATTTCCAACACTCGTCTGTGTTTGGTATGCCTGATATTTGTGGATACTCGTCTGTATCATTTCCAACACTCGTCTGTGTTATTTACCTATTTGAAGCTCGTCTGCTTTGCTTGGATACTCGTCTGTATCGATCCCAACACTCGTCTGTGTTATGCCTATATTTGTATGTGAGGATTTGTTGTTTATCCTGATATTCTTCTGTGACTACTTCAAATGCTCGTCTATGTTTGAATCTCTGGTATTCGTCTGTACCAGTGGCTGATACTCGTCTGTATCATTGCCTGAAGCACTCGTCTGTGTTTCTTAGATCATCGTCTGATACTCGTCTGTATCATTGACTTTTGGACATTCGTTTGTGTTATCTTGATGATCATCCAATACTCGTCTGTATTGAAGAGGTTTCAAATCCTGACAGTGGGAATTAATGTCAAAATGGTTACCGGTCCTGGCGTAACAGGTAAATCCGAATGAGGCTCGTCTGTCTCAGGCACCAATTATGGTTGCTGCACCCGGCGCCAGGTTTGCTCAGAAGACTCGTCTGTCTTGTACCATATATCCGCGGATATTATATGAAGAAGGTTCGTCTACCTTGATTATGCATGTCTATCCCACAGACTTTAGTGCATTGTCGGTCCTGGCGTAACAGGTAAATCCGAAGGAGACTCGTCTGTCTCATGTTCTATGCAGTGTTTTGAGGACTCGTCTGTCCAGCTCCTGGCGTCACAGGATTGTTTGAAGACTCGTCTGTCAACGTGTTCTTATTCCAGATATTTGTTTCAACTTGGAAGAAGCTCGTCCGCTTTTTCTCTCCTTCTTATCCCCAGAGCGTCATCTGGTTGGGTTTATTTCCCAGTGTTGCATTCTTCGTCAGAGTGCAAATTTCCGATCTTCTTGGTATTCAACCACAGTTTATCTTGAATGGTCGATAGCCCGTACTATCGTCCTCTTCAGATTAACTTGTCGTACCTCGAAAAATACGATCCTCGCGAATGCCGTCGCGGCTGGGCCGACTTGAGAGTCGCCACCTAATTTTGATTTATTCCCAAAGAGGGAAAGGGAAAATATAGATAAAACCCGAGAAGAAAGGATAAAGACAAGGTCGTCGGAACCATTGTCGGGGTTCGGAAGTCGGTTATGCAGGGGGAAGGTATTAGCACCCCCTACATCCATCGTACTCGATGGGAACCTTCTAAGTTGTCACGCGCGAAAGGATGCTTATGCCTAATGAATTACTTGCTAAAGGAGGAAAAGGATTCAAATTTTATTTATCTTTCTTTAGGAGTCGAATCGCACTAAAGACTATGGATAGTTTATTCCGAACCAACAAGCCAAGTGTCTTGCGACGGAATAATCGGAGCGAATAACGAGAGCTCGTAATCCTCCTTTCTACCACTTAAGGCTCGTGGTGTACAATTTCTCTCATATTATTAAAGTGTTTTAATACCTAAGATCACTTAACGTTGGATCAAGGGTTTGGATTTAAATAAACATTTTGGTAGGTCGATTGCGAGGCATAAAGCGATCGCGAAAGGGTGGGTGCAAAATGGAAGTTAAGGGTTAAATGGTTACGCAAGAACGATTCCTAATACTAAGCTAAGGTGGAGCCGTTGGAGCTCGAATTAAACCGAAAGCGTCAAAATATAGCTCTTTAACTATCTTAGAATCAATTCAAAGTTAGAATCATTCTATGAGAAGTCGAGCGTTACTTTTATAATCAAATAATTATTTAAATAAAAGAAATGCGATAAAAAATACAATTGGTCTCATATTGATCTAAATGACACCGATTTGTCGAAATCGAACATTTAGATCGTTTGTTATATCATCGACCATAAGAATAAAATAAAGTCGAAATAATAATAAAATAAGAGTTTGGCCTCATATTTAATTTAAATAACGTCGATTTATTTGAAATCGAATATTTAAATATTTATTCATCGGCCAGAATAAAATAAATTGAGATAATGAGAAATAATAAGAAAAATAAAAGTGTGGCCTCAAATTAGGGGATAACGTCGATTTATTAGAAATCGAATATCACCACTTATCATTGGCCGATAAAGTCGATAAATAATGGATCTAAATTAATTAGAAACCATAAAAAATAATAGAAAACGGTCTCATATCGATTCGGACAACGTCAATAAATTGAATGTCACAAATCGGATAATAATATCATAGACCACAATAAAAATGTGAAATAAATCGATAAATCGACAAATAAATAGGAAATGGAAAAATGGCCTCAAATCAGTTTAAACAACGTCGATTAAAAAATTGAATGTCAATAAACCATTAGTTATATCATAGGCCCTCAACAATGAAAATAAAATAAGAATAAAATGCTAAAATCAAATGAAATCTTAAAAAAATTACTTAACAACCCATATATCTAAAGCTCATAAAAGGAAAATAGAGAAAATAAAAAAATAATTAACCAAATTTTGAAAAGGTAAAAACAATGATAATTATAAAAACTAGAAATGGAAGACAAAGATGCAGGCCGATGCGTTGGGGTGTGAAGAATAAAACAAGTGGGCTTAACTAAGGCCCAACGATCCATCAACAGATAAACCCTAGCCTTGAAATATCAGTACAACCAAAAAAATTAAAGAACCCTAGCCGCAGGCCATTAACCTCAGTCAACATAGGGAACCGACCAACATAATTCCAATATGTGGCGGTGCTTTACAAGTCTTGGAGAGGACAAACCATATTAAATTAAATTTAAAAACATAAGCAAATAAAAAAAACTAACAAGGGCAAGCAATTGTTCAAACTCAGTTTTCATACTTTCTCAAGAGAAAGAGTCTAACATCTTGCATCGCGAAAACGGAAGAAGAACCGAACAACAAGTTCACTAACATTATAGATCGACTGAGGTTAACCATGAAGAAACAAGATCATAGCTCAAGAAAACTATTCCCAAGTCAATAACCCTAGAGCCCCCAATTTTGCAAACCCTAAAGCCCCAAATCCATATTTCCGCGGTGATTTACAACATACAACAACAATAATGAAGAAACAGGGAAGCAGTAATAGCAAGAAGGGCTCAACAATCGATCTACCAATTCGGGATTTTCAGTGAGTATGGTGAGTGACTCGTTCTTGGCTTCTTTTGATTTTCTCACGCTTGAATCTTCTTCTTCTTCTTTGTTGGTTTATCGTCTACTGTGTTACCTTGTTGCGATGATGCATGAGGAGGGGTTCAACTCAAGTTTAATTGAGTCTCTACGTGAGACTCAACAAACTTTTGAAAACGAGCTTTAGGTATCGGTTTATGGAGATGTTTTAGCAGAGTGACGTTAGGGTTTTGTGCCTCTGTGAGTAGCTCCCCCCATTTTCAACGATTAGGTCAATGCTTTTATAGGGAGAATGAGAGAATGATTTGGGGTGCGTCGGATTGAAGAGGAATTTGAGGAAATCGTGAGCTGCCTTTTGCAATTCGTTGGGGAAGATTTTCTGCGAGATTTGGTGGGGACCTCAGGTGGTGAGTCCTTATTTTGTTTTGTCTGTAGTGTGAGTTGGGATTTCCTTTAGAATACTTGTGGTCCCAGATGAAATTTTACCTTCAAATTTGTTTTTTTTCACTGAGCTTTTTACTGCAAGGAAATCGTTGATTTATTGCTTGCCAAAACCTGTTTTCACTAGTGTTTTACTACTGTGAACTATAGATTTCGGTACTGCAAAAGTTTTTTTTACTGCTGTATGCAAGCTTGTACTGTCTCAAATTAACCATGTGTTTTCTCGTGTATGCACTTTGGAAGCGGCTTGGATGAACGAGAAGCTTATTTGACTGCAGCTCAGGGATGAAGTAGAAATAACTGCTTGGTTTTAACCTGCATAACACGTGACTTGAATAGAAACTCCATTTGGCCTTGGTGTGAAGCAGATGATGATTCAACACTTAAAATCCCGTGTAAGGGGCCTTGATTATTTCATGAACACTTGAAGTCTAGTTCTATTTTTTTATTCTTCACTTGATGCTTGGTATTTTTTGGTTGCAGATCTTGACACGGATCAGGTTGTGCTTGTATGGATTAGCTTGAGACTTGGAAAGCTTTGAGGAAGAGCGAAGATGCTCCCGAGGTAATTAACCTTGAGTTAATTTACCAACACACATGTTTTATCATTATTTGCTTTAAACTATTGTCCCGGTTCTCCGCCTGTTATTCATTAAATTGATTATGTACTCATGAACTCTTTATCCAGAATTCACGTTGGATTGATGGAAGCACCAGGATGTATGAAAATTGGATGGTGAAAAGCAAAAGTCTTGGCTGTCCTTGGCTTGGGAATTCAGGCTGCAACTTTGAGAGACCGTGTCGAATGATGGACTTTGACACAGTTGTTTTGCCTTCTTAATTCTATAATTTTTGTTTGCCTTGACCTATCCGCTGTGACAGTTTTTTCCTTTTGTGTGCAGCTAGTTGCAGACCCATTGGTAGATATGAAGATTGATGCCTTTATATGCATCCTTGCTGGTAGACATGGTACCAGCAACTGATAAGACTGGTTTTGAAGGCTCTACAAGAAATAACATGGGTGTAAAATATGTGGGAATGACTCCTTGGAAAGGTTTCTCATAAAGACAGGTTTGAAGATAAAATTCAGAATGATGACGGATTCATACAAACTTGGAATTGTAATCTTGTTTTAACATGATCATCAGTTTTTTGTAGGTATAAACTCTGATTGCAATTTGTGCTTGCGATTGGAATACTTTAACATGTCGTCTTGGAAGCATCTGTTGCTGAATCATTTGCACTGGCTGTTGAGATTGTTGAACAGGATCCCCAACACGACGTCCACCAAGGCGCTGACCTTGTTGTCCCTGCTAAACCAACGGAACAAAGTAGCTCCACCAGGTCTCATCCCAAGAACAAGCTGCCGCTGATATCCAAATCCAGCTTGAGTGGGTATCATGGCTGGTGGAACTTGACCATACATAAACCGTTGTCCAAGATCTGGAACACCGTGAGGGTAGAGTGGCATTCGCGATGCAACAGAAAGAGTGATTGCAACTGGCCTCATTTGATGTGTACTGATGAATACCAAAGACGAATCGTGGACGTATTTCTATGCTTCAAAGGTAATTAGAATCTGACAATTATGAACACATATGTTTTGTTAATTTCCTGCATGAACTCTGGCTTTCATGTGTTTGAGATTTGATGTGTTCACGAGTACCACTCCATACCTTGCTCTGTTATTGCATACGCTTACCGTCGCGGCTTGTTTGGACATGTTTGCTTTCTATTTGGCTGTGACTTGTATTAATCACTTTGTCTTAAGTGTGGCTTATGGTGTTTTAGTATGAAGGAATTTATCAGGAAGAAGTTGTAGGCTGCTTGGAAAGCGTGTGGATCATGAAGTATTACGGGAATAATATGAAACCTTAAATCTGTTTGCTTAGAACTAAATGGAACTTCTTAAATTGATTTTTTTAACATTGCTTGGATCCACTAACATCATTTATTTTCTTTTTTCATGTGTATATGGAGCTGAGATGGCTTTCTTGGACGAATGAGCACATAAGGAATGACATATCCTAAAACTTGATGAGTCGTGAGGCTTGATGAAGATCATGGCAATCGGATGTGCTTGAAGCATCAAGATATTTGGAGAAATTCAAGTGTGACCTAGGCTAGCATGAAATTTGGTTCCATGTTGTACGATTCTTCTTAGGCCTTCAAATTTGTTATGTATCCTAACGTTCACCTTTAGCACACACTTAAACTTTTAAAATAAATTTGGTTCCATGTGTAATGATGCTAGAATGTAACTTGCAATCCGATTTTTACAATTTGAACTTTGTGTTCCCATTTTGGAAAATGTGCTAAAGACGAAACATTTAAAATATATTGTATCTTTTTCGAACAATAATGTAACTTGCCTCTTGGAGGAAAGACACGTTAATGTTCATTGGTTTCACTTTTCATTCACTTCACAAAAAGTGACCTAAGTAGAAGTTAGAAGAGCCCTTTTCTTATGACCATATGCCCCTGTTCAATTTTCTGAAACCTGGGGGGTTAGATTGGTATATGTGCCAATCGTGACCTGGAAGGTTGAAGGGGATTGAACACAAAAGCCCAAAAATTTGCACTCACCGGTGCGTAGAGTGATACTGATGACTAGCTGTAGATGCTTGAGTGGGCTTAAAGATGCCACCTGGAAAAAAGTTCTTCAAATATACCTCCTGGAGAATAAAGTAGTCCAAAGTATGAAGATATAGCTTTTTGGGAAGATAAACAACGGTCCAAAGTAATGATAGCCTTCAGGAGGATAAACAATGTCCTGATGTATAAGTATAACTTTTGGGAAGATAAACAACGGCCCAAAGAAATGATAGCTTTCAGGAGGATAAACAACGTCCTGAGGTATAAGTATAACTTTTGGGAAGATAAACAACGGCCCAAAGTCATGATAGCTTTCAGGAGGATAAACAACGTCCTGAGGTATAATGATAGCTTTCAGGAGGATAAACAACGTCCTGAGGTATAATGATAGCTTTCAGGAGGATAAACAATGTCCTGAGGTATAAGTATAACTTTTGGGAGGATAAACAACGGCCCAAAGTCATGATATGGCTTTTGAGAAGATAAACGACGTCTCAAGATAGCCTGCGGGAAGATAAACGACGTCCCAAGATAATGAGATAACCTTTGAGAAGATAAACCACGGCCCAAGGTAACAAGTTGTTGATGAAGTTTGTCTGCTGGAGAATTAATCTGCAAAACAAGATTAGTTTGATGCAAATATCATAATGTATATAATATTTTGCAAGATAATATTAGTTTATGCATTATGTATGCATGTATAGTATGATGCACTTAAGTAATGTATTATGTATTTATGTATATGTATGTTATGGTATGATATAAATGATGTATGTATGCATCATGTAGCTTGAAGCGCCTGGATATCTTCGTATAACAACTGCTGGCCAGGGAAAATAAATCCCGATTCGTTGCTGAAGAATACGAGGAACTTGTTCCCGTTTGATACTATAATATTCATAATTTCCCGTCTTCGTTCGATAGTAGGGTATTCATAACCTTCCGTCTTCGTTCGTCGTGCTCCTATTGGAAGAATAAATTCCCGACTATCCGTATGAGGATAAAAGAGATGGATATAAATTTCAGGGGAGATGTGACTTGAAGTATTTACGAAGATGGATTCGTCCTACTGGGGGAACTTGTAGCTGTCTGGTGGGGATGAACCGGCAAAGCTTCGTTGAATTCCTTCCCTCGTTCGTCCTTAGTAAATACTATTACTGCATTTTTATGCATTTCTGGTAAACATCAATCATATTAAGCATTTTATGCATTTCTGGTAAACATCAATCATATTCAAAAGCATACAGACATTCAAACACAACCAATGGACGTTTCGCTTATGTAAATAGGGTAAAAGTAAATCTGGATTCAAAGATGGAATTTTATTTATATCACAAAGTGACCTATACATAGGCGAGTTTGTACAAGGAGACAGAAATCCTAGTAAGAGGAATTCGTCATAAAAGTTTTTATAAAACAAAGAAAATCAGCTATGTGGGAAATAATCCTATTGAGTTTCAATTCTACTATTGCCATTATCTTCAAGTATCTCATCTTCTGCTGTTAAGACGGAAACGATTGGATTGAGCTTTATCTGTTCGAGCTTGAGTAAGTAGCACAACTGGTTGGAGTTACATGGGTGATCCAAACGAGACATAGTCATACGCTTTAATCCCTAATTTTTGCCTGGATTGCCCTTTCAGGTTTTCAATCCACCGGGATACCCTTTTTTGCCCAAGCCGCCTTTTCAGGTTTTCGACTTGCCGGGTGTACATTTTATATATATATATCCCTAATTTTTGCCCGAACCCTTTTGGTTCGCCGGGATGTCCTTATTTTTGACTAGGCCAGTCAACCTAGCGGGTCTCTTTTTATGCGTAGTATTTTTTAACTATGTCTGCGTTTACAGGCTGCGGGAAGTCTTCACCGTCCATAGTAGTAAGTATCATGGCACCTCCTAAGAATACTGTTTTGACCACAAATGGTCCTTCATATGTTGGAGTCCACTTGCCCCTAGGATCACCCTGTGGTAATATGATACGCTTGATTACCAAGTCACCAACCTGATATACCTTTGGCTTAACCTTCTTGTTGAAAGCCTTAATCATCCGTTTCTGATACATCTGGCCATGACAAACTGCTGCTAACCTCTTCTCATCAATCAAATTTATCTGGTCAAGTCGAGTCTGAATCCACTCATCTTCATCCAAGCCTGCATCCTTCATAATTCTTAAGGAATGGATCTGAACTTCAATGGGCAAAACTGCTTCCATACCATAGACTAGAGAGAATGGGGTTGCCCCTGTTGAAGTACGTATTGTAGTACGATAACCATGAAGAGCAAATGGTAACATCTCATGCCAATCCTTATAAGTAACAGTCATCTTCTGTATAATCTTCTTAATGTTCTTGTTAGCAGCTTCAACTGCCCCATTCATCTTTGGACGATACGGAGAAGAGTTATGATGCTTAATCTTGAACTGCGTGCAGAGGTCAGTAATCATAGTGTTGTTCAGATTAGAGCCATTGTCCGTAATAATCCTTTCAGGGATGTCATACCTACATATAAGATTATTCTTAATGAATCGAGCCACCACATTCTTATTAACAGATGCAAATGAAGCTGCCTCTACCCACTTCGTGAAGTAATCAATAGCAACCAGGATGAAACGATGCCCATTAGAAGCAGTAGGCTTGATCTCACCAATCATATCAATGCCCCACATGGTAAAAGGCCAAGGAGCAGTCAACACATTCAATAGTGATGGAGGTATATGTACTTTATCAGCATAGATTTGACACTTGTGACACGTTCTGGAATGTTGATAGCAGTCAGCTTCCATGGTAGACCAATAGTAACCTGCTCTCAATATCTTCTTTGCCATAGTATGACCACTAGAATGAGTGCCAAAGATCCCATCATGCATATCTTCCATAATCTTTGTTGCTTCCTTCTTATCCACACAACGAAGCAAAGTTGAATCATGATTTTGCTTGTACAAAATTCCATTACTCAAAAAGAACTTAGCAGAAAACCTTCTCAGAAACTTCTTATCTTTGACAGATGCCCCCTCAGGGAACTCCTGGGCTTCAAGATATCTTTTCACTTCATAGTACCAAGGCTTCTCCTCTGCTTCTTCAGTGTCAATCTCATTGCAGTATGCAGGCTTCTCAAATCTATCAATGGTAATCTTGGGAGCCTCATCATCCCAGCTGATCTCAAACATGGATGCCATAGTGGCTAAGGCATCTGCCAACTGATTCTCTCTTCGTGGAATATGTCCAAAGGTAACCTCTTTGAAATGTGGGATCAAAGACAACACATGTTCTCTGTAAGGAATGAGATTATCATGCTTGGTATCCCAATCTCCTTTGATCTGACTTACTACCAGGGCTGAATCTCCATACACGTCTAGGAACTGAATCTTCATATCAATGGCAGCTTTGATACCCAAGATACATGCCTCATACTCAGCCATGTTATTGGTACAATAGAAACAAAGTCTGGCAGTAATCGGGGTATGACAACCTTTAGGGAAACTGATCACAACACCAACACCATTACCAAGTGCATTAGAAGCTCCATCAAAAACCATAGTCCATCGGGATCCTTGTTCAGGTCTGTCATATTGTCCAGGTTCTTTGGTAATAATCATAATGTCTTCATCAGGGAATTCAAAACACATTGAGTGGTAATCATCCACTGCTTGATGAGCCAAATGATCAGCTACAACACTTCCTTTAATGGCCTTCTGAGTAGTATACTGTATATCATATTCTGTCAAGATCATTTGCCATCTTGCTATTCTTCCGGATAGAGCAGGTTTCTCAAATATGTACTTGATTGGATCCATCTTCGAAATCAATAAGGTAGTATGAGTCAACATATACTGTCTTAGTCGGCGAGCAGCCCATGCCAAAGCGCAACAAGTTTTCTCGAGCAGTGAGTATCTTGTTTCACAGTCGGTAAACTTTTTGCTAAGGTAGTATATTGCCTACTCTTTTCGACCAGACTCGTCATGTTGCCCCAACACACACCCCATTGAGTTGTCTAACACTGTTAAGTACATAATCAAAGGTCTTCCATCAACTGGTGGCATCAAAATTGGAGGTTCTAGTAGATATCTCTTGATTTCATCAAAGGCTGTCTGGAACTCATCATTCCACTCCATTACCTGATCTTTCTTCAACAACTTAAAGATTGGCTCACAGGTAGCAGTTAATTAGGAAATAAATCTTGCAATGTAATTCAGTCGTCCCAAGAAACCTCTAACTTCCTTCTCAGTACGGGGAGCTGGCATCTCTCGTATAGCTTTCACTTTTGCAGGATCCACTTCAATACCTTTTCCACTGACAATGAAACCCAGGAGTTTACCATATCTAACTCCAAAGGTACACTTGTTTGGGTTCAATCTCAACTTGTATTTCTTCAATCTCTCAAACAACTTATGCAGGTGATCAAGATGTTGCTCTTCATTCTGGGACTTGGCTATCATATCATCCACATATACCTCTATCTCATGATGAATCATATCATGAAACAAAGCCACCATAGCACGCTGATATGTTGCCCCTGCATTCTTCAAACCAAATGGCATCACTTTATAACAAAAAGTGCCCCACTGTGTAACAAATGTCGTCTTCTCCATATCTTCAGGTGCCATCTTGATCTGATTATAACCAGAGAAACCATCCATAAAAGAGAATACCTTATGCTGAGCAGTGTTGTCTACCAGAACATCAATATGAGGAAGTGGAAAGTCATCTTTGGGGCTTGCCTTGTTCAAATCTCTGTAGTCTACACACATACGTACCTTACCATCTTTCTTAGGTACCGGTACCACATTTGCAACCCACTGAGGATAAGAAGTCACAGCTAAGAACCCTGCATCAAACTGTTTCATCACCTCTGCTTTAATCTTCTCTGACATTTCAGGACGCATACGACGAACCTTCTGCTTCTTTGGACGACAATCTTCTTTTACTGGTAAACGGTGAACCACAATGTCTGTATCCAACCCTGGCATATCTTCGTAGGACCAAGCAAAGATCTCCACATAGTCATGTAACATCTGAATTAATCTGCTCTTGACACTATCCTCTAATTCAGCCCCTATCTTGACCTCTTTCCTGTTTTCTTCAGTTCCCAGATTCACAACTTCGACTGGCTCTTCATGTGGCTGTATAGCTTTCTCTTCTTGTTGTAACAACCTAGCAAGCTCTACAGGTACTTCACAACCGTCCTCATTTCCGTCTTCAGCTTGATAGATCGGATTCTCGAAATTATAATTGGCAATAGTAGAACTGTTATCAACAGGATCCAGAGTGGATGAGGATCTACATTTTAGTGATGGGGGTGTGTGTAAGAACACATAGCTGATAAAAGTAAAAGAAAAGAAAAGAAAGACAAGGAACACAATATTTACGAAAACGAAACGTCCACTGATTTTTATTGAATGAAGTATGCAAATGAAATGACATCCCGTAACAAGCACACCATAGTGCCCCGGGTAAGTTATGGCTTAAGAGTTTAAATTGTTCAAAATTACAAACTTTAAAAGTAACAACACAGTAATAGTATTTACTCCTGACTAAAGGAGATAGGGATAGCATCTTCAGCTTTCCAGTTATTGAGCCCAGCACCCACAGTAGGAAAAATCCAAGCATCCAAGTTGTAGTCTTCATCATAGTCACCCACAACATTGATCTGATTCTTCATAATCCCCTGATTGGTGATACGAACAGCACGAGCACGACGAACAGCCTTCTGAGACTCTGCAGTAAAACCCAAACCAAATTTGTCAGACTTGTAAGGAATGTCAGGAAGCTGACCCCAAATAGTACAACCACCTTCATCCACCACAGCTCTAGCATCTTTGAGGGAGGCCATTGTAGGAGGTACTCTGGTGACCACAAGAACTTTCTTGACAACAGGAGGAGCTTCATAATTATTAACAACCCAAAGGACCACTTCAAACATCTGACAGGGAGTTTCAACATATTCACCTTCCACTTCAAGATATTTAAAGGTGTTCACATGGCTAACTATATATCCTTCCTCTCCATAAACAGTGACAACTTTTCCTCCTACCGGATATCTCAGCTTCTGGTGTAAAGTGGAGGTTACATCACCTGCCCCATGGATCCAGGGACGTCCAAGCAAACAAGAATAAGAAGGACGAATATCCATCACGTAAAAAGTAGCATTGAAGACCTGAGAGCCTACTTTGATTGGGAGATCAATTTCTCCATGCACCACTCTTCTCGAGCCATCAAAAGCCTTCACCACTATATTACTGGGTTTTAACACAGCATCTTCAGGACTAAGCTTATTCAGCACTTCTTTGGGTAACACATTCAGCGAGGAACCATTGTCTATTAACACATGTGACAGGGTAGTGCCCCTACATTCAATAGAGATATGCAGAGCCCTGTTATGATCCCTCTTGGCAGGAGTCAAATCAGCATCGGAGAAACTTAACCCATTATCATAGGTCAAGTGTGCAACACAATTTTCGAACTGGTCTACAGAAATCTCATTTGGTACGTGAGCAGTCTTCAAAAACTTGATCAAGGATTTGGCATGAGCCTCAGAACACAACAATAAAGACAACATAGAAATCTTGGAGGGAGTATGCCCCAATTGATCCACAATGTCATAATCACTCTTGCGAATGATCTTCAGTACTTCTTCCATCTGCTTAGAAAGATCATCAGCAGCTGGCACATCAGTTGGTATAGGTTCAATAATAGGACCTTTTCCCCGAGTATCAGTGGTAGAGGTAGTAACTGGAGTAACTGTATTCTTGGAAGTAATTGGAGGAGAGAAAACTCTTCCGCTTCGTGTGATCTTACTAGATCCAGCAATATTATCAACATCAATGTTTTCATCAGCAACAGGTGTATCAGCTAAGGGTTCCTGCTTAACACCATGGATATAAACATCGGACCCATAATGCCAAGGCACAACTTTATCAGAAGTATACGGAATAGGACCAGGAGTGGTAATGATCATAGGAGCCACTCTAGCTTCAGCAACAATCTTCACAGGGCCTTCAGCAGTAATCTTAATTGGACCCTTATGAGTGATTTTGACAGGACCCTTGGAAGTAATCCTCACCGGCATTTTATCAACCATATCCACCTCTTCAACCTTCGCACCTTTAGTTATATGATCAACCATGCTCTCCCCAGAAGGTGGTGTCCTCTCAAACACTATGGTATAATTATTCATGAGGCGTTGAATTCTGTCCTTCAACCTCCAGCAGCTATCTGGCTTATAGGTACAATATAAACAATCTTCACGACAACCTGGAAAGAACCCAACTTGTACCAACTTCTTCTTTATAACAGACAATGGTGTGGTCAAATCTGCAACTGAGGAAATATGTGAAACTTCATCAATGGCATTGACAATTTTCTCATGATTTGGCATAGGAGCAGTAATCACATTTGGAGTACCCGGAGGGTCAAACTCAATCTCTCCAGCATCAATCATATCTTAAATTTTATTCTTCAATACCCAGCAACTATTGGTATCATGTCCTTGACAATTTGAATGATATGCACATCGTGCATTAGGATTATACCTGGGTGAGGTAACATTGGGATTCTGAGGAGGATCCCTCAAAGTGATAAGTTCACCCTTCAATAAGTGTTGCAAGGCTTGGGCCAGTGACATGTTGATCTTAGTGAACTGCCTTCTATTCCTCTGTTGATTTCCCCGTGGTGTCTATGGTGTTGCAGAAGTTGGATTGGAGATATGAACTGCACTCACAGACTGATGCCTTCTATTATGATCAGGTTGACCATAAACAACATTTGAATCTTTCTTCCCACTGGGAGGCTTCTTTGCAGTACTTGATGAGGAAGCACCCACCTGGATCTTGCCACTCCTTATACCACTTTCTACGCGCTCTCCTGTCATTATCAACTCAGTGAAGCCAGATGATGAGCTTCCAATGAGATGACTGTAAAAAGGACCATTCAGCATACACATGAACATATCCACTAACTCCCTGTCAGTTAGAGGGGGTTGTACTCTTCCAGCCAAATCTCTCCACTTCTGGGCATACTCCTTGAAGTTTTCTTTAGCACCCATAGACATGCTCTGTAGTTGCATGCGAGTAGGGGCTAGGTCAGCATTGTATTGATATTGCTTGTAAAAGGCTTCAGCAAGATCATTCCAATCACGGATGTTGACACTCTCCAACTGATAGTACCATTCCAATTGAGCTCCAGATAAGCTCTCTTGGAAGAAATGGATCCAAAACTTCTTATCAGCAGTATGGGGTTGGATTCTCCGGACATAAGATCTCAGATGCAGCTTGGGACAAGAGACACCATCATAAACTACGAAAGTAGGAACCTTGAAACCAATGGGTATAACCACCCCTGATATCAAACTCAGGTCTTCAAAATCCAGCCCAGAAGACTTTTGCAATTCTATAACATCCATTCTATCCACCAGCATCTTGAACTTATCTTCATTAGGCTCATGATAGTAGTTAGCTTCAGAATCAGAGTCCCCCGTTGTATTATGGAGACTGCCTCCCTCTTTCTCAAACTCTTCAGACTCATAATCTTCAACCTGTTCTTTGGTCTTGACAGGACCTCTGAACCTTCTTCCCATGTTGATCAGGCCACCTGACCTTCTAGTCTTCTTGGCCAGCAGTGTCTTCAATTCATCCTGCCCCTTGGACAAGTTCAGGATTAGCTCTTGGAACTGTGCATTTTGTGCCTGGAGATCTTTGACTATTTGTTCAAGAGCCATTGCTGAAATAAACAGCGAGAAGATGAGAAACCTGTGCACAAGAAACCTGTGATGCAATGACATGGTATGTATTAATGCGTATGCAATCTTTTCAAGGACCACAAGACTTAAATTTGCTTAAACAATCAAGAAAGTAAACTTTTATTAGTAGTAAATTTGTTTGCCCCTTGGGCTTACAATAAGAATGAAATGAAATAAATACAAAAGATGGGGTTTTAAGTCTCCCATGGAAGTTTCCTCTTTGTGTTGAGGTATGAGTTGAGATTCCGATCCTCATGAAGTTGCTTTATTAGCTCCAGGATTCTTTCTTGACTTGCTTTGTAATGAGCCTCGAAAGTATCCCTTTTCTCCTTCAACTGGATCCAGGATATCTGTAAGTCTTCCATGTCAGTGGGCATGTCTGGGTGAAGGATGGTATAAGAGGTATCTCCTTCAGCAACAGGCTCCATAGTAACTGGCAGGATGGCAGGATATGGCATCATGAGAGTCTGAGCACGAGATCGCACCCATCTGAGGTAAGCTTCCATAGGAATAGTGTACTTAGGCTCCAGAGTCTTGCTGTCAACCTTGTTCACTTTTCCCCATGCTCGTATGAACTTCTGACGGTAACCTTGCAAATCGTTGTCGTAATCAAACATAATACCTTGAATCAACATGTCATGTGGACCATCACTCCGAGCGTAACCAAACTGTCGTAAAGCTAAGGAAGGGTTGTAAGTAACGCCTCCTCTTATGCCTAGAAGTGGCACATTAGGAAACTCCCCACAACGGTCAATGATAGTAACATTCTCCATAAATCTGGAGCACCAATGGATATCTGAATGAGAGAGTGACATGATCCTTTTAGACCACCTGAACCCCTGTTCATTCTTCATCACTGAGCGAGGAAGGTGAGAAATAAACCACCTAGATAGCAGAGGTATGCAGCACATCAGAGTTCCTCGTGCCTTTGTAGTACGAGTATGAAGAGAATGTAGAATGTCTCCAAGCAATGTAGGCACTGGATTGTGACTCAGAAATATGTTGATGGCATGAACGTCTATGAACTGATCTGGATTGGGGAACAACACTAAGCCATAAATCAGCAAGGCTAAGATCTCCTCAAAAGCATCATAGCTCATAGCCTTCAAGAACACTTGAGCCTTCTCTATCAACACCCTAGCAAGAATACCCTTAACTCCGTTTCTCGTTTCTAGAACAATGTCTGACTTCTTCAGATGTAGAGCTGCAGCAATAACCTCTGGTTTAGGCTCCTTTCCCAAACCTGTGAATGGTTTCTGATCAAGGACAGGTATACCCAGAAGTTTGGAGAACTCTTCCATTGTAGGAACTAACTGATAGTCGGGGAATGTGAAGCAATGGTGCTTAGGATCAAAGAACTGAAACAGAACATTCATCATGTCTTCATTGAACCCTGAAGTGACTAGATCCAGTAGGTGACCATGTCTCTTGATGAACTGAGAGTTTTCAGAAACTTGGGAAACCAATTCTTTAAGCTTAAGAGGTATCCCTACAAAGTTGATCCTGATAGTGTTTCTGCGAGCAGAAGCCATGACCTGCAACAAAGAACAAAGATAAATCCTTTGGTCCTTGAAATGGTTAGTGAAAATGCTATGCTTATGATGCATGATGATGTTATGATGTTATGCTCAATCACAAACATGTGGCACACACAAACAAGTCACACCATAGCCCTAGGTTTAAAGGCTTGCATGAGGTTCAAAGGTAAATACCCTCCCTGTCGCTCCCGATAAATGGGGACTGGCCCCAGATAAAGGTACAGACGCGAACGGTCGGCGAAAGGAGGTGCGAGAACACACAGGAGTGAACTCACTAGAGATGAATAGAGTCGCCAGCTAGGCATTTTTATCCCGGAGGAAAGGCAATGCTGCATAAACCTAGAAAGATATGGATAAGACGGTTGCGAACCAGAGAGACTGAGAAAGGGGGTTGGTTACAACCTGGGAAGGTATTAGCACCCAGATTGTCCGTCGTACTCGACGGGATCCACGCTTAAGAGATTTGTGTTTTAAAGGGGTAGTGTCAGTGCAATTTGTGTATAAAAGAGCTGGAAAAGGATGTACAGGTGTCAGTGTAAGAGAAGTGAAGTGTATAAGTGAAGTGTCAGTGTGAGATCAGGAATGAAATGCTCATGATCATGAGGCTAAAGAATAAGGCTAGAAGGAGGGGGAATATACAGAGACTTTTGTTCGATAACTGTTAAGTTATGCCTACGTATCCTCTCGTGCAATGAGGAAGTCAGAACACCGTAGTTCGACCCAAAGAGACTGAAGATGAATTGACTGATGAACTGCTTACTTGTCTATGCTCAAGTGTATGACCTGTCTGGCTCAGGTGCAAACTGTCTTGCATTAGACGAAAGAAGCGAGTTCTCGTTTGTGAATGAAGATGATGAGAAAAGAATCCCGAAGGAGACGATTATTGTTTGTTTATGAGTTTTCAGTCTTTTATTGCTTTTTGAAGTTTGTCATAAGTTAATGAGCTTAAGCCTAAACCAATGGATTTAGTAAACTCATCACATCTTCCCTCTGATTAGGGGTAATGAGAATACCTTAAGTGTGAAGTCAGCTTCTCACACTTAATCACCTTTGATGCAGGATTAAGATCATTAACCTACTTGTGATTATTTAGATGTTTTTGTTGTTTTTGTTTAGTGTTGAGTAATGAGGTTAAGCCATAATCAGGGATTAAACAGACTCATTACACCATCCTAATAGAAGGATAATAGATGAGAATGTTTAAGTTGAGGAAAGCTCCTTAACTTAATCCATGATTAGGGATTAAACTCATGACAAAACAAGCTTTTGGTTAAGTGGATTTTATTTAATGATATGATGATGAAGTGAATTTTATGATTTGTAAGACAACTTGAGGGGGACTTGTCCATTAACACTTGGGTTAGTCCTTCTTAACCAATTAAGGAAGAATTAGAACCCTAATGCAAGGCCCAAGTTACAAGCTTGAGGTCTTGGTGATTATTAGATGGATTGATTAAAGGATTTAAACACATTAAGGGTTCAACACTTAGGATTAAAGTTATACACTCCATCCTAATAGAAGGATGCAGGCATAAGCTTAATCACAAAGCCTTAAAGCCTTTAGGGTTTAGTCCTGGATTATGAGGTGAGAAGAGAAGACTCAAAGATGACACAAAGGTAAAAGCTAAGTGGGGGACTAATCAATATTCACATGCTCGGATGGTCCTAGGTTAGTGAGGCTCACTATCCTAAAGGAGGAGAAAAAAATAAGAAGAGAAAAAGAAGCACCAAGGTGTCCTAAGCACACCTTAAATCGAGAATGAATAAGAGAAGAAGATGAGGAAAATGAATTAAGATGAATAAGAAATAAGATAAGAAGAAAGAATGCAATATGGAGATGAATAAGAATGGAGAGATGAAAATGCGATATGAAGATGAATAAGAATGGAGAGATGAAAATGCGATATGAAGATGAATAAGAATGGAGAGATGAAAATGCGATATGAAGATGAATAAGAATGGAGAGATGAAAATGCGATATGAAGATGAATAAGAATGGAGAGATGAAAATGCGATATGAAGTAATGCACAAACAGAGCCTACACCAGTAGGACTTCCAGATGCAACAACATGCAGTAATTAAAATCGGGCCACAGTGGTACCTAACGGAGAAGGTCCGTTGCCTCTTCAATATGTACAAGAGAAACTCAGGAAATAATATCAAGTCCAGAACAGATTTATAAGTCAAGCGCAATTGTCAAATATCAGGGCATCAGACCAAAGTCAAGTGCAAGCATTTGTCATCCAGAATTAAAGCCGAGAATCAGTCCGCGCAAAACCGAAGTCTAAGTTCAATTGGTGTCCAGAAATCTCGACAGTCCAAACAAGATTATGAACACAATTAGTCCTAAGGCCCTCATCAAGTAGCATGCTCCATCATTAAAATCAAGTAAGAATCCTACAAAACTTTAAACACAAACTAAAACCAAGGTTAGACACAATCCTAAATAATTAATCGAAATTAAAGTCCAAAATAAATTGAAATTAAATAACAAAGCTCACAAAGTTATATTAACATTCTATTAAAAAAAAGTTCTAACACTTCTAAAAACATTAAAACTTCAAATAGCAAATCAACTAATTGAAAATCAAATAAAATTCTATTTAATTAAACTAAATTAAATGAAGAAATTAAAATCTAAACTAAAACTTAATATTAATGAAATTCTAACTAATTAACTATTAATAAAGGACAACAATTAAAACTCTAACCACAATCTAATAAACTTCTAATAAACTTCTAAACTTAACTCATGCTGGGAAAAAAAATCTGATTAAAAATAATGGACAATACTTAACAAAATAAAAGAGACAGGGGGTGTTGATCTGGGCTGATGGTGCTGTTTTCTCTCCTCTTTTCCTTTGGGATCAGCAAGTTATATTTAAAGCTAGGTCAACTCAAGCTTCTTAATGGGCCTTCACATGCCATGGAATGAATTTTAGTGGTCTTGGATCAAATATTGTTTTTTTGTTTAAGAAATTAAATCTTGGATGGAGATTGAATTTAATTGTGTTGTAATAACAATAATATAAAAAAGGATAATGGGCTATTGGACTAACAAATAAAATAAAATAAGATGGATTTGGTTTATGAAACAAAATGGATAGGAAAAAATAGTTTATTGACAAATGGAATTTGGATTGGAATTAATTTTGAAAATGGCTTTGAAATATGTTTTTGGAACGAATTGGAAAAAATGGTTGTGGAATTGAAATTAGATATAGATAATCGAAAAGTGAATTGAAATACGAACAAAAATGATTCGACCATTCGAAACGCATTTACAAGTGACAAGTGGATATGAGAAAAAGACATTGGATAGAAATAAAAATGGGATGATGGATAGGAGATGAATATAGGAAAGAACAAAGGTTAGAAATATGGACGATGAATGAAACTCGAAATAAACTTGAACGAACTCCACCAACATTTTTCACTGATTGAGTTTGATCCAACAACCGCACTAGAACTTCTACTAACAATTCTGATAAAAATGTGAAGCAAAATGCCACCAAACAATTCTCTGAACTAATCAACCATCTGAATCCGTGGCCAAATAAGTCTTGAATCAATTCAAATCTTTCACAATCAATCACTTGGAAGATAAATCCACAAATGAACAACTAAACAAATAAGATGGCCCAAAGCTTCTCGTGAACCACAACTTGACAACCTAGCGAATTCAACACACCACAACTTGACTTTGAATGCTCATTTCCTGAGAAATAGCCCAGATAACTTGCACTTGAAGAAATCCCCTCATGAATCGATGAAGAGGAAATTATCCTGATGATGGACCAGATGAATAAGTGAACAGTCTTCTGACGTGAAATCCTTGAACAACACTTAACTAGGGAAATAAACCCTAATTGAGTGACAATAGCATAAGAAAACAATGTCATTGATGGCTGCATAGCCAAGGACTTTGAATTCTTCTGATGATCCGCAAATAAAGCGTGAGACCCTAATTCCTCAGATGACCATGATCCCATGTCTCAGGAGCCTATGCAAATGATGTGCAAAATGCGTATGAATGCAAACCGAAAAGCCAGAAAACCAGAGGGCAAATTTGGGGTGTCTACACTCCCCTGAAGTTTAGATGGTTCATCCTGTCCTACAAAAGTAACCAGGTTCTAAGGGATCTCAATATCATTGATCCTTCACAAGGGTGGTTGTTCAGTAGGCAACTTACTTGCCAACCAAAACCCTCCAAGTTTAGAATCTCAATGAGTGTAGTATCGAGTATCAACCAACTTCAGTCTGCACCAAAGCCGGTTATCTCACTACTTTTCTAAAGGCCAAGATGGGATAACTAGGGTTCTAAAAGTTAGTTAGTGCATTGACAACATATGGCAGCCTCATATTATCCTCAACTTGACTTAAGGAACATAAGCACCAACCAAGAAGTCACACTAACTATGGCCACCAGATCAACCATATCGGTATACGCCGTACAGTTTCCTTGGTCTATTGCCATTTACCTAAGGTACACTAGATCCGGGTTAGGATCTTTCACACATAAGAGCCCAACAAGTAAGTATAAAGCAAACAAGGCAAACAATTTTAAAGTGATCTAATACCTAAGGGTACCCCTCTTTAATATTAAATCCCCAGCAGAGTCGCCAGTTCTGTAACACGGTGGGAGAACTGACTTTAGTTATGTTGCGGATAGCAAGAGTCGCCACCGACTTTTATTTTATTCAAAAGGAAAGGGCATAAAAGAACAAGAAAGACCTTAAAAGATTTTTGGGTTCGGGGGGTAGGTTATGTAAAGGGAAGGTGTTAGCACCCTTTACATCCATGGTTATCCATGGGCTCTTAGTTACTTAGCTCACTTTAAAATGTTTTGGGAAGTGTAGTGTGTGATTAAAAATTTTCTTAAGTACTTTATAATGATCCATGTACGGATATATATAAAGACTTTGTTTTGAAAATTTGTTTGAAAATGTAAAGTGTTTTGAAATTTTTTGGAAAGTGAGCAAGTACATAAGAGGAACCTACCCTAAGTTAAGTCTTTTCTGTTCTTAAATATCCTTTAAATGGTAAGACTATCCCTATTATTAAGGAATAGGTAGTCATTACCTTGGATGTAAGGGACAAGTGAAGGGACATCTGTTATTTAGGCAACTGTGAGGTGTATAAGCAATTCGAAGGGACTTATCATCTTTATTCGAAAGGGACAAGATCATTACGAAGGCAACATTCAAAGGGACTTGATCTTTTTATCTGTTTAAGGGACTAGATGATATAAGATGAGGGACTTTGCTTTATACACCCTACTTGATCTTTTGTTTAGGCAACTTGAGAGGTAACCCTTAGGAAGTGAGATGGCGATCCAGGATCGACTTACGTGTGTGAGTGTACAAGTTCAAATATTTATCTTTTAAGTTAATGATCTAAATTCAAATTTACATACAAACATGTTTTACACTCCCTATTTTACTAACCATAGCATTTAAAATTAAATATTAAAAATTACTACAACTATTACATAAGGGATACAATTACATTATAATAATTAAAAATAAATAAACAAATAAATAATAATAAATAATTGGGTTAGTAACAATAATAATAATAAAAAATCATATAATATATAAATAAATGGGGTTAGTAATAATAAAAATGAATAAGAATAAAGAATTAGCATAATAATGAATAAATTAAAAGTTCAATTTTTAATAAATAATTATTTTTTTAAGATTTTAAGAAAAAGAATAAGCAATTCACACTATATACTAATTATTATAAAAATTTAAATTTATATACATGTTAAAAAATAATGGTTAATTATAATTAAATAGACATATTATAAAAATAAATTATATTAATAAGATCAAATTAGGAGTTTTTAATTGTTTTAAACATAATCTAAAATTATTTACATGATTTATATAAAACTATGAATAATGATAATATAAACAATTAATAAAAATAAAGAAACATAATTAACATTTATATAAAATAATTAGGATTTTAGAAAAATATTATTAGGGTTAATCATATTAAATTAGGGTTTATGAAAATATTAGGGTTAACATAACTATTTTAGGGTTTATGATTATTTTAGAAAATACAAATAAGGTTTTATTTATTAATTTACAACAAAAATAACAAATTCAATTATTTACAAATTATATATTTAACAATATAAGCATACAAGTTAATTTCTAAACATATATGATTTTACTATATTATTTTTTATTATAAACTATTTTAATTAACATTAAAGAAAATAAAAGAAATAGAAAAAACAATTAAAACAAAATAGTAAAACTTACCTGCTGGAGCCTAGGGTCGAACCCAGGTCTCCCAGCCTATTCCATTGACCATCAACCAGCTGAGCTACGCATGTTGCGTGTACATGAATCAACCTCCAGCAATAATATATTAAACCTGATAATTACATGAAATTTTGAACAAAAAAGAACCTGACCAAGGAATCGAACCCTGACCCTCTACCATCACACACCAACGTCAAAATCAACTGAGCCACGCACTCACTTTGAAACATAAACAGAAACAAATACATAATATTTTAAACCAATTTTTTGAATTAATTTTTCGCGCCACTGGTCTTCATCTTCAACCTTGGTACCTGCGAATTTTGTTGCAAAATTTCCTATGAACTTTCCTGCGAATCTCATAACACATGGAACCTGCGAATTTCAAACACCACCAAAACAGTACAATTTTTACTAATTGATTAGTGAAACATGATCCTCACAGTTTATACAATCACACCACGTCCTTTAAATTCATTTAAATTTAGTGAATCATAAAATTCCAATTTCGAAGGTGAAACCCTAACTATGGCACTTCATGGTTCTTGCACTTAAAATGAAATTAAAGTTACTAGAAACAATCCACATACAATCACAAACAAGAATCAAGGATCAAAATCATGTTAGAATGCTTATATGAATAAAATCAAAAAACTCCATATTCAAGATGAACATGAATTCGGTTCATGATGTTTAGCATGTTTTTTATGCTTTTAATGATTGGAATGAGTTCAGTGATGTCCATAGAACATGTATCAACCTTCAGATTGTCTTGAAAGGGCTTGATGAATGGAATCCGAATTTGAGTTTTTGGTGAGTTTTGAAAAATTGGAAACTTACTCTTGAGGCAGCAATTTCGTGTCCTATGCATTGTGATGTGTTTAGGTACTTATAGTAAATGAAATTAGGTCAAAAAATTGAATGGTTGTTTGGACTTTTTGGATTCAAAAGATTGAAAAAGATCATGGCTTGAATTTCATATATTCTTGAATGTATCCTTTCTATCTTAAGACAATCACCATCAATTGCATATCAATCTGATCCAATTCATGTTTATGACTTTCTAGAATCAAAATATATTTTAAATCTTCATATTTTATATTTTATTTGAATTTAAAATGATTTTTAATATAAAAAATCATAATAAATAAAATAAATAAAATAAAATTATGAAAATATTAAATAAATTTCGTGCATGATGTCATGGAACACCTTGGGTCACAAAAAGTTCAGCCCATTTGAAGAATTATGGTTTTAAGACCCTATTTTCTTCATAAACCACCCAAAAATTTCCCAACTTTGCAAGGGCACAAATCCTTCAATTTTAATTCTATGAGGGTGTTCTTGGAAATTTTGGAAAGCTTAAAGAGTCCTCTAACCAACCCCATTGGTTTCATGTCCATATCTTTTACCATTCTCAAGTTATGCCCTTTTGAAGTTGTTGACTTTTTGTTGACTTTCAAAAGGACCCATAATGTCTTAGCTCATACCTTCCAAATGAAGCATTTTTGGGCTTGGCTTGTGAGACACAAAGTTGTAGAGAATTCAATTTCCTTCCAAATGAGCTTTGGATGGAAAAAATTTGATGAAGCATGTGAAAGTTATGGCTAGTCAAAGTTCAGTTGACTTTTCCTGAGGAAACCCTAATTTAGAAACTCCTGATTCTTGATGATCTGAAATCTCCTTGATGAATCATGATAAACCCTTGATAAAATGATGAATTTTACTTCATATACTTGATGTTGGAAAAAAATCATGAAGTTTGACTTAGGTTTGACCACAGTTGACCTCAGTTTGACTTTTTAACTACTTTGACTGATTTTGACTTATCTGATCATCTGACTGAGCAAACCTTTGAGAAAAGTTCTGAAACTTGTCATGGGGGTTCTTAAACACATATAAGATATTATGAAGCTCACTTGAAGTTTGGGAAATTCATTTAGCCTGATTAAAGTTAAAACCCTAGTTTTGGATGCACTGCTTAGGAGGATGCATTGTCTGAGGGAATTGTCAAATCTTCTGACTAATTGTGAACTTTGTGAACCTTGTGAACCTCATAAGATGTCTTGTGAACCTTGTGAACCTCATGAGAGGTCTTGTGAACCTCATGAGAGGTCTTTTGAACCTTGTGAACCTCATGAGAGGTCTTATGAACCTTGTGAACCTTGTGAATCTCTTAGCACACAAAGTCTTGTTTTGTGAGGGAAAATTTTGGGGTGCAACACCATATGAAGCTTAACCCAAGAAGTCTTCAACTTTACCATGAGATTGTAACACTTGAAAAAAAATGCCATGCTTGAATTAAATTCATGAATCAAAAACCAATTTCAAATCTCCCTTGAATTATTTGTTGAAAACAAATTTGGAGTGAATTCTTGAGAAATTTAAACCAATCTTGTTTATCAATGTGAACATGGGCTTTGGATTGTAAACTTGTGCCTTTCATCTTTGAACAAAACAAATGCCCATTTTTATCATATTTCAAACTTGAACAATCCATATGAGACCTCCATTTTTTTGTACCATTCTAAATCTTGAGAAACCACACCATAACGAATCTTGACGTGCTTGGATAACAAGAATATGGACACCCACAAACGAAATTTGCAAAGTCTTGGATTATGAAACCAGACATCATGACTACTCTGTGTTTTGATTCCATCACACTTTATCTAATGGACTACGCAACCATAGAGCCTCCTTGTGATACTGACCCTACAAATAGAAAGAGAAAACTAAAATCCACCTATTCTTTTTTTATTTTTCTTAATAAAGGTTAGACAAAAATAAAACGCAAGTAGGACAAATTTGGGGTATGACATAACTGATGATTGAATAGGGGCAGCTGTAACACCCCAAATTTGCCCTCTTCATTTTAAGCATCATATCATATTCATCATACTCATATCATTTCCTCAACATCATATCATGGAAAGATGAAGCATAACATCCCTCATGTCCTAGCATCAAGCATATGGTCATCTGTGGAGGTCCTTGAAGCATTTCAAGCCATGACAAGGGTCCCAATGAGTTTGTACAAGTCTTATGGTGAGTCTACACTCCATTTACAAGTTCAAGTCCCTTGGAAAAAGCTCAGAAGATTGCATGATCATCAGAGATCTCAGGATAAGGCAAAGCTCATATACAAGGCACCCAAATTAGGGTTTGAGATTCAAGCACCATAATCTCACAACTTTGGCCATTTATTGTGGGCCAAGTCTTCTATATGTTAAGAGGATCCCATGTGTCAAATTTCATGATAAAATTCCATGTGGAAGTCAGTCAGTGCCTCAGTTGCTTGCAGATGAAGGAAAAAGTTAACAGAGCCCATAAAAAGTCAACTGTGCAATTTCAAGGGGTCTAACCAAAATTTTTTGGCCAAGAGGGGTCCTTACAATGTTATAAGAGTTTTGTAATGCCTAAAGTTCAAGAATCATGGAGATTTGAAGGGTTTTGCAAAAATGGTACAAAGTTGGTTTATGGAATTTTCCAAATTTGGCAACTTTTGCCCTAATTTTCAAATGGCCTTAACATGATAAAAAATTCTTCAAATGGACCAAAGTCAAACATGAAAGTTGAAGAGTAAGGGCTCCCATTTTCAAAAAGTACAAGTACATTTTCATAGGGTTTGTGGATCTCCCTAGGGCTTCTTCGAAAATTTCACCATCCTAGGGCAAAAATCAACTTTTCAAAAAGCCACCAAGTGCAAAAGGGCTCAAACTTGAATTATGTGACTTGGTACAGGCCCAATCTTGTTTCCAACTTAATATGCATTGCATTTGAAGCATTTTTCTCAAAAGAAATGGTCATTTTCGTGCCAAACAAGAAAGTCACTTAAAAAATGCAAATTTGGCAAAAGTCATGAAACAAGTGTGATACTTGAATCTAAGGGCCAGGAATGACTGGATTTGAATCAAGGGTGGAAAATGAAAGCCACATGTGCTGAGAGGCCCAAAGGAGCATGAGCATAGCATGCTTATCTCACCAAGTGCAAATTATGCAAAATCACTAAAAACTCATGACTCATTCGTGCATTCTTTTTCACACTTTCAGCATTGCTTTGTGAGGTGATAACAAGCACAATTAGGGTTTAGCAAATCTCAGATCTCTCTCATTCTCTCATTCTCAACTTTCTTGCAACTTTGCAGTTTCTCTCTTTTCTCTTGATTCAAGCAAGTAAACTCCAAACCAATTGTGGATCTGTGATCTAGACAAGCTTAGGATCCTTAAGCATACACTCATTGAAGCTTATCCTCAAGTTTGGTCAGCTTACCATTTCAAGGCAACTTGCTTTGAAACCTCAGATCCAGGTTGTTTCAAGACCTTAGATGCATTTATTTTGCATCTAAGGAGTAAGAGGAGTGATTTTCACGCATTGGTTGGTTTTCTAGCTCACTGAATCAAGCTCTTCACCTCAGGTATGGCATGGAATCTCATGATCTAAAAATGGAATTGAATTGTTGCTTTGTGTTCCTTGATGTTTGCTGGTCATGCTGCACTTTGTAGAATTGAATTTGGTGCATTGTAGTGAAATATATATGCATTTTAGTTTTGAAGGTCAATGATGTTTTTCTTCGATCCGCCCAATCCTTTGATTTTTAGCTGTTTTTGAGGTCATATTTGGTTTCAGTGGTGTCTAATTAGTTGATCTGGGTTATTTGTTTGCTTTTATTGGTTGATTTTTGGTCCTGGTTTGGTTTCCGGTGCCGGAGCCCTAGCTCCGGTCACCGGAAAGTTGTTCAAGTTCAGCTAGGGTTTGCTGCGAGGAAGACAAAGTTGCAGCCCTTGGATCTTCAATCCAAGCATCCACGGCGCGCCACGTAGCCCTAACTCACATTTCCGTCTCATGTTATATTTTTGTTTTCATTTTAATTCGTTGTGTTTGTCCACCCACAGCAACAACCGTGCGCCAGCCAACCACTGCGCAGCTTGATGCCACCTCATTTAATGAGGTTCTCCCTCACAGCTACATGATTCATCCAGCGTCCATCCTTTTTCCAGTTTTTCCTTATTAATTCCACTTAATTTCCACCACAATAAACATGTACCAGCGCAGATCCTGGGCCTTGGTGCGTGCTATTCGCGCCCCCAACATTCTCAGCCCAACAAATTCAACATAAAACTCTTACTAATCACACCCCTTCCATTCTATTTCATTTTAATTTCTTTTCCAATTTAATTTCTTTTTATTCAGTTAGCTTTCATTTTTATAAAATAGTTATAATCATCCAAAAAATCCCAAAACAATCATGTGTGTTATTTTATGTCTCTATTATTTTATCATATTTTTATTTTATTTTTTTCCTTTTTCCACGTGTCTGAATTAATTCCTCATTGCACCTAGCTCCTTTTTAAGTCTTCTTTGACCACTCTTCCTTGTTTAATTTCCATAGACTTCAATATTTTGAGTTTTGATCCCATTATTTTTGCTTTGATTTCTTAAGACCTTGTACTTTTCATGTGATTTTTCTCTGGATTTTTAGAAACTTATTTCTTGAGTCTTGGTCTTGTAACTTGTGATGTAAGTTTGTAACCCTCACTTGTGTTCTTGCCTCCATTAAACCTAGTTTGCTTCTGAATCTTTTCAAATCCTTTTGGCTAGTTGATATAACATGTTTGAAGATAATTTGGTTTCAATTGTGGATTTTTTAGGTGATTGGTTGATTTGTTTTGAATTTTTGTTTTAACCTTGTCCCATTCTGCTTCCTTTGAACCTTTAGGTCTCATTCAAGCCTAGAAGGGCACTTGTGCCCACTTTTTCTTCTCATTTGGGGTTCCTTTGGGGTATGGGTACCTTCCTGGTCCTAGTATAGGGTTTGTGTCTTCTGAATTTTTGTGTTTGCTTCTTCTTTAAGTCATTTGCTTCTTTAAGTGCTTTCACTTCATCTTATTGTTTCTTTTGCTTCCATTTTGGTATTGTTTGGTCTTGTACCTCTCTTCTCTTCATCTTGTTGGTTTCTTAAGCCATTCTTCATCTTGTTTTGGGTTCTGGTTGTGAGTTTTGAGTCCATATGTTATGCATTTTGCTTTGCATATTTCATAAGTGTGCATTTGTTTCCATATGTGTTTCATGTTGCATCTTTAGCTTGCATCCTTCTTCTCCTCACTTCTTTGAGTTGCATTTGCATTGTGCATATGTTCATACCATTTCACTTCTGATTGTGTGATGTTAGCATGTTATCTTGCTCATTGTGTTTCACTTATATGCATACTAACCTTGCAGGGGCTATGGTAAGGGTGAGGTGTGGGAATTGAGTTCCACATCTCCAAATCTCATCTTCTCCTCTTATGTTTATGTGCACTAACTCTTTGTTGTTGGGCTTAGGCCTTTCTCACCCCTTCTTCTAGCTTCTTCTCTTCTTCTTTCCTTCTTCATTAAGGTAGAAACCTCACTAACCCTTAGGACATCCATGCATGTTAAGACTTAGGATTATTTTAGTCTCCCTTTAGAATTTTTCCTTTGTGATCCTTTTGGTTCTTCTTCTCTTCTCATCTCATAACTCTAAAAAACACCTTAATAATGTTTGAAGTGATGTTTTGGTCCATAGCCTTATCCCATGAGGTATGCTTGTAGTCTTCCCATCTTGGGATAGTACAAGTTTACCTTGTGATGCACAAGTCTGATCAAGGTATCTTCTTCATAAAAGAAAAGCCTAAAAAACACTTCTTCATCTGTAAATAATCAAAACACTTAATAAGTAAACAAGTTAGTGAGCCTAAGCCCTAATCTTTGGGTTCAAGTTTTGGGGGTCTTCTCCTTACTTGAGGGTGCTTGTTCTATTATTCCATCTTGGAATGTAGTGACAAGTGCACATTCCATGGAAAAGAGCTTGAGTTCACTTCCTTGTGACACACTGTAACACGGTGGGAGAACTGACTTTAGTTAAATGTTGCGGATAGCAAGAGTCGCCACCGACTTTTAATTTATCCAAAAGGAAAGGGCATAAAAGAACAGGAAAGACCTTAAAAGATTTTTGGGTTCGGGGGGTAGGTTATGTAAAGGGAAAGTGTTAGCACCCTTTACATCCATGGTTATCCATGGGCTCTTAGTTACTTAGCTCACTTTAAACTGTTTTGAGAAGTGTTGTGTGTGATGAAAAAATTTCTTAAGTACTTTATAATGATCCTTGTACGGATATATATAAAGACTTTGTTTTGAAAATTTGTTTGAAAATGTGAAGTGTTTTTGAAGTGTTTTTGAATGAGCGAGCAAGTACATAAGAGGAACCTACCCTAAGTTAAATCTTTACTGTTCTTAAATGTTCTTTCAATGGTAAGATTATCCCTATTATTAAGGAATAGGTAGTCATTACCTTGGATGTTATAAGGGACATGTGAAGGGTCATCTGTGATTAGGCAATTGTAAGGTGTACTTAGCAATTCGAAGGGACTTATCATCTTTTATTCGAAAGGGACAAGATCATTTACGAAGGCAACCATGAAGGGACTTGATCTTATAATTCTTTAAAGGGACTAGATGATATTAATAAGAGAAGGGACTTTGCTTTATACACCTTACTTGACCTTTTATTTAGGCAACATGAGAGGTAACCCTTAAGAAGTGAGATGGCGATCCAGGATCGACTTACGTGTGTGCGTGTACAAATTTTAAATATTTATCTTATAATTAATGATCTAAATTCAATTTTAAACACAAACATGTTTTCACTCCATATTTTACTAACCATAGCAATCTAAATAAATAACAATAATAATACCACAATTATTACATAGCCTGTACAGTTACATTATAATAAAATAATTTAAATAAATAAGCATATAATAAATAAATAAATAAGTAAAAGGTTAGTAACAATAAAAATAAATATAAGAGAAAAAAAGTGGTTAGTATAATAATATAGAAAACAAATTAGAAGTTCAAATTTAAATAAATAATCATTTTTTTAAGAATTTTAAGAAGAGAAATAAATAATAATAATTATATGTACTAATAAACATGATTAATAATTTAATAATTATATATACATATTAGAAATATTTATTAATTATAATTAAACAAACATAATGAAAATAAGAAATTAAAATCATAAAAGAAAATTAGGGTTTTTGAATTATTTAGAAAAATAAATTAGGGTTTATAATATAATTAGGGTTTTAAAATAAATTAGGGTTCATAAAGAAAATAATTAGGTTTTATATAAAATATTAGAATTTTTAATATCAATTTAATTATTAAACAATATATACATATATTTAATTCAAACAAATAAGAAATTAACTTTAGAAAATATTTTTTTAGAATTTTTTAGAACATATAAACATTAACCTAGAATTATTTACATATTAAACATAATTATATATTTTTTATAATAATTAACCAAAAAGATTTGAATAAACAAATTAAGAACAAAAAATTGCAACTTACCTGGGGCTGGGATTTGAACCCAGGCCCTAGGCTTCACACATCCTGGACCAGCCCCCCTTCCACTGGGCTGCGCATGCGCTGGTGATATTGAATGAGCAACAATGCCTTTTGTTTTCTAACCTGCAAAAATCATGAAAAAACAAAACAACACAAAATGGCCTGGGGGGAATCGAACCCAGGACCATTCGTTCACATGCAAACACACTAACCAGCTGAGCCACATGGGGTGCATACAACATTGGATCAACAACAAATTCTTTTATTTTAAAACAACTTTCTAAATTGAATTTTGGCGCCAGACTTCATCTTCCTCATTCAAATTACCTGCGAATTTTCCTTTGAATATCCCTGCGAATTTTCCTGCAAGTTTTAAAACCAGAATCCTATATTTTTCAAACACCAAGCAAATCATAATATCAATTCAAATTCGAAGCCCAGATCAATTATAAGAGTCTCATAGGTCACAGCCATGTTCTTAGATTTCATTTAGAGGCCCTAAATGCTAGGTTCCCGAATTGGAGCTTCAAACCCTAGTAATGGTGGATTTCGATACAGTCCATAAGAATTGAATTAAATCATCCAGAAAGTTTCTAAACATCACAACAAACACAAATCCATAGTTAGTTTTCATTATTAATACACAAATCATTCAAATCGAAAAAAAATTAAACATGAACAAGATGCATTCGGATTGTGTGTATGAGCATGGATTGGATGCGTTTAAGAGTTGGTTTCGACTCCATGAAGCTCAAGGAACCTTCTTGTGTCTTTAAAATACCTTAAAAACTCTTGTAATAGGGAAACCGAAAATTGAATTTGGATGGTTTTTGTGAAGTTTGAAAAGGATGTGAGAGGCTGCAAAAATTCGTGTTTTAGGCTGCTAAAGGTTCTATGTATATATGTGAATGAGATTAGGTCAAGAAAAGTTACATCTCTTTGGACTTTTTGGATGATTGAAGATTGAAAAAGATTTGTCATAAAATTTGATTTTTCTTTGATCCAACATTTCTATTTTGGGATAATCTTCATAACTCTTGTATCAATTAGATCCAAATGACTTTTATGACTTTCTAGAAACAAAATAATTTTAAATCTTCACTATTTCATATTTAATTTGAATTTAAAATGATTTTTAATATAAAAAATCATAATAAATAAAAATTAAATGAATAAAATTATGAAAATATTAAATAAATTTCGTGCATGATGTCATGGAACACATTGGGTCACAAAAAAGTCAGCCCATTTGAAGAATTATGGTTTTAAGATCCCATTTACTTCATAAACCACTCAAAATTTCCCAACTTTGCAAGGGCACAAATCCTTCAATTTTAATGCTATGAGGGTGTTATTGGACATTTTGGAAAGCTTAAAGAGTCCTCTAACCAACCTCATTGGTCTCATGTCCATATCGTTTACCATTCTCAAGTTATGCTCTTTGGAAGTTGTTGACTTTTTGTTGACTTTTAAAAGGACCTATAATGTCTTAGCTCATACCTTCCAAATGAAGCATTTTTGGGCTTGGCTTGTGAGACACAAAGTTGTAGAGAATTCAATTTCCTTAAAAATTAGCTTTGGATGGAAATTTTTTGATGAAGCATGTGAAAGTTATGGCTGGTCAAAGTTCAGTTGACTATTCCTGTGAAAACCCTAATTTAGAAACTCCTGATTCTTGATGATCTGAAATCTCTTTGGTGAATCATGATCAAACCTTGATCAAATGATGAATTTTACTTCATATGCTAGATGTTGGCAAAAAATCATGAAGTTTGACTTTGGTTTGACCACAGTTGACCTCAGTTTGACTTTTTAACTGCTTTGATTGATTTTAACCTATCTGATCATCTGACTGAGCAAATCTTTTGGGAAAGTCTTGAAACTTGACATGGGGATTCTTGAACACATATAGGATGCTATGATGCTCATTTGAAGTCTTTGAAATCCATTTAGCTTGATCAAAGTCAAAACCCTAGTTTAGGATGCATTGCTTAGGAGGATGCATTGTCTGAGGGAATTGTCAAACTTTCTGACTAATTGTGAATCTTGTGAACCTTGTGAACCTCATGAGATGTCTTGTGAACCTTGTGAGCCTCTTAGTACACAATGACTTGTCTTTTGGAGGGAAAATTTTGGGGTGCAACTGCTGCCCCTGTTCAATTTTCTGAAACCTGAGGGGTTAGATTGGTATATGTGCCATTCGTGACCTGGAAGGTTGAAGGGGATTGAACACAAAAGCCCAAAAATTTGCACTCACCGGTGCGTAAAATAACACTGATGATTAGTTGTATATGCTTGAGTGGGCTTGGAGATGCCACTTGGATGAACTGGATATGGGCTTAGAGATGCCATCTAAAATATCAGGATGTGATGATGTATTTATGTTGATACTGGATATCAGTACTAGGTCTTCGTATAGGCCGTCTCTGAATCATTTATGCAACATGATTTTAATTGTTGAGTGGACCAGTAGAAATAAATCTTGTGATGATCATCTCTTCTGGAGGTATCTTGGATTAGGGAATGGATCTTTGTACAAACCGTTTGCCTACTCTCCAAGGTCAAAAGAACGTCAGGATTAGTTCTTCTGAAAAATATCTTGAACCAGGGAATGGATCTTTTTATAGACCGTTTGCCTGCTATTCAAGGGACAAAAGAACGTCAGGATTTGTTCTTCTGAATAATGTCTTGAACTAGGGAATGGATCTTTTTACAGATCGTTTGCCTGCTATTCAAGGGCCAAAAGAACGTCAGGATTTGTTCTTCTGAATAATGTCTTGAACCAGGGAATGGATCTTTTTACAGACCGTTTGCCTGCTATTCAAGGGCCAAAAGAACGTCAGGATTTGTTCTTCTGAATAATGTCTTGAACCAGGGAATGGATCTTTTTACAGACCGTTTGCCTGCTATTCAAGGGCCAAAAGAACGTCAGGATTTGTTCTTCTGAATAATGTCTTGAACCAGGGAATGGATCTTTTTACAGACCGTTTGCCTGCTATTCAAGGGCCAAAAGAACGTCAGGATTTGTTCTTCTGAATAATGTCTTGAACCAGGGAATGGATCTTTTTACAGACCATTTGCCTGTTATTCAAGGGCCAAAAGAACGTCAGGATTTGTTCTTCTGAATAATTTCTTGAACCAGGGAATGGATCTTTTTACAGACCGTTTGCCTGCTATTCAAGGGCCGAAAGAACTTCAGGATTTGTTCTTCTGAATAATGTCTTGAACCAGGGAATGGATCTTTTTACAGACCATTTGCCTGCTATTCAAGGACAGCTTGAACAAATGTATGGATCATTTCTGACCCGTTGTAAGTTGTTGATATTGTTTTACCTGCATGTAACCATCCTGCAAGGAAAAGGTTAGTTTATGCAATAGGTATGCATGCATAGTATGATGCACCTAAGTAAATGTATTATGTATTTATGGATATGTATGTTATGGTATGATGTAAATGATATATGTATGAATCATGCAGCCTGAAGCGTCTGAATATCTTCGTAAAACAACTATTGGCCAGGGAAAATAAATCCCGATTCGTTGCTGGAGAATATGAGGAACTCGTTCCCGTCTCGTTTGATAATATAGTATTCATAACCTCCCATCTTCGTAGTATAGTATTCATAACTTTCCGACTTCGTTCGTCGTACTTCCATTGAAGGAATAAATTCCTGAGTATCCTGACTGAGGATAAAAGAGATGGACATAAATTCAAGGGGAGATGTAACTAGAAGTATCTATGATGATAGATTTGCCCTACTGGGGATTTGTAGTTGTCTTGTGGATGAACCGGCAAAGCTTCGTTGAATTCCTTCCCTTGTTCGTCCTTAGTAAATACTATTACTGCATTTTTCATGCATTTCTGGTAAACATCAATCATATTAAGCATTTTATGCATTTCTGGTAAACATCAATCATATTCAAAAGCATACATACATTCAAACACAACCAATGGACGTTTCGCTTATGTAAATAGGGTAAAAGTAAATCTGGATTCAAAGATGAAATTTTATTTATATCACAAAGTGGCCCATACATAGGCAAGTTTGTACAAGGAGACAGAAATCCTAGTAAGAGGAATTCGTCATAAAAACAAAGAAAATCAGCTATGTGGGAAATAATCCTATTGAGTTTCAATTCTACTATTGCCATTATCTTCAAGTATCTCATCTTCTGCTGTTGAGACGGAAACAATTGGATTGAGCTTTTATCTGTTCGAGCTTGAGTAAGTAGCATAACCGGTTGTAGTTTCATGGATGATCCAAACGAGACATAGTCATACGCTTTAATCCCTAACTTTTGCCTGGATTGCCTTTTCATGTTTTCAATCCACCGGGATACCCTTTTTTGCCCAAGCCGCCTTTTCAGGTTTTCGACTTGCCGGGTGTACATTTTTTTTTATATATATCCCTAATTTTTGCCCAAACCCTTTTGGTTCGCCGGGATGCCCTTATTTTTGCCTAGGCCAGTCAACCTAGCGGGTCTCTTTTTATGCGTAGTATTTTTTAACTATGTCTGCATTTACGGGCTGTGGGAAGTCTTCACCATCCATAGTAGTAAGCATCATGGCACCTCTTGAGAACACTGTTTTGACTACAAATGGTCCTTCATATGTAGGAGTCCACTTGCCCCTAGGATCACCCTATGGTAATATGATACGCTTGATTACCAAATCACCAGCCTGATATACTTTTGGTTTAACCTTCTTATTGAAAGCCTTGATCATCCGTTTCTGGTACATCTGACCATGACAAACAGATGCTAACCTCTTCTCATCAATCAAATTTATCTGGTCAAGTCGAGTCTGAATCCACTCATCTTCATCCAAGCCAGCATCCTTCATGATTCTTAAGGAGGGGATCTGAACTTCAATGGGCAAAACTGCTTCCATACCATAGACTAAGGAGAAAGGGGTTGCCCCTGTTGAAGTGTGTATTGTAGTACGATAACCATGAAGAGAAAATGGTAACATCTCATGCCAATCCTTATAAGTAACAGTCATCTTCTGTAGAATCTTCTTGATGTTCTTATTAGCAGCTTCTACTGCCCCATTCATCTTTGGACGATACGGAGAAGAGTTGTGATGCTTAATCTTGAACTGCGTGCAGAGATCAGTAATCATAGTGTTGTTCAGATTAGAGCCATTGTCAGTAATAATCCTTTCAGGGATGCCATACCTACATATGAGATTATTCCTAATGAATCGAGCCACAACATTCTTGGTAACAGATGCAAATGAAGCTGCCTCCACCCATTTTGTAAAGTAATCAATAGCAACCAGGATGAAACGATGCCCATTAGAAGCAGTAGGCTTGATCTCACCAATCATATCAATGCCCCACATGGCAAAAGGCCAAGGAGCAGTCAACACATTCAATGGTGATGGAGGTATATGTACTTTATCAGCATAGATTTGACACTTATGACATGTTCTGGAATGTTGATAGCAGTCAGCTTCCATGGTAGACCAATAGTAACCTGCTCTCAATATCTTCTTTGCCATAGTATGACCACTAGAATGAGTGCCAAAGATCCCATCATGCATGTCTTCCATAATTTTTGTTGCTTCCTTCTTATCCACACAACGAAGCAAAGTTGAATCATGATTGCGCTTGTACAAAATGCCATTACTCAAAAAGAACTTAGCAGAAAACCTCCTCAGAAACTTCTTATCTTTGACAGATGCCCCTTCAGGGAACTCCTGAACTTCAAGATATCTTTTCACTTCATAAAACCAAGGCTTCTCCTCTGTTTCTTCAGTGTCAATCTCATTGCAGTATGCAGGCTTCTCAAATCTATCAATAGTAATCTTGGGAGCTTCATCATCCCAGCTAATCTCAAACATGGATGCCATGGTGGCTAAGGCATCTGCCAACTGATTCTCTCTTCGTGGAATATGTCCAAAGGTAATCTCTTTGAAATGTGGGATTAAAGACAATACATACTCTCTGTAAGGAATGAGATTATCATGCTTGGTATCCCAATCTCCTTTGATCTGACTTACTACCAGGGCTGAATCTCCATACACGTCAAGGAACTGAATCTTCATATCAATGACAGCTTTGATACCCAGGATACATGCCTCATACTCAGCCATGTTATTGGTACAATAGAAACAAAGTCTGGCAGTAATCGGGGTATGACAACCTTCAGGGGAACTGATCACAACACCAACACCATTACCAAGTGTGTTAGAAGCTCCATCAAAAACCATAGTCCATCGGGATCCTTGTTCAGGTCCGTCATATTGTCCAGGTTCTTTGGTAATAATCATAATGTCTTCATCAGGGAACTCAAAACTCATTGACTGATAATCATCCACTGCTTGATGAGCCAAATGATCAGCTACAACACTTCCTTTAATGGCCTTCTGAGTAGTATATTGTATATCGTATTCTGTCAAGATCATTTGCCATCTTGTTATTCGTCCGGAGAGAGCAGGTTTCTCGAATATGTACTTGATTGGGTCCATCTTTGAAATCAACAAGGTAGTATGAGTCAACATATACTGTCTTAATCGGCGAGCAGCCCATGCCAAAGCGCAGCAAGTTTTCTCGAGCAGTGAGTATCTTGTTTCACAGTCGGTAAACTTTTTGCTAAGGTAGTATATTGCCTGCTCTTTTCGACCAGACTCGTCATGTTGCCCCAACACACACCCCATTGAGTTGTCTAACACTGTTAAGTACATGATCAAGGGTCTTCCATCAACTGGTGGCATCAAAATTGGAGGTTCTAGAATATATTTCTTGATTTCATCAAAGGCATTCTGGCACTCATCATTCCATTCCATTACCTGATCTTTCTTCAATAACTTGAAGATTGGCTCACAGGTAGCAGTTAATTGGGATATAAATCTTGCAATGTAATTCAATCGTCCCAAGAAACCTCTAACTTCCTTCTCAGTACGGGGAGCTAGCATCTCTTGTATAGCTTTCACTTTTGCAGGGTCTACCTCAATACCTTTTCAACTAACAATGAAACCCAAGAGTTTACCAGATCTAACTCCAAAAGTACACTTGTTTGGGTTCAATCTCAACTTGTATTTCTTCAGCCTTTCAAACAACTTATGCAGATGATCAAGATGATGCTCTTCATTCTGGAACCTAGCTATCATATCATCCACATATACCTCTATCTCATGATGAATCATATCATGAAACAAAGCCACCATAGCACGCTGATATGTTGCCCCGACATTCTTCAAACCAAAGGGCATCACTTTATAACAAAAAGTCCCCCATTGTGTAACAAATGTTGTCTTCTCCATATCTTCAGGAGCCATCTTGATTTGATTGTAACCAGAGAAACCATCCATAAAAGAGAATACCTTATGCTGAGCAGTGTTGTCTACCAGAACATCAATATGAGGAAGTGGAAAGTCATCTTTGGGGCTGGCCTTGTTCAAATCCCTGTAATCCACACACATACGTACCTTACTATCTTTCTTAGGTACCCCTACCACATTTGCAACCCACTGAGGATAAGAAGTCACAGCTAAGAACCCTGCATCAAATTGTTTCATCACCTCTGCTTTAATCTTCTCTGACATTTCAGGACGCATACGACGAACCTTCTGCTTCTTTGGACGACAATCTTCTTTTACCGGTAAACGGTGAACCACAATGTCTGTATCCAACCCTGGCATATCTTCATAGGACCAAGCAAAGATCTCCACATAATCATGTAACATCTGAATCAATCTGCTCTTGACACCATCCTCTAATTCAGCCCCTATCTTGACTTCTTTCTTGTTCTCTTCAGTTCCCAGATTCACAACTTCGACTGGCTCTTCGTGTGGCTGTATAGCTTTCTCTTCTTGTTGTAACAACCTAGCAAGCTCTACAGGTACTTCACAATCGTCCTCATTTCCCTCTTCAGCTTGATAGATCAGATTCTCGAAATTATAATTGGCAATAGTAGAACTGTTATCAACAGGATCCAGAGTGGATGAGGATCTGCATTTAGTGACGTGGGTGTGTGTAAGAACACATAGCTGATAAAGCAAAAATAAAATAAAAGAAAGACAAGGAACACAATATTTACGAAAACGAAACGTCCACTGATTTTTATTGAATGAAGTATGCAAATGAAATGACATCCCGAAACAAGCATACCATTGTGCCCCGGGTAAGGTACAAGGCTTAAGAGTTTAATTGTTCAAAAATTACAAACTTAAAAGTAACAACACAATAATAGTATTTACTCCTGACTAAAGGAGATAGAGATAACATCTTCAGCTTTCCAGTTATTGAGCCCATCACCCACAGTAGGAAAAATCCAAGCATCCAAGTTGTAATCTTCATCATAGTCACCCACAGCATTGATCTGATCTTTCATAATCCCTTGATTGGTGATACGAACAGCATGAGCACGACGAACAACCTTTTGGGACTCTGCAGTGAAACCCAAACCAAACTTGTCAGACTTGTAAGGAATGTCAGGAAGCTGACCCCAAATAGTACAACCACCTTCATCCACCACAGCCCTGGCATCCTTGAGGGAGGCCATTGTAGGAGGCACTCTGGTGACCACATGAACTTTCTTGACAACAGGAGGAGCTTCAAAATTAGGAACTACCCAAGGAACTACTTCAAACGTCTGGCACGGAGTTTCAACATATTCACCTTCCACTTAGAGATATTTATATGTGTTCACATGGCTAATCATATGTCCTTCCTCTCTGTAAACAGTGACAACCTTTCCCTCTACTGGATATCTCAGCTTCTGATGTAAGGTGGAGGTCACAGCGCCTGCCCCATGGATCCAGGGGCGTCCAAGCAAACAAGAATACGAAGGACGAATATCCATTACATAAAAGGTAGCATTGAAGACCTGGGAACCTACTTTGATTGGGAGATCTATTTCTCCGTGCACCACTCTTCTTGAACCATCAAAAGCCTTCACCACTATATTACTGGACCTCAACACAGCATCTTCAGGACTAAGCTTATTCAGAACTTCTTTGGGCAGCACATTCAGCGAAGAACCATTGTCTATTAACACATGTGACAGGGTAGTGCCCCTACACTCAATAGAGATATGTAGAGCCCTGTTATGATCCCTCTTGGCAGGAGTCAAATCAGCATCGGAGAAACCTAACCCATTATCATAGGTCAAGTGTGCAACACAATTTTCAAACTGATCTACAGAAATCTCATTTGGCACGTGAGCAGTCTTCAAAAATTTAATCAAGGCTTTAGCATGAGCCTCAGAACACAACAATAAAGACAACATGGAAATCTTGGAGGGAGTATGCCCCAATTGATCAACAACATCATAATCACTCTTGCGAATGATCTTTAGTATTTCTTCCACTTGCTTAGAAAGATCATCAGCAGTTGGTGCATCAGCTTGCACAGGTTCAATAACAGGACCTTTGCCCCGAGCATCATCAGTGGAGGTAGTAGTTGGAGTAACTGTATTCTTGGAGGTAGCCGGAGGAGAGAAAATTCTTCCACTTCTTGTAATCTTACTAGATCTAGCAATATTGTCAACATCAAGGTTTTCATCAACAACAGGTGTATCAGCTAAGGGTTCCTGCTTAACACCATGAATATAAACATCGGAACCATAATGCCAAGGCACAGCTTTATCAGAAGTATACGGAATAGGACCAGGAATGGTAATGATCATAGGAGCCACTCTAGCTTCAGCAACAGTCCTCACATGGCCTTCAGCAGTAATCTTAATTGGACCCTTATGAGTGATTTTGACAGGGCCCTTGGAAGTAATCCTCACTGACACTTTATCAACCATATCTACCTCTTCAACCTTCGCACCTTGAATTATATGTTCAACTATACTCTCTACAGAAGGTGTCCTCTCAAACAATATGGTGTAATTATTCATGAGGCGTTGAATACCGTCCTTCAACTTCCAGCAGCTATCCGGTTTGTAAGCACAATAGAAACTGTAGATGTTTAAGAATTGGCAGAATTTTTGACCAAACAAGAAATGTTAAATTCAGTTCAGAATGTCCTACCAGATGTTGGGACATTAGCAAACAGAGTATGTGAACTTGGTTCAGGATGTCCTACCAGATGTTGGGACATTGTATAAATGACTAAGTTCAGTTTTGTCAGGATGTCCCAACAGATGTTGAGACATCTCAGACCTGCTACCAGAATTAATTATTGATTAACAGATCAGAGATATTTAAGGAGAATTATCTGGAATTAATTAATTATGGATATAAAACAGAACAAGGCGCATCTGTAGGGAGTTTTTAAATTGAAGATTCAGATTAAAACAGAAGACCTAATGCACCTAGAATATAGGAGGTAACAAACCCTAAATTCAAGGTGACAGCTGCTGCACATTAGGGCTGGATCATTCTACAGAAAGCCCAAAATTCAGAACCTATTTAAACAACAGAATCTCATAGAATTGAGCACGAATTTCAGAAGACTAAATAGGGTGTCTAGTGTTTTAATAGCAGGCTGTTTTTATGTACCACTTTATGAGCTTTTAAGCAAAAGTGCATTTGTGACTTGATTGAAACTGTGAAGTAAGATCAAGCTGTTTTGTTTGAAGTGTGACTTCAATTTAATTAAACTTGTAAACATAATCACTGTGTGATTGAGGGGGAGTGAGTAGGGTACTCTTATCTAAGTGAGTCTTAGGTAGAAATTGCATTGGGTAAGTATTAAGTGATAGATTAAACAGGGTGGTTTAAGTCTTGAATTAATATTACTAATAGTGGATTTCCTCCTGGCTTGGTAGCCTCCAGATGTAGGTGTGGTTATACACTGAACTGGGTTAACAAACTTCTGTGTTGTTTATTTTTCTTGCTGTTTAAAGTTTTGGTTAAATTTGTCAAATGTCCTATTAAGTGTTGGAACATCTCTTAGGACATCTCATTACAGAATTTCAATTGGCATCAGAGCAGGCACCCTGCCTGTTTATACTGGGTGAGATCTAGGGAAAACAAATTCTGTAACATGGACAGAGACATAGGGTCAGTAAATAGACCACCTATACTGGATGGTTCTAATTATGACTACTGGAAGCCAAGAATGATTGCATTCTTAAAGTCACTTGACAACAGGGCATGGAGAGCAGTAATTGTTGGATGGAAACATCCTGTTAAAGACACCAAAGATGGATCAATAGTTCTGAAACCTGAAGAAGAATGGAGTAAAGAGGAAGAAGATTCAGAACTAGGCAACTCAAAAGCCCTAAATGCTTTATTCAATGGCATTGATAGAAATATTTTCAGACTGGTGCATCATTGTGAGCTGGCCAAAGATGTGTGGGATACCCTCAAGACAACTCATGAAGGAACATCAAAAGTTAAAATGTCAAGACTTCAACTTCTCACCACCAAGTTTGAAAACTTGAGAATGAAGGAAGATGAATCAATTCATGAGTTCTACATGAACATCTTGGATATAGCCAATACTTCTGAAGCCTTGGGAGAAAAGATGACTGATGAAAAGCTTGTAAGGAAGATTCTCAGATCTTTGCCAAAAAGATTTGACATGAAAGTCACAGCAATAGAAGAAGCTCAAGACATATGCTCCATGAAAGCTGAAGAACTCATTGGTTCCCTTCAAACTTTTGAAATGGGAATGAATGACACACATGCTAAAAAGAACAAAAGCATTGCCTTGGTTTCAAATGCAGATGAAGAAGAAGATGATGAACTAGCAAATGATAAAAGCTTCTCAGAAAATCTTGCATTGATTACAAAACAGTTCAAACAGATTCTCAGAGGTATGGAAGGTAAATCAAATTCCAGTGGAAGATTCACAAACTCTTCTGACAACAAGAGAACCTATGATGCTAACAGAAGATCAAATCTTGCTGAAAAGACCAGTCAAGAAAAAGGAATCAAGTGCCATGAATGTGAAGGATATGGACACATCAAGAAGGAATGTCCCAACTTCTTAAAAAGACAAAAGAAGGGACTATCTGTAACCTGGTCTGATGAAGACTCAGGAGATTCAGAAGAAGAATCAGCTAAGCACATTGCTGCTTTAGCTGGACTGTGTGAATATGACAGTGATTCCAGCTGTGAAGAGTTTACTTATGCAGATCTTGAGCAAGCCTTCAAGGATCTGTACAAGAGAAGTACTGAAGTATGCAGTGAGGTCATAAAGCTAAAGAAGCAGAATGAAGTACTAGAAGAAGAAAAAGCAAGTGATCAAGTAATCATTGATACCTTAAAAAGTGAAGTAACTCTTCTCAATTCTAAGCTGGAACATATGTCCAAATCTGTTAGAATGATGAACAGCAGCTCAAATACACTGGATGCTATTCTCTGCAATAATAAACATTCAGGGGACAAAAGTGGACTGGGATACAACAGAGATGAAGCAAGCTCTAGCAAAACTACTTCAAAAACTATACAGTCAAACAAGATGTCCCAACAGATGCTTCAACATCAGAACACAAAGACAAACATAATGTTCCAACAGATGTCTCAACATTCTGGAAAGAACAAGATGAAGAAGAAGTATCAAAGATGGAGATGCCATCACTGTGGAAGATTTGGACATATCAAACCTCACTGTTATAAGTTACATGGATATCCAAATCAGATGTGTCAGCAACCTCCTAAGCAAAAGACAGAAGTAATCAAGAAAGTTTGGAGACCAAAAGCTGACACTCAGACTGATCAAAGCCACAGTCCCAAGAACCAGATCAACAATCAAGCTTTGAGATCAGCTGAACAACACACAGGGCAGAGGCATCAAAAGAAATCTCAACTCATCTGGTCAAAGAAAAGTACTGCATACATAGCACATACATCACTGAAAGTATCAGCTAAAGAAGACTGGTATTTTGACAGTGGATGCTCAAGACACATGACTGGATTGAAGAATTTGCTAGTAAACTTAAAGTCATATTCATCCAGGTATGTTACCTTTGGAGATGGAGCTAAAGGAGAGATCAAAGGAGTTGGAACCTTGGACTGTCAAGATGTTCCAAGACTAGATGATGTATTGCTTGTTAAAGGTTTAACTGCTAACCTGATCAGCATAAGTCAACTATGTGATCAAGGATACAGTGTAAACTTTACAAAAACTGAATGCATAGTGATTAACAAAGAGCAAAAAGTTATCATGAAAGGTGCAAGGTCTAAAGACAACTGTTACATGTGGGAGCCATTAGACTTCAGCCCCACTTCAACTTGTTCTCTAGCTAGAGAAGAAGAAGTAAAACTATGGCACCAAAGGCTAGGTCATCTTCATTTCAGAGGCATAAAGAAGATCATATCTATGGATGCTGTAAGAGGTATCCCTAAACTGAAGATTGATGATGGAAAAATCTGTGGTGAATGTCAAATAGGCAAACAAACCAAGATGTCCCATCCAAAGCTCCAACATCTGACAACTTCCAAAGTTTTGGAATTGTTACATATGGATCTCATGGGACCTATGCAAGTTGAAAGCCTTGGTGGTAAGAGGTATGCATATGTGGTGGTTGATGACTTTTCAAGATATACATGGATAAATTTCATTAAAGAAAAGTCAGATGTCTTTGATGTATTCAAGGAATTATGTCAAAGATTACAAAGGGAAAAATCCAGCTGTGTGATCAGAATTAGAAGTGATCATGGAAAGGAATTTGAGAATAAAAAATTCTTAGATTTCTGTTCTTCAGAAGGAATCAATCATGAGTATTCTTCTCCTATCACTCCTCAACAGAATGGGATTGTTGAAAGAAAGAATAGAACTATTCAAGAATCAGCAAGAGCTATGATCCATGCTAAAAAGTTACCTCTGTATTTCTGGGCTGAAGCTATGAACACTGCCTGCTACATCCATAACAGAGTTACCTTGAGAAAAGGAACTTTGTCCACAATATATGAAGTATGGAAGGGCAGAAAACCCACTGTGAAGTACTTTCATGTGTTTGGAAGTAAATGCTATATTCTGACAGATAGGGAGCAAAGGAGAAAAATGGATCCTAAAAGTGATGAAGGAATTTTCCTTGGATACTCTATAAACAGCAGAGCATATAGAGTATTTAACTACAGAACAAATGTTATCATGGAGTCCATAAATGTGATAATTGATGATGCTCCTACAGATGTCCCAGAAGATGTTGGAACATCTGCTGATATCAAGGTTGAAGCTGAAGAAAAGAATGATCAATATAACTTCACTCATAATGATACAAGGTCAGAAGATTCAAGCAAACCTCCCTCCATCAGAATACAGAAGGATCATCCCAAAGATTTAATAATTGGTGATCCCAACAGAGGTGTGAGCACTAGATCAAGAGAAGTGATTTCAAGTTCTTGTTTTGTTTCCAAAATAGAACCTAAAAATGTCAAGGAAGCTCTCACTGATGAATACTGGATTTGTGCTATGCAAGAGGAATTAGGTCAATTCACAAGGAATGAAGTGTGGAATCTTGTACCTAGACCTGATGACATAAATGTGATTGGTACAAAATGGGTGTATAAGAACAAGTCAAATGAACAAGGAATTGTTACAAAGAACAAAGCTAGACTTGTGGCTCAAGGATACACTCAAATTGAAGGAGTAGACTTTGATGAAACCTTTGCACCAGTAGCAAGGCTTGAATCAATAAGACTACTGTTGGGAATTGCTTGTATCTTAAAGTTCAAGTTATTTCAAATGGATGTGAAAAGTGCCTTTCTTAATGGTTATCTTAATGAGGAGGTTTATGTAGAACAGCCTAAAGGATTTGTTGATCCAAGCTGTCCAAATCATGTATACAAACTCAAGAAAGCACTTTATGGTCTGAAGCAAGCTCCAAGGGCTTGGTATGAGAGACTTACCACATTTCTTATCAAGCAAGGATACAGAAAAGGTGGGATTGATAAAACCCTGTTTGTTAAAGATGAAGAAGGAAATGTCATGATTGCACAAATATATGTTGATGACATTGTGTTTGGTGGGATGTCTGATAAGATGGTCAAACATTTTGTCAAGCAGATGGAAGATGAATTTGAAATGAGTCTAGTAGGTGAATTAACCTATTTTCTTGGTCTGCAAGTTAAGCAAATGGAAGACTCAATGTTCATCTCACAAAGCAAGTACTCCAAGAACATAGTGAAGAAATTTGGAATGGAAAATGCTACTCATAAAAGAACTCCTGCTCCTACACATTTAAAGCTGACTAAAGATGAAAAGGGTGAGAAGGTAGATCAAAGTTTATATAGAAGCATGATTGGAAGCTTGTTATACTTGACTGCTAGCAGACCAGACATTGCATTTGCAGTAGGAGTTTGTGCAAGATATCAAGCTGATCCAAAAGTCAGTCATCTCAATCAAGTCAAGAGAATTCTTAAATATGTTAATGGTACATGTGACTATGGCATAATGTACTTTCATGGATGCAAACCAATTCTCACTGGCTTCTGTGATGCTGATTGGGCAGGAAGTGCTGATGACAGAAAAAGCACTTCAGGAGGATGCTTCTTTCTAGGAAACAATCTGATTTCTTGGTTCAGTAAGAAACAGAATTGTGTATCCTTATCTACAGCTGAAGCTGAGTACATAGCAGCAGGTAGCAGTTGTTCTCAGTTGGTTTGGATGAAGCAGATGCTCACTGAGTACAATGTCCCACAGGATGTCATGACATTGTACTGTGACAACTTAAGTGCAATCAACATATCTAAAAATCCTATCCAACACAGCAGGACAAAGCATATTGATATCAGACATCATTTCATCAGAGATCTTGTAGAAGAAAAGGTGATTTCATTGGAGCATATAGCTACAGATTTGCAGTTAGCTGATATCTTTACCAAGGCATTGGATGCTACACAATTTGAGAACTTAAGGGGAAAACTTGGAATCTGTGTATGTGATATCTAGCAGTTAATGAGATGTGCCAACATGTCATATGACATTGCATGGCATAAGTTCCAGATGGCAAAGCTAGTCTGGACTAGATCCTTGGGAATTTCATTCCTAATCATTTGGACTGTAACGGCTACTTATTTGGTAATTCCTTATAAGCAGCTATCAAGAGTCTCATCACATCATCACAAGCGAATCACATTAACTAGTAATCCTTCAGAAATCTTAAACCCTAAAGCTGCACATTCATCTTCCTCAACAATGTCTCAAAACCCTAAAACAGCTGAAGAAGTTCTCAACCAGGAAGACGTGGTTCATGCCACCCCTATTTCTATGGTGCCAATGCAATCAACACCATTAGACGAGCTCAGGGGAAATGCCTCTCACACTAAGAAGGCAAGAACACCAAAAAGAGGTAAAGATCAAATCAGAAGCAAAGCTAAAGAAATTCCTTCACATGTTAAATACTCCAAATATGTTGATGATTCCATCAAGGAGATTGTCAACCAAGTTTTCTCTGAACAAAGAGTAGTGAAAGGAATCTCTGTTCCCTTGAACACCATTCCTGCACCTCAAGAAGAACCTGCTCAAGATACAAAGAACACTGCTGCAGAAAAAGATGTCCCAACGGATGTTGGAACATATGCAGATGAGAAAGCAAACTCATCTAATGCTGATACTGAACAGACTGAGGACAAGAAAGAGGTCTCAAGTGAAAGTGATAAAGAAGGTTCTATGGAACAGGCTAAAGACTCAAATGAAGATCAATCCTCTACTGATCAACAAGCTGATGAGGAGACTGCTCAATCCCCTCCAATAGTCAATCTGGAACAGGACTCTGATGCAGAAATCATAGCATCTGTCAAACCCAGCATAGCCAAAAGACTCAGGTCCAGGCAGGGTAAGATGCATGCTGAAGCAGCAATTCTTGAAAAGAAGAAAGCCTCTCCAAAGAAAGGGAAAGCTAAAGCCTCTTTTGGGCCCTCAAAACAATGGAGTAAAGTTCAAACTCAGAAAAGAAAGGCTGTCACACCATCAGATTCAGATGTTGAATCAGATGTCCCAACATCTCCTCCTAAGAAGAGACCAGCAATATCCAGAGCTTCATCTGCTGTACCAGAAGCTCCCTTGGATAACATATCATTTCACCATGTCTCTAGTGTGAACAGGTGGAAATATGTGTACCGAAGAAGGGTTGCCCTGGAAAGAGAACTGAGCAGCAATGCACTTGAGTGCACAGAACTGATAGACCTCATATCTGCTGCAGGACTGTTCAAGACAGTCTCAGACCTCTCTCCCTGCTATGAACTTCTTGTCAAAGAGTTCATTGTGAATCTTCAGGAAGATTGTTCACATGGTAAGTCCTCTGAATTCCAAAAAGTTTTTGTTAGAGGTAGATGTGTGGAGTTTTCTCCCCAAATCATAAATCAGTATCTAGGAAGAGAAACAGATGGACCAAATGAGCTGGGCAAGACAGATAATCAAGTCTGTAAGGTGATAACTGTTGACCAGGTAAAAGCATGGCCTGTGAAGGGAAAACTATCTGTAAGCATGCTTACCAGAAAGTATGCCATGCTGAACAGGATTGGTACATCTAATTGGGTGCCTACTAACCACACTTCCTCAATCTCAACTGGTCTAGCCAGATTTATATATGCTGTTGGAACTCAAACCAAAATGGACTATGGAGCTTTCATCTTTGATCAAACCATGAAGCATGCCAGCTCCTCTGCAACCAAGCTACCAATAGCCTTTCCATCATTGCTATGTGGTATTGTACTCAATCAATATCCTGGGATTTTAACTGACAAGGATATTGCCTGCAAGAGAGAGAGCCCCCTGGCTTTTCACTACAAGTTATTTCTCAGTCACCATGCTGCAGATGTTAAAGCACCTGCTGGGACATCTGCTGGTCCCTCAACTGTTAAGAATCCAATCTCCAGGAAGACCTTAATTGCTGAGCTAAAAAGCACCTGCAAAGAGCTTGAAGCTAGAAAGCAGAAGCTTGAAGAAATAATTAAGAGATTGGAGAATGAAGAAGACCAGAAAGCTGCCTCTAATGCAAACAATGCCTCTGATGAAGACAGTGCTGCTGATGAAGAAACAGAAGCTGATGAAGAGACAGAAGTTGAGGAGGGAACTGAGAGTGATGATTCTGAGTGATCCAATGTATGTGAGGTATTTGTAATGACAGCAATGATTTGTAATTCTGGATAATAGTTCTTTGGCCCCTAATTTTGTGCCTACCAAGGGGGAGAACAACATCAAATGTAATTGCTGTTTAAATGATGAATGAAATCTGTTTGTTTCTGACTGAACTGAATAAGTGTGAATATTTCTGTTGAAACAAGACTGGATAAAGACAGGACACATATATGTTTGAGGGGGAGTAATCTCAAATAAAATTCAACAGAAAAGTAATGATATACTCTGATAAAAAGAACTTCTGCTGCACTCTGAAAACCAGAAAAGATGTTAGCCAAAAATTAGCCAAAGGGGGAGTTTGTAGATGTTTAAGAATTGGCAGAATTTTTGACCAAACAAGAAATGTTAAATTCAGTTCAGAATGTCCTACCAGATGTTGGGACATTAGCAAACAGAGTATGTGAACTTGGTTCAGGATGTCCTACCAGATGTTGGGACATTGTATAAATGACTAAGTTCAGTTTTGTCAGGATGTCCCAACAGATGTTGAGACATCTCAGACCTGCTACCAGAATTAATTATTGATTAACAGATCAGAGATATTTAAGGAGAATTATCTGGAATTAATTAATTATGGATATAAAACAGAACAAGGCGCATCTGTAGGGAGTTTTTAAATTGAAGATTCAGATTAAAACAGAAGACCTAATGCACCTAGAATATAGGAGGTAACAAACCCTAAATTCAAGGTGACAGCTGCTGCACATTAGGGCTGGATCATTCTACAGAAAGCCCAAAATTCAGAACCTATTTAAACAACAGAATCTCATAGAATTGAGCACGAATTTCAGAAGACTAAATAGGGTGTCTAGTGTTTTAATAGCAGGCTGTTTTTATGTACCACTTTATGAGCTTTTAAGCAAAAGTGCATTTGTGACTTGATTGAAACTGTGAAGTAAGATCAAGCTGTTTTGTTTGAAGTGTGACTTCAATTTAATTAAACTTGTAAACATAATCACTGTGTGATTGAGGGGGAGTGAGTAGGGTACTCTTATCTAAGTGAGTCTTAGGTAGAAATTGCATTGGGTAAGTATTAAGTGATAGATTAAACAGGGTGGTTTAAGTCTTGAATTAATATTACTAATAGTGGATTTCCTCCTGGCTTGGTAGCCTCCAGATGTAGGTGTGGTTATACACTGAACTGGGTTAACAAACTTCTGTGTTGTTTATTTTTCTTGCTGTTTAAAGTTTTGGTTAAATTTGTCAAATGTCCTATTAAGTGTTGGAACATCTCTTAGGACATCTCATTACAGAATTTCAGAAACAATCTTCATTACAACCTGGAAAGAACCCAGCTTGTACCAACTTCTTCTTAATAACAGACAATGGTGTGGTTACATCTGCAACTGAGGAAATATGTGAAACTTCATCAATGGCATTGACAGTCTTCTCATGATTTGGCATGGGAGCAGTAATCACATTTGGAGTACCCGGAGGGTCAAACTCAATTTCTCCGGCATCAATCATATCCTGAATCTTATTCTTCAATATCCAGCAATTATTGGTATCATGTCCTGGGCAATTAGAATGATATGCACATCGTGCATTAGGATTGTACCTGGGAGAGGTAACATTGGGGTTCTGAGGAGGGACTTTCAGAGTGATGAGTTCACCCTTCAACAAGTGTTGCAAGGCTTGGGCCAGTGACATGTTGAATTTGGTGAATTGTCTTCTAGGCCTCTGCTGATTGTTCTGTGGTTGTTCTGGTGTTGCAGGAATAGGATTGGAGATATGAACTGCACTCACAGATTGGTGCCTCCTATTACGATCAGGTTGACCATAAACAGCATTTGACTCTTTCTTCCCACTAGGGGGCTTCTTTGTAGTACCTGATGAAGAAGCACCCACTTGTATCTTGCCACTCCTTATACCACTTTCTACGCGCTCTCCTGTCATTATCAACTCAGTGAAGCCAGATGATGAGCTTCCAATGAGATGACTATAAAATGGACCATTCAACGTACACATGAACATATCCACTAACTCCCTGTCAGTTAGAGGAGGTTGTACCCTACCAGCCAAATCTCTCCACTTCTGGGCATACTCCTTGAAATTTTCTTTAGCACCCATAGACATGCTCTGTAGTTGCATGCGAGTAGGGGCTAGATCAGCATTGTATTGATATTGCTTATAAAAGGCTTCAGCAAGATCATTCCAATCACGGATGTTGACACTCTCCAACTGATAGTACCACTCCAATTGAGCTCCAGACAAGCTCTCTTGGAAGAAATGGATCCACAACTTCTTATCAGCAATATGGGGTTGGATCCTCCGGACATAGGACCTCAGATGCAGCTTGGGACATGAAACACCATCATACACTACAAAAGCAGGGACCTTGAAACCAATGGGTATAACCACTCCAGATATCAAACTCAGGTCTTCAAAATCCAGTCCAAAAGACTTTTGCAATTCCATAGCATCCATTCTATCCACCAGCATCTTGAACTTATCTTCATTAGGATCATGATAGTAGTTAGCTTCAGAATCAAAATCCCCCATTGTATTGTGGAGACTGCCTCCCTCTTTCTCAGACTCTTCAGACTCATAATCTTCAACCTGTTCCTTGGTCTTGACAGGACCTCTGAACCTTCTTCCCATATTGATAAGGCCTCCTGACCTTCTAGTCTTCTTAGTCTTCTTGGCCATCAGTGTCTTCAATTCATCCTGTCCCTTGGACAAGTTCAGGATCAGCTCTTGGAACTGGGCATTCTGTGCCTGGAGATCTTTGACTGTTTGTTCGAGAGCCATTGCTGAAATAAACAGCGAGAAGATAAGCTACCTGTACATAAGAAACCTGTGATGCAGTGATATGATATGTAAATGTGTATGCAATGTTTTCAAGGACCGCAGGATTTAAATTTGTTTAAACAACCAAAAAGTAAACTTTTATTAGTAATAAATTTGTTTTTCCCCTTGGGCTTACAATAAAAATGAAATAAATACAAGAAATGGGGTTTTAAGTCTCCCATGGACGTTTCCTCTTTGTGTTGATGTATGAGTTGAGATTCCGTTCCTCGTGAAGTTGCTTTGTTAGCTCCAGGATTCTTTCTTGACTTACTTTGTAATGAGTCTCAAAAGTATCCCTTTGCTCCTTCAACTGGATCCAGGACCTCTGTAATTCTTCCATGTCAGTGGGCATGTCTGGGTGAAGGATGGTATAAGAAGTATCTCCTTCAGCAACAGGCTCCATAGTAACTGGCAGGATGGCAGGATATGGCATCATAAGAGTCTGAGCACGAGATCGCACCCATCTGAGATAAGCTTCCATAGGAATAGTGTACTTAGGTTCTAGAGTCTTGCTGTCAACCTTATTCACCTTTCCCCATGCTCGTATGAACCTTTGACGGTAACCTTGCAGATCGTTGTCGTAGTCAAACACAATACCCTGAATCAACATGTCATGAGGACCATCACTCCGAGCGTAACCAAACCGTCGTAAAGCTAAAGAAGGGTTGTAGGTGATGCCTCCTCTTATGCCTAGAAGTGGCACATTAGGAAACTCCCCACAATGGTCAATGATAGTAACATTCTCCATAGATCGAGAGCACCAATGAATATCTGAATGAGAGAGTGACATAATCCTCTTGGACCACCTGAACCCTTGTTCATTCTTCATCACTGATCGAGGAAGGTGAGAAATAAACCACCTGGACAATAGAGGTATACAACACATCAGAGTTCCTCGTGCCTTTGTAGTACGAGTGTGGAGAGAATGTAAGATGTCTCCAAGTAATGTAGGCACTGGATTGCGAGTCAGAAATATGTTGATGACGTGCACGTCTATGAACTGGTCTGGATTGGGGAACAACACTAAACCATAGATCAATATGGCTAAGATCTCCTCAAAAGCATCATAACTCATAGCCTTCAAGAACACTTGAGCTTTCCCCATCAATACCTTGGCAAGGATACCCTTAACTCCACTTCTCGTTTCTAAGACAATGTATGATTTCTTCAAGTGTAAGGCTGCAGCAATGACTTCAGGTTTAAGCTCCTTTTCTAGGCCTGTGAAGGGTCTCTGATCAAGGATAGGTATACCCAGTAGCTTAGAGAACTCTTCCATTGTAGGAACCAGCTGATAATCGGGGAATGTGAAGCAGTGATGTTTAGGGTCAAAGAAATGAAACAGAACACTCATCATGTCTTCATTGAACCCTGAAGTGACTAGATCTAGTAGCTGACCATGTCTCTTGATGAACTGGGAGTTTTCAGACACTTGAGATACCAACTCCTTAAGTTTAGGAGGTATTCTTACAAAGTTGATTCGGATAGTATTCCTACGAGCAGAAGCCATGACCTGCAACAAAGAACAAAGATAAATCCTTTGGTCCTTGAAATGGTTAGTGAAAATGCTATGCTTATGATGCATGATGATGCTATGATGTTATGCTCAATCACAAACATGTGGCACACACAAACAAGTCACACAATAGCCCTAGGTTTGAAGGCTTGCATGAGGTTTAAAGGTAAGTACCCTCCCCTGAAGTTAGTTGGTTCATCCTGTCCTATAAAGTAACCAGGTTCTAAGGGATCTCAATATCATTGATCCTTCACAAGGGTGGTTGTTCAGTAGGCAACTTACTTGCCAACCAAAACCCTCCAAGTTTAGAATCTCAATGAGCGTAGTATCGAGTATCAACCAACTTCAGTCTTCACCAAAGCCGGTTATCTCACTACTTTTCTAAAGGCAAAGATGGGATGGCTAGGGTTCTAAAAGTTAGTTAGTGTATTGACAACATATGGCAGCCTCATATTATCCTCAACTTGACTTAAGGAACATAAGCACCAACCAAGAAGTCACACTAACTATGGCCACCAGATCAACCATATCGGTATACGCCGTACAGTTTCCTTGGTCTATTGCCATTTACCTAAGGTACACTAGATCCGGGTTAGGATCTTTCACACATAAGTGTCGCTCCCGACAAATGAAAAATGGATCAAATGAAGGTACAGACGCGAATGGTCGGCGAAGGGAACAGTGAGAACACACAGCCGTGAACTCACTGGAGAATGAAAAGAGTCGCCAGCTAGGCATTTTTATCCCGGAGGAAAGGTAATGCTGCATAGACCTAGAAAGAGATGGATAAGACGGTTTGCGAACCAGAGAGACTGAGAAAGGGGGTTGGTTACAACCTGGGAAGGTATTAGCACCCAGATTGTCCGCCGTACTCGACGGGATCCACGCTTAAAAGATTTGTGTTTTAAAGGGGTAGTGTCAGTGCTATTTGTGCATAAAAGAGCTGGAAAAGATGTACAAGTGTCAGTGTAAAGAAATGTGATGTGTATAAATGTACAGTGTCAGTGTGAGATCAGGAATGAAATGCTCAAGAATATGAGGCTAAAGAATGAAGCTGGAAGGAGGGGGAATGTACAGAGACTTTTGTTCGATAACTGTTAAGTTATGCCTACGTATCCTCTCGTGCAATGAGGAAGTCAGAACACCGTAGTTCGACCCAAAGAGACTGAAAGGATTGACTGGGGAACTGCTTGCAGTCTATGCTCAAGTGTATGATCTGTCTGGCACAGATGCAAACTGTCTTGCATTAGACGGAAGAAGCAAGTTCTCGGTTGTGAGTGAAGATGATGAGAAAAGAATCCCGAAGGAGACGATTATTGTTTGTTCTTGTGTTTTCAGTCTTTTATTTCTTTTTGGAGTTTGTCATAAGATAATGAGCTTAAACCTAAATCAATGGATTTGGTAAACTCATCACATCATCCCTCTGATTAGGGGTAATGAGAATTACCTTAAGTGTGAAGTCAGATTCTCACACTTAATCACCTTTGATGTAGGGTTAAGATCATTAACCTACTTGTGATTAATTAGATGTTTTTGTGATTCTTGTCTAGTGTTAAGTAATGAGGTTAAGCCATAATCAGGGATTTAACAGGCTCATTACACTATCCTAAAAGAAGGATAATAGATGAGGGTGTTTAAGCTGAGGAAGGATCCTCAGCTTAATCCATGATTAGGGATTAAACCCATGACAGAACAAACCTTTGATTAAGTGGATTTTATTAATGATATGATGATGAAGTGTTTTTTATGATTTGTAAGACAACTTGAGGGGGACTTGTCCATTAACTTTAGGGTTAGTCCTTCTTAACCAATTAAGGAAGAATTAGAACCCTAATGCAAGGCCCAAGTTACAAGTGTAATGTCTTGATGATTATTAGATGGATTAATTAAGAGAGTTCAACACCTTAAGGGTCCAAGACTTAGGATTAAAGTTATACACTCCATCCTAAAAGAAGGATGCAGGCATGATCTTAATCACAAAGTCTTAAAGCCTTGAGGGTTTAGTCTCTGATTATGAGGTGAGGGGAGATGACTCAAGGAGAGACACAAAGGTAAAAACTATGGGGGAGACTAATCAAAACCCTAATTCATTATCATGCTTGGTTGGTCCTAATGTTTGTGAGGTTTGCAAGAACAATCTTCAGAGGAGCCACCAGGAAGCAGATGAACAAGATCAAGAGAAGCAAAGTGACTTGCTTCATTCAAGAAGTCAAGTCACTTGAAGAAAGAAAGTGGGAGGAGGAAGAATGAGCAAGCTCAAACTCAAACACACATAAGAATGCAGCAAGGTATGCAAGAGAGATGAGAATAGAGGTTATGAGAAGTGAAGGCAAATTCACTTCTCAAGTTACTTACCACCTGCAATGTTAGAAAGAAATGCAATGCAATGCAAGAGGAGATGAAATGGCATGAGGCAAAGCACAACCAGAAGCATGGTGATGATGATTATGATGCCATGAGGTGCTGCAAACATGAGGCAAGACCTGGAGATGTTCATACAAGGTTATGAATGCAAATGATGCAAGCTAAGGAACATGAACAAACATGAAATGTTATGGAACATACAAGACAAATGACATGGCAAATATGCAATGCAATGATCAATGATGCTTTCTACATGTCTTAAGATGTCAAATGAATCATAAGAATGCACAAAGTGAAATGACAAGTCAAGTTATGCAAGGAAATGCAAGAAGGATGCAAATGAAAGCCCAAATTAGGGTTCATGGATCAAACATCAAACACAAACCAAAAACAGAAGCAAACCTTAACCTAAAAAATGGAAAATGGTACCCAAAGAAACCCTAGGCCTATAATGAACCACTGCCCAAAGGGGAGCTCTCAACTCTCAACCAAACTTAAGTTATGAATTTTGCAAGTTATTAGGGCTTTTTAGGGTTTGTAACAAAAGAAATGCCAATCAATTAGAAAATGCAAAATCAAATCATGGCCTTTTTATCCTTGAAAGTTCATGCTAAATGGAAAACAATGCAAGAAGAATCAATGTTTCAACCTTCACCAATAGGCAGAAATGAATTTTCACACTTATGATCAAAATAATGCATCAAAAATGATTTAATTCAATGAAAAATTCTTAAAATGCATCAAGATCAAAAAAGAAATTTGGTTTGAAGGTTGGACAATGTTTCTAAATGTCTTAGAACATTTCATGAATTTTTTTGTAATTTTTAAATACCTAAAAGTATTTTTAATTAATTAATTCTCATTAATCAATTAAAAATAATCTTTTAAATATTTAAAAATACTTTTTTAATGATAAAAAATAAAATAAAAATGTTTTTGTGTCATAAAAATTAATAAAACCTTAAAGAAAAAGTTTCATAATTTTTATGATTTTTTAACTATTTTAAATAAATTGTACAAGTTAATTGAAAATAAAATGAATTAAAATTAAATTAAATGAAAAGTAATCAAGATGGACGAATGAGATTGGCTCTGAGTTTGAAAATGCTGACCAGCGCGCAAATGAAGGGTGGAGATTGCATCTGGCCAGATTAAATTAAAAATGAATTAATTAATGTTAATTAAGTGGATTAGGGTTAATGACAAGATCCTGGCCATCAAAAAAGGTGGGAAGTCAGCCAGTCAACGCCATCTAACGTTCCAGATTTGAACCTCACTTAATGACTGAGATTAGGGTTAACTACTTTCAGGCTGCCGGAGAGGACCTCCGGTCGTCTTCTCCGGCCAGCCAAAACCCTAGAAAACGATTCAAGCCACCATCCAACAAATTTCCTGCCCAGAAACAACCTCCTATCCTAATTAAACCTTAATCCAAGATCAAAATACATTTATCTAACATGAACAAGGAGAATCGAAACGAAATGCATTCACGGGCCAAATTTCAGAGATGCATAAAATGCTCATTTTCACACCATTTTAAATTCTAAACACATCCCAGTGATCCTCAGAGCATGTATTTTTGATTTGGAACAAAAGGAACAAGCTTTAAAAAGTTTGAAGTTTAAGACTACCTGAGGTGACAAGTCCTGTTTCTGAGCTTCCAGAGCCGTTTCTTGATGCAAGCTGGCTCTAATGAATCCCCTGGTGTCAATGGCAGGCTTGAGATGAAGTTTAGCAAGCTATTTCAATGGCTACCAAACTGGTGTAGCAGAGAATGACCTTGGTGTACAGGCTGTTTTAGGCCAGTGTAATGGGTGGTTTGGACTCCTCTGAGTGTGCCTGACTTGTTGGTGAAGGAAGATGAAGTGTTTGAGGGATGGACAGTGAGATTCGAAGAGGACTGGTTCTGAGGATGAAGAATGGTGAGGTTCAAATCAGGCTTGATTCAGGCCTGAGCTTTGATGGTTTTAGGCCTATGGAGTGTATTAAGTTTAGTGATGAAGAAAGTTTTGGTGTTTCTTGGCTGTGGAGGCAAATTCGATAGATTTTGCAATGTGAAGGGATTTTGTGTAAGTGATGAGTGAGGATGTTTCAGCTTGGCCTGCCCTTATGCTTTGCTTGCAAGTTGTCCATATGACTCTCTCTCATTGGTCAGATGATTGGACACATGCTTTTTTGATAGATAAGTCAACTTTTGCAAAATGTCCACCTTTTGTGTAAGTGATGCATAGCTCATGGCATAGGCAAGTACAATGTTGGTTCTGGTGCAGCATGGTGTGGGAGGGGCCTAGCAAAACTCAGCACTCAAGGCTGCAAGTTGGTGAGAGGTGTTCATGAGTTTTTGCAACTTGTGGTTTTATGTTTCACATGTGATCCTTTATCCAACCAAACATGAAACCATGGGCCAACCTAGTCCAATTCTGATTTTTGTAACTTAGAGGATGCTTACATGCTGGTTTGAAGTGGATTAGAGGTTGCATTTGACTTTGGTTCAAGACCTTGCAAAATTTCCACTTGGTGCATAACTTGAAAAACAATGATTTTTGCTAACTTTGCATTGCCATAACTTTTGATCCATGAAGAGTTTGATCATGTTCTTGTACTTTTTGAAAAGGGAAAGATGAGATCTACAACTCTCATGACCAAAGTTTTTCCATTTGAAGCATTTTTGGATCAAAAATCAAAGCTTGAAAAATGACCTAAAATGAGGCATTCTTGAAAAGTCAACTATGCCCAAAAAGTCAACATTTGCAAAAACCCTAAATTCTTGATTTCTATGAACTTCAACCTTCTTCCATGATCAAATAAAGATCATATACACTCAAAATGACGAAGATCAACCATTGGTTGGGTCAATGGGGGCCTCAGATGCCCTGATTTTGCACTGACTTGTCTGAAAAGTCAACTCTTGATCAGATGACTTCCCCATGGAATTTCTTCATGAAAATTGATATGCATACTCCCTATACCATATAGAGATCAATGGAAACAAGAATGACCAAAAAATTTGGAGTTATGGCCTCTGAAACCAAAACCCTAATTTTCAGTCAACTGTGCAGTTCATCCTGGCTCTGCATCCACTCAAACCCTAGTTCTTGTGATTCCTCTGCATTTTTGACTTTGAGGAGATGGAATATGATGTAAGAACACACATGGACCCCTTTGAGTTGATTAGTGGCCTTTGGAATGGCTCAGGATGCCCTGAGGTTGCTCAGATCACAAACCCTAGGTGCAGATGCCTTAGAAACTATCCAGTGAAACCAAATGAGACATGAGATGATGTGATTGTGTTTATGCATATGAGATGATCACAAGTCATGTGTGAATGGGTGAGGGCAAATTTGGGGTGTTTACAGCTGCCCCTATTCAAGCATGAGTTAGCTGTGCAGGTTGTAAGCGGCGGCTTAACAGGCAAACAAGATAACTTGTGGTTGAATAACAAAGACAGTCCAAAATTTGCACTCACAGAAATGAAGAAGAAAAGGGATATAGATTGTAAAAGCAAATAAAGTATATTGTAAAGTGTGGGCGACGGAGGACGACCGTCGAGCAGAGGACGACTGCTGGGTAAACGGGGACGGCCGACATGCTGGGGAAAGTGTGTAAAATAAAGCGATGACGGGGACGACCGACATGCTGGGGATAAAAGATAAAGCTAAGACGGGGACGGCCGACTAGCTGGGAAAACTAAGATAATATGATGGGGACGGCCATCAAGATAAAGTAGTAACATTCTCTGGGGATTGGTGAAACATGACGGGGACGGCCATCAAGTTCACAAAGGTAAAGTAACCAACGATGGGGACGGCCATCGGGTTAAAAAAGAAAAGGGACCACGACGGGGACGGCCATCGGGTTAAAGAATAAATGAAATAAACAGATGATGGGGTACGGCCATCAAAGGTTAAGGACGATCACCTAGCAGGGGACGGCTGCTCTGTTGGGCATAAAAGAAATATGATGGGGACGACCATCAAAGGTGGAGGACGACCACCTGGCAGGGTACGGCTGCCAAAATATCAACGATGGGGACGGCCATCGGATAGAAAAGGTCAACGATGGGGACGGCCATCGGACGAGCATGATGGAGGACGACCATCAAGAAGTGGAGGACGACCACTCAGCAGGGGACGGCTGCTCTCAAAGTTTATCATAACACAGGATGAGTGTTAGACAACTAAAATCAACAATGGGGACGGCCATTGGATAAAGTGATGAAGGACGATCATCAAAAGGTGGAGGACGACCACCTAGCAGGGGACGGCTGCTAAAATCAACGATGGGGACGGCCATCGGATGAGCATGATGGAGGACGACCATCAAGAAGTGGAGGACGACCACTTAGCAGGGGACGGTTGCTCTCAAAGTTTATCATAACACAGGACGAGTGTTAGATAAAAAGGAAATTTGACTGCGATCTACTGGGGATACGGACGAGCGTTTACATCCAAGAAACAAAAGGTATAAGTGTTTGGTATTGTGTATAGATTAAAGATGCGGACGAGCATCCTTAAGACTATGATACGGACGAGTATCATGTAGAAACAAACTGACACGTGCTCAGAGCTGATGATACGGACGAGTATCAACTGGTTAACAAGGAACACGGACGAGTGTTGCATCTGAAAGTATCCTTCTGGGGAATAGTAGACACAGACGAGCATCTATATTCACGAAGACATAAGTGTTTGACACGGTGTATGGATTAAAGATGCGGACGAGCATCCTTAAGACTATGATACGGACGAGTATCATGTAGAAACAAACATTAGACGCAATGTTCTGAGATGATGGTACGGACGAGTACCAACTGGTTAACAAAGAACAAGGACTACTGTCGAATCTGCGGGGATATACATGGTGTATATAAGATACGGACGAGTATCTGAGTAGGTGTACCAATGAGTAGTGAGTATATAATGTATAGGTGAGTGTTTATCTGCTGGGGATATGACACGGACGGGTGTCAGGAAAGTGTATATACAAGTATAGGCGACCACGCTGGGGATATGACACGGACGGGTGTCAAGAAAGTGTATAGGTATATGTAAGTGCAAAGAGGGTGTCTTTGGCTTTCTGCTGGTGACACGACACGGACGAGTGTCAGGATGTATCTGCAATACTGGTGATCTTGGTTTGTAAAGTGTATTCAGGCAACCTGCTGGGAAATGATGATACGGACGGGTATCAAAAAGGAGATATGCACTGGTGTTTGTGATATGGGGCAACTGCTTTTGCTGGGACTCTGATGGGGATGTATTCTGTATGCCGACAGATTGTCAATATTTACAAGTGTTCAAATCACAACATGACTTATGATTATGCTATGCATTTGATTTTTTTGCCGTAATGCTCCGTATTAGACGGAATGCTACGCTCTGGGGGTGAATATGATGCGAATGCTATGATTATGCAAAGAGGCACCGATCCGGGATTCGGATCCCGTTGCTGCAAAGATCTCTGATCGATCTGCTTGAAGTGAACATCCCAGCTGGGGATGAGATCATTGATAGATCTGTAGTTGTATCTGCTTGGGGATATACGTCATCGATTGACATATTCTTATAATACGGGACCCAGCTGGGGTTTGTAGAAGCTTTCTCTCTCTCTGTTGTGACTTCTTCGTGCGCTGCTCTTCTGAATAGAGGCCTGAAGCTCTGTGGGGAGATGATTCCTCGATTCTCGCATCCTGCTGAGGAATAATGGTTGGTATTACAGCTGGGAGATGCTGTTGGTAATTCAGCTGGGGCGAGCAATGGGAAGCAACTCGACTGGGGATAGAGCATTTCGGATGCCGATATCTTTTGTAGATTTGCCAGCTTGCTGAGACCTAACTTGTATGCCCCAAGTTGTGTTCTGGATACCTGCAATCCTGCAAAGATAAAGAAACGCACAAATGGTCCCGAGGTATCTTTTACTGAGATTCCGTCATAGGAAATAAGTACTTTCGAGAGTAAGTATATTCCCTGCAAGCATGTGTTTCATTTTTAGAGAGAGGCATCTGTACTTATGCAATTGTGTTTTTAGAGACATCAGACAACTCTTTGCAAAACATAAATGTAAAAAACGAGACATGACTGAAAATCTGATTATATTAATTCGTGTGCCCTGAATTGGCAAGATACAGTCAGAGAAACATATCTCCTGAAATGAGGAGATTGTTACAAATTGAGAAATAAAGTGCTGGCGGTGCTGGCGATGCTTTCAAGGAGCTTCCTCTTCTGCTATGACTCGTATGACAATGACGTTCTTCTCGTCTTGCTTTCTGGAGAGAGTTGATTCTGATTGCAGCTTGATCCCTTGGAGCTTACCAAGTTGTAGGTGATACAGACGAATTCAGAATGCAGTTGTTCGCTTATTCCCTTATTTTGCATGGATCGCCCTTTCGGGTTTTCAATCCATCGGGATACCCATTTTTGCCTGAGCTGTCCAATGCGGCTTTTCAACTCAGCGGGTGTACATTTTTTGCTTATTTCCCTTATTTTTGCCCGAGTCTTTTATTCTGTCTTTGACTCGTCGGGAGGCCCTATTTTGCCTGGACTTACATTCTGTTTTTATGTCCAGCGGGTCATTTTATGCGAAGTATTTTTTAACTGCATCTGAATTCACAGGGGACGGGAAATCTTCACCATCCATGGTGCTGAGCATCAGTGCTCCACCAGAGAAGACTTTCTTCACAACAAATGGTCCTTCGTAATTGGGAGTCCACTTGCCCCTGTGGTCTGTATGAGGAGGGAGGATTCTCTTCAACACAAGATCTCCCACCCGGTACTCTCGGTGCCTGACTTTCTGATCGAAGGCTCTTTTCATTCTTTTCTGATATAGCTGCCCGTGACAGATTGCAGCCAATCTTTTCTCTTCGATCAGACTTAGTTGTTCGTATCGGGCCCGAACCCATTCTGCTTCGTTTAGCTTAACATCCATCAGTACCCGTAGGGAGGGTAGTTCAACTTCAACAGGTAGGACTGCTTCCATACCATACACAAGTTGATACGGTGTTGCCCCAGTGGATGTCCTGATTGATGTGTGGTACCCATGCAAGGCAAACGGTAGCATTTCATGCCAATCTTTGTAAGTGACTACCATCTTCTGCACAATCTTCTTGATATTCTTATTTGCTGCCTCAACAGCGCCGTTCATCTTTGGCCTGTAAGGAGAAGAATTGTGATGTTGGATCTTGAAGTCCCGGCACAGCTCTGCCATCATTTTGTTGTTCAAGTTGGAACCATTATCAGTAATGATTCGCTCGGGCACTCCATACCGACAGATGATATCTCTTTTCAGAAATCTGGCTACCACTTGCCTTGTGACATTTGCATATGAGGCTGCTTCAACCCACTTTGTAAAATAATCGATGGCGACCAGGATGAATCTGTGGCCGTTCGAAGCAGTTGGCTCAATTTTGCCAATCATGTCAATGCCCCACATAGCAAAGGGCCATGGTGAAGACATTATGTTCAGGGGATTGGGAGGCACATGCACCTTGTCTGCATAAATCTGGCATTTATGGCATTTTCTGGCGTAAACACAACAGTCTGCATCCATTGTGATCCAGTAATAGCCTGATCTTAACAACTTTTTAGCCATGGCATGCCCTCCTGCATGGGTACCAAAGGATCCTTCGTGCACTTCATGCATCAACAAATCTGCTTCTGTCTTGTCAACACATCTGAGGAGTACCATATCAAAGTTCCTCTTGTATAAAGATCCATCAGTGTTCAGAAAGAAACTTCCAGCAAGCCTTCTTAAAGTCTTTTTATCATTGGAAGATGCCCCAGGTGGGTACGTTTGATCCTCCAAGAAGCACTTGATGTCATGGAACCAAGGCTTATCATCTTTAGCAATATCTGCTGCAAATACATATGCTGGTCTATCAAGTCTCGATACTGAAATCTGAGGTACAAAATTAGCAGCTTGAACTTTGATCATGGATGAAATGGTAGCAAGAGCATCCGCAAACTGATTCTCGTCCCGAGGGATATACTCAAGCTTGACTGTTGTGAAGAAAGTCAATAACCTTCTTGTATAATCCCTGTAAGGTATCAGATGATCTTGGTGGGTGTACCATTTTCCGTTGGTCTGATTGACTACCAAAGCTGAATCTCCGAATACGGTCAATGTCTTGATCCTGAGGTCAATGGCTTCCTCAAGACCCATAATGCAAGCTTCGTATTCAGCTTCGTTGTTAGTGCAGTTGAAAGTGAGCTTTGCCGAGAAAGGCATGTGAACCCCTTTAGGTGTAATGAGTACTGCACCAACACCACGGCCATTCATGTTGACAGCCCCATCAAACATCATAGTCCATTCTTCTTCTGGGTCAGGCCCTTCAGTGTGAATAGGCTCTTCATGATCTTTTGCTTTAATGAACATGATGTCTTCATCGGGGAAGTCGAACCTCATAGGCTGGTAGTCATCAATGGGTTGCTCAGCAAGATATTCAGATAGTACACTGCCCTTGATGGCTTTCTGAGATGTGTACTGTATGTCGTATTCTGTGAGAATCATCTGCCATCTTGCAACCCGTCCGGTAAGAGCTGGCTTCTCGAAAATGTACTTAACTGGATCCATTTTTGAGATCAATAGAGTAGTATGGGTCAACATATACTGTCTCAGTCGGCGAGCAGCCCACGCTAAAGCACAGCAAGTTTTCTCGAGCAGTGAATAACGCTGTTCACAGTCGGTAAACTTTTTGCTTAGGTAGTATATCGCATACTCTTTTCGACCAGACTCGTCATGCTGACCTAGTACACACCCCATCGATTCTTCTAATACTGTCAAGTACATAATCAGAGGTCTTCCTTCAACTGGAGGCATAAGGATTGGAGGTTCTTGCAAATACTCCTTGATCTTGTCAAAAGCTTTCTGGCAGTCTTCGTTCCACCTGACCGTTTGCTCCTTTCTTAACAGCTTGAATAAGGGTTCACAAGTTGCTGTAAGGTGAGATATGAACCGTGAAATGTAGTTCAATCGACCTAAGAACCCTCGAACTTCTTTCTCAGTTTTCGGTGCAGGCATTTCTTGAATAGCTTTGACTTTATCAGGGTCAACTTCAATCCCTTTCTCACTTACAATAAAGCCCAGCAGCTTACCGGATCGCACCCCGAATGTGCATTTGTTGGGGTTCAACTTTAGTTGGTATTTCCTCAGACGCTTGAATAACTTGAGCAGATTCACCAGGTGATCTTCCTCTGTAAGGGACTTGGCGATCATATCATCCACATAACATTCGATTTCCTTATGGATCATGTCATGAAACAATGTTACCATAGCCCGTTGATACGTTGCACCAGCATTCTTCAGTCCGAATGGCATCACTTTATAACAGAACGTGCCCCAAGGTGTGATGAATGTTGTCTTCTCCATGTCTTCAGGTGACATCTTGATCTGATTGTATCCCGAAAATCCATCCATGAAGGAGAATACCGAGAACTGAGCCGTGTTATCCACCAATACATCAATGTGAGGTAATGGGAAGTCATCTTTCGGGCTGGCTCTGTTCAGATCCCGGTAATCAACACACATTCTTACTTTTCCGTCCTTCTTAGGCACAGGTACTATGTTAGCAACCCACGGAGGATAGCTAGTCACAGCAAGGAACCCGGCGTCCCATTGCTTTTGTACCTCTTCCTTGATTTTCATAGCCATGTCTGGGCGAGTTCGGCGCAACTTCTGTTTGACTGGTGGGCATTCTTCCCTCAAAGGCAGCTTATGCACAACAATATCGGTATCCAACCCTGGCATATCTTGGTAGGACCAAGCAAACACATCAACATACTCTTGAAGCAGATCTATCAGCTGTCTCTTCACTGAGTCTTGCAGGCAGGCCCCGATTTTGACTTCTTTCACGTCTTCCTCCGTACCAAGATTAATCACTTCAATCTCCTCCTGATGAGGAGTAATAACTTTTTCCTCCTGTCTCAGCAACCTGGCTAGCTCTTCAGGAAGCTCATATTCTTCATCAACCCCTTCATCAGCTTGATTGATCGGATTGTCAAAGTCATACGATGTCATAGCTGTGCTGTTGTCGGTGCTGTCTGGAAGGCACTCTCTGCAAGGGTTAAGTCGGTTCATTTTAGTGATTGATTTTAATCTTGCTTTAGAAAAAAGTGAAATGAAGTTATCATTTTGAAAACACCGCCATTTATTTTTGTACAAAAAGAAAAATGGAAAAACAGTGAGCAGAAAAGAAAAAGACTCGTTTGCAAAAAGATTGTCTGATATTTCATTAATTTAATCTTGTTTGCACAAAAGTACAGATGGCCCTGATTACAAAATGAGTCTTGTCATCTTGGGCAAGATGCAAGACTTTGATGCATGCTATAAAAGATACAGGAAATAATAATTACTCTGCTCGAGTAACACTTATAATTCCCTGGGAAGACCAGTTCGAGACACTGCTCCCCGGGACCTTTGGACGAATCCAATTCTCCAGGTTGCGTTCTTCTTCCAGCTCGTCTTCCAGACAGTTGATAGCATCGGGGGTTAGCATTCCCCCACTGACAAATCCTGGCTCTGCAGCAGCCTTTGCTTGACGTTGAGTTGGTTTGTAACCCAACCCAAATTTGTCCTTCTTCTCCTCCACAGCTAAAACCTTGCCCCAGCCTAGGGCAGTTCCTTCCTCAACAACCTTCCGGGCTTGTTGATATGACGACATGGAGATTCCTGAAACAACAGATGCTTCATTGACATTCAAGGCTTCAAAACCTTGGCTCATCGTTTCATGGATTTCTCCATCCATCTCAATGTACTTGTAGGTAGCCAGGTGGCTAACAAAGATGTCCTCTTCTCCACAGATTGTGACAACTTGACCCTCCCACTCAAATTTTAACTTTTGGTGAAGGGTAGACGTTATAGCGCCAGCGGCGTGAATCCAGGGTCTACCCAACAAACAGCTGTAGGCGGGCTGAATGTCCATCACATAAAAGATAGTTTTAAAAGTCTGCGGGCCAATTGTCACGGGCAGCTCAATCTCTCCCAGAACCGATCTCTTTGAGCCATCAAAAGCTCTAACCACCAGGTTGCTGGGTCTCAATGCCAATCCATCATATTCTAACTTCACCAGAGCCTTCTTTGGTAAGACATTCAGGGAGGAACCTGTGTCCACCAGCACATGAGAAAGGACAGCTCCTTTGCATTCCATAGTTATGTGCAAGGCTTTGTTGTGGTTACGACCATCCACTGTCAAATCAGAATTGGTAAACCCTAGCCCGTTGCTAGCAGTAACATTCCCAACCACCGTTTCCAACTGGTTGACAGTAATCTCCTCTGGCACGTAAGCTGCGTGCAGGACTTTCAGTAGTGCATTCCGATGGGCTTCGGAGCACATGAGCAGTGAGAGGATGGAGATTTTGGATGGAGTTTGGTGAAGTTGATCCACAACTTTATAATCACTCTTCTTGATGATCCGCATAAACTCATCAACTTCCTGATCAAATGGAGTCTTCAGGGCTTCTTTGGCAGCTGGATCTTCCTGCACCGGTCCTTTACCCTTTGCCTTGGCAGCAGCTTCTGCTTCGGCAGTGGGTCTTTGGACTTGTGAAGCGAAGAGACGTCCGCTTCGAGTGAAGCCTCCGCCTCCCCCCACATTATCAACTTGTGGTGCAGGTGATGATGTTTCCAGAGTGATTCTTTTCCCTTCACAGTACAAGTCAGAGCCATAGTGCCAAGGGATGGCCCTATTGCTTTCATATGGTACAGGTCCAGGTACCGTGACGGTGACTGGACTGATTGCTGCTGCTGAGGGGACTGTTATTGTCTGTGGATCATAAAAGATTGTAACTGGTGCTCTAGTGGGAGCAGCACCTTCTGAATGATAAGCGGGATTGTTTTCTGGATCGTAGAATATGGTAACAGTGGAGACATCTTCGTGATTGTTTGCTGGTGTTGTAGAAGGTTCTGTTGGAAGAACTGTTGTTGTTGTTGATGGGGAGTCGAAGTGGACTGAAGCTGAAGTTGTAGCAGGAGAAACTGTTGAAAACTGATCATTGGGTAGAACAGATGAAGTACTTGCTGATGTTGCTGATGAATTGTTGGGAACAATTGTTGCTGTATTTGTAGGAGGATCTGAAACCATTGCTGATGAAGTCGTCGGGTTTGCCGGGAATGATGTAGTGATCTGCAGTAAGCCACTCTGAATAAGGCTGTCAATGCCATTCCTCAAGTCTTCACACCCATTCCAAGAAATATTGCAGTATGGGCACCCTAGTTCACACCCCGGAAATATATTGCTTTCACGGAGTTGAGCCTTGATTTCCACCAATGGTGTCCTGATCTGATCCACACTGGTTATCAAATAAGACGGTTGGTCTTCTTCGATAGCATTAATTCGGGGACCACCATGGTGTGGCATTGGGTTTTTGTTGACGTTGGGCGGAGGTGCAAAGTTCAAAGCCTTGGAGTCTACTAAGTCTTGTACCTTCATATGCAGTGCCCTGCATTTTTCTGTACTGTGACCAGGCGCGTTTGAGTGAAAAGCACACCTAGCATTAGAGTCATAGTTTCTTGGTAGACTGTTTGGATCCGGAGGTGCCAACGTTCTTAGCTCAACCAGGTTGAGTTTCAGAAGCTGTGGCAGCAAAGCAGCATACGGCATTGGAATCGGGTCGATCACTCGATTAGCTTGAGAGGGCCTTTGTTGGAATGGCCTCTGTTGATTGTTGTTGTTAGAGTTGTTGTTGTTGTAGTTCCTTGGAGGATATTGGTTCTGCTGATACGGAGGTTGTTGTTGGAAGTTTTGTTGAGGAGGTTGATAGACTGGCAGAGGATGTGCTGGAGCAGGGATAGTGACTGCTGCTATGGACCTTTGAATATATTGGGGCCTACCCCTGTTGGTATGAATGGCATTGGTCTCGCCAGCTCTTCTAGGGCCTGCAAAAGGCTTCCTTGTACTGCTGGACGAACTGGCGCCATTATCGGAAATTTTACCCATTTTTAACAGGCTTTCAATTCTCTCCCCAGCTATAACAACATCTGCGAAGCTAGTGGACGAGAAAGCAGCCAACCTGTCAATATACGTTCCCTGGAGAGTGTTCATAAACATGTCTGCCATTTCTCTCTCAGACATTGGTGGTTGAACAGCAGCAGCCAATTGCCTCCATCTCTGGGCATATTCTCGGAAACTTTCCCTTGACGACTGTGACATTCCCATTAGGAGAGTCCTGTTGGGTGCCATGTCTAAGTTGTATTGATACTGTCGGATGAAGGCCTCTGCCAGGTCCTTCCAGCATCTTACAGTTGCCCTTGTCAAGTGGGAATACCATTCCCTTGATGCTCCAGTCAAACTGTCTTCGAAGTAAAACATCCAGAGCTTCTCATCCATTGTATAGGCCTTCAGCCTTCCCAGAAACGATTGCAAATGAGTCCGGGGGCATGAAGTCCCATTATATCTTTCGAAACAAGGAGGCTTGAACTTATGAGGGATCCTGACCCCCTCTACTAAACCCATGTCCATGACATCGAACCCCAAAGAATTTTGGGATTCCAAAGACCTCAACTTCTCAGCCAACTCATCCAATCTCCTATCATAGGTTTCCTCTCCAGCACCCATGACTGTAAACTGATCCTCCTGAGGATCCTCTTGAAGTACTCTGGCTGCAGTGGCTGTTCCTTGAACGTTTGCAGGAATATGAATCTCAGGATGTAGGTGTGGACCAAATATAGGGGGGTTAACATGTGGTTGCACCCTTTCATTGTTACTGGTGCCAGCAGTTCCCACATGGGGGTCATCTTGAGTTCTCCCCTCTACCAGAACTCTAAGCCTCTCCTGGCTTTGAGCTAAATTATTCATCACTTCCATGAACTGAGTTATTTGGGTTCTCATCTCCACCCTTTCATTAGCCATCTGGGTTCTGGCCTCATTGAGGTCTTGCTGCAACTGGTCCATCTGGATGCCCGGAAGGTTGTTTCTTGTAGGGTACCTGTGTGGCCTGTTGAGAGGGAATAGCCTGCGGCGAGCAATAATTCCTGAATGTCACAACAGAGGTTAGAAACAATAAAACAAAACCTACAAAACAAACAAAAGGGTTAGTATGCAATGCAGTATGCTTATTTGCTATCAAGGTATCCGGCTTGGTCTTCAGTTTTGACCCGTCCAGACCCTTGAAGATGATGCTGTTGAAGTTGCTTTTGAAGTGAATCCAGATGGAAACAAACACAAATATATTACAAAGGTAAAATAATACAAATTGTTCATTTTTTACAACACTAGCCCTCTAAGGGGTCAAAAATACATCACCAAAAAGCAAAAGTACATGGAAAAGGAACAACAACAAGCAAATAATCAGACTCCAAGGCCAAACTCATCCTCGCGAACTTCCTTAAGAAGTGCTTCGGTCACAGGATCAGCCGGATGCTCCGTAAGATTCCTGATGAGAAGGTTTCTTGTTGCAACAGTTGTAGTCAACTTCTTGTTCTGGCTTTGGTCTTTGGATTTCTTCACTCCAGCTTTGATTTTTAACTCTGAAATTTCCTCCTGGGCTGCTGCCAGGGCTTTTTCCATCTGCTCCATCTTATCTTGAACTCTCTTGTCTTCTAGAGTACGGGCTTCAGTGATCCGGACCCACCTGGCCTGACTCTCTTTCAAGTACAAGTCTGTCCTTGCTCTTTGGAACTGGGCTTCTTTACAAGCATTTTTCAGAATCTGCTCACCAGCTTTAGACTTGTTGATATAGTCTCCAGACTTCTCAATCTTAGTCAAGTGTTCCACTCTCAGCTTCTCCAATCTTTCAATCTCCCTTACACCTTCACTCCTCTCCCTGAGGGTCTTCTGCAGGGCTTGGGATAGCTTCTCATTTCTTTCTTTCAAGCCTTCAAACTCTTCCAAACTGACAGTAGCAGGGGGTGGTGCTGATGATGACTCAGGCATGTCTTTGATGGTGAAGGGCAATCCTGAGATTTGGGCCCTAGCATAGGACCACTCATGATATTGGGCTGATGCCACATTATTGCACTTCCCCAGAATGGTGATTCCCTTGGTTTGAACATGATCCCAGGCCCAGGCAGCCTGCCTAACAACAGTCAAACTGATCTTGTTCTCACAGTAGAGGGTCTCAACCAGGTCTTGTTCCCTAGGAGCATGAACCAGTGCATAGCCTAATTGCCTCTTGAACAGCAGGGGGTTGTAGTTGATACTTCCCTTAACTCCTACCAAAGGTACATTGGGAAAGTGCCCACAGCTTGTGATCATATCTCTGCCCTTGGTGCCTTGGGTGCACCATCTGATGTCTGCTGCAGTGAGAGTAGTGAGCCTCTTAGCCCAGTTGCTTTGCTGATGAGGATTCAGGAATGCATCTGTCCTGGGTAGATGCTTGAGAAGCCAAGCATGGAATAGTGGAGCACAACACCTCACTAGCTTACCCCTCTGTTTCTCATTCCTCTGATGTACTGAGTAATAGAGGTCACCCAACAAGGTTGGCACTGGGTTCTTCAGGATGAACAGGTGGATGGCATTCTTGCTGATGAATCTGGGCTCATCTGCAAACAACACAATTCCATATACACTCAAGGCCAACAATGCACAAACAGCTTTCCAATCCCCCAGGGAGGCCTTCAGACTAGCTTGAGAAATCAGGAAGTCCAGATGAAAACCAGGGATCCCAGCTTTAGAGGTCATATGCTGCTCAATCAAAGCAGGTTCCAGGTGCAAAGCTCTTGCTATCTCTCCATTGCTGGGAAAGACCATTTCAGGGTTAAAAGGAATTTCTCTCTTGATAGGCAAACCAACCAAAGATGCATATTCTTCTAAGAGAGGTCCCAACTGAAAGTCTTGAAAGGTGAAACACCTCAATGGGGGGTCATAGAACTGGATGCAGGTATGGATCAGGCTCCTCTGAGATGGGTCCATGTCTATAACCAAGTCAAGTATATCCCCATAATGCTCCCTGAACAGAGGTATGTGATCTGGGGTCATCAGGGTTTGGACCCTCCTGATGTCTGACAAGTCTGGTTGGAAGAAATGATAGGTGATATTGCTTTTCTTTGGAGCCATGATGCTGAAGACTGGGTAGAGTGCTGATGACAATGCTGAAGTAGAGAAAACCACTGACTGGCTGGTGCTGAAGCAGACAGCTAAACTGAAGCCGATGCTGGTGAAGATGGGTCAAAGCTGCAGATGGGGTCAAAACCAAAACCTGATGAAAATGGATACCCTGAAAAACAAATAAGCACATGTTAATATGATGCAATGAGGATGTATGCAAATGATATGCAAAGGGTTTGTGACTGAGCTGGATCTGGATAAACTGCCTTGGTATAGATCCATGTGTGTTCAAGAATTCCGGATGGAGGTCTATAAATCCAGTAACCAAGGTGGGGGACTCAAATAAAGAGCCACATGTCCAGGGTTTTAGAATCACAAGAACTATCCAACATGGAGCATTCTTAACAAAGTCAAAGTAACAGGGTATTCTGAGGTCAAGGTACCTGCAAACCTGTAAACAGCCCAACCCCCTCACAGGTAGTGATCTAGAACAAGGATCCTCAGACTTGGATCAGTTATGAGAAGTGTAAACACTTCTAACCCGGAGGTACAGTGTTTACAATAACCATAACAATTCCTCCTCTAATTCACCTCAATTTCTGAAGGTCAATACTAAAAGGTCATCCAGACTTAGCAGGCTTCCCAGATCCCCCTAGCACTACAGGAAATCCGTAGCACAGAGTTCTCAAGAAGAAACCCATATCTGAACCGTGTTTCATATTCCCGCACCAGACCGAAATGGAATGGGAAAGAATATGATTCACTCTAGCCTAGGTGTCACTCAGGTCCCAGGTATAGGACCTTGGCTCTCAATAGAACCCCACCCACTAAAACAAAACCAGATCCAGCACAGACAGCATGACAGTATGATATATATAAATGCAATAAAGAAAGCAGTAAAGTAACTGTACATAAAGCAATGAATAAAAATAAATACAAGCACAAACAAGCACATAACACCCCCAATAAACACAAATCAATCAAGCGCTAGGAGGAACCCACAAAAAGAACCAGAAGCCCTGGTTGCAGTATAAGGGTCCCCAGCAGAGTCGCCAAGCTGTCGCTCCCGACAAATGAAAAATGGATCAAATGAAGGTACAGACGCGAATGGTCGGCGAAGGGAACAGTGAGAACACACAGCCGTGAACTCACTGGAGAATGAAAAGAGTCGCCAGCTAGGCATTTTTATCCCGGAGGAAAGGTAATGCTGCATAGACCTAGAAAGAGATGGATAAGACGGTTTGCGAACCAGAGAGACTGAGAAAGGGGGTTGGTTACAACCTGGGAAGGTATTAGCACCCAGATTGTCCGCCGTACTCGACGGGATCCACGCTTAAAAGATTTGTGTTTTAAAGGGGTAGTGTCAGTGCTATTTGTGCATAAAAGAGCTGGAAAAGATGTACAAGTGTCAGTGTAAAGAAATGTGATGTGTATAAATGTACAGTGTCAGTGTGAGATCAGGAATGAAATGCTCAAGAATATGAGGCTAAAGAATGAAGCTGGAAGGAGGGGGAATGTACAGAGACTTTTGTTCGATAACTGTTAAGTTATGCCTACGTATCCTCTCGTGCAATGAGGAAGTCAGAACACCGTAGTTCGACCCAAAGAGACTGAAAGGATTGACTGGGGAACTGCTTGCAGTCTATGCTCAAGTGTATGATCTGTCTGGCACAGATGCAAACTGTCTTGCATTAGACGGAAGAAGCAAGTTCTCGGTTGTGAGTGAAGATGATGAGAAAAGAATCCCGAAGGAGACGATTATTGTTTGTTCTTGTGTTTTCAGTCTTTTATTTCTTTTTGGAGTTTGTCATAAGATAATGAGCTTAAACCTAAATCAATGGATTTGGTAAACTCATCACATCATCCCTCTGATTAGGGGTAATGAGAATTACCTTAAGTGTGAAGTCAGATTCTCACACTTAATCACCTTTGATGTAGGGTTAAGATCATTAACCTACTTGTGATTAATTAGATGTTTTTGTGATTCTTGTCTAGTGTTAAGTAATGAGGTTAAGCCATAATCAGGGATTTAACAGGCTCATTACACTATCCTAAAAGAAGGATAATAGATGAGGGTGTTTAAGCTGAGGAAGGATCCTCAGCTTAATCCATGATTAGGGATTAAACCCATGACAGAACAAACCTTTGATTAAGTGGATTTTATTAATGATATGATGATGAAGTGTTTTTTATGATTTGTAAGACAACTTGAGGGGGACTTGTCCATTAACTTTAGGGTTAGTCCTTCTTAACCAATTAAGGAAGAATTAGAACCCTAATGCAAGGCCCAAGTTACAAGTGTAATGTCTTGATGATTATTAGATGGATTAATTAAGAGAGTTCAACACCTTAAGGGTCCAAGACTTAGGATTAAAGTTATACACTCCATCCTAAAAGAAGGATGCAGGCATGATCTTAATCACAAAGTCTTAAAGCCTTGAGGGTTTAGTCTCTGATTATGAGGTGAGGGGAGATGACTCAAGGAGAGACACAAAGGTAAAAACTATGGGGGAGACTAATCAAAACCCTAATTCATTATCATGCTTGGTTGGTCCTAATGTTTGTGAGGTTTGCAAGAACAATCTTCAGAGGAGCCACCAGGAAGCAGATGAACAAGATCAAGAGAAGCAAAGTGACTTGCTTCATTCAAGAAGTCAAGTCACTTGAAGAAAGAAAGTGGGAGGAGGAAGAATGAGCAAGCTCAAACTCAAACACACATAAGAATGCAGCAAGGTATGCAAGAGAGATGAGAATAGAGGTTATGAGAAGTGAAGGCAAATTCACTTCTCAAGTTACTTACCACCTGCAATGTTAGAAAGAAATGCAATGCAATGCAAGAGGAGATGAAATGGCATGAGGCAAAGCACAACCAGAAGCATGGTGATGATGATTATGATGCCATGAGGTGCTGCAAACATGAGGCAAGACCTGGAGATGTTCATACAAGGTTATGAATGCAAATGATGCAAGCTAAGGAACATGAACAAACATGAAATGTTATGGAACATACAAGACAAATGACATGGCAAATATGCAATGCAATGATCAATGATGCTTTCTACATGTCTTAAGATGTCAAATGAATCATAAGAATGCACAAAGTGAAATGACAAGTCAAGTTATGCAAGGAAATGCAAGAAGGATGCAAATGAAAGCCCAAATTAGGGTTCATGGATCAAACATCAAACACAAACCAAAAACAGAAGCAAACCTTAACCTAAAAAATGGAAAATGGTACCCAAAGAAACCCTAGGCCTATAATGAACCACTGCCCAAAGGGGAGCTCTCAACTCTCAACCAAACTTAAGTTATGAATTTTGCAAGTTATTAGGGCTTTTTAGGGTTTGTAACAAAAGAAATGCCAATCAATTAGAAAATGCAAAATCAAATCATGGCCTTTTTATCCTTGAAAGTTCATGCTAAATGGAAAACAATGCAAGAAGAATCAATGTTTCAACCTTCACCAATAGGCAGAAATGAATTTTCACACTTATGATCAAAATAATGCATCAAAAATGATTTAATTCAATGAAAAATTCTTAAAATGCATCAAGATCAAAAAAGAAATTTGGTTTGAAGGTTGGACAATGTTTCTAAATGTCTTAGAACATTTCATGAATTTTTTTGTAATTTTTAAATACCTAAAAGTATTTTTAATTAATTAATTCTCATTAATCAATTAAAAATAATCTTTTAAATATTTAAAAATACTTTTTTAATGATAAAAAATAAAATAAAAATGTTTTTGTGTCATAAAAATTAATAAAACCTTAAAGAAAAAGTTTCATAATTTTTATGATTTTTTAACTATTTTAAATAAATTGTACAAGTTAATTGAAAATAAAATGAATTAAAATTAAATTAAATGAAAAGTAATCAAGATGGACGAATGAGATTGGCTCTGAGTTTGAAAATGCTGACCAGCGCGCAAATGAAGGGTGGAGATTGCATCTGGCCAGATTAAATTAAAAATGAATTAATTAATGTTAATTAAGTGGATTAGGGTTAATGACAAGATCCTGGCCATCAAAAAAGGTGGGAAGTCAGCCAGTCAACGCCATCTAACGTTCCAGATTTGAACCTCACTTAATGACTGAGATTAGGGTTAACTACTTTCAGGCTGCCGGAGAGGACCTCCGGTCGTCTTCTCCGGCCAGCCAAAACCCTAGAAAACGATTCAAGCCACCATCCAACAAATTTCCTGCCCAGAAACAACCTCCTATCCTAATTAAACCTTAATCCAAGATCAAAATACATTTATCTAACATGAACAAGGAGAATCGAAACGAAATGCATTCACGGGCCAAATTTCAGAGATGCATAAAATGCTCATTTTCACACCATTTTAAATTCTAAACACATCCCAGTGATCCTCAGAGCATGTATTTTTGATTTGGAACAAAAGGAACAAGCTTTAAAAAGTTTGAAGTTTAAGACTACCTGAGGTGACAAGTCCTGTTTCTGAGCTTCCTGTCGCTCCCAAAGATTTGCATCCCGGTACAAGCGCGAACGGTCGGTGAAAGGAACAATGAGAACACACGGCCGTGAACCCACTGGAGAATGAATAGAGTCGCCAGCTAGGCATTTTTATCCCGGAGGAAAGGTAATGCTGCATAGACCTAGGAAGATACGGATAAGACGGTTTGCGAACCAGAGAGACTGAGAAAGGGGGTTGGTTACAACCTGGGAAGGTATTAGCACCCAGATTGTCCGTCGTACTCGACGGGATCCACGCTTAAAAGATTTGTGTTTTAAAGGGGTAGTGTCAGTGCAATTTGTGTATAAAATAGCTGGAAAAGGATGTACAGGTGTCAGTGTAAAGGAAGTGAAGTGTAATATATACAGTGTCAGTGTGAGGGCAAGAGTGCAATGCTCAAGATCATGAGGCTAAAAGAATGAAGCTGGAAAGAGGGGGAATATACAGAGACTTTTGTTCGATAACTGTTAAGTTATGCCTACGTATCCTCTCGTGCAATGAGGAAGTCAGAACACCGTAGTTCGACCCAAAGAGACTGAAAGGATGAATTGACTTGTGAACTGCTTGCTTGTCTATGCTCAAGTGTATGATCTGTCTGGCACAGATGCAAACTGTCTTGCATTAGACGGAAGAAGCAAGTTCTCGGTTGTGAGTGAAGATGATGAGAAAAGAATCCCGAAGGAGACGATTATTGTTTGTTTTTGAGTTTTCAGTCTTTTATTTCTTTTTGGAGTTTGTCATAAGATAATGAGCTTAAACCTAAATCAATGGATTTGGTAAACTCATCACATCATCCCTCTGATTAGGGGTAATGAGAATTACCTTAAGTGTGAAGTCAGATTCTCACACTTAATCACCTTTGATGTAGGGTTAAGATCATTAACCTACTTGTGATTAATTAGATGTTTTTGTGATTTTTGTTTAGTGTTAGGTAATGAGGTTAAGCCATAATCAGGGATTTAACAGGCTCATTACACTATCCTAAAAGAAGGATAATAGATGAGGGTGTTTAAGCTGAGGAAGGATCCTCAGCTTAATCCATGGTTAGGGATTAAACCCATGACAGAACAAACCTTTGATTAAGTGGATTTTATTAATGATATGATGATGAAGTGTTTTTTATGATTTGTAAGACAACTTGAGGGGGACTTGTCCATTAACTTTAGGGTTAGTCCTTCTTAACCAATTAAGGAAGAATTAGAACCCTAATGCAAGGCCCAAGTTACAAGTGTAATGTCTTGATGATTATTAGATGGATTAATTAAGAGAGTTCAACACCTTAAGGGTCCAAGACTTAGGATTAAAGTTATACACTCCATCCTAAAAGAAGGATGCAGGCATGATCTTAATCACAAAGTCTTAAAGCCTTGAGGGTTTAGTCCCTGATTATGAGGTGAGAAGAGATGACTCAAAAAGAGACACAAAGGTAAAAACTAAAAGGGGAGACTAATCAAAACCCTAATTCATTATCATGCTTGGTTGGTCCTAAGGTTTGTGAGGTTTTCAAGAACAATCTTCAGATGAACCACCAGGAAGCAGATGAACAAGATCAAGAGAAGCAAAGTGACTTGCTTCATTCAAGAAGTCAAGTCACTTGAAGAAAGAAAGTGGGAGGAGGAAGAATGAGCAAGCTCAAACTCAAACACATATAAGAATGCAGCAAGGTATGCAAAAGAGATGAAAGGAAAGGATATGAGAAGTGAAGGCAAATTCACTTCTCAAGTTTACTTACCACCTGAAATGTTAGAAAGAAATGCAATGCAATGCAAGATGAGCTGTAATGACATGATACAAAGCCAAACCAAGGGCATACACATGATGATTATGATGTTATGAAGTGCTGCAAACATGAGGCAAGACATGGAGATGCTCATACAAAGTCATGGATGCAGATGATGCAAGTTTAGAAGCATGAACAAGCATGAAATGTTATGAAACATACAAGACAAATGGCATGGCAAATATGCAATGCAATGATCAATGATGCTTTCTACATGTCTTAAGATGTTAAATGAATCATGAGAATGCACAAAATGTAATGGCAAGCCAACTTATGCAAAAGAATGCAAGGAGGATGCAAGAGAAAGCCCAAATTAGGGTTCATGGATCAAACATCAAACAAAAACCCAAAACAGAAACAAAACCCTAATATGAAAAATGGAAAATGGCACTCAAAGAAACCCTAGACCCATAACAAACCACTGCCCAAAGGGGAGCTCTCAACTCTCAACCAAACTCAAGTTATGATTTTTGCAAGTTATTAGGGTTTTTTAGGGTTTGTAACAAAAGAAGTGCCAATCAATTAGGAAATGCAAGATCAAATCAAGGCCTTTTTATCTTTGAAAGTACATGTCAAATGGAAAATAATGCAAAAAGAATCAATGTCTCAACCTTTACCAAAAGACAGAAATGAATTTTCAAACATATGATCAAAATGATGCACAAAATGTGATTTAAATCAATGAAAAATTCTTAAGATGCATCAAGATCAAAAAAGAAATTTGGTTTGAAGGTTGGACAATGTTTCTAAATGTCTTAGAACATTTCATGAATTTTTTTGTAATTTTTAAATACCTAAAAGTATTTTTAATTAATTAATTCTCATTAATCAATTAAAAATAATCTTTTAAATATTTAAAAATACTTTTTTAATGATAAAAATAAAATAAAAAATATTTTTGTGTCATAAAAATTAATGAAACCTTAAAGAAAAAGTTTCATAATTTTTATGATTTTTTAACTATTTTAAATAAATTGTACAAAATAAATGAAATAAAATGAATTAAAAATTGAATAAAATAGAAGTAAGACAAATGAAAGGCCAGGATGTGCTCTGGATTCAAAGGCGTTGACTGCGCGCCAGAATGAGGGGCCAAGATTGCTTCAGATTAAATAAATTAATTATGATTAATTAAAACCTAACACGTGGATTAGGGCTAACTGCATTGATCTGGGCCATTGGAAAGGGAGGGAAGTCAACCGGTCAAAGGGATCGTACGCTCACAATTCAAACCTGGCTTAATTACACAATTAGGGCATAATTAATCTCAGGTGGCCGGAGAAGACCTCCGGTCGTCTTCTCCGGCCAGAAGGTCACCTGAAAAAGCTCCAATCCTCTCAAAACACAATATAAATGAAAACTAAAACATGGGAAATGATCCTAACATTCTCACGAACTAAACCCCTCTTCCAAAACAAATTTATCTAACCTAAATCATCTGAATCGAAGGAAAGAAAAACTAGGGTTCGTAAGCTTCAAACAGCAATTAAATTCTCAAAACACATCCATTTCAAAAACTAAAAGCATCAGCATGATCAGGAGAACATAAGGAACAAATTTGTAACTAAAAAAGAGATTTCTGGAAAAAATTATTTGGAGCTACCTGAGATTTGCAACCTCTGATTTAGGAACTTTCAGGCCCTTTCTTTAAGTGCAAGCTGCTCCTCTTGGCCTCCCAAAGATGTCTGGATGCTCAAATGGAGTTTAGATTTGCTGGATGATGAGTTTCGAAGAGAACTGCTTCAGTTCAGTCAACAATGGCAGTTGAGATTCTGGCACCTTCAGGCTATGAGAGATGGTTGCTTGTGATCTATGAAGTGTGTTGAGAAGTTTGGCAAAGTTTGTTTTGATGTTTGTGGGCTATGATGAGAGTTGCAAGTGAAACTGCAAACTGAGGTGAGAGATGGCAGTGAAGTGTTTTGGTTGTTTCAAGCTCTGGTTCTTGATGCTTTGTGTTCTATGGATCAAGGTGAGATGAATGGAGGAAAAAGATTTTGGGTTTGCAGGCTGTGTAATGAAATTCGATAGAACTTGCAAGTTGGGAGGTTTTTGTGTAAGTTATGAGTGAGTTGGTTTCAGCCCTTGTTCTTGTTATGTTCAACTTGCAAAATGAAATGATAAACAATTCTGATTGGTTGGCTGATGTGACTTGTGCAGCTGTGATAGGTAGTTCACTTTTTGCTCAAAAACCACTTTTGTGTAAGATAGGGCATGGCATGATACTAGGCAAGTACAAGTTGGGTGCTGGTGCAGCAAAAGGTGAGGGAGAGGCTAGCCCAAAGTCAGCAGCCAATGTCATAAGTTGGTGAAGTAGTCATGAGTGAAAATGCAAGTTGGCTAGCTTTATGGTTTTCCATGGAAATGCCTTGTTACATGAACCAAACCATGAGCAAACTTGGTCCATTTCTGATTTTTGTGACTTAGAGAACATTCACATGCTGGTTTGACATGAATTTGAGGCAGCAATCATGCATTGATTCAAAACTTAGCAAAATTTCCACTTGGTGCATAACTTGAAAAACAATGATTTTTGGCAACTTTGCATGGCCATAACTTTTGATCCATGAAGAGTTAGATCATGTTCTTGTACTTTTTGAAAAGGGAAAGATAAGATCTACAACTTTCATGACCAAAGTTTTTCCATTTGAAGCATTTTTGGATCAAGAATCAAGGCTTGAAAATTGACCTAAAATGATGCATTCTTGAAAAGTCAACAAAACCCAAAAAGTCAACTTTTGCAAAAACCCTAAATTCTTGATTTCCATGAACTTCAACCTTCTTCCATGATCAAATAGAGATCATATACACTCAAAATGATGAAGATCACCCATTGGTTGGGTCATTGGGGGCCTCAGATACCCTGATTTTGCACTGACTTGTCTGAAAAGTCAACTCTTGATCAGATGACTTCCCCATGGAATTTCTTCATGAAAATTGATATGCATACTCCCTATACCATATAGAGACCAATGGAAACAAGAATGACCAAAAAATTTGGAGTTATGGCCTCTGAAACCAAAACCCTAATTTTCAGTCAACTGTGCAGTTCATCCTGGCTCTGCATCCACTCAAACCCTAGTTCTTGTGATCCCTCTGAAATTTTGACTTTGTGAGGATGTAACATGATATAAGAACACACATGGACCCCTTTGAGTTGATTAGTGGCCTTTGGGATGGCTCAAGATGCCCTGAGGTTGCTCAGATCACAAACCCTAGGTGCAGATGACTTAGAAACTATGCAGTGAATCAAACATGAGGTATGAGATTGTATGATTGTGTTTATGCATATGAGATGATCATAAGCCATGGTGTGAATGGGTGAGGGCAAATTTGGGGTGTTTACAGCTGCCCCTATTCAAACATGAGTTAGCTGTGCAGGTTGTAAGCGGCGGCTTAACAGGCAAACAAGATAACTTGTGGTTGAATACCAAAGACAGTCCAAAATTTGCACTCACAGAATAAAAAAGAAAAGGAATATAGATTGTAAGAGCAAAACAAAGTATATCGTAAAGTGTAGGCGACGGAGGACGACCGTCGAGCAGAGGAAGACTGCTGGGTAAAGTGGTATGTGAAGCAAAGCGATGACGGGGACGGCCGACATGCTGGTAAAGTGCAGGAAATAAAGCGATGACGGGGACGGCCGACATGCTGGGGATAAAAAGTAAAGCTAAGACGGGGACGGCCGACTAGCTGGGGAAAAACAAGTAAAGCTAAGACGGGGACGGCCGACTAGCTGGGGAAAAACAAGTAAAGCTAAGACGGGGACGGCCGACTAGCTGGGGAAAATAGGATATTATGATGGGGACGGCCATCAAGATAAAGCTGCAAAGTTCTCTGGGGATTAATGAAACATGACGGGGACGGCCATCAAGTTCATAAAGGTCAAGTAACCAACGATGGGGACGGCCATCGGGTTAAAGAATAAATGAAATAAACAGATGATGGGGTACGGCCATCAAAGGTGAAGGACGATCACCTAGCAGGGGACGGCTGCTCTGTTGGGAATAAAAGAAATATGATGGGGACGGCCATCAAAGGTGGAGGACGACCACCTGGCAGGGTACGGCTGCCGAAAATATCAACGATGGGGACGGCCATCGGATAGGAAAGGTCAACGATGGGGACGGCCATCGGACGAGCAAGATGGAGGACGACCATCAAGAAGTGGAGGACGACCACTCAGCAGGGGACGGCTGCTCTCAGGGTTTATCATGACACAGGACGAATGCCAGATAACCAAAATCAACAATGGGGACGGCCATTGGATAAAGTGATGAAGGACGATCATCAAGAGGTGGAGGACGACCACCTAGCAGGGGACGGCTGCTAAAATCAACGATGGGGACGGCCATCGGATGAGCATGATGGAGGACGACCATCAAGAAGTGGAGGACGACCACTTAGCAGGGTACGGCTGCTCTCAAAGGTATCATAACACAGGACGAGTGTTAGATAAAAATAAAATTGTTGGTGATCTACTGGGGAGATAGTAAACACGGACGAGCGTTTACATCCAAGAAACAAAAGGTATAAGTGTTTGGTATTGTGTATAGATTAAAGATGCGGACGAGCATCCTTAAGACTATGATACGGACGAGTATCATGTAGAAACAAACTGACACGTGCTCAGAGCTGATGATACGGACGAGTATCAACTGGTTAACAAGGAACACGGACGAGTGTTGCATCTGAAAGTATCCTTCTGGGGAATAGTAGACACAGACGAGCATCTATATTCACGAAGACATAAGTGTTTGACACGGTGTATGGATTAAAGATGCGGACGAGCATCCTTAAGACTATGATACGGACGAGTATCATGTAGAAACAAACATTAGACGCAATGTTCTGAGATGGTGGTACGGACGAGTACCAACTGGTTAACAAAGAACAAGGACTACTGTCGAATCTGCGGGGATATACATGGTGTATATAAGATACGGACGAGTACCTGAGTAGGTGTACCAATGAGTAGTGAGTATATAATGTATAGGTGGGTGTTTATCTGCTGGGGATATGACACGGACGGGTGTCAGGAAAGTGTATATACAAGTATAGGCGACCACGCTGGGGATATGACACGGACGGGTGTCAAGAAAGTGTATAAGTATATGTAAGTGCAAAGAGGGTGTCTTTGGCTTTCTGCTGGTGACACGACACGGACGAGTGTCAGGATGTATCTGCAATACTGGTGATCTTGGTTTGTAAAGTGTATTCAGGCAACCTGCTGGGAAATGATGATACGGACGGGTATCAAAAAGGAGATATGCACTGGTGTTTGTGATATGGGGCAACTGCTTTTGCTGGGACTCTGATGGGGATGTATTCTGTATGCCGACAGATTGTCAATATTTACAAGTGTTCAAATCACGACATGACTTATGATTATGCTATGCATTTGATTTTTTTGCCGTAATGCTCCGTATTAGACGGAATGCTACGCTCTGGGGGTGAATATGATGCGAATGCTATGATCATGCAAAGAGGCACCGATCCGGGATTCGGATCCCGTTGCTGCGAAGATCTCTGGTCGATCTGCTTGAAGTGAACATCCCAGCTGGGGATGAGATCATTGATAGATCTGTAGTTGTATCTGCTTGGGGATATACGTCATCGATTGACATATTCTTATAATACGGGACCCAGCTGGAGTTTGTAGAAGCTTTCTCTCTCTCTGTTGTGACTTCTTCGTGCGCTGCTCTTCTGAATAGAGGCCTGAAGCTCTGTGGGGAGATGATTCCTCGATTCTCGCATCCTGCTGAGGAATAATGGCTACTCGGCTGGGGAATTGAGAGGCAACTCAGCTGGGGAGAGCAATGGGGAGCAGCTCAGCTGGGGATAGAGCATCTCGGATGCTAAGATTGAGTGTATGCTGATTTGACAGCTCCGCTGGGGAGATGGGCACATCCCATTGCCACGTGGAAGATAGACCGAGTTGATAACGATTCGCCATCTTGCTAAGGCGTAACTGGCATGCCCCAGGTTGTGTTCTGGATACCTGCAATCCTGCAAAGTTAAAGAAACGCACAAATGGTCCCGAGGTATCTTTTACTGAGATTCCGTCATAGGAAATAAGTACTTTCGAGAGTAAGTATATTCCCTGCAAGCATGTGTTTTATTTTTAGAGAGAGGCATCTGTACTTATGCAATTGTGTTTTTAGAGACATCAGACAACTCTTTGCAAAACATAAATGTAAAAAACGAGACATGACTGAAAATCTGATTATATTAATTCGTATGCCCTGAATTGGCAAGATACAGTCAGAGAAACATATCTCCTGAAATGAGGAGATTGTTACAAATTGAGAAATAAAGTGCTGGCGGTGCTGGCGATGCTTTCGAGGAGCTTCCTCTCCCGCTATGACTCGTATGACAATGACGTTCTTCTCGTCTTGCTTTCTGGAGAGAGTTGATTCTGATTGCAGCTTGATCCCTTGGAGCTTACCAAGTTGTAGGTGATACAGACGAATTCAGAATGCAGTTGTTCGCTTATTCCCTTATTTTGCATGGATCGCCCTTTCGGGTTTTCAATCCATCGGGATACCCATTTTTGCCTGAGCTGTCCAATGCGGCTTTTCAACTCAGCGGGTGTACAATTTTTTTATTTATTTTCCCTTATTTTTGCCCGAGTCTTTTATTCTGTTTTTGACTCGCCGGGATGCCCTATTTTGCCTGGACTTACATTCTGTTTTTATGTCCAGCGGGTCATTTTATGCGAAGTATTTTTTAACTGCATCTGAATTCACAGGGGACGGGAAATCTTCACCATCCATGGTGCTGAGCATCAGTGCTCCACCAGAGAAAACTTTCTTTACAACGAATGGTCCTTCGTAATTTGGAGTCCATTTGCCCCTGTGGTCTGTATGAGGAGGGAGAATTCTTTTCAGCACAAGATCTCCTACTTGGTATTCTCGGCGCCTGACTTTCTGATCGAAGGCTCTCTTCATTCTTTTCTGATATAGCTGCCCGTGGCAGATTGCAGCCAATCTTTTCTCTTCGATCAGACTTAGTTGTTCGTATCGGGTCCGAACCCATTCTGCTTCGTTTAGCTTAACATCCATCAGTACCCGTAGGGAGGGTAGTTCAACTTCAACAGGTAGGACTGCTTCCATACCATACACAAGTTGATACGGTGTTGCCCCAGTGGATGTCCTGATTGATGTGCGGTACCCATGCAAGGCAAACGGTAGCATTTCATGCCAATCTTTGTAAGTGACTACCATCTTCTGCACAATCTTCTTGATATTCTTATTTGCTGCCTCGACAGCGCCGTTCATCTTTGGCCTGTAAGGAGAAGAATTGTGATGTTGGATCTTGAAGTCCCGGCACAGCTCTGCCATCATTTTGTTGTTCAAGTTGGAACCATTATCAGTAATGATTCGCTCGGGCACTCCATACCGACAGATGATATCTCTTTTCAGAAATCTGGCTACCACTTGCCTTGTGACATTTGCATATGAGGCTGCTTCAACCCACTTTGTAAAATAATCGATGGCGACCAGGATGAATCTGTGGCCGTTCGAAGCAGTTGGCTCAATTTTGCCAATCATGTCAATGCCCCACATAGCAAAGGGCCATGGTGAAGACATTATGTTCAGGGGATTGGGAGGCACGTGCACCTTATCTGCGTAGATCTGGCATTTATGGCATTTTCTGGCGTAAGCACAACAGTCTGCATCCATTGTGATCCAGTAATAGCCTGATCTTAGCAATTTCTTAGCCATTGCATGTCCTCCAGCATGGGTACCAAAGGATCCTTCGTGCACTTCATGCATCAGTAAATCCGCTTCCGTCTTGTCAACACATCTGAGAAGCACCATATCAAAGTTCCTTTTGTATAAAGATCCATCAGTGTTCAGAAAGAAACTTCCAGCAAGCCTTCTTAAAGTCTTTTTATCATTGGAAGATGCCCCAGGTGGGTACGTTTGATCCTCCAAGAAGCATTTGATGTCGTGGAACCAAGGCTTATCATCTTCAGCAATATCTGCTGCAAATACATATGCTGGTCTATCAAGTCTCGACACTGAAATCTGAGGTACAAAGTTGGCAGCCTGAACTTTGATCATGGATGAAATGGTAGCCAGGGCATCTGCAAACTGATTTTCGTCCCGAGGGATATACTCAAGCTTGACCGTTGTGAAAAAAGTCAATAATCTCCTTGTATAATCCCTGTAAGGTATCAGATGATCTTGGTGGGTGTACCATTTTCCGTTGGTCTGATTGACTACCAAAGCTGAATCTCCGAATACGGTCAATGTTTTGATCCTGAGGTCAATGGCTTCCTCAAGACCCATAATGCAAGCTTCGTATTCAGCTTCGTTGTTAGTGCAGTTGAAAGTGAGTTTTGCCGAGAAAGGCATGTGAACCCCTTTAGGTGTAATGAGTACTGCACCAACACCACGGCCATTCATGTTGACAGCCCCATCAAACATCATAGTCCATTCTTCTTCTGGGTCAGGCCCTTCAGTGTGAATAGGCTCTTCATGATCTTTTGCTTTAATGAACATGATGTCTTCATCGGGGAAGTCGAACCTCATAGGCTGGTAGTCATCAATGGGTTGCTCAGCAAGATATTCAGATAGTACACTGCCCTTGATGGCTTTCTGAGATGTGTACTGTATGTCGTATTCTGTGAGAATCATCTGCCATCTTGCAACCCGTCCGGTAAGAGCTGGCTTCTCGAAAATGTACTTGACTGGGTCCATCTTTGAGATCAATAGAGTAGTATGGGTCAACATATACTGTCTCAGTCGGCGAGCAGCCCACGCTAAAGCACAGCAAGTTTTCTCGAGCAGTGAATAACGCTGTTCACAGTCGGTAAACTTTTTGCTTAGGTAGTATATTGCATACTCTTTTCGACCAGACTCGTCATGCTGGCCCAGCACACACCCCATTGACCCTTCTAATACTGTCAAGTACATGATCAGAGGTCTTCCTTCAACTGGAGGCATAAGGATTGGAGGTTCTTGCAAATACTCCTTGATCTTGTCAAAAGCTTTCTGGCAGTCTTCGTTCCACCCGACCGTTTGCTCCTTTCTTAACAGCTTGAATAAGGGTTCACAAGTTGCTGTAAGGTGAGATATGAACCGCGAAATGTAGTTCAATCGACCTAAGAACCCTCGAACTTCCTTCTCAGTTTTCGGCGCAGGCATTTCTTGAATAGCTTTGACTTTGTCAGGGTCAACTTCAATCCCTTTCTCACTTACAATAAAGCCCAGCAGCTTACCGGATCGCACCCCGAATGTGCATTTGTTGGGGTTCAACTTTAGTTGGTATTTCCTCAGACGCTTGAATAACTTGAGCAGATTCACCAGGTGATCTTCCTCTGTAAGGGACTTGGCGATCATATCATCCACATAACATTCGATTTCCTTATGGATCATGTCATGAAACAATGTTACCATAGCCCGTTGATACGTTGCACCAGCATTCTTCAGTCCGAATGGCATCACTTTATAACAGAACGTGCCCCAAGGTGTGATGAACGTTGTCTTCTCCATGTCTTCAGGCGACATCTTGATCTGATTGTATCCCGAAAATCCATCCATGAAGGAAAACACCGAGAACTGAGCCGTGTTATCCACCAATACATCAATGTGAGGTAATGGGAAGTCATCTTTCGGGCTGGCTCTGTTCAGATCCCGGTAATCAACACACATTCTTACTTTTCCGTCTTTCTTAGGCACAGGTACTATGTTAGCAACCCACGGAGGATAGCTAGTCACAGCAAGGAACCCGGCGTCCCATTGCTTTTGTACCTCTTCCTTGATTTTCATAGCCATGTCTGGGCGAGTTCGGCGCAACTTCTGTTTGACTGGTGGGCATTCTTCCCTCAAAGGCAGCTTATGCACAACAATATCGGTATCCAACCCTGGCATATCTTGGTAGGACCAAGCAAACACATCAACATACTCTTGAAGCAGATCTATCAGCTGTCTCTTCACTGAGTCCTGCAGGCAGGCCCCGATTTTGACTTCTTTCACGTCTTCCTCCGTACCAAGATTAATCACTTCAATCTCCTCCTGATGAGGAGTAATAACTTTTTCCTCCTGTCTCAGCAACCTGGCTAGCTTTTCAGGAAGCTCATATTCTTCATCAACCCCTTCATCAGCTTGATTGATCGGATTGTCAAAGTCATACGATGTCATAGCTGTGCTGTTGTCGGTGCTGTCTGGAAGGCACTCTCTGCAAGGGTTAAGTCGGTTCATTTTAGTGATTGATTTTAATCTTGCTTTAGAAAAAAGTGAAATGAAGTTATCATTTTGAAAACACCGCCATTTATTTTTGTACAAAAAGAAAAATGGAAAAACAGTGAGCAGAAAAGAAAAAGACTCGTTTGCAAAAAGATTGTCTGATATTTCATTAATTTAATCTTGTTTGCACAAAAGTACAGATGGCCCTGGTTACAAAATGAGTCTTGTCATCTTGGGCAAGATGCAAGACTTTGATGCATGCTATAAAAGATACAGGAAATAATAATTACTCTGCTCGAGTAACACTTATAATTCCCTGGGAAGACCAGTTCGAGATACTGCTCCCCGGGACCTTTGGACGAATCCAATTCTCCAGGTTGCGCTCCTCTTCCAGCTCGTCTTCCAGACAGTTGATAGCATCGGGGGTTAGCATTCCCCCACTGACAAATCCTGGCTCTGCAGCAGCCTTTGCTTGATGTTGAGTTGGTCTGTAACCCAACCCAAACTTGTCCTTCTTCTCCTCCACGGCTAAAACCTTGCCCCAGCCTAGGGCAGTTCCTTCTTCAACAACCTTCCGGGCTTGTTGATATGACGACATGGAGATTCCTGAAACAGCAGATGCTTCATTCACATTCAAGGCTTCAAAACCTTGGCTCATTGTCTCATGGATCTCTCCATCCATTTCAATGTACTTGTAGGTTGCCAGGTGGCTGACAAAAATGTCCTCCTCTCCACAGATTGTGACAACTTGACCTTCCCACTCAAATTTTAACTTTTGGTGAAGGGTAGACGTTATAGCGCCAGCGGCGTGAATCCAGGGTCTACCCAACAAACAGCTGTAGGCGGGCTGAATGTCCATCACGTAAAAGATAGTTTTAAAGGTCTGCGGGCCAATTGTCACAGGCAGCTCAATCTCTCCCAGAACCGATCTCTTCGAGCCATCAAAAGCTCTAACCACCAGGTTGCTGGGTCTCAATGCCAAACCATCATATTCAAGCTTCACCAGAGCCTTCTTTGGTAAGACATTCAGGGATGATCCTGTGTCCACCAGCACATGTGAAAGGACAGCTCCTTTGCATTCCATGGTTATGTGCAAGGCTTTGTTGTGATTGCGGCCATCCACTGTCAGGTCAGAATTGGTAAACCCTAGCCCGTTGCTAGCAGTAACATTCCCAACCACCGTTTCCAACTGGTTGACAGTAATCTCCTCTGGCACGTAAGCTGCGTGCAGGACTTTCAGTAGTGCATTCCGATGGGCTTCGGAGCACATGAGCAGTGAGAGGATGGAGATTTTGGATGGAGTTTGGTGAAGTTGATCCACAACTTTATAATCACTCTTCTTGATGATCCGCATAAACTCATCAACTTCCTGATCAAATGGAGTCTTCAGGGCTTCTTTGGCAGCTGGATCTTCCTGCACCGGTCCTTTACCCTTTGCCTTGGCAGCAGCTTCTGCTTCGGCAGTAGGTCTTTGAACTTGTGAAGCAAAGAGACGTCCGCTTCGGGTGAAGCCTCCGCCTCCCCCCACATTATCTACTTGTGGTGCAGGTGCTGATGTTTCCAAAGTGATTCTTTTCCCTTCACAGTACAAGTCAGAGCCATAGTGCCAAGGGATGGCCCTATTGTTTTCATATGGTACAGGTCCAGGTACCGTGACGGTGACTGGACTGATTGCTGCTGCTGAGGGGACTGTTATTGTCTGTGGATCATAAAAGATTGTAACTGGTGCTCTAGTGGGAGCAGCACCTTCTGAATGATAAGCGGAATTGTTTTCTGGATCGTAGAATATGGTAACAGTGGAGACATCTTCGTGATTGTTTGCTGGTGTTGTAGAAGGTTCTGTTGGAAGAACTGTTGTTGTTGTTGATGGGGAGTCGAAGTGGACTGAAGCTGAAGTTGTAGCAGGAGAAACTGTTGAAAACTGATCATTGGGTAGAACAGATGAAGTACTTGCTGATGTTGCTGATGAATTGTTGGGAACAATTGTTGCTGTATTTGTAGGAGGATCTGAAACCATTGCTGATGAAGTCGTCGGGTTTGCCGGGAATGATGTAGTGATCTGCAGTAAGCCACTCTGAATAAGGCTGTCAATGCCATTCCTCAAGTCTTCACACCCATTCCAAGAAATATTGCAGTATGGGCACCCTAGTTCACACCCCGGAAATATATTGCTTTCACGGAGTTGAGCTTTGATTTCCACCAATGGTGTCCTGATCTGATCCACACTGGTTATGAAATAAGACGGTTGGTCTTCTTCGATAGCATTAATTCGGGGACCACCATGGTGTGGCATTGGGTTTTTGTTGACGTTGGGCGGAGGTGCAAAGTTCAAAGCCTTGGAGTCTACTAAGTCTTGTACCTTCATATGCAGTGCCCTGCATTTTTCTGTACTGTGACCAGGCGCGTTTGAGTGAAAAGCACACCTAGCATTAGAGTCATAGTTTCTTGGTAGACTGTTTGGATCCGGAGGTGCCAACGTTCTTAGCTCAACCAAGTTGAGTTTCAGAAGCTGTGGCAGCAGAGCAGCATACGGCATTGGAATCGGGTCGATCACTCGATTAGCTTGAGAGGGCCTTTGTTGAAATGGCCTCTGTTGATCGTTGTTGCTATTGTTGTTGTTGTAGTTGTTTCTTGGAGGATATTGATTCTGATGATACTGAGGTTGTTGTTGGAAATTTTGTTGAGGAGGTTGGTAGACTGGCTGAGGATGAGCTGGAGCAGGAATGGTGACTGCTGCTATTGTTCTTGGAACATATTAGGGCCTACCCCTGTTGGTATGAATGGCATTGGTCTCGCCAGCTCTTCTAGGGCCTGCAAAAGGCTTTCTTGTACTGCTGGACGAACTGGCGCCATTATCAGATATCTTACCCATCTTTAATAGGCTTTCAATTCTCTCCCCGGCTATAACAACATCTGCGAAGCTGGTGGAAGAGAAAGCAGCTAGCCTATCAATATAGGTTCCCTGAAGGGTATTCATGAACATATCAGCCATCTCTCTTTCCGACATAGGTGGCTGGACAGCAGCAGCAAGCTGTCTCCATCTTTGAGCATATTCTCTGAAGCTCTCTCTTGATGATTGTGACATCCCCATTAGGAGGGTCCTATTGGGTGCCATATCCAGATTATACTGATACTGTCGGATGAAGGCCTCTGCCAGGTCCTTCCAGCATCTTACAGTTGCTCTTGTCAGATGGGAATACCATTCCCTTGATGCTCCAGTCAAACTGTCTTCGAAGTAAAACATCCAGAGCTTCTCATCCATTGTATAGGCCTTCAGCCTTCCCAGAAACGATTGCAAATGAGTCCGGGGGCATGAAGTCCCATTATATCTTTCGAAACAAGGAGGCTTGAACTTATGAGGGATCCTGACCCCCTCTACTAAACCCATGTCCATGACATCGAACCCCAAAGAATTTTGGGATTCCAAAGACCTCAACTTCTCAGCCAACTCATCCAATCTCCTATCATAGGTTTCCTCTCCAGCACCCATGACTGTAAACTGATCCTCCTGAGGATCCTCTTGAAGTACTCTGGCTGCAGTGGCTGTTCCTTGAACGTTTGCAGGAATATGAATCTCAGGATGTAGATGTGGACCAAACACAGGGGGGTTGACATGTGGTTGCACCCTTTCATTGTTACTGGTGCCAGCAGTTCCCACATGGGGGTCATCTTGAGTTCTCCCCTCTACCAGAACTCTAAGCCTCTCCTGGCTTTGAGCTAAATTATTCATCACTTCCATGAACTGAGTTATTTGGGTTCTCATCTCCACCCTTTCATTAGCCATCTGGGTTCTGGCCTCATTGAGGTCTTGCTGCAACTGGTCCATCTGAATGCCCGGAAGGTTGTTTCTTGTAGGGTACCTGTGTGGCCTGTTGAGAGGGAATAGCCTGCGGCGAGCAATAATTCCTGAATGTCACAACAGAGGTTAGAAACAATAAAACAAAACCTACAAAACAAACAAAAGGGTTAGTATGCAATGCAGTATGCTTATTTGCTATCAAGGTATCCGGCTTGGTCTTCAGTTTTGACCCGTCCAGACCCTTGAAGATGATGCTGTTGAAGTTGCTTTTGAAGTGAACCCAGATGGAAACAAACACAAATATATTACAAAGGTAAAATAATACAAATTGTTCATTTTTTACAACACTAGCCCTCTAAGGGGTCAAAAATACATTACCAAAAAGCAAAAGTACATGGAAAAGGAACAACAACAAGCAAATAATCAGACTCCAAGGCCAAACTCATCCTCGCGAACTTCCTTAAGAAGTGCTTCGGTCACAGGATCAGCCGGATGCTCCGTAAGATTCCTGATGAGAAGGTTTCTTGTTGCAACAGCTGTAGCCAATTTCTTGTTCTGGCTTTGGTCTTTGGATTTCTTCACTCCAGCTTTGATTTTTAACTCTGAAATTTCCTCCTGGGCTGCTGCCAGGGCTTTTTCCATCTGCTCCATCTTATCTTGAACTCTCTTGTCTTCTAGAGTACGGGCTTCAGTGATCCGGACCCACCTGGCCTGACTCTCTTTCAAGTACAAGTCTGTCCTTGCTCTTTGGAACTGGGCTTCTTTACAAGCATTTTTCAGAATCTGCTCGCCAGCTTTAGACTTGTTGATATAGTCTCCAGACTTCTCAATCTTAGTCAAGTGTTCCACTCTCAGCTTCTCCAATCTTTCAATCTCCCTTACACCTTCACTCCTCTCCCTGAGGGTCTTCTGCAGGGCTTGGGATAGCTTCTCATTTCTTTCTTTCAAGCCTTCAAACTCTTCCAAACTGACAGTAGCAGGGGGTGGTGCTGATGATGACTCAGGCATGTCTTTGATGGTGAAGGGCAATCCTGAGATTTGGGCCCTAGCATAGGACCACTCATGATATTGGGCTGATGCCACGTTATTGCACTTCCCCAGAATGGTGATTCCCTTGGTTTGAACATGATCCCAGGCCCAGGCAGCCTGCCTAACAACAGCCAAACTAATCTTGTTCTCACAGTAGAGGGTCTCAACCAAGTCTTGTTCCCTAGGAGTATGAACCAGTGCATAGCCTAATTGCCTTCTGAACAGCAGAGGGTTGTAATTGATACTTCCCTTAACTCCTATTAAAGGTACATTGGGAAAGTGCCCACAGCTTGTGATCATATCTCTGCCCTTGGTGCTTTGGGTGCACCATCTGATGTCTGCTGCAGTGAGAGTAGCGAGCCTCTTAGCCCAGTTGCTTTGCTGATGAGGATTCAGGAATGCATCTGTCCTGGGTAGATGCTTGAGAAGCCAAGCATGGAATAGTGGAGCACAACACCTCACTAGCTTACCCCTCTGTTTCTCATTCCTCTGATGTACTGAGTAATAGAGGTCACCCAACAAGGTTGGCACTGGGTTCTTCAGGATGAACAGGTGGATGGCATTCTTGCTGATGAATCTGGGCTCATCTGCAAACAACACAATTCCATATACACCCAAGGCCAACAATGCACAAACAGCTTTCCAATCCCCCAGGGAGGCCTTCAAACTAGCTTGAGAAATCAGGAAGTCCAGGTGAAAACCAGGGATCCCAGCTTTAGAGGTCATATGCTGCTCAATCAAAGCAGGTTCCAGGTGCAAAGCTCTTGCTATCTCTCCATTGCTGGGAAAGACCATTTCAGGGTTAAAAGGAATTTCTCTCTTGATAGGCAAACCAACCAAAGATGCATATTCTTCTAAGAGAGGTCCCAACTGAAAGTCTTGAAAGGTGAAACATCTCAATGGAGGATCATAAAACTGAATGCAGGTGTGGATGAGGCTCCTCTGAGAAGGGTCCAGATCCATAACCATGTCCAGTATATCTCCATAACTCTCCCTGAACAAAGGAATGTGATCTGGAGTGATCAGGGTTTGGATCCTCCTGATGTCTGATGAGTCTGGTTGGAAGAAATGATAGGTGATATTGCTTTTCTTTGGAGCCATGATGCTGAAGACTGGGTAGAGTGCTGATGACAATGCTGAAGTAGAGAAAACCACTGACTGGCTGGTGCTGAAGCAGACAGCTAAACTGAAGCAGATGCTGGTGAAGATGGGTCAAAGCTGCAGATGGGGTCAAAACCAAAACCTGATGAAAATGGATACCCTGAAAAACAAATAAGCACATGTTAATATGATGCAATGAGGATGTATGCAAATGATATGCAAAGGGTTTGTGACTGAGCTGGATCTGGATAAACTGCCTTGGCATAGATCCATGTGTGTTCAAGAATTCCGGATGGAGGTCTATAAATCCAGTAACCAAGGTGGGGGACTCAAATAAAGAGCCACATGTCCAGGGTTTTAGAATCACAAGAACTATCCAACATGGAGCATTCTTAACAAAGTCAAAGTAACAGGGTATTCTGAGGTCAAGGTACCTGCAAACCTGTAAACAGCCCAACCCCCTCACAGGTAGTGATCTAGAACAAGGATCCTCAGACTTGGATCAGTTATGAGAAGTGTAAACACTTCTAACCCGGAGGTACAGTGTTTACAATAACCATAACAATTCCTCCTCTAATTCACCTCAATTTCTGAAGGTCAATACTAAAAGGTCATCCAGACTTAGCAGGCTTCCCAGATCCCCCTAGCACTACAGGAAATCCGTAGCACAGAGTTCTCAAGAAGAAACCCATATCTGAACCGTGTTTCATATTCCCGCACCAGACCGAAATGGAATGGGAAAGAATATGATTCACTCTAGCCTAGGTGTCACTCAGGTCCCAGGTATAGGACCTTAACTCTCAATGGAACACCCACCCACCAAAGAAAAACCAGATCCAGCCAGCACAGTATGACAGTATGATATATAAAAGCAGTAAAGAAAGCAGTAAAGTAACTGTACATAAAGCAATAAACAAAAGTAAATACAAGCACAAACAAGCACATAACACCCCAATGAACACAAATCAATCAAACGCTAGGAGGAACCCACAAAAAGAACCAGAAGCCCTGGTTGCAGTATAAGGGTACCCAGCAGAGTCGCCAAGCTGTCGCTCCCAAAGATTTGCATCCCGGTACAAGCGCGAACGGTCGGCGAAAGGAACAATGAGAACACACGGCCGTGAACCCACTGGAGAATGAATAGAGTCGCCAGCTAGGCATTTTTATCCCGGAGGAAAGGTAATGCTGCATAGACCTAGGAAGATACGGATAAGACGGTTTGCGAACCAGAGAGACTGAGAAAGGGGGTTGGTTACAACCTGGGAAGGTATTAGCACCCAGATTGTCCGTCGTACTCGACGGGATCCACGCTTAAAAGATTTGTGTTTTAAAGGGGTAGTGTCAGTGCAATTTGTGTATAAAATAGCTGGAAAAGGATGTACAGGTGTCAGTGTAAAGGAAGTGAAGTGTAATATATACAGTGTCAGTGTGAGGGCAAGAGTGCAATGCTCAAGATCATGAGGCTAAAAGAATGAAGCTGGAAAGAGGGGGAATATACAGAGACTTTTGTTCGATAACTGTTAAGTTATGCCTACGTATCCTCTCGTGCAATGAGGAAGTCAGAACACCGTAGTTCGACCCAAAGAGACTGAAAGGATGAATTGACTTGTGAACTGCTTGCTTGTCTATGCTCAAGTGTATGATCTGTCTGGCACAGATGCAAACTGTCTTGCATTAGACGGAAGAAGCAAGTTCTCGGTTGTGAGTGAAGATGATGAGAAAAGAATCCCGAAGGAGACGATTATTGTTTGTTTTTGAGTTTTCAGTCTTTTATTTCTTTTTGGAGTTTGTCATAAGATAATGAGCTTAAACCTAAATCAATGGATTTGGTAAACTCATCACATCATCCCTCTGATTAGGGGTAATGAGAATTACCTTAAGTGTGAAGTCAGATTCTCACACTTAATCACCTTTGATGTAGGGTTAAGATCATTAACCTACTTGTGATTAATTAGATGTTTTTGTGATTTTTGTTTAGTGTTAGGTAATGAGGTTAAGCCATAATCAGGGATTTAACAGGCTCATTACACTATCCTAAAAGAAGGATAATAGATGAGGGTGTTTAAGCTGAGGAAGGATCCTCAGCTTAATCCATGGTTAGGGATTAAACCCATGACAGAACAAACCTTTGATTAAGTGGATTTTATTAATGATATGATGATGAAGTGTTTTTTATGATTTGTAAGACAACTTGAGGGGGACTTGTCCATTAACTTTAGGGTTAGTCCTTCTTAACCAATTAAGGAAGAATTAGAACCCTAATGCAAGGCCCAAGTTACAAGTGTAATGTCTTGATGATTATTAGATGGATTAATTAAGAGAGTTCAACACCTTAAGGGTCCAAGACTTAGGATTAAAGTTATACACTCCATCCTAAAAGAAGGATGCAGGCATGATCTTAATCACAAAGTCTTAAAGCCTTGAGGGTTTAGTCCCTGATTATGAGGTGAGAAGAGATGACTCAAAAAGAGACACAAAGGTAAAAACTAAAAGGGGAGACTAATCAAAACCCTAATTCATTATCATGCTTGGTTGGTCCTAAGGTTTGTGAGGTTTTCAAGAACAATCTTCAGATGAACCACCAGGAAGCAGATGAACAAGATCAAGAGAAGCAAAGTGACTTGCTTCATTCAAGAAGTCAAGTCACTTGAAGAAAGAAAGTGGGAGGAGGAAGAATGAGCAAGCTCAAACTCAAACACATATAAGAATGCAGCAAGGTATGCAAAAGAGATGAAAGGAAAGGATATGAGAAGTGAAGGCAAATTCACTTCTCAAGTTTACTTACCACCTGAAATGTTAGAAAGAAATGCAATGCAATGCAAGATGAGCTGTAATGACATGATACAAAGCAAAACCAGGAGCATACACATGATGATTATGATGTTATGAAGTGCTGCAAACATGAGGCAAGACATGGAGATGCTCATACAAAGTCATGGATGCAGATGATGCAAGTTTAGAAGCATGAACAAGCATGAAATGTTATGAAACATACAAGACAAATGGCATGGCAAATATGCAATGCAATGATCAATGATGCTTTCTACATGTCTTAAGATGTTAAATGAATCATGAGAATGCACAAAATGTAATGGCAAGCCAACTTATGCAAAAGAATGCAAGGAGGATGCAAGAGAAAGCCCAAATTAGGGTTCATGGATCAAACATCAAACAAAAACCCAAAACAGAAACAAAACCCTAATATGAAAAATGGAAAATGGCACTCAAAGAAACCCTAGACCCATAACAAACCACTGCCCAAAGGGGAGCTCTCAACTCTCAACCAAACTCAAGTTATGATTTTTGCAAGTTATTAGGGTTTTTTAGGGTTTGTAACAAAAGAAGTGCCAATCAATTAGGAAATGCAAGATAAAATCAAGGCCTTTTTATCTTTGAAAGTACATGTCAAATGGAAAACAATGCAAAAAGAATCAATGTCTCAACCTTTACCAAAAGACAGAAATGAATTTTCAAACATATGATCAAAATGATGCACAAAATGTGATTTAAATCAATGAAAAATTCTTAAGATGCATCAAGATCAAAAAAGAAATTTGGTTTGAAGGTTGGACAATGTTTCTAAATGTCTTAGAACATTTCATGAATTTTTTTGTAATTTTTAAATACCTAAAAGTATTTTTAATTAATTAATTCTCATTAATCAATTAAAAATAATCTTTTAAATATTTAAAAATACTTTTTTAATGATAAAAATAAAATAAAAAATATTTTTGTGTCATAAAAATTAATGAAACCTTAAAGAAAAAGTTTCATAATTTTTATGATTTTTTAACTATTTTAAATAAATTGTACAAAATAAATGAAATAAAATGAATTAAAAATTGAATAAAATAGAAGTAAGACAAATGAAAGGCCAGGATGTGCTCTGGATTCAAAGGCGTTGACTGCGCGCCAGAATGAGGGGCCAAGATTGCTTCAGATTAAATAAATTAATTATGATTAATTAAAACCTAACACGTGGATTAGGGCTAACTGCATTGATCTGGGCCATTGGAAAGGGAGGGAAGTCAACCGGTCAAAGGGATCGTACGCTCACAATTCAAACCTGGCTTAATTACACAATTAGGGCATAATTAATCTCAGGTGGCCGGAGAAGACCTCCGGTCGTCTTCTCCGGCCAGAAGGTCACCTGAAAAAGCTCCAATCCTCTCAAAACACAATATAAATGAAAACTAAAACATGGGAAATGATCCTAACATTCTCACGAACTAAACCCCTCTTCCAAAACAAATTTATCTAACCTAAATCATCTGAATCGAAGGAAAGAAAAACTAGGGTTCGTAAGCTTCAAACAGCAATTAAATTCTCAAAACACATCCATTTCAAAAACTAAAAGCATCAGCATGATCAGGAGAACATAAGGAACAAATTTGTAACTAAAAAAGAGATTTCTGGAAAAAATTATTTGGAGCTACCTGAGATTTGCAACCTCTGATTTAGGAACTTTCAGGCCCTTTCTTTAAGTGCAAGCTGCTCCTCTTGGCCTCCCAAAGATGTCTGGATGCTCAAATGGAGTTTAGATTTGCTGGATGATGAGTTTCGAAGAGAACTGCTTCAGTTCAGTCAACAATGGCAGTTGAGATTCTGGCACCTTCAGGCTATGAGAGATGGTTGCTTGTGATCTATGAAGTGTGTTGAGAAGTTTGGCAAAGTTTGTTTTGATGTTTGTGGGCTATGATGAGAGTTGCAAGTGAAACTGCAAACTGAGGTGAGAGATGGCAGTGAAGTGTTTTGGTTGTTTCAAGCTCTGGTTCTTGATGCTTTGTGTTCTATGGATCAAGGTGAGATGAATGGAGGAAAAAGATTTTGGGTTTGCAGGCTGTGTAATGAAATTCGATAGAACTTGCAAGTTGGGAGGTTTTTGTGTAAGTTATGAGTGAGTTGGTTTCAGCCCTTGTTCTTGTTATGTTCAACTTGCAAAATGAAATGATAAACAATTCTGATTGGTTGGCTGATGTGACTTGTGCAGCTGTGATAGGTAGTTCACTTTTTGCTCAAAAACCACTTTTGTGTAAGATAGGGCATGGCATGATACTAGGCAAGTACAAGTTGGGTGCTGGTGCAGCAAAAGGTGAGGGAGAGGCTAGCCCAAAGTCAGCAGCCAATGTCATAAGTTGGTGAAGTAGTCATGAGTGAAAATGCAAGTTGGCTAGCTTTATGGTTTTCCATGGAAATGCCTTGTTACATGAACCAAACCATGAGCAAACTTGGTCCATTTCTGATTTTTGTGACTTAGAGAACATTCACATGCTGGTTTGACATGAATTTGAGGCAGCAATCATGCATTGATTCAAAACTTAGCAAAATTTCCACTTGGTGCATAACTTGAAAAACAATGATTTTTGGCAACTTTGCATGGCCATAACTTTTGATCCATGAAGAGTTAGATCATGTTCTTGTACTTTTTGAAAAGGGAAAGATAAGATCTACAACTTTCATGACCAAAGTTTTTCCATTTGAAGCATTTTTGGATCAAGAATCAAGGCTTGAAAATTGACCTAAAATGATGCATTCTTGAAAAGTCAACAAAACCCAAAAAGTCAACTTTTGCAAAAACCCTAAATTCTTGATTTCCATGAACTTCAACCTTCTTCCATGATCAAATAGAGATCATATACACTCAAAATGATGAAGATCACCCATTGGTTGGGTCATTGGGGGCCTCAGATACCCTGATTTTGCACTGACTTGTCTGAAAAGTCAACTCTTGATCAGATGACTTCCCCATGGAATTTCTTCATGAAAATTGATATGCATACTCCCTATACCATATAGAGACCAATGGAAACAAGAATGACCAAAAAATTTGGAGTTATGGCCTCTGAAACCAAAACCCTAATTTTCAGTCAACTGTGCAGTTCATCCTGGCTCTGCATCCACTCAAACCCTAGTTCTTGTGATCCCTCTGAAATTTTGACTTTGTGAGGATGTAACATGATATAAGAACACACATGGACCCCTTTGAGTTGATTAGTGGCCTTTGGGATGGCTCAAGATGCCCTGAGGTTGCTCAGATCACAAACCCTAGGTGCAGATGACTTAGAAACTATGCAGTGAATCAAACATGAGGTATGAGATTGTATGATTGTGTTTATGCATATGAGATGATCATAAGCCATGGTGTGAATGGGTGAGGGCAAATTTGGGGTGTTTACACTTCCAGAGCCGTTTCTTGATGCAAGCTGGCTCTAATGAATCCCCTGGTGTCAATGGCAGGCTTGAGATGAAGTTTAGCAAGCTATTTCAATGGCTACCAAACTGGTGTAGCAGAGAATGACCTTGGTGTACAGGCTGTTTTAGGCCAGTGTAATGGGTGGTTTGGACTCCTCTGAGTGTGCCTGACTTGTTGGTGAAGGAAGATGAAGTGTTTGAGGGATGGACAGTGAGATTCGAAGAGGACTGGTTCTGAGGATGAAGAATGGTGAGGTTCAAATCAGGCTTGATTCAGGCCTGAGCTTTGATGGTTTTAGGCCTATGGAGTGTATTGAGTTTAGTGATGAAGAAAGTTTTGGTGTTTCTTGGCTGTGGAGGCAAATTCGATAGATTTTGCAATGTGAAGGGATTTTGTGTAAGTGATGAGTGAGGATGTTTCAGCTTGGCCTGCCCTTATGCTTTGCTTGCAAGTTGTCCATATGACTCTCTCTCATTGGTCAGATGATTGGACACATGCTTTTTTGATAGATAAGTCAACTTTTGCAAAATGTCCACCTTTTGTGTAAGTGATGCATAGCTCATGGCATAGGCAAGTACAATGTTGGTTCTGGTGCAGCATGGTGTGGGAGGGGCCTAGCAAAACTCAGCACTCAAGGCTGCAAGTTGGTGAGAGGTGTTCATGAGTTTTTGCAACTTGTGGTTTTATGTTTCACATGTGATCCTTTATCCAACCAAACATGAAACCATGGGCCAACCTAGTCCAATTCTGATTTTTGTAACTTAGAGGATGCTTACATGCTGGTTTGAAGTGGATTAGAGGTTGCATTTGACTTTGGTTCAAGACCTTGCAAAATTTCCACTTGGTGCATAACTTGAAAAACAATGATTTTTGCTAACTTTGCATTGCCATAACTTTTGATCCATGAAGAGTTTGATCATGTTCTTGTACTTTTTGAAAAGGGAAAGATGAGATCTACAACTCTCATGACCAAAGTTTTTCCATTTGAAGCATTTTTGGATCAAAAATCAAAGCTTGAAAAATGACCTAAAATGAGGCATTCTTGAAAAGTCAACTATGCCCAAAAAGTCAACATTTGCAAAAACCCTAAATTCTTGATTTCTATGAACTTCAACCTTCTTCCATGATCAAATAAAGATCATATACACTCAAAATGACGAAGATCAACCATTGGTTGGGTCAATGGGGGCCTCAGATGCCCTGATTTTGCACTGACTTGTCTGAAAAGTCAACTCTTGATCAGATGACTTCCCCATGGAATTTCTTCATGAAAATTGATATGCATACTCCCTATACCATATAGAGATCAATGGAAACAAGAATGACCAAAAAATTTGGAGTTATGGCCTCTGAAACCAAAACCCTAATTTTCAGTCAACTGTGCAGTTCATCCTGGCTCTGCATCCACTCAAACCCTAGTTCTTGTGATTCCTCTGCATTTTTGACTTTGAGGAGATGGAATATGATGTAAGAACACACATGGACCCCTTTGAGTTGATTAGTGGCCTTTGGAATGGCTCAGGATGCCCTGAGGTTGCTCAGATCACAAACCCTAGGTGCAGATGCCTTAGAAACTATCCAGTGAAACCAAATGAGACATGAGATGATGTGATTGTGTTTATGCATATGAGATGATCACAAGTCATGTGTGAATGGGTGAGGGCAAATTTGGGGTGTTTACAATAAGAACACCCAACAAATAAAGTAAAGCAATCAAAGCAAACAAATTTAAAGTGATCTTAATTCCTAAGGGTACCCCTCTTTAATATAATCCCCAGCAGAGTCGCCAGTTCTGTAACACGGTGGGAGAACTGACTTTAGTTAAATGTTGCGGATAGCAAGAGTCGCCACCGACTTTTATTTTATCCAAAAGGAAAGGGCATAAAAGAACAGGAAAGACCTTAAAAGATTTTTGGGTTCGGGGGGTAGGTTATGTAAAGGGAAGGTGTTAGCACCCTTTACATCCATGGTTATCCATGTGCTCTTAGTTACTTAGCTCACTTTAAACTGTTTTGAGAAGTGTAGTGTGTGATGAAAAATTTTCTTAAGTACTTTATAATGATCCTTGTACGGATATATATAAAGACTTTGTTTTGAAAATTTGTTTGAAAATGTGAAGTGTTTTTGAATGAGCGAGCAAGTACATAAGAAGAACCTACCCTAAGTTAAATCTTTACTGTTCTTAAATGTTCTTTCAATGGTAAGACTATCCCTATTATTAAGGAATAGGTAGTCATTACCTTGGATGTTATAAGGTACATGTGAAGGGTCATCTGTGATTAGGCAATTGTAAGGTGTACTTAGCAATTCGAAGGGACTTATCATCTTTTATTCGAAAGGGACAAGATCATTTACGAAGGCAACCATGAAGGGACTTGATCTTATAATTCTTTAAAGGGACTAGATGATATTAATAAGAGAAGGGACTTTGCTTTATACACCTTACTTGACCTTTTATTTAGGCAACATGAGAGGTAACCCTTAAGAAGTGAGATGGCGATCCAGGATCAACTTACGTGTGTGCGTGTACAAATTTTAAATATTTATCTTATAATTAATGATCTAAATTCAATTTTAAACACAAACATGTTTTCACTCCCTATTTTACTAACCATAGCAATCTAAATAAATAACAATAATAATACCACAATTATTACATAGCCTGTACAGTTACATTATAATAAAATAATTTAAATAAATAAGCATATAATAAATAAATAAATAAGTAAAAGGTTAGTAATAATAAAAATAAATATAAGAGAAAAAAAGTGGTTAGTATAATAATATAGAAAACAAATTAGAAGTTCAAATTTAAATAAATAATCATTTTTTTAAGAATTTTAAGAAGAGAAATAAATAATAATAATTATATGTACTGATAAACATGATTAATAATTTAATAATTATATATACATATTAGAAATATTTATTAATTATAATTAAACAAACATAATGAAAATAAGAAATTAAAATCATAAAAGAAAATTAGGGTTTTTGAATTATTTAGAAAAATAAATTAGGGTTTATAATATAATTAGGGTTTTAAAATAAATTAGGGTTCATAAAGAAAATAATTAGGTTTTATATAAAATATTAGAATTTTTAATATCAATTTAATTATTAAACAATATATACATATATTTAATTCAAACAAATAAGAAATTAACTTTAGAAAATATTTTTTTAGAATTTTTTAGAACATATAAACATTAACCTAGAATTATTTACATATTAAACATAATTATATATTTTTTATAATAATTAACCAAAAAGATTTGAATAAACAAATTAAGAACAAAAAATTGCAACTTACCTGGGGCTGGGATTTAAACCCAGGCCCTAGGCTTCACGCATCCTGGACCAGCCCCCCTTCCACTGGACTGCGCATGCGCTGGTGATATTGAATGAGCAACAATGCCTTTTGTTTTCTAACCTGCAAAAATCATGAAAAAACAAAACAACACAAAATGACCTGGGGGGAATCGAACCCAGGACCATTCGTTCACAGGCAAACACACTAACCAGCTGAGCCACATGGGGCGCGTACAACATTGGATCAACAACAAATTCTTTTATTTTAAAACAACTTTCTAAATTGAATTTTGGCGCCAGACTTCATCTTCCTCATTCAAATTACCTGCGAATTTTCCTTTGAATATCCCTGCGAATTTTCCTGCAAGTTTTAAAACCAGAATCCTATGTTTTCAAACACCAAGCAAATCATAATATCAATTCAAATTCGAAGCCCAGATCAATTATAAGAGTCTCATAGGTCACAGCCATGTTCTTAGATTTCATTTAGAGGCCCTAAATGCTAGGTTCCCGAATTGGAGCTTCAAACCCTAGTAATGGTGGATTTCGATACAGTCCATAAGAATTGAATTAAATCATCCAGAAAGTTTCTAAACATCACAACAAACACAAATCCATAGTTAGTTTTCATTATTAATACACAAATCATTCAAATCGAAAAAAAATTAAACATGAACAAGATGCATTCAGATTGTGTGTATGAGCATGGATTGGATGCGTTTAAGAGTTGGTTTCGACTCCATGAAGCTCAAGGAACCTTCTTGTGTCTTTAAAATACCTTAAAAACTCTTGTAATAGGGAAACCGAAAATTGAATTTGGATGGTTTTTGTGAAGTTTGAAAAGGATGTGAGAGGCTGCAAAAATTCGTGTTTTAGGCTGCTAAAGGTTCTATGTATATATGTGAATGAGATTAGGTCAAGAAAAGTTACATCTCTTTGGACTTTTTGGATGATTGAAGATTGAAAAAGATTTGTCATAAAATTTGATTTTTCTTTGATCCAACATTGCTATTTTGGGATAATCTTCATAACTCTTGTATCAATTAGATCCAAATGACTTTTATGACTTTCTAGAAACAAAATAATTTTAAATTTTCACTATTTCATATTTTATTTGAATTTAAAATGATTTTTAATATAAAAAATCATAATAAATAAAAATAAAATTATGAAAATTATGAAAATATTAAATAAATTTCGTGCATGATGTCATGGAACACATTGGGTCACAACAAAGTCAGCCCATTTGAAGAATTATGGTTTTAAGATCCCATTTACTTCATAAACCACTCAAAAATTTCCCAACTTTGCAAGGGCACAAATCCTTCAATTTTAATGCTATGAGGGTGTTCTTGGACATTTTGGAAAGCTTAAAGAGTCCTCTAACCAACCTCATTGGTCTCATGTCCATATCTTTTACCATTCTCAAGTTATGCTCTTTGGAAGTTGTTGACTTTTTGTTGACTTTTAAAAGGACCTATAATGTCTTAGCTCATACCTTCCAAATGAAGCATTTTTGGGATTGGCTTGTGAGACACAAAGTTGTAGAGAATTCAATTTCCTTAAAAATGAGCTTTGGATGGAAAAATTTTGATGAAGCATGTGAAAGTTATGGCTGGTCAAAGTTCAGTTGACTTTTCCTATGAAAACCCTAATTTAGAAACTCCTGATTCTTGATGATCTGAAATCTCTTTGGTGAATCATGATCAACCCTTGATCAAATGATGAATTTTACTTCATATACTTGATGTTGGTAAAAAATCATGAAGTTTGACTTTGGTTTGACCACAGTTGACCTCAGTTGACCTCAGTTTGACTTTTTAACTGCTTTGACTGATTTTAACCTATCTGATCATCTGACTGAGCAAATCTTTTGGGAAAGTCTTGAAACTTGACATGGGGATTCTTGAACACATATAGGATGCTATGAAGCTCATTTGAAGTCTTGGAAATCCATTGAGCCTGATCAAAGTCAAAACCCTAGTTTAGGAGGCATTGCTTAGGAGGATGCATTGTCTGAGGGAAATGTCAAACTTTCTGACTAATTGTAAATCTTGTGAACCTTGTGAACCTCATGAGATGTCTTGTGAACCTTGTGAGCCTCTTAGTACACAATGACTTGTCTTGTGGAGGGCAAATTTTTGGGTGCAACACACACTCATAAAAGCTTCTAAAAAACACCAAACAAACAATAAGCGTCTTTCCTTCGGGAATTCTTTTCTCATCTCATTCACTCCTTACGTGAACTTGCTCCTACTTGTCATTTTGAAATACGGTTACGCACTCTTCATCCGAGTCTGCAACACCCGAGCAATGGCATAGGCAGTTCAAGCTTTAATTCACAAGCAATTTCCTTGCCACACCTAGTTAGGGGAACTACGACGTCTCTGATCCTCATTATCCTGATGAGGTACGTAGGCAGCGGGGTAGGGCCCGTTCGAGCACAATCTTTATTTTCCCTACATTTTTTTCCTTTTCATTTCTTATTCATTTCTTTTCTCAGTTTCTTTTCAAGCCCATTTCTTTTCTTTTGCTGCAGTTTTCATACTCTCACCCTTTGAAATAGAATTCTCTGCAAGCGTGGATCCCGTCGGGTACGGCGGACGATCTGGGTGCTAATACCTTCCCATGTCGTAACCGACTCCCGAACTCAGTCTCTTTGGTTCGTGGGACCTGTGTCCTTCCTCTTCTTTCTTCTGGTTTGTGCAGCATTACCATTCCCTTTCTTCGGGATAAAAATGCCTGGCTGGCGACTCTATTCTTTTTCCGCGCCACTTTCGCGTTTGTACCAGGATGGAAATCCGGGGAGCGATAGCTGGCTACTCTGCTGGGGACTGCACTCCAGAGATCTCTTGTTCCCCTGTGAGTCTCTCCTAGCACTTGTGTGTCTCTGTTTCATTGGGTGATGTTTGTTTGATGTGGCTTGTTGTATTTTATTGTTGTTTATTTACAGCTTTATTTACAGTTTTCAGTATTTATTTTATGCATCATGTATATATACTGGACTGTCTGGACTGGTTTTCTGTTTGGTGGGATGGGTGTTACTTGTTCTTGAGAGATGAGCCAAGTACCCGGCTCGAGAGCACCATAGGACTTAGAGTGGTTCCACTTTGGCCTCATGAGATCTTGTCATGGGGGTAGTAGTGAGTTCCACACCGAGGTTGCGATTGTCTTGGAAATGTCTTCATTTTGGGGATCTTCCTCTCTCAGTTCATAACCTTGACAGTTATGTGCAGCTGGGGACCGATCATTGAGAACCTTGTGGAAACATCCCTCTTTAGTGATGACAGTGGCAGCCCACATTTTGTGGCAAACCCATTCGCATCCGAGGGCCCACCTGGGGATCACATAGGATGACCTTGTGTCCTGGACTCAGCTGAGGCCTCCCTGCGTAGTATATAATGCCAAACTGATTCCCTGATTTGGTCATAAGCCATTTCTCGGAGATGGTGACAGTATTATTGCTATTCGGCTTTGAGAGTCTGTGATGTCTGACCTGGAGCCTGTTACCAGTGAGATTGGGAAGGGGTTTACAGGTGTGCAGGAATCCATGGCCTCAACATACACTCATTTATTCAGTGGTCCTTGTTATGATCTGTGGTTCTATGATTTTGATCTTTGGTTTTATGGTTCTATGGTTCTGGAGTTCTGGTTCTGGAGTTCTGGTTTTCGTGATACTGGTTTTCTTGTTCCGGTATTCTTGGTACTGAGGTCCTGAGATCTTCTTCAGTGAGTTGTGATTATCAGAAAGTGTGACTCAGTGGACTTTTGGTTTGCCAGTTATTCAGAGGGGCCCTTGTCAGTGGTCCAATTCAGATGGTCCCAGTTGATCATATGTTTGCATTGCATTGCATTTGCATCATTCTTTGCATTAATTGTTTATGTTTCCCATTTTTCAGGTCATTGTTCTTAATCTGCTCCCGGTTCTGGTAATCTTATCTCCATGGCAGAAATCAGAAGAGTTCCAAGGAAAAAGAATGTTCATTATACCTTTCTTCAGCCTGAAGTTAGAAGTGTTCAGAGGTTAGCAGGTCTGATGAATGACCAAGTCTTGGGTAATTTCAAGAAAAAATATGGCCAGATACTGAAGTTTGTGGACAAGCCCACTGTAGACCAGAAGGACAGTTTGCATACCTTGTTGCAATTTTATGATCCTCTGCTGCGTTGCTTTGTTTTTCCAGGTTACATCTTAGCTCCTACATTGGAAGAGATCTCCAGCATGCCGAATGTTCCAGTCAGAGAGACACTGCCATTCTATGGGTCAGAGGTTGTGCTTAAGGATGAAGACATAGCCAAGGTTTGTAGGTTGCCAGCTGCTTCTGTCAGGAAGGCTCTGCAAGAGAGTGAAGGAAAAGGAATCCCCTGGAGTGTGCTCATCCCAGAGGCAGAGAGATATGCTACAGAGGATAAGTGGAATGAGTTTGGTGCTTTGCTTGCATTGATGGTATATGGGTCCAGTCTGTTTCCTGGAGAGAAAGAGTTTGTCTGCTTATAGGTGATATCAATCTTTGCAAAAGGCAATCCAGTGCCTACTCTATTGGGTGACTTCTACTAGAGTGTCCATTACAGAAATGAGAAGGGTAGGGGTGGTCCAGTAGTCTGCTGTGCTCCTTTGTTTGCTGAGTGGTTTGCTAGACAGTTGCCTAAGTCAGGTGCCTTCAAGGAGATGAGGGATGAATGGAGATGGTCCAGAAGACTGATGGGGTTGACTGTTGAAGACATTGCCTAGGGATATGACAGAGATCTGCTAGGTAAAGAGTTGCTGGTCAGTTGCGGAAGGTTTGCTGGAGTACCTTTACTGGGAAGGAAAGGTGTCATCAGTTACTATCCAACATTATCCAGGAAACAGTTTGGCTACCCTTTGAAAGATCCTCCTCAGATGGAAGAGTTTGCTGAATCTTTGTTCTTTCCTGCTGAAGGGAACAAAGAGTTAGTTCAACAAGCAGTCCAAGCCTGGGCTCACGGGATGAGAAAGGGTAAGAAAGACTTCGGTAGAGTTGATCCCAAGACATATCCACCATACGCTGTATGGTTGCAAAGTCGTGTAGAAGCAGTTCTCATGCCTTTTTCAGTTGAGGCTCCACTTTATCCCAGAGAAGTGCCTAGTCAGAGCAGTATTGTTTCCCTTGAAAAGTACAAGAAGCTAGAAGCTCAGCTGCATGAAGTCAGAGTGGAGAATGCTGAGATGGTAAGCTTGTACCACCAAGCCAACAGGGCCAAGAATGAAGCTGAAGACAAGCTGCAGAAGCTCCAAGCCTCTCTGGAAGCCAAAGAGAAGGACTTTGCTGGTAGAGAAGCCCATTTCCACAGGTTGGGTATGATGGAAGCCCAAAGAGAAGCTGAGCGCAAGAAGACTTTAAAGACTCTCAAAGATGCTCGTCAGTCCATTGTTTGGTTGCAAGGCCAAAGGGAGGAAGAGCAGAAGAAATTCATAGAGAAAGAAGAGTTCTTTGAAGTTCAGATGGCCTTCAAGAAGGAGGAGGTGGAGCAAGTCCACACCATCCGGAGGGAAAAGACCCAACAGCTAGCACAAAGACAGTTAGCTCTAGAGGAAGCAAGGAGAGAGATTGAAGAGCTCAAGCTGAGAGCAGGGGTCAAGAAAAGCAGGGCAGAGGTGGCAGAGCCTGGGTCTTTAGCTTAGTTGTTTATTTTTCAGACTACCTATAGGTCTGTTGTAGGAGTCTTGCTTTTATTTCTTTTTATTTTATGTACTGGCTTGTAATCCTCCGGGGATTATTTCTGGTTGTATTCTGACTTTTAGCCTGCAGTGGTTTGTTCATATACAGTATTAATGTGCAAGTTATCATTTTGAATGTGCAAGACTCGTTTGTCTGATACTGCTAATGTCTGAACACTCATCAAAAGAGAAAGCTTGAAAGTTAATCCTCAAAGTGATTGTCTGAGAATAGATGCCAGAACTGGGGCATGCAAATGCTTTAAACTTGGGAACATGAACAGTTACATTGCATTGCATATAACCTGTTTGTTTGTTTTGCAGGTAGTGTCTCAGTTACTAACGTGTTTTGTGTTTCAGGCACTATAGCTCCCCGTAAAGTTCGGGAACAACCAGTAGCACATAGATATCCAACCAAGATCAACAGAGAGCGAGTCATGGACCAAATGCAAGCAGACTTGGCAGATCTGAGACTGAGAATGGATAACTTTATGACTTTGATGGCAGGCATGGGTCAGAACCAAGAGCATCTGCGGGAGATGGTTGAGAATAATAAACCCAGGAACAACACTGCTGCTGCTGATAATCGTACCGGTGCGGGCGTACGACAAGTGGAAATCCCTATTGCTCAGCCAGGGGTGACAATAATCAATGATGGGTTGAATAATGTGCAAATGGATAACCAGGACGAACAATTCACTCTGCTTGACGAAGCTGAAGGTCAAGGAGCTGAGATGAACAAGAGGTTTGAAGAAATGGCAGAACAAATCAGAGCCATTCAATCCCAGAGCTCTTTGGGATTTGACATAACAGATTTGGGCTTGGTTCCTGGGGTTAGGATCCCATACAAGTTCAAAGTTCCAACCTTTGAGAAGTATAATGGCACTGCATGCCCAAAGACCCATCTTCAATCATTTGTTGGGAGAGTTGCTGCTCATACGGATGATGAGAAACTCTGGATGTATTATTTTCAAGACAGCTTGGCTGGAGCTTCTCTGGAATGGTACATGAAGCTTAGTAGAGTCAATATCAAGAGTTGGAAAGATCTAGCAGAAGCCTTTGTGAGACAATATCAATATAACATGGACATGGCTCCAAACCGCACGCAATTGCAGCACATGGCACAGACGGCTAAAGAAGGTTTCAAAGAGTATGCATAGAGGTGGCGTCAGCTCGCTGCCAGAGTGCAACCACCGCTGCTAGAGAACGAAATGGCTGACATGTTTATGGGTACTCTGCAGGGTGTGTTTCTTGAAAGATTGGCGTCCAGTTCTGCCACTAAATTCAATGACATTGTTATTGCTGGAGAGAGGGTTGAGACCCTGCTGAAAATGGGGAAGATACAAGATCCTAGTGCTAGCAGCTTAAATGGAGCGAGGAAAGCTTTCAGTGGACCTCCTAGGAGAAGGGAGGGTGAGACAAATGCTGTATTTGGCCGAGGTCGGGGCCGGGGTTACAGAAGACCATATGAGCATGTGACACCAGTCACAATTCCTTCTGTTCCAGTGCAACAGATGCAACCTCCTCCACAACATCAACAACAACAACCCCGTACCAACTATCAGCAGAGACCGTATCAGCCAAGGCAAACTCGCCCGGCTAATAGGGTGATTGAGGCTATCCCTATGACTTATGCTGCTTTGCTTCCAAGACTGCTAGATTTGAACCTGATTCAACTGAGAACTTTGGCACCACCACCTCCTGGAGAGCTTCCAGTAGGTTATGATGTCAACGCACGATGCGCTTTCCACTAAGGAGCACCCGGGCACTCGACTGAGAAGTGTAGGGCTTTGCATCACAAGGTTCAAGACCTGATAGATTCTAAAGCAATCAACTTTGCGCCAACGCCGAATGTTAATTCGAACCCTATTCTGCATCATGGAGGGGCAAGAATCAATGATGTTGAGGGTGGTGACAAGTTGAGTCTTGTGTTGAGTATTGAGGAAGTGAAGACTCCTTTGAGGGTAGTGAAAGAGAGACTGTTGAATGGTCAAGTGTTTCCTGGTTGCAGTGCTGATTGTGAAGACTGTCTAAATTCAGAGAATGGATGTGAAAAGCTGAAGAGAGGATTGCAGGGTTTGATTGAGGATGGATCCTTGCAGTTCAAAAAAGTTGGTAATGCTGAAGCTGATGATGTGTCAACCATTACTATTTTCAATGATGAAGCTGACATGCCTGTCGGAAGAGAGTCTGTTACAATCTATGCTCCTCAGATTAGTCCCGTGACTATCACCGTGCCTGGGCCTGTTCCGTACACAGACGATAAGGCCATTCCTTGGAATTATGGCTCAGATGTATATGTAGCTGGACAGAAAATTGAGAGCAGGGTTGCTGCTGTGGACCCGATTGTAGAGAATGTCGGAGGAGTTGGGGGTTTCACCAGAAGTGGTCGTTTATTCGCTCCCCCTGTGCTGAGAGGGGATCCTGAGGCTGAGGCTTCATCCAAAGCCAAAGGAAAGAAAGCTGTGAATGATGAATCAACTACTTCTGTGGCTGGGCAGGGTACATTTGAAAAAGAGGTCGAGGAATTCATGAGGATTATCAAAAGGAGTGACTATAAGATGGTTGATCAACTGAACCAGACACCTTCCAAGATTTCCATCTTGTCACTGCTGATGTGTTCTCCTGCACACATAGAGGCCTTACTGAAAGTATTGCAAATGGCCTATGTTCCTCAGGAAATCAATGTCAACCAACTTGAAGCTGTTGTAGGAAGTGTTAACGCAAGCCATGGCCTAGGCTTTACAGACAGAGACCTCACGTCAGAGGGCAGAAACCACAACAAAGCACTACATATCACCATGGAGTGCAAGGGTGATGTGTTATCTCATGTTCTTGTAGACACAGGCTCTTCCTTGAATGTGCTTCCGAAGAAGGCATTGATGAAGCTTAATGTTGATGGGATTGTCCTGAGACCAAGTGATCTAATTGTCAAGGCTTTTGATGGTTCAAGAAGATCAGTTTTTGGAGAGGTTGAGCTGCCCGTCAAGATAGGCTCTCAAGTTTTCAAAAGTGTTTTTTACGTCATGGATATCCAGCCGGCATACAGTTGTTTGTTGGGTCGCCCGTGGATACATGCTGATGGAGCTGTTACTTCAGCCCTACATCAGAAGCTCAAGTATGTGGTTGACGGCCAGGTCATCACAGTCTGCAAAGAGGAGGACATCTTCGTAAGCCACTTGTCGACGTTCAAGTATGTAGAGATGGATGGAGAAGTCCATGAGACTTTATGCTAAGCTTTCGAATCAGTCAACGTCAGTATCTTGACTCCTGTGGAGAAGAGCATCGATAAAGAGGGTATATCCATCCACTCCTACAGGGAAGCAAAAGAGGTTGTTCAATCAGGAAGTGCCCAAGGCTGGGGCAAGCTGTTGGAGCTAGAAAAGAAAGATGATAAGTTTGGCTTAGGGTATCAGCCTGGTGGATCTACTCCAAGTGGTAAGGTCATCACGTTTACAAGTGTTGGGTTGCTCGACCACAATCAGATCTGTACAGCAAGCCAAGATGGGGATAGTGACGGTGACTGGGACAACTGGATCCACCTGTGTGCGCCCGGCGAGGAGCTAACAAACTGGTCTGCTGAAGACATCATACAAGTCACCTGGCTCTCGGAGTAATTATTTTGTTTCCTTTTATTAGCATACTGCATTGTCAAATCCAGCATTCTGCCCAAGATGCTTGGATCCATTGTATTGGGCCACCATGTTTTGTATTGCATCTTATTTTGCTATGAAATAAAAGGACATTTTCAGACAAACTGTGTTCCCTGTCTTTGTTTTAAACTTTTTCACAAAAATATAAAAATGGCAATGTGTTTTTCCTTTTTGTTTTAGCGTCTCTTTTTCAAAATGAGCAGATTCTGAATAAGCACATCATCTGTGCAGTGTTGATCATCCGGATTCCATGGATAACGTTCTTGCTATGACTACGCATGACTTTAACAATCCTGTCTACCAAGCTGATGAAGGGGTTGAGGAAGACTGTGACCTCCCTGAAGAATTGGTCAGATTGTTGAAACAAGAGGAACGGGTTATTCAGCCTCATCAAGAAGAGATTGAGATCATCAACATTGGCAGTGAAGATGCGAAGAAAGAGATCAAAATTGGGGCCAGTCTGCAGGCCGACGTCAAGAAATAGCTGATCAGTATGCTGAAAGAGTATGTGGATATCTTTGCTTGGTCATATCAAGATATGCCAGGGTTAGATACCGACATCGTTGTGCATAAGCTACCTCTGAGAGAGGACTGTCCTCCTGTGAAACAGAAATTGAGAAGAACTCGTCCTGACATGGCGATGAACATTAAAGAGGAGGTTCAGAAGCAATGGGATGCTGATTTCCTTGTTGTGACTAGTTACCCGCCTTGGGTAGCTAACATTGTACCTGTACCAAAGAAGGATGGCAAGGTCCGGATATGCGTTGACTACCGGGATTTGAACAGAGCAAGCCCAAAAGATGACTTTCCGTTGCCACACATTGACGTGTTGGTAGACAATACTGCTCAATTCTCGGTATTTTCCTTCATGGATGGCTTCTCCGGATATAACCAGATAAAGATGGCGCCAGAAGACATGGAGAAGACAACGTTCATTACCCCGTGGGGTACATTCTTCTATAAGTTCATGCCCTTTGGTTTGAAGAACGCCGGGGCAACTTATCAACGGGCGATGGTCACATTGTTCCATGACATGATACACAAGGAGATTAAGTGTTATGTGGACGATATGATTGCAAAGTCCCGAGACGAAGAAGAGCATCTGGTCAACCTGAAGAAGCTTTTTGATAGACTGATCAAGTACAAGCTGAGGTTGAATCCAAACAAGTGCACTTTCGGAGTGCGTTCCGGGAAACTGCTGGGTTTCATTGTAAGTCAAAGAGGAATTGCGGTAGATCCTGTTAAAGTAAAAGTTATTCAAGATATGCCTGCACCGAGAACAGAAAAAGAAGTGCGCGGGTTTTTAGGGAGGTTGAACTACATTTATCGGTTCATATCTCATCTAACGGCCATGTGCGAACCAATATTCAAATTACTAAGAAAAGAGCAAACGGTCAAGTGGAACGATGACTGCCAAAGAGCTTTCGACAAAATAAAAGAATATTTGCAGGAGCCTTCAATTCTAATGCCTCCAGTGGAAGGAAGACCATTAATCATGTACTTGACCGTGCTAGAAGGGTCAATGGGGTGTGTGCTAGGCCAACATGACGAGTCTGGTCGAAAAGAGTACGCTATTTATTACCTTAGCAAAAAGTTTACCGACTGTGAATCCCGATATTCACTGCTCGAGAAAACTTGCTGCGCTTTGGTATGGGCTGCTCGCCGACTGAGGCAATACATGTTGACTCATACCACACTGCTCATCTCCAAAATGGATCCTGTCAAGTACATCTTTGAGAAACTAGCGTTGACCGGAAGGGTTGCTAGGTGGCAAATGATTTTAACTGAATATGGCATCCAATATACTTCTCAGAAAGCCATCAAGGGAAGTGTATTGTCGGATTACCTTGCACAGCAACCTCTTGAGGATGATTATCAGCCAATGAAGTTTGATTTCCCTGATGAGGACATCATGTACCTCAAAGCAAACGATTATGAGGAACCACTTCCGGAGGAGGGGCCTGACCCTGAATCCAAATGGAAGTTGATGTTTGATGGGGCAGTCAATATCAATGGTCGTGGAGTTGGTGCCGTACTCATTACTCCCAAAGGTATTCACTTACCCTTCACTGCCAGAATTACTTTTGGCTGCACCAACAATGAAGCGGAATACGAGGCATGTATAATGGGAATAGAGGAGGCAATTAATCTTCGGATTAAGAACCTCGATATATTCGGAGATTCAGCCCTCGTCATTAATCAAGTTACCGGCAAGTGGTATACGCATCAAGAGCACTTAATTCCGTACAGGGATTATGCTAGAAAACTGTTGACGTTCTTCACAACAGTTAAACTTCAATACATACCACGCGATGAAAATCAGTTTGCCGACACATTGGCCACTCTCTCTTCGTCAATTAAAGTCTTGTGTTGGAATTATGTGCCCAAAATTGACATATCCAGGCTTGACGCTCCAGCTCATGCCTTCTCTGTAGACGCCGTGTCTGACGAGAAACCTTGGTATTTTGATATCAAGTTATTCCTGGAAAAGCAAGAATACCCAACTGGGGCATATTCCAATGACAAGAAGACCTTGAGGCGACTTGCTGCTAGCTTCTTCTTAAACACAGATGGGGTTTTGTACAAGAGAAACTTCGACATGGTCTTGCTCAGATGCGTGGATAGACACGGAGCAAGCCTGTTGATGCAGGAAGTCCACGAAGGATCTTTCTGTACCCATGCAGGAGGGCATGCTATGGCAAAGAAATTTCTGAGGTCAGGGTATTACTGGATGACAATGGATGCAGACTGTTGTTCATTCGCTCGTAAGTGCCACAGGTGCCAGATATATGCAAACAAGGTGCATGTTCCACCAAGCCCGCTCAACGTCATGTCATATCCTTGGCCCTTTTCTATGTGGGGCATTGACATGATCGGGAAGATAGAGCCAACTGCTTCAAATGGTCATTGCTTCATCTTGGTCGCGATTGATTACTTCACCAAATGGGTAGAAGCAGCATCTTATGCCAACGTCACTCGTCAAGTGGTGGCAAGATTTCTGAAAAGGGATATCATATGTAGATACGGAGTACCCGAAAGGATCATTACTGATAATGGTTCTAATCTCAACAACAAGATGATGACAGACTTGTGTCGGGACTTCAAGATTCAGCATCACAATTCTTCTCCTTACCGACCAAAGATGAATGGTGCGGTAGAGGCAGCAAACAAGAATATCAAGAAGATTGTGCAGAAAATGGTTGTCACCTACAAAGATTGGCATGAGATGTTACCATTTGCGTTGCATGGGTACAGAACGTCAGTCAGGACGTCAACAGGGGCAACTCCCTTCTTTCTGGTGTATGGCATGGAAGCAGTCCTGCCTGTTGAAGTAGAGATTCCTTCATTGCGTGTGATGATGGATGTGAAGCTGGATGAGGTTGAATGGGTGCGTGCTCGTTACAATCAGCTATGCTTAATTGAGGAAAAGCGATTAGCGGCTATCTGTCATGGTCAGCTTTATCAGAGGAGAATGAAGCGTGCCTTCGACCAACGAGTACGTACTCGAGAGTATCAAGTGGGAGAGCTCGTATTGAAGAAGAAAGTCTCTTCTTGTCTTCCCTATGTTTGTTATTTATGTTTGTTTATTCTGTTACCGCTTTCCCTTTATTTTCTTATTATATTATCTGTCTGTGGGATATTGGGGTCACTTTGCAAGTAAAATTTGAGTTGTGGAAAAAGCAGAGGGAACACCTAAGTTTAGAATTGGATGTTATTAGTGTTAGTCTCCAAGGACTCGCTCCTTGCACGCCTAGCATGAAAGCTCCCCCAGATAGTTAGACTTTTCGTAGATCCTGTCACAACACAGCTAGCCTGTCGCGTGACCTGATTCACGAAAAGGCTGTGATTCTGGGACCCCCTAAGACCTTTTTCAATTTTGGTAGTTGTGTAATGTTACGCTCCGAGGGCTCGCCCCTTTATCAGCCTAGCATGAGAAATCCACTCAAGGTAGACCTTATCGTTATTATTGTCACAATGCAGCTAGCCTGCGGCGGGGCGTTAGTACGATAAACGTCCGTGACCTCGAGTTTCCTTAAACCATCACCGTAGAAATCATCATGTGAGTGGGATTTATGGGCACAGACTGTAGAACCAATCTCTTACAGCCTACCATTTAGGAAGTTTCGAGCTTTTCCAACTTCCAAGTCTGATTGTGCTTGTGATCTTAAGCATTCTTGCATTGCATCAATTTGCATACCATTGCATTTGCGTTGCATATCATTTTCTTTCCTCGGAGTAAGCTCATTCTATCCTTTGTCTTGGGTCAGCAGTTTAATTCCCGACACGTGTTCAGAACTAAGAATTATGTCTCAAGAAACAGTAGATCAACTGAGAAGAAGTCAAGAATTGTTGAAAGAGGAGGTTATTTCCTTGAAGAAGCAGATGGAGTGGGTCTTAGAAACCTTACAAGCTCTTTTGAAGAAGGAGGGTCGCCTTGTACCCATGGCTGCTGCAGAGAGAGCTAATGTCCTATCTCCATTTGATGTTGCCTTGAGTCAAGATTGTTTCCCGGTGGCAACTCCTCAGCTGCCAACTCATGAATCTCCCCTTTTAGGTCAAAATCAATCTCTGATTTTCAAATCAGTACCTCAATATCCTCTGGCAGTTTCTTCTCAAGGTCGGAAAAAGAAGAGAAAGCGAAACAAGGGGCAGTGTTAGAACAAAGGGAGTGAAGCTCACTATGAACCCATTCCAGTGCCACTCAGCAAGCTCTACCCGCTACTTATCCAAAATTCATTGATAACTCCTTACAAACTTGTGCCATCGCCAAATACATGGTACAACCCTGATACGAATGCGATGTGTGAATTCCATAAAGGGGTGGTAGGACATGATTTGGATACTTGCCCTGAATTGAAAGTCTGGTTACAAGAGTTGATCCATAACAAAAGATTAATTCTTGAAGAGGAACATCCAGAGATTGAATGTGGATACCGCACTGGAGCCATGGGGCACCCTATCGAAGAATGCCAGAGTTTTGAGCTCAAGTTACAAAGTGTGATTAAGTCGCAAGTCCCCTAAGAAGGAGAGCCGATTATAGACAATTTGATTGTTGAGCCAGGAGATAATAAAGGAAAGAGTCATATGAAGGTTCTTAAGATTTTGTACCATAAAGAACAGGTCACGCGCATAACTGATGGAACATTTGTGCTTTCTCCCAAGAGTATCAGGACACCATCTTGGAATTTCAATGTCACCACCCCAGCTGGCGAAAGCAAAAGAGAAGTAGGAGGTGTATCGAAAGAGATGACATCCAGCATTGAGTGTGAGGAACTTAAAAGTCATCACATCAAACGACTAGAATTACCTAGTACGCCAGTAGTGCCAGCTTGTCAGAGATTGAAAGCTCGGGATTCTTGTCCTGAAGGTGTCTCAAATCAGAGTAGAAGACAAGGGAGAAGGCCTCCAACCCCTCAAATCCCTATGACCTACACGGAATTATATCCTTCATTGTTGAAGAAAGTATTGGTTGTTCCAAAGCCTTTGGGTCCTCTACCGGATCCACTCCCAGCAAACTACAATCCAAATGTCCATTGTCTATTCCATGATGGTGCTTTAGGGCACAATTTGGAAGGCTGTTATGCCTTAAAACACGCTGTGAAATATTTAATTGAGAAGGACATTCTTTCATTTGAAGACACTACTCCGATTATCAGGGACAACTCTCGTCCAAGTCAGCAAGCCCAAAGCCAAGGATATCTGAATCAGCATCAGAGTCCACATAAGCCTCGCAACAATTTGGAAAGAAGGAATGCTCCTCTTCATCCAGTACCTTTATCATACACTCAACTTCTGCAACCTTTGATTCAACACTCATTGGTGATTCCTAAGTCTCTCAAGCCTTTGCCAGAGCCATACCCGCCTGAGTATAATCCACATGAGCAATGTGGATATCATGTTGGATCAATGAGGCACTCAATTGAAGACTGCAGAGCTTTTCAAGCCAAAGTACAACAATTGATCGACAAGAGGTACATATCCTTTTCAGAAGGAAGCCTGTTGGTGCATGTCAACCTCTCGCCTGAGTGACTTCTTAGTGCATCTCTTGAAGACAGTAAATCAAGACATTTTCAATTCCCTAAAGCTGGAAATCCTTTGTTTGTTTCAGCACTGTTGTATTTTCTTCGCATGTTGATTTTTGTATTTGCTTGTTAGCATTGTTGTTTTTGAATTGGCAAAATTAATGAAATGTTTATGCATATTTTGAATCAATCCATTCGTATTCACTCGTTTTCTTTCATTGTTACAAAAAGCAAAAATATATTTCTATCTTTTGTTTATCAAACTTTTGTTTTAGCAAAGATTGGAGGGAGAATGATGAAAACCAGATACCTGAATTCTCCGTTTGTATGCTCTCAATTAAAACCCTGCCAATGATGTACATGCATTGTTTCAAATTCCCAAACACCGGTGAAATAAGGATGATAATCCCTTGCTAACCCCTTCGAGCCTAGAAGTAGGAGTTTTCTTTTTCAAAAATTCAAAAAACCTTTAATTTCAAACCTGGGGCAGGGTAGTCGGTTCAGTTAATCTGGTTACATTCAATCTTCAAGAGACTCAATCCATCATTCGAGAAGGATCAGCTACATACTTCCATTCACACACCAAAGAGGTCGTGAAGAGCCAAAAGTTTGTAGTACGTATTCTCTATCCCCCAATGAAATGTAAGTCATAACCACTCAACAAAAGAATGACGTAAGGAAAAAGAAATACAAAGAAAAAGTACGCCAAGTCAAAAAAAAATAGAAAAAGACGACTTAGGCGAAAATTAATGAAGTCATCAAATCCAGCAAAGCAAGGATAAAGCAAGGTGGCTGCCATCACTTTCAAATCCTGATCCTTATCACGCATTGTCAAAATAGTTTTAAGATATGAATGCGTATGTCAAGTTAACTGAACATAGGATTGGAGTTCATCACGAAGATGGGATGGGTACAAACAAATTTTGAGCCTTTTATCCTTTGTTTCATAAACCGTGAACCAAGCCACGTTACAACCCTTAAAAGAACTAGTTGAGGCAGGGTTTATTTTGAGAGAATATTACAACAAGGTTGTGTTAACCTGACTCCTAAAGATCTTTGCTAATCATTTGTATTGATCACTTGATCTGCCATTCCATGAAATGGCTAGATCCACTTTATTTTATTTTAATCAACTCCACTGTATCACTATCATACCAATAAATTGCGATTTCAAAAGTTGCATAAATGTTACATTAAAATTGCCAATTTTTAAATGAATAATGATTAATTGCGAGTCAATTCAGCATCAAGGAAATCCCAACGAACGCAGCCAGTTAGGGAATTCGACTGAGTAAGAGAAGCCCAGCCAGGGGCAACCACTTCAAGAACCAGTCAATCTGAATCAATCTCTTCAAGAGTCAGCTACTCAGAGGTTGAGTTCTCCTCAAGACTCATACTTAAGTGAGTTATCAGAAAGAATTCAAGAGTTTAATGGCCAATCATCATAGAGGTTTCCCATCCCAAGAGTTGGTGAACTAAAGGCCAATCCAGATATTCAAGCTTTGGGGAAACCATTTCAAAGTCCATGCCATGGCAGATTGTTTCCAAACCTTTTGAAAAGGATATGTTCAAGAAACCATTTATTAGGGGCAAGGTGAATCACACGTGGGCAAATCCTCTCCATGCCTTCAAGCTGTTCAAGCAGACCTTATGTCCGCAAATTTCAAGTTCGAGATGTATGTCGGGAATCATGTCGTCATCTTTGTCTAAAGAGTCGTCTCCCAAGAACTATTCCATCCAATACCCATCCAGGGGCATATTTGGAAATCATATGAGTCGGTTTGTCTTTCTCATGTGCTGGTCATGTCGCTTCGCTCTTAGTGTTAAGCCTTGATACTGTCTTACTCATCGAGCATCTGCTCACAGTAGAAAAGAGTCATACCTTGCAAAACAGGCCTCTGCTGACATGCAATCTACTGTCACTTTACAAGAATCTCTTCAAAGTCCAATTGTCATTGGCAAGAGTCTGTTAAGCTAGTTGTGAAACCCTTTGCTTGTAGTCTAAGTCCATTTGATTTGGCAGATACATGTGTTTCCTGTTGGTTCCTGAAGGTCTTCCCTTGACTCTTCGTTTAAGGAATTTCTAGAGGTTGGATATCCTGCTGAAAAATCCAACCTTCTCGTTTTATTTTCAGTACCAGCTGGTCTCTTGGAGCCGTTGACTATTTGAGTACGCTGTTTTCTACCCCCGGTATCAGTTGGTTACACAGAGCCACCGCCCAGACATTGTGTTCGCTTTCTTTATTTCTCGGTATCAACAGTTATACTTGAACCTGTTGATTTATCACTTTGGATTTATTTGCTTGTCTTTTATATTCCTGACCGCTGTGTCGATATCTGTCTTTTATTCCTGACCACCGCGTCAATGTCTGTTATTTTATTTCACGACCACCGCGTCGATGTCTGTTGTTTTATTTCACGACCACCGTGTCGATGTCTGTCTTTTATTCCTAACCACCGCGTCAACGTCTGTTATTTTATTTCCCGATCACCATGTCGATGTTTGTTTATTCCTGACCGCCGCGTCAATGTCTGTTATTTTATTTCACGACCACCGTGTCGATGTCTGTCTTTTATTCCTGACCGCCGTGTCGATGTCTGTCTTTTATTCCTGACCACCGTGTCGACGTCTGTCTTTTATTCCTGACCACCGTGTCGATGTCTGTTATTTTATTTCACGACCACCGAGTCGATGTCTGTTATTTTATTTCCCGACCACCGTGTCGACGCCTGTCTTTTATTTCCTGACCACCGTGTCGACGCCTGTCTTTTATTTCCTGATCACTGTGTCGACGCCTGTCTTTTATTTCCTGACCACCGTGTCGACGCCTGTCTTTTATTTCCTGACCACCGTGTCGACGTCTGTTATTTTATTTCCCGATCACCATGTCGATGTTTGTTTATTTCTGACCGCCGTGTCAATGTTTGCTATTTGGTTCTCCTGGCTGCCGAGTCGAGGTCTTTTCCATTTTTTCTCAATCACCGAATCGTTGCATTGGGATCCCCAGCAACCACCTTGAACTTGCTAACTCATCACTTCAGATAGTTTGTCTTTAATCTTACGTTTTGTTTTCTGTCTTCTGTCATTCTTAGTGCCAGCAGTTACACTTGAACCTGCTGATCTATCATTTAGAATGCATCTTGTATCCGTCTTGTCATCCCCAGCATATTGTTATCCCCAGTGGGTCTTCACTTTTAATTTGCGTTTCTGTGGATCACTGTTGCATTTATCTTCATCATTTTACCGCATACCATATTTAGCATATTCATAAAAAAGGTCAGCATATTAGGGTTCATTGCATCTCGCATATCATATCCCAGCAAAACAAAAGAGTCCCTCATAAATTCATAGTATTGCATAACATTGCATTTCATTTGCAATCGGTCAAAATCTTAGGTATTTTAATATTTAATCCTTTTCCACCTCGAATGTCTAAAAATTTTGTTATTTATACATTCAGGTTCAAGATGATTAAATAGGGGCAACTGTCACACCCTAAATTTTGACCAGAATTTTCAAATTTTTGTTCCTTTTCTGACGCATTCTGTCGATATATGGAAAATCAAGCATTTCTGTTTTTTAGGTTAAACATATCATTTTGCATTTTTAAGTTAAAACATTTCTTTAATCATACATTTCATCATCACATTTGTCGTCTTTTATTTATTTTTTAGAATTTGTTTCTTTTTTAAATAAGAGTGTTTGTTCGTATTTTAATCATTTTAGTATAGATTTTTTTTAGAATTTGATCCAATCTTAAAATTTTATTTAGAATATTTTGTCACACTTTGTAATTTATTTTTTATTTTAGTTAAATATTTATTTTAGATTATCTTTTTTTAGTTCAATTTAATTTTAATTCAGTTTATAATTTGTTTAGTTAAATTTAGATTTTTGTTCGACTTTTTTTAATTTAGTCTAGTTTTCAAGAAATCCTTTTATTATTATTATTATTATTTCATTTAGTTTTGATCTGTTTTACTTCATTAATTTTCATATAATTTTATTAGTTTATCATTTTAATTAAGCTTATGTTTATTTAGTTTAATATTTTACTTTGTCAATTTTTATTAGTGTAGTTTAATTAGGTCTAACTTTTTTAAGATTGATTTCATTTTATTTTATTCTTAATTAATCTAATTATATTTAGTTTATTTTTATTCAGTCTATATTTAGATTTAGGTTCTATGTTTTAGTCAGTTTAATTTTAAATAGTTTTAGTTAGATAGTTTAGTCACATTTCAACAAGTTTAGTCCCATTTTAAATCTCAATTTATATCACCTTCTTCATCTTATAAAAAAACACAAAAACCAAAAAAAACTACACCAGACGCTACTTCTTACTTTTTCTCCATTACTTTTTTCAAAAACAACATTTTCCATTTTTCTCAACAAAAAAAAACAACATTTTCCATTTTTCTCAACAAATAAAACAACATTTCTCTTTCAATTTCTCTCTTTAACAAAAATGGACATTCAACATTCAAAAATTCAAAAGAATCTGTGTTTTCTGTGGAAGTAGTCCTGAAAAAACCCATTCAAAATCCATACCACCTTCAACCCACGCGGTTCCAACAACCGTTAGCCTCACCGCATTAATAACGACTTGCAACAAACTTCTTTTCACCTGCACAAATTCGAAGACAGATAACAAACATAAAATCCGCCACAGAAAATAGAAGGAAGAAGTTATTGTTTTCTCTTCATAGACATTAATTTCATAGCAGCTTCACAAACTTCAACAACTCAAACCGAAACCTTGTCATCCTGGTTTTCTTTCCCTAAACACTAACCGTACCAAACCTCATAGCTGCTACTCCGATGAGACCGGGAATTCCTGCACCACATCCCTCAGACGGCATGAAGCAACAAATAAATACCTCACAGCAGCTATAAGCGAGCCTGCATAAAAGGAACAATTTTGGTTAATTAGCTTGGTTCCCAATCAGGCCTTAGTGCCGTGTTTTATCTTAGGTCCACCGTGTGATTTTGTTTGATCCTGCATCAAAAGCCACACATTAAAAGATGATTAAAAAAACCTGCAGGATGAAGAAGAACAAAAAAAAAGGGAATCACGGATTCGTGCAAGTAGGCCTGTTATTTTATCAGGTCCTGCTGCAAACATCCAGCTTTACACCAAAACTGATAAGCAGAGCAGGCCTGCTGCGAAAGTAAGGCCGTTGGTTTGTCTTCCCTTGTTTCTCTGATCCGCAATAGACATAGTAGGAGACCCTGCAGATTAGGACCAAGAGACCTTTATTTTGACTCTTACCAAAAGGGTGAAAGTTCCCGACACCAGTGCAGCAAGCCTGCGAGCAGAAAAGGACTCGACATGAGTAGTCAAAAAAGAAACTCAGTGAAAAAAACTTAATTAACAAGTTTTCAATCCAAGAGAAAAAAACCCTAATGTTATAAGAGGAGGAAAAACTACCACCAAAGAGGGGGCGGCGTTTTGAAGACGAAAAAAACAACATCCCAAAAAGTTTCAAAGCAACCACAACCAAATACACAGAAAACAGGGAGATTTTTTTTTAAAAATAGAAGGAAAGAGAACCAACCCTTTCGAAAAAACACTGCTTCTTGATTCATAACAAAGACCCTGCGAGGCTTTCCTAAGAGAACCACCATTTTCATCAAAGCCTCACGATCACTTCAACAAAGCCCAAATCGGTCGATTGCCGCCACGAGTCGCACCGCTACCCTCATTCGATCACCGACGGATCGACGACCGGACCGTTCACCGAACCGTCGAGTTTCAACTACACCGCCGGCCATTACAAGGGTTGTCTCCGCCTCTTTGGTAATCATTCCATCTTTGTATTTTGGATCTTGATCGGTTCGTTTTTTTGCTCTAATGTATTTGTCCGCTTTGGTTTCTATTCCTTTTTGAGTAAGGTGAATGTAAACATGAAGTGATTTTATTTTGTGTTTTTTCTTTTTGAGTGAGTTTGAGAGGGTTGGCTCGCGAAAGGAAGTTCATCGTGAGAGAAGAGAGTTGCGATTTGAGAGGGTGAGGATATCTGAGAAATTGCGAGAGAGATAAGGAAATTTGAGAGGAAGCGGTTGTGTGGTTGGTTTGTGCTATTTGTTCCCTTTTTTGGAAATAAAATGGGGGGCTGCTTCATGAACCCTATTTTTTCTTGCTGAAACAACCGAACCGGATCCAGGTCATACCCGACCCGGCCGGTCTCAACCCATTTGCCGCTGGGCTTTTTCCTTTCACACCCCTGTTTTTTTTTTATTTCACACTGGCCCATTTAATTTCTTTTTAACTAATTCTCACCATTTTTCTTATTTTATTTATTATTTCTTTCTTTCTTTCTTTTATTTCTTTTTATTTTATTTCAAAAAATAAAACTAGAAAATTTATTTTCATATTAATTATTTTAAAGTTATTATTTAATTAATTTTATAAGTATTTTTATTTAATAATGATCTTTTGATCAATTTTAGTTGTATGGTGTATGATTATATTTCTTGCTCTTTATTTAGTTGTATGGTGACGTTGAATTTGAGTGTTATTTTCGTATTTTGACTAATTTGTCAAGTTAAAAGAAAAAGAAATAATAATAAACGTGTACTAAACGGAAATCATTTCAACAAATTTATTTTCTTGGTCCAACACCAAGATATTTACGTATACATTTGGCACACACATAAGTCAATCATTATGCGATCGCCGTCTACACGTTTTGCGCATTTTTTAAATTATTTTAACAAGGAATAGAACTCCGGAGTCTAGCACTCTGCACGTTCTAGAACGAACTACAACTGGGCTAGCCCCACGCGTATTGCTTCGTTCACTCCTTCGTTTTATTTGCATCGATTTCTAAAACGTCTAAAAAAAATTATTTCAATTAACGTACGAAAATAGAACTCCGGAGTCTAGCATTCCGCACGTTCTAGTTTGGACCGCTACTGGGCTAGCCCCACGCGATGTGTTCAATCACCATTCATATATCAAATATTCAAATCTTTTAAATTAAATTACGGAAACTGAACTCCGGAGTCCAGCACTCCGCACGTTCTAAAATGGATTGCAATTGGGCTAGCCCCACGCAACGTGGTCCATCCGCATCTTTCATGTCTTAAAACAATCTAAAACTTACCTACCAATTCAAATTATTTTCATAAGCAGCGAAAGACAGAATTCCGGAGTCTAGCACTCCGCACGTTTTGGAATGAAACGCTCCTGGGCTAGCCCCACGCGACGTGGTTCATTCGCCCTTTCGTTTAAAACATCTTAACAAAAGTCAAACACTTTTCTCTAAAAACGAACATTGTTTAAATCATTCTATCTCGCAAACAAGCTAGCGCTTTAACCTCCACCGCGAGTATAAGCCAACGCTTAGCAGTAGAAAGCATTTCAAACAATCGTTCCATTAAAAATCACAAACCGTAGTCGCACGAACTACGAAGCTCTGACTTTCCCATTGCACAAGGGAATACGTAGGCACGGGGATTTTAATCCTTCGCGAGCATCCTAATAAATTTTTTTAATCATTTCTCTATTTAAATCACAATATAAAAAAAACATTTAATCTTTTCTCTGTCTTAATAATAATAATTTAAAACTTTAAACAAACATATTAACAATCATTTAGAAGACAAAAACTTAAGATCAAACATGTAATCGCATAATTAGCTAAGAGGTTCCCTTTGAGTACAACGGACGTGAGGGGTGCTAATACCTTCCCCTTGCGTAACCGACTCCCGAACTTAGAATTTGGTTTCGTAAACCATTTCTTATCCTTTATTAGGTTGTATCTATATCTCCCTTTTCTCTCGTAGAATAAATAGAATTAGGTGGCGACTCTGTTGTTTGTTTTAGGATCGTATTTTTCGAGGTACGACAAACAAAATCACTCCTCCAGCAATATGCAAAAACTTATACCCTGTAGATAAAAGCCAAAATATCCTTTTGCACTCTCAGTACAAATACTTGTACATACTTATACATAATTCTTTGATACTCATTCGTATCTTATACATCTCCCCAGCAGATCAACATTCGTCCGTGTTCCTTGTTCAAACAGTTGATACCCGTTCGTATCATCACTCCTTAAACACGCGTCGTTGTTTGTTTCTATCGATACTCGTTCGTATCATGGTCCTAAGGATACTCGTCTGTATCTTTAATCTGTACACACCATCGAAACATTTATACCACTTCATTTTTAGGGCTTAAACACTTGTCTGTGTTTATCTATCCCCAGAAGTCCCCAACAAAACAACTTTCTATCCGACATTCGTCCTATGTCGCGATAATCCTAAGCAGCCGTACCCTGCTAGGTGATCGTCCTTCACCTTTTGATGACTGTACCTCATCATTTCATCTGATGGTCGTCCCCATCGCCGATCTTTTTTATCCGGCATTCGTCCTATGTCGAGATATCTTTCAGCAGTTGTCCCCTGCTAGGTGATCGTCCTTCACCTTTTGATGATCGTACCTCATCATTTCATTTGATGGTCGTCCCCATCGTCGAACTTTCTATCCGACATTCATCCTATGTCGCGATAATCCTCAGCAGCCGTTGTAACACGGTGGGAGAACTGACTTTCTATAAATGTTGCGGATAGCAAGAGTCGCCACCGACTTTTATTTTATCCAAAAGGAAAGGACATAAAAGAACAGGAAAGACCTATTTTAAAAGACTTGAGTTCGGGGGGTAGGTTATATAAAGGGAAGGTGTTAGCATCCTTTATATCCATGGTTATCCATGGGCTCTTAGTTACTTAGCTCATTTTGTTTGTTTGCAAGAGTGTAGTGTCTGATTAAAAAAAACTTTCTAAGTACTTTGTAATGATCCTCGTATGGATGTATACAAAGCCTTGTTTTTTGAAAATTTGTTTGAAAAGTGTGGTGTAAAGAGTATTTTGAAATGTGAGCAAGTAATTAAGAGAAACCTACCATATATTAAGTCTTTATTGTTCTTATGTTCTTTCAATGGTAAGACTATCCCTATTATTAAGGAATAGGTAGTCATTACCTTGGATGTGATTAAGGGACATGTGTAGGGACATCTGGATATAGTCAACTGTAGGGATGTCTTTAGCAATTCGTAGGGACTTATCATCTTTTATTCGAAGGGACAAGATCATTTATCGTAGGCAACCTCGAAGGGACTTGATCTTATAAACTGAAGGGACTTGATGATATTTATGAAGGGACTTGCTTAAGACACCCTACTTGACCTTTTGAATTAGGCAACTGAGAGGCAACCCTAGGAAGTGCAAGACGACGATCAAAGATCGACTTACGTGTGTGCGTGTTTATTTTTAAATATTTATCTTTTTTAAATATATTTTTTCTAAGTTCGATTATTAACAAATAGTTTCGCACTCCCTATTTACTAACCAAACAATTAAATAATACAAATAAAAGGACGAGAAAGTAAATCTACGCTATTACATCGCTTCGGGGCAGATACATAATAATCGAACAAAAATAAATTACATTTAATATAAGCCTATACATTTTTTCTAATAATTAAAATAAAACGAGAAATAAATAAATGATTAAATAATACAACAACAAATAAAGACCAGAATTATTAGGGTTAGAAAAAATAAATTAGGGTTTGAGAATATTACATAAAATATTTTTTAGGATTTTAGGGTTATTAAAAAAAATAGGGCTTAGAAATAATTAGTTTAAAAATACTTTATAAATTTTTAAAATAAGAATATAACTAATTAAAACAATTAATGACATTTAAACAAAATATGTGAGAAAATATTAAAATTAAGACAAATTATTTACAAAAGTTATTATTTTTCTTTTATAAAAAATATTTAGAGAAAATAGTTTTGAAGGGTTAATTTTGATTTATTAGAATTAATTTATAATTAGCTATAATTAAGTAATATAATATAAAAAACAAGGTTTAGAAAATACTAAAAAGGTGGAGATCAGGGTTTGAACCCCTGACCTAAGGATGCACAGCTTTCCCCTTTGCCACCAGGTTGCGCGTGAAACTGGTATATATGTGGGACAATGTTGTTTTTGTATTAAATCTGCAAGAAAAAATGAACGTAAAAAAAATAATGGATGGAGCCTGGGATCGAACCCAGCTCCTTCATTCACCCAACGCGCTTCCAAACCGTCTGAGCTAGCAGGCCTGTAACACAAATGAATCAGAAACAAATAATATAAAACAAGTCAAATATTTGAAAATAGGAAACGCGCGTGCTGAGGTCTTCTTTAACCTCTCACCCTACGAAATTTCCTGCAAAATTTCTTGGGTATTTTGCTACGAATTTTCCCGTAGGGAAACCTATGATCTTGAAAACCTACAAAACACGTAAAATTTATCCAAATTGATTGTGTTAATAGCTTGCCCAGGTCTCACACAGTTCAATTTCATCAATTAATATTATTTATACAGCCTAAATCGTAAGTCCCTAAAATGGACCTTGAAACCCTAGTTATGGCGAAATACAATTACGGTCGTGAAACTCAAAACAAATTATCCAGATTTCTTCTATGCTTCAAAACAAACACGGATTGATGGTTAGATTCAAGTTTTAATAATCAAATGTATGAAAACGACAAACAAGAAAATATGAAGAAAAAGTGGTTCGGTAAGAGCATTCTATCATGAATGTGACGACAATGAGGATGGAGATAGGTTATGGACATCCCAAGGAACGAATTACCACCTTCAAATGGTGTTGAAAGAGCCTAAATGATTGAATCCGAATTTCACTTTTGGTTGAAATTTTTGACTTTTGATTTTGTTCTTGGAGGCAAAATTTTCGTCCCCCCAGCCTTGTCTTGTGTTGCATACTTATAATAGAAGTGATTTAGGTCAAAAAATATGTTCCTTCTTTGGGCTTTTGGATAGCTTGAGATTGAAGAAATCATATATTCAAAATATCAAAAAAATCATATCCAACCTTGCTAATCTGGTCATGCACGAATTTGGATGGTTTGTAATCATCTTAATTACCATTTAAAAGCTTCTAGAAACAAAATCCAATTCAATAATTGTATTTTCATATTTTATTTTGATTTAAAATGAATTTTAATGAATAAAATCCAAATAAATAATAATAAAAATATAAAAATCAGAAATTGGTTGAATTAGGTCGTGCATGATGTCACCTTTGAGTTTGGATTGGAATTTGATGGGCCCATTTGGAAATATTTGGATTTGAGACCCCATTTGCTCAATAAACCTCTCAAAAATTTCCCAACTTTGCAAAGACACAAATCCCTCAATTTTAAGGCTATGAAGGTGTTATTGGACATTTTGGAAATCTTAGAGAGTCCTCTAACCAACCTCATTGGTCTCATGTCCATATCTTTTACCATTTTCAAGTTATGCCCTTTGGAAGATGTTGACTTTTTGTTGACTCTTGAAATGACCTATAATGTCTTAGCTCATACCTTCCAAATGAAGCATTTTTAGGCTTGGCTTGTGAAACACAAAGTTGTAGAGAATTCAATTTCCTTCAAAATGAGCTTTGTATGGGAAATATTTGATGAAGCATGTGAATGTTATGGCTGGTCAAAGTTCAGTTGACTATTCCTATGAAAATCCTAATTTAGAAACTCCTGATTCTTGATGATCTGAAATCTCCTTGATGAATCATGATCAACCCTTGATCAAATGATGAATTTTACTTCATATAATTGATGTTGGCAAAAAATCATGAAGTTTGACTTTGGTTTGACCACAGTTGACCTCAGTTTGACTTTTTGACTACTTTGACTGATTTTAGCCTATCTGATCATTTGACTGAGCAAACCTTTTGGGAAAGCCTTGAAACTTTAAATAGGGATTATTTAAGACATGTAGGATGTTATGAAGCTCACTTGAATCCTTGGAAGTTCATTTAGCCTGATGAAATTCAAAATCCTAGTTTAGGGTGCATTGCTTAGGAGGATGCTTTGTCTGAGGGAATTGTCAAACTTTCTGACTAATTATGAACCTTGTGAACATCTTGGGATGCCTTGTGAACCTTGTAAACTTCTTGGGACACCTTGGTACACAATTCCTTGACTAGGGGAGGGCAAATTTTGGGGTGCAACAGCCGTACCCTACTAGGTGATTGTCATTCACCTTTTGATGATCTTACGTCATCATTTCATCCGATGGTCGTCCCCATCGCCGATCTTTTTTATCTGGCATTCGTCCTATGTCGAGATATCTTTCAGCAGCCGTCCCCTGCTAGGTGATCTTCCTTCACCTTTTGATGACCGTACCTCATCATTTTATCCAATGGCCGTCCCCATCGTCGATCTTTTTTATCCGGCATTCGTCTTATGTCGCGATAACCTCGGCAGTCATACCCTGCTAGGTGATCGTCCTTCATCTCTTGATGACCGTACCTCATCATTTATTCTGATGATTGTCCCTCATTATTTTATCCGATGGCCATCCCCATCATTGATCGTCCTATCCGACATTCTTTCTATGTCGAGATATCTTTCAGCAGTCGTCCCCTGCTAGGTGATCGTCCTTCACCTTTTGATGATCGTACCTCATCATTTCATCTGATGGCCGTCCCCATCGTCGATCTTTTTTATACGGAATTCGTCCTATGTCGCGATAATCCTTGGCAGTCGTACCCTGCTAGGTGATCGTCCTTCACCTCTTGATGACCGTCCCTCATCATTTATTCTGATGATTGTCCCTCATCATTTTATCCGGTGGTCGTCCCCATCGTTGATCGTCCTATCCGACATTCTTCCTATGTCAAGATATCTTTTAGCAGTCGTCCCCTGCTAGGTGATTGTCCTTCACCTTTTGATGACCGTCCCTCATCATTATTTTATTTGTTCTTCACCCGATGGCCGTCCCCGTCGCGGTTTCTTTATTCTTCAGCCTGACGGTCATCCTCGTTAGTACTTTTAAATCTCCAGTAAAGTCGCTTTTCTTTACCCGATGGTCGTCCCCGTCACGAATTCTTTATTCCCCAGCATGATGGTCGTCCCCGTCTATGCATTTCTCACCGTTTTTATCCCCAACAGTCGTCCTCTGCTCGATGTTCGTTCTCCGTCGCTACCGTTTGATATTCAGTCTATACTGTCTATTACAATTTATATCACTTTTCTTCTTATAATAAAGAGTTCAAATTTTAGGCTGTCTTGGTATTCAATCACAAGTTATCTTGTTTGTCTACTAAGCTAGGCGTTTACATCCTACACAGCTAACTCATGCTTGAATAGGGGCAGCTGTAAACACCCCAAATTTGCCCTCTCTTTTTCTCACACCTTGGCTTGAGATCTTTCATATTGCATTGAATAAGCATACCATCTCACCTTGCATAGTTATTTCACTGCATAAGTTGCATAACTAGGGTTTGTGATCAGGGGAATCTTAGAAGTGGTTTGAGCTATCTCAGAGGCCATGAAGCATACCAAGAAGGTCCATGAGTGTTCTATGATCATATAATGCCTCCAAGAGTTCTTGAAAGTCAAAAAAAAAAATCTCAGAGGATTGTACAGTTACCCAGGCAGGCTCAGGGCTCCTGCACAAATGACCAGAAATTAGGGTTTTGGGTTTGAGGCCCTTATACAGAAAAAATTTGGTCATTCTTGATTCTATTGGTCCTTATATGTTATAAGGAGCATGTGTATCAATTTTGAAGCAAAAATTCCTTATGGAAGTCATCTGATCAAATGGTAACTTGTTGTGCAAGAAAAGTTAGAATCAGGGCATCTGAGGCCACCAACAAGGGTTCCAAAGGGTCATCATCATCCATTTGAGTTCTTATGATCTTTATTTGATCTTAGGAATGCTTGGAAGTTCACAAGATTGAATAATTTTGAGCCATTTGAAAATTTTCTATTTTTGGGCATGACTTGTAATGAAAACTTTCCATTTTGGGAAAGATCTTCAACTTCCTCTTTCTTGATCAAAAAGGTTTCAAATGAATTTTCTTCAAACATGAAAGTTGTAGATTGGATCTTCCCATTTCCAGAAAGTACAAGAACTCCTCTTGATTCATCCTAGAACTCAAGATATGGCAAGTCAAAGTTGGGAAAAATCTTGTAATTTTCAAGTTCATGTCAAAGAGGGAAATTTGCAAAATGGTATTTCAGGCATTTATGTGACCTCTAATCCACTCAAATACATCATGTCATGATCAAACAACTTCTAAAGATCAGAATTGAGCCTTGAACCAAAGGATTCCATGACTTGTTTCTCAAGAAATCACAAAGTTGTGAAATTGCAAAAACCATTCAAACACATGATCCAAGCTGCACAGCTCACCACTTTCAATCCAAAGGCCCTCCTTGAAGCCAGCTGAGGCAGCCTAAAACCTCAAATCACTTCTTCCATGGCCTATGCTTCAAGTACACAAACTTTTGACTTTTTGGCCAATGGCACCATACCAATCCCACAGTGCATATCCATTCCTCTGACTGATATCATTTGTTTATAGAAACCCTAAGGATCATAAAACATAACACTTGAAGCCTTAAAAGGAGCCACACACTCAGATTGCAAAAATTCCCTCAAAACTTCATCTCTTCGATTCTCTCAAACCAGCCATCAAACTTCCAAAATTATTTCACCAATCAATCACATATCAACCATAGAACAAGAATCAACCATCAAAATGGCCTGAAACACCACATATCAAAAACACGATTTCTGCTTCATCAGAACTGGACCTCAAAAACCAGCCACTTTCAAAGCATTCTAAGCACTCCACTAGCTTAAGGAGGTCCAAAGAAGTCATTTTGCACAAGAGGGAGGTCCTGAAAGCTCCATTTTGAAGAACTTCAGTTCAGGTATTCATCAAGAACAAATTTTCCAGAACTTCTTTTTCTTGTTATAAAAATGATTATATATGCTTAGTTGATCACTCTGATGTGTTTAGAATTGAAAATGGTTGAGAAATGAGCATGTATGGTTGTTCTGAAAGTTTTCTCGTAAAATTGTTTTGCTTCGATTCTCTTGATTCATGAAGTTTAAATGTTGTTCGTTGATTGATTCATGTTCTATGATGTTTGGGGATCATTTATGGGCAGGTTTGATGCGTTTTAATGGCCTGTAGAAGAAGTTAGGTTTTGGGATGGTCGGAGAAGATGACCAGAGCTTATCTCCGGTCACCTGAAAATAATTAGGGCTAATTAGGGTTTAGGTTGCCAGATTGAATATCAGCCCTTGGATCATGTTTAGATTAGTGTACAAACGGTCCAGATAATTCACTTAACTTTAATTTTGATTAATTAAATTAATTGCAATTAATTAAGTTAGATTAAACCTGAGCCTTTAGATCACGCGCGAATCACAGATTTAAACCTAGGCCCTTAGATCTTCATACCCTTGGTCAAGCAGACTTCCAATCCCAGCCTTCCATCCATCTCCCACGCAATCCTGGCCCCTCATTCTGATTACTTTGCATTTTATTTCATTTTATTATTTTTATTTATTTAAAATAGTAAAACATTTTCTAAAAATCTGATTTTTTGCATTCTCACTTTAAATAATTTCAAAAACCCAAAAACATTTTTATTTTTAATTTTTGCATTAAAAATATATTTTTAAATCATTTAATTAATTAACTAATTCATTTTAATTAATTAAAAATACTTTTAGGTATTTAAAAATCACCAAAAAAATCATGAAGCATTCTTACACATTTAGAACAATTTACACACTCATGTTACAAATTTCTTTTAGGGTTTGATCATGTTTAGACAACTAAGCATGTATTAGGGTTTCCAAATTTCCTATTTTTCTAACCCTAACTTCAAAAATTCATTTATGATCAACCAAGATGAGTTTGTGTATGGTTCTTTTTGCATTCTTTCATACTTTCCATGTAGTATCTAGGATATTTAACTCATATTTTTGCATTGCATTTTCCATTTGTTTGCCATTTTTCATGAAGTACCCAAAACCCTAGCCTAACTTAGAAAAACCATGACTTGACTTTGGTATAGCTTCTGACCTCCATCTTTGGGGAGTGATATTATGTGTGTTTAGGGTTCATTTGGTTGCAATTTCAATTTTTTATCATGTGTTTTGCTTCTGTTTTGATCAAATGCATCTCATACTTTCTTAAAACCCTAATTTGCCATGTTCACTTGCATTCATCTTTGCATACCATCTTCATGTGAACTTTTCATGACATCTCATGCATTTGTATGTCATCTTAGATACCTTAGGACGTGTGAACATTGGTTGATCATTGTTGCATTCATTTGGTATGTTTTGCATCCATTACATCTTATGTATGTTCATGTGTTCTTAAGCTTCTGACATGTTTGTTTTGCATCCATCACTTGTATGATCATGCATATGCATTGTATATGACTTTGCATCTCTCCATGACACATTTGCATCATGTATTCACTTCTGGTTGGCATCATTGCAGCTTCATTTGCCTTATTTCCTTTTGTTTCATATCTTATGCATTCATACTAACCTTTCAGGAGCTTCAGGTAAGTTGTTCAGGATGTGGATTTGCCTCCACATCCAACCTCTTCTTATATATTTATTTGCTTCTTTATTTGTCTTTGAAGTGAGTTTGACTCACTTATGCTCTCTCTTGCTCCTTTTCTTTCTCTTAGGTTACTTAACTTCTTCAGGAAGTAAGTAACCTATTCTCCTTTCTCTTCTCTTTTCATTTGCTTCTCCTTCCTTGGTGGCCATCTGAAGATCTTTCTCTAAGCCTCACAAACCATAGGAATATCCAAGAATGATAACTTTAGGGTTGTACATAGTCTCCCCTAGTTTTTTTACCTTTGAGTCTCCTTGAGTCTCTGCTTCTCATCTCATAATCAAGGCTAAACAGTTAAAGTTTTAAGACTCTGAATTAGGGTTATGCCTGTATCCTTATCTTAGGATGGAGTGTATAACTTTAATACTTAGTGTTAAACCTTTAAGTTGTTTTCACCTTCTAATCAAAACACCTAATAATCATTAAGACTTAAAGCTTGTAACTTGGGCCTTATATTAGGGTTACATCTCTGCCTGTTGGTTCAGAGGGACTAACCCTAGTGTTTAATAGACAAATCCCCCTCAGGTTTAGTCTTACAAACATAAAATCCATTTCTTAATCCCACTTTTAATTAAAATCCACTTTAATAAAGGCTTGTTATATAATGATTTTAATCCATAACCATGGATTAAGTTGACGAGTCTTCCTCATCTTAAGTGTTCTCATCTATCATCCTTCTCTTGGGATGGTGTAATGAGTTCACTAATCCCTGATTAGAGATTAAACTCATTACTTAACACAAAACAAAAATCCAAAAACACTTAATAATCACAAGTAGGATAATGATCTTAATCCTGCATCATTAGGGTAATTAAGTTGAGATTTTCATCTCATACTTAAGTAGACTCATTATCCCTAATCAGGGATGATATAATGAGTTTGCAAACCCTTGATGGAGGCTTAAGCTCATTATCTTATGCAAAACACCAAAAACAATAAAAAACTGAAAACAAAAAAATAACAATGAACGTCTCCTCCGGGATTCTTTTCTCATCACATTCACTCTGAAAACGAGAACTCGCTTCTCCCGTCTAATGCAAGACAGTTAGCACTCGAGCCAGACGAGTCATACACTTGAGCATAGGCAAGCAAGCAGTTCACAGCAAAAACATTAAGCCTTTTTTAGTCGAACTACGGTGTTCTGACTTCCTCATTGCACGAGAGGATACGTAGGCATAACTTAACGGTTATCGAACAAAATTCTCTTTGTCTCCCCCCTCTCCTCTTTCTAGTTTCTCTTTCCATAGCCTCAGTTTTGAGCACTCCCTTTCTTCTTGCACTGACACTCTATACATCCATTTCTCCCTAGCCTTTTATACATAGTTTAGCACATACACTATCCCCTTTTAAACATAATCAAGTAAGCGTGGATCCCGTCGAGTACGACGGACGATCTGGGTATTATACCTTCCCAGTTCGTAACCTACCCCCTTACTCAGTCTCTTTGGTTCGCAACCATCTTATCCACATCTTTCCAGGTTTATGCAGCATTATCTTTCCTTCGGGATAAAAATGCCTAGCTGGCGACTCTATTCAACCCCAACCTCTACCATCGCCGACGATTCGCGTTTGCACCGGGATGAAAATCCGGGGAGCGACAGCATGTAATACCTTAATTGGAGTTTTATAAAATGAAATAAGGTATATTGGAACGTTCTTGTGAACTGAGTTCAACATCCGCATTTTTCCACCTATTGAAAAATATATCTCCTTTCAAGATGATCGCCTCCTTCTTAATTTATCAACGATCGAATCCCAATACCAGTAATTTTTCATCTTTTGATACAAAAAAAAGGTGTGTTTCTTTAATTTTTATATTTATATTTAAATTAAAATATTTTTTACCACGTTCATGTTTTCCAACCGTGATGAAATGTGTTATTCATTTTTACAATGTATGATCATTTTTGTGTGCAATATCTCGAGGAGTTTAGTTTTCACAATCTCACTGAGAGGGAAGCAATCCAAAAAATCTTTCATTTCAATTGTGTCAATGAGGTCCTATATCATACTAGAAGTAGTACATTAAGATGCATGTGGCCCTTTTGAGGATCATACCATTGGTGGAAACAAATACGTTTTCTCATTTGTTGATGAGTATGATCAAAAACTCTGGATCTATGTGATTAAACGTAAAGATGAAGTATTTACAATCTTTAAGAGATTCAAAATACTTGTCGAAAACCAGAGTGAAAAGAATATCAAGGTTCTAAGGACAAGTGGAGGTGGAGAATACGCATCCAAGTTATTTGAGGAGTTTTATGCATAACATGATATTGATCATGAGCTAATTTCTCCCTACACGTCTCAGCATAATGGAATAGCATAGAAATAGAACCATATTAGATATGGCTAGATGCATGTTGAAGCAAAAGAGCCTACCAAAATTTGTATGGGGTGAAACAATCACCATTGTTGTCTATATGTTGAACAAGTTCCCTACCAAGAGATTAAAGAACAAGGTTCCTGAAGAAGTGTGGAGTGGAAATAGAACATTAGTGAGTCATTCGGAAGTGTTAGGCTCTATTTGCTACAAGCATATTGCTAATGCAAGGAGAAGAAAGTTTGATGATAAGAGTGAACCTATGATTCTGGTAGAATATCACAAGACTGAATCATACAAGTTATTCAATCCAAGCGATGGAAAGATTCTGGTGAGTTGAGACATTGTGATTGATGAGAACTCTTCATGTAATTCAGACTCAAATGATGCAACCAACAAACCATTGATGAGTTATGACTTTGATGATAAAGTATTGATCATGATGGGGTTCCAATTAATTACCTCTTAGTAGTTACTGAAGTTTCAACTATCAAAGTAGAAAAACATGAGGGTGTGGTAGGCACAAAACAAAGACCTCAAAGAACCAGAGTTGTCCCATCAATATTTCAAGGTTGCGAAATGGTTGATGATGATGATGAAGTCACACCAGATGGAGACTTGGTTCATTTTGCTTTACTTGTAGGTGTTGAACTAATCAACTATAGTGAGGCCTTAAAGAATATATAATGGAAGGCAGTTATGGTTGGAGAGTTACAAGTCATTGAAAGAAACAATATGTGGGAGATAGTCGAATTGCCAACACATAAAAAAATTATCGAAGTGAAATGGGTGTTCAAACTGAAGTAGAATCCTGATGGATCTATTACAAGGCACAAGGCAAGATTATTAGCACGAGGATTTCTTCAAAGAACATGACTCGACTACTCTAAAGTATATGCACTATTTACAATATTGGAGACTATAATTCCCTAGATGAAGTTGTATATGTCACACAACCACCTGGTTTTGTGTTACAATAGGAAGTTAGGAAAGTGTACAAGTTGCACAAAGCTTTTTATGGCCTCAAGCAGGCACCTAGAGCATGGAACAAGAAAAATGACTCATACCTAGTTGAATTGGGATTCATCAAATGTAGGTTTAAGTATAATGTCTATGTATAGGCCATAGCACAGGACATAACCATCATCTTTTTTATAAGCAAGTATTGTATTAAAAAGAGTACACAATGTACTCACACCAGATACAAAAGACCTGAGGATACGCTCAACAAAAATAGGATAAATTACCTACCAATTGATCTCTAAGACAAGTATAACATTGGAAATTTGTTAAACTCGTAAAGATTACAATTGGATTGGGTAATTTTCCCTAAGAGCGACCACCTCCAAGCAAAAAACTTCACTTTCCACACTATATCATATACATTCCAATCTAACTTACTAAAAACAATATCATTCCCACAAGTCCATAAAGCCCAACAAGTGGCTAACCAAAACAAACCCTCTCTACCCCTCTTGACTCTCTTCCTTTGCCCAAAATCAAACCAAAGTAAGAATGAAGATTTGCAATCCGATCCACTTTCATCAATATTCCCAACCCAATCTGACACATCATGCCAAACCAAAGAGGAAACTGGACAACTTTGAAGGAGATGATCTAACGATTCCATCTGAGATTTACAAAACACGCACATAGATTCCAAAGTAGAGAACGAGCTACCCCTCCGAGAAAGAAGATCTTTAGTTGGTAGTGTCGCTCCCACTAAATGAGGCTAACTCAAATAGGGTACAGACGCGAACGGTCGGCGAAAAGAGAAATGAATAGAGTCGCCAGCTAGGCATTTTTATCCCGAAGGAAAGGTAATGCTGCATAGACCTAGGAAAATATGGATAAGACAGTCGCGAACCAGAGAGACTGAGAAAGGGGGTTGGTTACAACCTGGGAAGGTATTAGCACCCAGATTGTCCGTCGTACTCGACGGGATCCACGCTTAAAAGATTTGTGCTTAAAGGGGTAGTGTTAGTGCAATTTGTGTATCAAAGCCGGAAAGAATGCAAGTGTCAGTGTAAAAGAAATGTGAAGTGTATAAGAGAAGTGTCAGTGTAAGAACAAGAGTGAAATGCTCAAGACTATGAGGCTTTAAAGAACAATGCTGGAAGAGGGGGGAATATACAGAGACTTTTGTTCGATAACTGTTAAGTTATGCCTACGTATCCTTTCGTGCAATGAGGAAGTTAGAACACCGTAGTTCGACCCAAAGAGACTGAAAGATAAATTGACTTGTGAACTGCTTACTCGTCTATGCTCAAGTGTATGACCTGTCTGGCTCAGGTGCTAACTGTCTTGCATTAGATGGAAGAAGCGAGTTCTCGTTTATGAGTGAATGAGATGAGAAAAGAATCCCGGAGGAGACGATTATTGTTTGTTTTTTTGAGTTTTCAATCTTTTATTGCTTTTTGGAGTTTTTCATAAGAAAATGAGCTTAAGCCTAAACCAAGGGTTAGTAAACTCATCACATCTTCCCTCTGATTAGGGGTAATGAGAATACCTTAGGTATGAAGTAAGCACCTCACACTTAATCACCATGATGTAGGATTAAGATCATTAACCTACTTGCATTTATTTAGATGTTTTTGGTATTTTTGTTTAGTGTTAAGTAATGAGGTTAAGCCATAATCAGAGATTTAATGGACCCATTACACCATCCTAATAGAAGGATAATAGATGAGAACATTTAAGCTGAGGAAGGCTCCTCAACTTAATCCATGATTAGGGATTAACCTCATGACAAAACAAAGCCTTTATTAAAGTGGATTTTAATTAATGGTAAGATTAAGAAGTGATTTTTATGGTTTGTAAGACAACTTGAGGGGGACTTGTCCATTAACACTAGGGTTAGTCCTTCTTAACCAATTAAGGAAGAATTAGAACCCTAATGCAAGGCCCAAGTTACAAGCTTGATGTCTTAGTGATTATTAGATGAATTGATTAAAGGATTTAAACACATTAAGGGTTTAACACTTAGGATTAAAGTTATACACTCCATCCTAATAGAAGGATGCAGGCATAAGCTTAATCACAAAGCCTTAAAACCTTTAGGGTTTAGTCCTTGATTATGAGGTGAGAAGAGAAGACTCAAAGGAAACTCAAAGGAAAGAGTCTAAGGGGTACTAAACAATCCTAAAATTTTATCATGCTTGGAAGTCCTAGGGTTTGTGAAGCTTAAGAGGAGAAATCTTCAAGAAAGCCACCAAGGAGAAGCAAGATAGAAAAGGGATGAGATGAGAAGAGAAAAAAGAGGGAAGAGAGGCACAAGTGAGCAAACCCACTCCAAGACAAGTAAAAATTCAGCAAGGATGTAAAATGATGAGGTGAGAAAAGGTATGAGGTGAAGGCAAATCCACCTCCCTAACAAACTTACCATTAACCTGAAAAGTTAGTACAAGATGCATAAGGGAAGAAATGAGATGAAACAATGCATATGGATGGGCAAAGGCCAAAGTCAGAAACATACACATGATGCAAATGATGTCAAGATATGGTGCAAAGTCATGCAAGATGCAAATATGTGAGCATACAAGAGAATGGATGCATATGGAGCATGCCTTGAACCATGAAAGTTCATGAAAGCTTATGAAATGCAATGAAGGTATGACATGTCAAATGAATGATGCAATGACCAAACATGATTCTAATATGTCCTAATTTGTCTTATGAATCATGTGGATGCACAAAATGTCATGGCAAGTTCTTAAATGCAAGCAAATGGAAGATGGATGCAAAGGAAGGCAAGAATTAGGGTTTATGAACAACATGCATCACAAAAATTCAAAACCAGAAGCAAATGACATGACAAAAAAATTGAAAATGGGATCAAAGGAACCCTAACCCTATATAAGTTCACTTCCCAAAGGAGGGGACCTAAATCTAAACCTAATGGGAGTTATGATTTTCTCAAGTTAACTAGGGTTTTAAGGTACCTCAAAAAGAAAAATGCACATCAAATTGAAAATGAAAGATAAATTCCAACCAATTTTACCCTAGAAACTAAATGATAGGAAGGATGCAATGCAAGAAGAACCATCATCAAACTCCTCATGGTTAGGCAGAATGGATTTTTTTCAAGTTAGGATCAAAATATTGCCTTTAAACAAATTTAATTCCAATGAAAATTGTCAAAATGCATCAAGGACCAAAAAGAAATTTGTTTTGAGAGTTTGATAATGTTTCTAAATGTTTTAAAATGTAATGTGAATTTTTTGGTGATTTTTAAATACCTAAATGCATTTTTAATTAATTAATTTCCATTAACTAATTAAAAATAAACATTTAAATGATTTAAAAATAATTTTTAATGCAAAAAATAAAATAAAAAATATTTTTGGGTTCTGAAAATTAATGAAATGTTTGACAAAAAAATTCAGAATTTTTCAATGCATTTTTCTATTTTTAAAAATTCGTGAAAGTTAAATGAAAAAGAAATGAAATAAAATTAAAATAAAAGAAAGTATGCCAAAAGAGAGGTCCAAATTGAATCTGGGCTTGGGGTTGTTGACTTGGCGCCACATCCAATGGCCCAAGTTCAAACTTCATTAATCCAGATTAATTAAATAAATAAACCTAAATTAAGACTAATCAAAAGATCCAGGCCACACAAACACGCGCGGGAAGGAGCAATCGCACGACCCACATTCAAACCTGGCCTAAACCCTAATTAGGGTTAATGACTTTCAGATGACCGGAACAGTGGTTCCGGTCATCTTCTCCGGCAAGCACAAACCCTAGTTTCTTCTACAGGTTACCAAACACCAAATTTCTTCCACCAGAATGATCCTTTCATCAATTTAAACCTAAACCCTCCATCAAAATCCATTTATTTCAACTCACAAGCACGAATCGAAACAAAATATAAAACACGGGCAAATGTTCAGAGTCATCATACATGCTGGTTTCTTCACCATTTTCAAAAGTAAATACATATTCATGATCAGGGGAACATATAGCATCATAAAAGAACTTAAAAATTAGCTTCTGGGAAAAAAGTTCTTCATGTTACCTGAGATGAAGCCTCTCTGATTTTGAGCTTTCTGGACTTTTCCTTTGTGCAAGCCTGCTTCCTTGAACCTCCTGATGATGGAATGAAGCTTAGAAAACTTGGGGAGTGGCTGGTTTGAATGTTTCAGCTCTGGTATAGCAGAAATGGGAGTTTGTGTATGTGGGGATTCAAGCTGTTTCAGGGGGTGATTCTTGTTCTATGGATGATTTGTGGTTTGTTGGTGAAAGAAAAATGGAGATTTGATGGCTGAGGAAGGAGTTTCGAAGAGGAGAAGTTTTGGACAGATTTTGTGCAAGCTGGATTGTGGGAGGTTTCTGGCTTGTGTGTGGCTTGCTTTATGATCCATAGCACATCCCTAAACTATTGGAAGAGGTCTGAGGAAGTGACTTGCACTGTGGGAATGGCATGGGGCAATTGGCCAAAAAGTCAATGTTAGGTGTACTTGAGGCATGGGTTGTGGCAGAGGCTATTTTAGGGTTGCTTTGGGTTCAGCTGCCTTCAAGGATGGCCATGGGATGAATTGATGTGATCTGAAATGGATGAAGGGTGAGATGCTACATGTTTTGCAAGTTTGCAACTTGTTACACTTTGTGAATTTTGGCCATGAACATGTGACATCTTTTGGGAAATATGCAGCAAAATGCACCATACAATGTTGCTATGATACTTTGATAATGATTAGAGACCATACAAAACCAAAGGAACCCTTCTTGCAAGATTTCCCTCTTTGTGATTTTCATGAAAAATGGTTTATGATACTTGGACATCAAGGCATGAAAATGAGAAATTTATTGGGCCAATCTGAATTTTAGGCATTGCATTGTGTTTGTATGAAGATTAGAAGTCATTTTGAAGTCAATAGAATGCTTGGCATGTGAAATTGCAAGTTTCCCTCTTTGTGCAAAATTTAAAATTTCATGATTTTTCCCAACTTTGCAAGGCCATAACTTTTGATCTAAAATGAATTAGGATGAGTTCTTGTACTTTTTGAAAAGGGAATGATCCAATCTACAACTTTCATGACCAAAGTTTTCTCATTTGAAGCATTTTTGAATCAAAAAGAGAAGGTTGAAAAACTTTCCCAAAATGGCAAGTTTACATTATAAGTCACTTTCCCAAAAAGACAACTTTGCAAATGGCTTGAAATTCTTCAATTTTGTGAACTTCTAACATCTTCTATGATCAAATAAAGATCATACACATTCAAAATGATGGAGAACACCCTTTGGTTAGGTCATTGGGGGCCTCAGATGCCCTGATTTTGCACTGACTTGCCCAAGAAGTCATCTCTTGATCAGATGCCTTCCCCATTGAATTTCTTCATGAAAATTGATTTGCATGACCCTCATAACATATAGAGACCAATAGAAACAAATAATGACCAAAATATTTGGAGTTATGGCCTCTGAAACCAAAACCCTAATGTTGCGGTGAGAATCGGATACCAAGCTATTAAGTGAGCTTGAATCGCAAAGCATTTATGTTCACCACCGACTTTAATTTAATCCAAAGGGAAAAGGGAAAAAGATCGTAAAAACCCTAAATGAGGAGAAACTAGGTTCGGGGGTTGATTATACCTAGGGAAGGTGTTAGCATCCTAAGCATCCGCAGTATCCTACGGGAACCTCTTGTTAATATTTGTATTATTGTTGTTTATTGCTTGTTAAAATTATGGGAACCTAAGGCTTTTATTTCTAATGGTGCTCGCACAACATCGCATCGATGCCTACGTATCGGGTATAGAATCAGAGCACTCGTAGTTCTCCTAAGGATTAACGAACACTTGGTTACACTCAAGGTTCGCGGGGGAAGGTAAGTGTTATGGTAAACACTCACGTGACTTTAGGAAAGTCACAAAAAGTTGTAAAATAAAAAGTCCTAATGGTTAAGGTTGAAAAGGAACTAGGGATGGCTAAACTTCCTATGACATTGAGTCAACTGCAGGAGTTCTTTCCCTTTTGGATTGAAATGCGAAAAAATAAAGTAAATAAATGAGGGTGCAAGCTCATAAGTCTAAGGCATAGGTTGCTACTTGCAAAAATGAAATGAATGAAGTAAATGGAAATGCAAGGTAAAAGGCTTAGTAACCGGGCTATGACTCGATAATGGATCGAGAATGCTGAGGTGGAAAACAAGCGTAGTGCGTCAATTTGCTTAAGTTGAAAAGCTGTGAAGTGTAAGGAATGTGCAAATGGCGATCGTAAAACGACCGACTTACGTGTGTGAGTGAAGTGTATGTGAAGTTCACTTGGCGTTGGACCAAGGAATTTTATTATTTTGAAAATTAATGTGCGCTTTCGATTTTATTTTAACAGGTATATGGTCATGATGCGAAACGAAATAAATACAAACATAGTGCATACAACCAAGACATCGGAAAATTAAATTAAAACTCTCACTAAGGGATAAACCTAAATCTAAACCTCTCACACTAATAGGATCTAAAACTAAGCTAAACAAATCTATCTTAAACGAAGAAGAACTATACAAACATTTTTTTGGATTTTTTTTTATAAAAATAAGTGATTAATTAAATATGTACTAAAACAAAATAGAAAAGAAGGAATTGAATTTGAAATATTTTTTGTTGTATATTTTCTTATATGTGTCTATAATAATAAAGTAGAAAAGAAAATTTGAAATTAAATTTTTTTATTTATTTATTTTATATGTACATAAGTTTATTAACTAAATATAGTAATAATAATGGAAAAGAAAAAATTAAAAATTAAAATGTTATATTTATTTACTTTATATGTAGTTAAATGAGAAAATAATTAATTAACTAAATATTTAATTAGCCTAATTAGTTAAAATATAAATAAAAAGGATTTTTAGATTGTTTTTATGAAAAGAAAAGAAAAAGAGCTAATGGGTTGATTAAAAGAAAACAGGGGGGTATGAGAAAAGAAGGCCCAGTTGGGGCGCTGGGTTGAGACCGGCCGGGTCAGGTACGACCCGAACCCGACCCGGTTGACTGTCCAAAGGGGGGGAAAAGCAACCTAGGGTTCATCACTCTAAACTCAGTAAAGGAAACGTGAAAAGGAACGAAAACAACGTTGTCCGCTCATTCCCAACCAACATCAACAACGTTCGTCTCTCTCACTGCTAAAATCATGTTCATTGTTTTCTCACTCGCGCTCACTCTCAGAAATCGCTATTTCTCTCAATCTCTCGGCTTCCTCGCGAAGGTTTTTCGGATCGTGTGAGGCGAAAGGGTGGTTTCGGTGAAGGTTTGACATGAATTTGTTTGAGGTGAAGAAGGTTTATGTTAATGGTGGTGCAGTGACGGGTTGAAGGTGGAAGGTCCGCGGGTTTGGGCGTTTCTGGGATTTGGACTGTGGTTTTGCTTCTGTTTCCGGTTTTGAAGGTGGCCCATGGTTTGTGATGGTGGTAAGTTCATGATTTTGAGATTTCGATGGTTTCAGATTGTTTGCTTTTCTGAGTTGTTTCTGTTTTATAGAGGCGATGGTGAAGATTGGGGCTCGCGGGTGGAACAACAGGCTGTGGTGGGGGTCGTTTCGACCCAGGTTCTGCTCAAAATCTCCCTGCTGTTGTGATTCGCGGCGGGGCTGATGGTCTGAATCGAAGGTTTTGAGGTGGTGATGAAATTTCGTTGGTGATATTGGAGTGGTTTCCGGTTTGTTTGCGACGGTGAGGTGGTTTTGGGCGGTGGCTAGGTGTTCGGTTCTTGGCTCACAAGTCCTATCTGTTGTCTCAACCAAATAGCCTCCATACCATAACAAAAGTGCATAACAGCAGAAAACAACAAAGTATGTAGCACCTAATCATGTTCCCTTTGCAAGTCCAGTCCGGTAACCGATCTTTTTAGCAACCCTCAGAGTAGATGAATAGCCTTGTAGTGCTTTCTTTTCCAACATATGCTAACACCACTCTGATTTGAACAACAGTCTGTTTCACAATGTTGCCAGCCTGAGAAAGAGCTTCTTGGCTTTTACCAGATAACTTGGCCAAAGTCGTAGTATGAATGCCTCCTATAGCACCTTGTACCATAACAGCATCCGCGTTGATGGCAAAAAAACAACATCGGATGTTCGAACTTCAGTGTCGAAGAACTGAATATCTTGATCCAAAGCAGCTTCAAGATACTTAATTCTCATCCTTGTTGATTGTCTCTCACCGGTCCACATCCAACAAGAAATCTCTGCCCATGAAGATGCCCAAATAGCAGCACCAACAACCAGAAAGTAAAACGCATACTTAACAACTTCTTGGGTCATCTCGTCCAAATCATCAGCATTAGAACCAAAAGAGTTAACAAGATCAGCAAAGAACCGAAGAAAAAGTGGCAACGAACAACCATGTACAATTGCTCCTAAAGTTCCAACTGTCATGAGAATATAATCCAACCCATCAGCAAATCCGAAAAGCTCACCGAATCCACCAGAAGCAACATTCTTAATCTTCCCATTTCCATTAGAAAAATTACAACTTTTGTTGTTGGGTAAAGAACTTTCCCCTTCCAGTTCCATTTGTTCCTTGGATTCTCCTCTTTCTAACTTCAATGCTGGTGTTGGAGTTGGGAAAAGTGAGAGTGAGGTGAAGGTCGTGTTTCATTTTATCAGTTATTCAGGTCTGTGTTTTTTGTGAATGATTGGTCTGAGTTTAGGAGATGGTGAAGCTGAGTGTAGATGATATGGATGGGTGATTTTGAGTTTGTTACAGTGAAACAGAGTTAGTGAGTTGAGGGTTTGCACGGTAAGAGTTGCTTTCGGTTTTGAAGAAAGATGTTGGTAATGGAGAGGATTGAATGAAGGGTTGAAGGAGGGTCTGTGAGGGTTTTGTTTTGATGATGAAGGCAGTGATGAAAATGGTTGAATTTTTTTGTGTTTTGATGCTGAGTTTTTTTTGGTTTTTTTCAGGTGGTTCTATGGTGATGATTATGATGGCGAAGGTTGGTGATGCGGATGGTTGGCTGAAGGTGGACAATTTTGGTGTTTTTGAAGGCTAGGATGGAAGAATGTTTCTGAGTTTTGGTTTTCAGAGTTTTTGAAGGTGACATTGGTGAAGAATAGGGAGTTTATGAAGGTTGCGGATTCGAGAGATGAGTTCAGGGGCGGTGAGCGGTTTTGATGGCTTCACCGTGTTTTGTGTAGCTTAACGGAAGGTGATCGGTTGAAGGGATTTCTGTGCAAACGGTTTGTTTTGAGTGTTTGGATGATCAGGTTTTCAGCCCTGTTTTCTGATACTGATATGAAATGGTTTTTGGTGCTTATTGTGTTGATGTCGTGTTTATGGTTTCGCGGTGGAGGTGATTGGGAGTGACTTTATTTTTGTCTGGCCTTGATTTACAGGTTGTTGTTTGTGGTATGAAACGATGAAGGGAGGTTAAGAGAAGAGGCGGCGGTTCGCAGTGAGGATGGTCTTGTTTCAGTTCTGTTTTGTTCACAGTTGTGTTATGCAGGTAAAGATTGGTTGCTGACTTGTGTATGACTTTAAGTGTTTTTTTTTTTGAAGTTTTTAATATGAAATTTTGTTTATGCAGATTTGAACTTGAAACGAAACTAAAAAGGAAAACTAGCTATGAACAAAATGTTGAAAAAAAAGTGAAGGGAAAGAGAACCATACCGACCCGAAAGTTATCGGGGTGAAGAATCCGCAACGGTAAGCTTATTACTCCTCTCTTGCTACTGCTCTACTTCTTGTTGTTGTTGCTGAATTTTTTTTGTGCTTTTCTCCTTTCTTCCTCTTCTTTTTGTGGGTTTTTGTTGTGAGGATGCTTGCTGAATTTTTCTGTTTGAGGGCAGTTTTTTGTATGTTTGAGGGCTGTTTTTGTGTGATTTTTTTTATGTGTTTTTGGTGTTGTTCTCAGTGTGTGTTTGATTGTAACAGTGGCTGTTTGGGGCTGATTTTTGTGATGTAACAGTGGCTGTTCTGGTGTGTTTTTGGGTTGTTTTTTTTTGTTGTTCTGAGGGCTGATTTGTGTTGTGTTTATGGCTGTAACAGTGTGTGTTTGATGTTGTTCTTAGTGTTGTTTTGAGGCTGATTTTTTTTTGTGTCTTTTTGGGGCTATAACAGTGTGGTTTATATGGGACTTGGTTCATGGTTTTTGATTTGAATTTTGTCCTTGTTGCTTGTAGGTGAAGGGTTGGAGGAAAGGAGACAAATGCTGAATTTTGTTGTGGGTGGAGCAGAGTTTTGTGTGCTGCAGACCTGCTGTGGGTGGCTGCATGCTTGCTGAATTTTGTGCCTTGTGGTCCTGCTATGTGCTGCATTTTTCTCTCTTTTTTTTTTCTTCTATGTAATTGTAACATATGCTGATGTGAATATGGAAAAAATTTGTAAACTTGAATTTATGAAATATTGAATGAATTTTATGTGATTATGTGAATGATAAATGACTTAAAAAAAAGACAAGGTTTGAACATTATGAATGAGTTATGAGAAATAATGAAATATGAGTATGATAGTATAGACATGGGATTGAATTTGAAATTTTAAAATTGGAATTGATTCTTGAATTGAAATTGGAAATGATTCTTGAACATGACTTGGAACTTGATTTTAAAATATTGAAAATTGAAAATGGAATTGGAATTAAATTGGAACTTGAAGCTTGTGAATAGAAATTGGAAATAGAAATTGGAATTAAAATTAAACACTTATAATATAAACTTGGAAGAAGAAATAAAAGTGGAAATAAAATTGGAATTGAGAATAGAAATAATAAAAAAACTTTGCAAATGAAATGGAAATAAAATTTAAGTTCAAAATTTAAGAATGAATTAAGAACTAAGAAGTAGAAATTGAAACAAGAATTAGAAGTAGAAATTGAAAAGAAAATAGAAACTTGAAAAATAGAATAAGAAAAAGGAAATTAAAATTAAAATTAAAACATGAGTTAAAGAGTTAGAAATGTGAAATATAAATTGAATATATACAAAAAACTTGAAAGTGGAAAGAAATTAAAATTAAATTTAAAAACTTGAAAATGAGTTAGAAGCAACAAAGTAAAATTTTTGGAATTTCTCTGCTAAATGAAATGAATGTATGACGCGAGCAGTTAGGGGTAAAATTTGGGGTATGACAGTTGCCCCTATTTAAATAACTTTACCAGATGGCATGAATGACGAAGGACACTCAGGCGATCAGGGTGAAAGGTATTTAAATATACAAATAACCGGAAATTTTGCCCCTAAATGCAATGTTATGCTGGACTACAAAACCAACTAACTCTGTAACAACTATGCAATGAATGATGATTATGGTATGAATGATTAGAATGAGATAACTTGACGACCACAAGCCAAGACTCACTGGGGATGACAAACACTGGGGATAAAGAAGCGAAAACGGGAAGTATTCAAAGTGATAAATCAACAGGTTCAAGTGTAACTGTTGACACTAAGAATAACAAAAGACGGGAACAAAAGGAAATCCAAAGCGTTGGATCAACGAACACAGACAAAACAAAATAAAATTCAAAGTGACTGCACGGTGGCTCGATGCGACCAACTGACACCAAGAGTACAAACAAGACAAGGAAATAAATCGAAGTGGTAGATTAATGGCTCTATGTGACCAATTGACTTTGAGAAGTAAAAGGCAGCATATTCAAAGTGAATGCGCAGCGGCTCTATGCGACCAACTGACACTAAGAATACGACAAAATAACATTCAAAGGGAAAGTGCAGCGGCTCTATGCGACCAACTGTCACTGAAAATGATAATCATAATATTCGAAGTGAATGCGCAGCGGCTCGATGCGACCAACTGACACTAAGAATAGAAACGACACAATATTCAAAATGAATGCGCGGCGGCTCGATGCGACCAACTGACACCATGAATAACAACAAAAATATTCAAAATGAATGTGCAGTGGCTCAATGCGACCAACTGTCATTGAAAATGATAAACATAATATTCAAAGTGAATGCGCAGCGGCTCGATGCGACCAACTGACACTATGAATAACAACAAAAATATTCAAAATGAATGCGCAGTGGCCATTGCCGGTCAACTGACACCAAGAATTCAACAAAATAAACATTCAAAGGGAAAGTGCAGCGGCTCTATGCGACCAACTGTCACCATGAATAACAACAAAAATATTCAAAATGAATGTGCAATGGCTCAATGCGACCAACTGTCATTGAAAATGATAAGCATAATATTCAAAGTGAATGCGCAGCGGCTCGATGCGACCAACTGACACTATGAATAACAACAAAAATATTCAAAATGAATGCGCAGTGGCCATTGTCGGTCAACTGACACCAAGAATTCAACAAAATAAACATTCAAAGGGAAAGTGCAGCGGCTCTATGCGACCAACTGTCACCATGAATGACAACAAGCTTATTCAAGGTGAATGCGCAGCGGCTCGATGCGACCAACTGACACCATGAATAACAACAAAAATACTCGAAGTGGAAGCACAATAGGTTCGAAACCTATTGACACTAAAAAAGAAAGCCAAGATACACTCAAAGTGAATGCGCAACAGGTTAAAAAAACCGGTTGACACTAAGAATGATAAAGACAAAGTATTCAAAGTATTCAAAATGGTAAATTAGCAGGTTCAAATGTAACTGCCAACACCGAGGATAAGGAAGGAAATCACAGTGATTTAGTAGTGGCTCTATGCGACCAACTAACATTGGGGATAGAATGCAAATCACCCAAAGATAGATCAACGGCTCTAAGCGACCGGCTAACGCAAAGAAAGTAACAACAAAATATGTTGGAGTTTTCAAATGAGATAAAATATCCAACCTCTGGAAATTCCTTCAGGAACCATCAGGAGAAAGGGTACAGGCATGTGCCAAAATCAAATGGACTTGAATTCAAGCAACCTGCTTCACGACATGCTTAAAAGATTTGTGCCAATGACAATTGGACTTCAAGGAGATATGGTGGTCATAAAGACAAAAACCAAACCACAATTAGAATTCCACGGGGAACACCAGCAATTACTGGGGACAATAACAAATGGTAAACCACTTCGGGTACCAACAACAATGAATTCTCAAGTTGAACACTAATGATATCTGGACTTGAGATAGACAGACGACAACTGGGGAAAGACAAATGCTAATGTCAAATGCGCATGATTGAGCATCATGCGAATGATCATGATATGCAAATGCTGACTCTAAAGAGACAAAGGGTTTTGACAAGACTCAAAGAGGAGTAGGCTCTCAACACCAATACTCAGATGAGCAATATGAAAATCACTGAGGAGATGTCTTCGAACTTGGAAATCATGCTTGGTCCAAGGATCCATCCAAGAGTGTTATCAGTTTTGAACTTCTATGGAGATTTCGGTAATAATAGCATAAAAGTGTTGTTGTAAACCAGGACTTCTTGGGGAAACAGAAGGTTTTTTCAATTTTCCAAAGTCAAAGAAACTTGAAAGTTTTTCAGTATGCTTCCAAAAAACATTTCTTTTTTTTTAAAAAACTTGTCATTTTCAGAGTTAAATTGTAATCAAGTGATGGCATTTTGCATAACAAAAGAAAATAAGAGGCTGAACAACAAAAATTCATGGCAAAGTTTGTATTTTATTCAAGAATGGTAGCTTGCCAATGGCAAAAACTCCATGGGAAATTACAATTTGAAAATGGCAATGGGGAAAGGTCTACATTGAATCCAACGACCACTACAATCCCTAATAACTAAGACTGCCCGACACCAAGCTTCTGACAAGAGCAAATGGATCGATCTTTCATTATGATTCTTCAGTAATGGTAAACATCATCTGACACAGTCAAATGCCTTTGTCCCTAACTTTTTCCTGGACCGCCCTTTCGGGTTTTCAATCCACCGGGACGCTCTTTTTTGCCTAAGCCGCCCTTTCGGGTTTTCAACTTAGCGAGCTCTTATTTTTTTATTTTTATCCCTAACTTTTTCCTGGATCTCCTTCATAGGTTTTGATCCACCAGGATACCCATTTTTGCCTAGGCCGCCATTTCTGGTTTTCGACCTATCGGGTTTTATTTAGGCATAATATTTTTTGACTGCATCAGAATTCACCGGGTGTTTCAGCTGTTCACCATCCATAGTTGTAAGGATTAAGGAACCTCCGGAGAATACCACCTTCACAACATATGGGCCTTCATAGTTAGGACTCCATTTTCCACGCATGTCTTTGTGGACTGGCAAGATTTTCTTGAGTACAAGATCTCCTTCTTTGAATTCTCGGAGACGGACTTTCTTGTCAAATGCTCTCTTGATGCGCTTCTGGTACAGCTGGCCATGGCACATGGCGGTCATTCTCTTCTCATCAATGAGGTTCAGTTGGTCAAACCTGCTCTGGACCCACTCAGCTTCCTCCAGTTTGGTTTCCATCAAGATTCTCAAAGATGGTATCTCTACTTCAATAGGGAGAACTGCATCCATCCCATACACCAGAGAGAAAGGGGTTGCCCCTGTTGAAGTGCGAACTGATGTTCTGTATCCGTGTAAAGCATATGGTAACATCTCGTGCCAATCTTTGTAAGTTTTTACCATCTTCTGCAGAATCTTTTTGATGTTCTTGTTTGCAGCTTCAACAGCTCCATTCATCTTCGGACGATACGGAGAAGAGTTATGATGTTCAATCTTGAATGTCTCACACAACTCTTTCATCGTTTTGTTGTTCAAATTGGTCCCATTATTTGTGATGATTCGGCTTGGGATTCCATAACGGCATATAATTTGATTCTTGATGAAACGGGCAACCACTTGCTTTGTCACATTGGCGTAGGAAGCTGCTTCTACCCATTTGGTGAAGTAATCGATTGCGACCAAGATAAACTGATGACCATTGGAAGCTTTAGGCTCAATTGCCCCTATCATGTCAATGCCCCACATTGAGAAAGGCCAAGGCGATGACAGAACATTCAAAGGTGTTGGAGGTACGTGCACCTTGTCGGCATAAATCTGGCATTTGTGACACTTCCTGGCATATTTGAAACAATCTGATTCCATGGTCAACCAGAAGTATCCAGCTCTCAAAATCTTCCTGGACATGGCATGTCCATTGGCATGTGTTCCAAATGATCCTTCATGGATTTCCCTAATCAATAAGTCTGCTTCGTGTTTGTCCACACACCTGAGCAGAACCATATCATGATTTCTCTTGTAAAGCACATTGTTGCTGAGGAAGAACTTGGACGCCAATCTTCTTAAAGTCTTCTTGTCTAGATTTGTTGCATCCGCCGGGTACTCCTGATTTTGCAAGTAGTTCTTGATGTCATAGAACCACGGTTTCTCATCAGTTTCCTCTTCGACCAGTAGACAGTAGGCTGGTGCAGTTCTTCACTCGATTGTAATGAGTGGAGCTTCATTAAGAAATCTGACTTGAAACATAGAGGCCAACATTGCCAAAGCATCTGCAATTTGATTTTCTGCCCTTGGAACATGATGGAAAGTGACTTCGTCAAAGTATTTGATCAATTCCACAATGTGGGCACGGTATGGGATCAACTTCTCATCACGGGTCTCCCATTCACCTTTGACTTGGTAAATTACTAAAGCTGAGTCTCCATATACATCAAGAATCTTGATTCTGGTATCAATTGCAGCTTCAATACCCAAAACACATGCTTCATACTCTGCGATGTTGTTTGTACATTCAAAGCACAATCTAGCCGTGAAGGGAGTATAACCACCATCGGGATTCATCAAAACAACTCCTACACCATGCCCCATGTAGTTAGAGGAACCATCAAACATCATTTTCCAACGAGAACCTGGCTCGGGACCTTCATCTGGACCTGGAACTTCACAGTCCTTTATCAACATAATGTCCTCGTCCGGGAAATCGAATTTCAAAGGTTCATAATCTTCGATAGGATGATCAGCAAGGTATTCAGACAAAACACTGCCCTTGATAGACTTCTGGGTTACATACTGGATGTCGTATTCGGATAACAACATGTGCCAACGGGCGAGTCTTCCAGTCAAAGCAGGCTTCTCAAAGATGTACTTTATTGGATCCATTTTTGAGATCAACAAAGTAGTGTGACAAATCATGTACTGCCTGAGGCGTCTAGCAGCCCATGCCAAGGCACAACAAGTCTCCTCTAAGAGCGAATATCTGCTTTCACAATCTGTGAACTTCTTGCTTAAATAATAAATGGCGTGCTCCTTACGACCGGTTTCATCCTGTTGGCCTAATACGCAACCCATAGATCTCTCGAGTACAGTCAGGTACATGAAAAGGGGCTTCCCTGGAGTAGGTGGGATCAAGATAGGAGGTTCTTGTAGATAAACCTTAATCTTCTCAAAAGCCAGTTGACAATCGGGACTCCACTCAATTGCTTGATTCTTCCGGAGTAACTTGAATAAAGGCTCACAAGTAGCAGTCATGTTGGAGATGAATCTGGAGATGTAGTTCAGTCTTCCGAGGAAACCCCTGACTTGCTTTTCTGTTTTTGGAGCTGGCATCTCTTGAATTGCTCTGACCTTATCTGGATCTACTTCAATTCCTTGCTGACTAACAATAAAACCAAGTAACTTTCCTGATCGGACACCAAAAGTACACTTAGCCGGATTCAGACGCAGTTGGAACTTTCTGAGACGCTCAAATAACTTCAAGAGATGATTCAAATGATCCTCCTCACTCTGTGATTTGGCAATCATATCATCCACATAGACTTCTATCTCTTTATGCATCATATCATGGAAAAGGGTGACCATTGCCCTCTGATAAGTGGCTCCTGCGTTTCTGAGACCAAATGGCATAACCTTGTAACAATAGGTGCCCCATGGTGTGATGAATGTAGTCTTTTCCATATCGTCAGGATCCATCTTGATCTGGTTGTATCCTGAAAACCCATCCATGAAGGAGAAAACAGCAAATTTAGCAGTGTTGTCAACCAAAGTATCAATATGCGGGAGAGGGAAATCGTCCTTCGGACTGGCTTTGTTTAAATCCCTATAGTCCACACACATTCTGACTTTGCCATCCTTTTTAGGGACTGGCACAATATTAGCTACCCACTCAGGGTACTTTGCAACTGCAAGGAATCCAGCATCGAACTGCCTTTTGACTTCTTCTCGAATCTTCAGAGCCATGTCTGGTCTTGTTCTTCGAAGCTTTTGCTTTACAGGAGGACAATCTGGTCGAAGAGGTAACTTGTGGACCACTATGTCTGTGTCTAAGCCGGGCATATCCTGATATGACCATGCAAACACATCTACATATTCTCTAAGAAGCTTGACCAATCTTTCTCTGATGTCTGCCCCAAGTGTTGTACCAATCTTGACTTCCTTCTCATCTTCATCAGTGCCAAGATTGATGGTCTCTACCTGCTCCTTATGTGGCTGAAGATCTGTATGCTCATTCTCAACTAATCTTACCAGTTCTTCGGGAATGTCACAATCTTCCTCACTTTCATCTTCCGCTTGGTAGATGGGCGAATCAAAGTTAGGAGAGAATGTAGAGTCATTGGATTCAACAGGGTTTTCATTTATTCTGCATATGATAATGATTTGCTTTTATTAAAAGTGGAAAATAGAGAAATGCAAGAGAAAAAGCTTTTTTTTTATTGGTTTTGAAAGATTGCCATTTTCTTTTTAAAAGTGAAAAGAGAGAAAAACAGTAAATGATCAAAATAAGAGTTTAACAAAATTCCTTCATTGATAATAACTTTAAAAAAATGGGAAGGGGCCCTACAAAATACTCCCATAGCCTTGGGCAGAGCTAGGGAACTTTGAAAACACTTAAAAAAACAATAAATTACTTTGACAATGGAAAAAACTCTGGGATCTCGACTGCCTCCCAATTGTCCAAGGCTTCTTCACACTGATACACCAGATGATTCACATCTTCATCTTCAGAAACTCCATCAATTGCATTGACCTGATAACCAGCACTGGAAAACACCTCTTGAATGGTCTTCAAACGTCCTTTAACGGAGGTTGACGCTCCTTCCTTCACATGAGTTGGTTTGTAACCCAACCCGCAACGATCTAGCTTCTGCTTGACTTCGATGACATCACCCCAACCTTCATAGCTTCTTTCTTCAATGGTGGAAATGGTACTCTTCAGCGATGCAAAAGATGGGATACCCTTCCCTTTTGGTTCCTATACTTCCAAAAGGACAGCATTGGCTATCTCAAGAGCTTGGAAAGAAGTTTCCAAAGCATCTTCATCAGCCTCAATATAGCTAAAGGATGAAAGGTTGCTAACCATGAGGTCTTCTTCCCCAGACACGGTTACCAGCTTGTTATCGACCACAAACTTCATCTTTTGATGTAGGGTAGAAGTGACTGCCCCAGCAGCATGGATCCAAGGTCTTCCCAGCAAGCAACTGTAATTAGGATTGATGTCCATAACCTGGAATGTGATTTTGAAGACCTGTGGCCCAATCAAGATCGGTAGGTCTACTTCTCCAATAACGGTTCTCCTTGACCCATCAAATGCTTTCACAATCAGTGCGCTGGGCCTCATCTCTGCCCCTTGATAAGATAACTTGGCAAGCGTTCTTTTCGGCAAAACGTTCAATGAAGATCCTGTATCCACAAGAACTTTTGCTAAAGTATCCTCTTGACATTTCACAGATATGTGGAGAGCACGGTTATGGTCCAAGCCCTCCTTTGGAAGATCCTCCGTACTGAAACCGAGGTTGTTACATGCAGTGATATTGGCAATGACTCCATCAAACTGATTCACTGTTATATCATGCGTAACATGTGCTTGAGCTAGCAACTTCTGAAGCGCGCTTCGATGAGCCTGAGAATGCATAAGAAGTGATAGGATAGATATTTTGGAAGGCGTTTGATGTAGCTGATCAATAACCTTATAATCACTCTTCTTAATGATTCTGAGAAATTTTGCATCCTCTTCTCCCAAGACTACTTCCTTATCCTTGTTGGCAATAGCTGGAATGACTTCTTTAGGCGGAGCCGTATTGACTTGCTGAGTATAAACACGACCACTGCGAGTTAAACGGCCTGCACCCGCTATGTCAGCACTTGCAACTTTTGAACCTCCCGGGCGACTAGCTTTACCAATCTCCTGATGAACTTTCCCTGTATCATACTTCCATGGAACTGCTTTAGTGTCTTCATAAAGGAAAGAGTTACTCCTTTGTTCAAATCTTGGCTCAGGTATATTGAAAATTGGCACCACAGATTCTGGAGTATTGAAGATAGGTTGAACTCCTGAAGATTCAGGCAGGTTGAATACTGGCACCCAGGTAGAATCAGATTCAGGCAAGTTGAAAATGGGTTCAATCATTGCCACTTCATTCTTCTTCATATGACCGCTCACTTGTACGACACCTTCATCAATCAAAACTTGAACATCTTTTAAGACCAATTCACATCCCTTTGGACTATCAACACAACCTTCACAATTCTTATGACAGCTCTTCAGTATACCCGCCCCCACTAATTTTGCATGGAAGTCTCGAAGCGGGGTCTTGATCTCTGTGGCGTTGAGAATCAAACCTTCTTCGGACTCGTCAATAATAGCATTTATGGACCCATGCTTGGGTAAAGGATTATCTTTGACATTCGGACCAGTATTCCCAAATAACAGAATGTTCTTCTCCATCAAATCTTTCACTATGTACTTCAAAGCATAACAACCCTCCAAATCGTGCCCCGGGGCACCTTCATGGAATAAACAGTGAGCATTTGGGTTGTAATTTGGTGGGAGCGGATTTGGTGGAGGACCCAAAGGCCTTGGAGTAACCAAACCCTTCTTCAGCAGTGAAGGATATAATTCAGTATAAGTTATAGGAATTCGAGGATTAGGAGGCCTTCCACCTGGTCTTCTATTCTGAAAATTGGGATTTGGATGAGGAGCTGGAGTCCTCTGCTGGTAGGCTGAAGCATTGGGCACTTGTTGATAGCCTAGATTGTTGAGCATTTGTTGATGAGGTGGAATCATTGGAGCCGCCTGCTGATACATCGGTACTGCTTGAGTTGGCCGATACATCTGGACTTGAGGATTAAATGACGGTTGAACCGCCGCTACATAAGGATGTTGGGCATACTGCTGTTGATGAGCATACTGCTGTTGATGAGGTGAAGGTCTCTGCCAAAGCGGATTTCTTCTTTGACTTGCCATTATCGCATTTGTCTCACCCTCTATCTTCTTGTGGAAATTACTGGTAAATTTCTTGCCAATATTTCCACTACCACTGCTGGAACTGCCAGATGCACCACTCATCTTTCCACTCTTCAAACCGAGTTCTACCTTGATTCCCACAGCCACTAAATCAGAGAAACTAGCAGTTATGCTTCCCACCATTCTCTCATAGAATTCTGGTCGCACAGTGTCAACAAACCAGTCAGCTAATTCTTTTTCAGTCAGTGGGGGCTCTACCTGAGAAGCGGTCCCTCTCCACCTTTGAGCATATTCTTTAAATGATTCAGAATCTTTTTGTGACATACTCAACAGTTGCCTCCTATCGGGAGCAAGGTTCATGTTGTATTTGTATTGCTGGATGAAAGCATCTGCCAAGTCTTGGAAACTGCGAATCTTCGACTGGTCAAGCGTCAAATACCATTTAGAGGAGATTCCCTTCAGACTGTCCTGGAAGTAGTGGATCATTAATTTATCATTGTCCACCTGCGCAGCCATTCTTCGATAGTACATCAAGAGATGGTTCTTAGGACAAGTTGCCCCCTCATACATATCAAACGTGGGTATTTTGAACTTTGGAGGTATTACCAATCCAGACACCAGACACATCTCTCTAGCAGCAGCCCCAAAGATCTGGTCACCTTCAATCGCTCTTAACCTTTTTTCAAGGGTATCAAAATTCTCTTGCATCTTCACATGTTTCTCATCTCCGTTTTCAGACATATCTGGCGCTTCATACCCCTGATGGTCATTAAAGTATGGTTGGGCACGGGTGTGCATAATGTCTTATGTAAAATTAGCAACTGCATGGTTCTCTTCATTAGTCACCGGAACAGTTTGTTGAGCAGCAAATCCTTGAGGAGGAGGCACAAAACCTTGGAAAGGAAATGCCACGCCCTGAGAAGGAGGTGCAAAACCTTGAGAAGCTAAGCCTTGGGACGGAGGGAAGAAACCTTGAGCAGCAAGTCCTTGGGAAGAAGGAATGAAACTTTGAGTAGCAAAACCTTGAGAAGGAGGGAAGAAACCCTGAGCAGCAAGTCCTTGGGAAGAAGGAAAAAAACTTTGAGTAGCAAAACCTTGTGGAGGAGGAACGAATCCCTGAGGAAACCCAAAAGGAGGCCAGGTCACAGGGGTAGTGACTGATGACGTAGGCTCAGTCGTTGCAGTGACAATTTCTGACACTACAGTCTGTTGGGTATCCATCTTTGCTCGAATGACCTGCAACATTTCCATCATCTGACCCATATTTCCACGAATTTCAGTAAGCTCTTCGTTAACTCTGTCCATCTCTATGTCTCTTTCAGCCATCCTCTTTCTGGCTTGAGCTCGAGTGTAGTATTTGCGTGAGAGCCTCAGTGTGAAAGCCGAACTGAGAGCAGATGACGGGAATGAGTTTTATGTGAAAAAATGCAAATGAAATGCCAAATGTATGAGTGCAATGCGAAAATGAATTTTATTCAAGGAACTTAAGAAACACTTTGCAAATACCAAGGAAAACATAATAATCAAAGGACATGATTTCATTAAATTCAAAAAGTGATACAAAGTCTTGAGTACATCTTCAAAAATCCCAAACAAAGCTTAATAAAGATAAAGACAAAGTCCTAAGGAGATTCTCCTAAAAGCCTCAAGTTGAGCTTCTCGATTTGTGCCTTCATCTGAATCCTTTCAAGCATAAGTTGATCCACGATCGACTTCCAAGAAGCGTCCCCTTGAGTGCTGGAGGAAAATAAATCCTCTTGTGCTTTCCTTTTCTTGCTGGAGAGCTCTTCTTCTTCCTTCATCTTCAGTTGTCTTCTAAGCTCTTCATTCTCACTACTGATGATCTGATGTCGATTCTTCCATGCATTCTTCTCTCGAAGCTCTTTTTCCAAATCAATCTTCAGCTTCTCTGCATCGTCCATAAAGATTAGAATGGGTTTCTTGAAGGTCATAGGATTCTGGCGAGGGTAAGGCATCTTCAGAATGATTGCCCTATCTCGTACCCATTGGAGATAGGGTTGCATAGAAACACAATTCGGCTTTCCCAAGCTACTCCTCCCCTTCCTACGGATGTACTTCCAAGCTTGCATAATCTGTTTCTTGAGCTCTGGTTCTTCGTCATCCTTAAAGAAAATTCCTTCCACTTCAACACTCTTAGGTTTGTCCTTCAATGGATACCCGAGTTGGCGGCGAGCCAAAACCGGATTATAGTTGATTCCTCCCTTAGTGCCAAGAAGAGGCACATTAGCAAAATCACCACAGCTATCAATAATCAATGCTCCATCATAAACACGATTGTACCAACTAATGTCAGAGTGGGTAAGAGACATGATCCTTTGTGACCACCACAAACCATCCTTAAGGTTCCAAAACGAAGATGACTTAGGCAAGTGCGAAATAAACCACTCATACAGCAATGATGCACAACAAGTAATCATCCCTCCCTTATGGTGATTCCTCAGATGGATGGAATGATAAGTGTCTCCGAGCAAAGTAGGGACCGGGTTCTTCTTCAGGAAGATTTTGATGGCGTTCAGGTCGACGAAGTCTTCAAAGTTTGGGAAAAGTAACACTCCGTACATTAGCAGAATAAAGGTCGCCTCAAAAGCTTTCATATCCTTCACACCAACAAAATTCTTGGCCTTTTCTACCAAAAACTTTGTAGGGAATCCAAAAACCTTTCCTTTATAGGTCATATTTGCCTTGACCTCAGGAACACTCAAATATGTTGCCTTTGCAATCTCCGCTTCTTCAGGGTCCTTCTCTAGAACAGGGAATGGAAACTCATCCTTAACACGTGATCCCAACAGAAATGAATACTCTTCCAAAGTAGGCGCCAATTGGTAATCAGGGAACGTAAAACAATGGTAGAGAGGATCATAAAACCGGAGCATCACAGAGAGCAACCTTCCATCCCACTCAGTCTTCAGTAAGGCTAAAAGTCTCTTATGCTTCTCCATGAAGGCTTCTTGATCCATAACCAAATATCTTAATTTCCTTATTTCTTCGAGTTTGGGAGTATTGAATGTGTACTTGACGGTCTTTCTTCTTCCAAAGTCCATGATGATACCTATGATATTTGCAAAGATAGAGTTTCTGAGTTCCTTGAATAAAATGGTAAAAATGATGCTTCATGATGCGTGAATGCACAAACACAAACAAGGCTTAGGTTCGAAGCTTGCATGAGGTCAAAGGTTCAACCCTCCCAAAAAGGTATGTACTATGAGTTTATTTGTACCTGTACAACGAGTTTTAAAAGTTCCCAGAATCATTGTCCCATCTTTCGGATATTACCGACTTCCCAACTCAACTTGGTAATCAATAATATTCTCAAGAGAGTCTCATCCGAGTGTAGTATCGCGTATCAACTATTTCGGATTTACACCCTCATAGTCATCGCACTACATCCCTAAAAGGCCAAGTGGGGGTAAATGTTCTACGGTCCTCAGCATTAATGGCTCTCAGGTCGAATATAGTAATGCTTTCACGACTGAACTCGATCGGCAAAACTACATCCGAGGAGGCCTCCACTGAGTGGTGGTGTCTCAAGTCAACTTGGTCGGGACTCAACTCCCTACAAGCCTTCTTGAATATACCACCGTCCTAACTTATTTTGCACTCAAGTCCGGGTTAGGACTTATCTCACCACACATGGAACACCCAACAAAAATCCCAAATAATAACAAGCAATACAACAACAAATATACAAATATACAAGGTGGGCTTAACCCTCAAAAATAGTCTCCCCAGTGAAGTCGCCATTTCTGTTGCGGTGAGAATCGGATACCAGGCTATTAAGTGAGCTTGAATCGCAAAGCATTTATGTTCACCACCGACTTTAATTTAATCCAAAGGGAAAAGGGAAAAAGATCGTAAAAACCCTAAATGAGGAGAAACTAGGTTCGGGGGTTGATTATACCTAGGGAAGGTGTTAGCATCCTAAGCATCCGCAGTATCCTACGGGAACCTCTTGTTAATATTTGTATTATTGTTGTTTATTGCTTGTTAAAATTATGGGAACCTAAGGCTTTTATTTCTAATGGTGCTCGCACAACATCGCATCGATGCCTACATATCGGGTATAGAATCAGAGCACTCGTAGTTCTCCTAAGGATTAACGAACACTTGGTTACGCTCAAGGTTCGCGGGGGAAGGTAAGTGTTATGGCAAACACTCACGTGACTTTAGGAAAGTCACAAAAAGTTGTAAAATAAAAAGTCCTAATGGTTAAGGTTGAAAAGGAACTAGGGATGACTAAACTTCCTATGACATTGAGTCAACTGCAGGAGTTCTTTCCCTTTTGGATTGAAATGCGAAAAAATAAAGTAAATAAATGAGGGTGCAAGCTCATAAGTCTAAGGCATAGGTTGCTACTTGCAAAAATGAACTGAATGAAGTAAATGGAAATGCAAGGTAAAAGGCTTAGTAACCGGGCTATGACTCGATAATGGATCGAGAATGCTGAGGTGGAAAACAAGCGTAGTGTGTCAATTTGCTTAAGTTGAAAAGCTGTGAAGTGTAAGGAATGTGCAGATGGCGATCGTAAAACGACCGACTTACGTGTGTGAGTGAAGTGTATGTGAAGTTCACTTGGCGTTGGACCAAGGAATTTTATTATTTTGAAAATTAATGTGCGCTTTCGATTTTATTTTAACAGGTATATGGTCATGATGCGAAACGAAATAAATACAAACATAGTGCATACAACCAAGACATCGGAAAATTAAATTAAAACTCTCACTAAGGGATAAACCTAAATCTAAACCTCTCACACTAATAGGATCTAAAACTAAGCTAAACAAATCTATCTTAAACGAAGAAGAACTATACAAACATTTTTTTGGATTTTTTTTTTATAAAAATAAGTGATTAATTAAATATGTACTAAAACAAAATAGAAAAGAAGGAATTGAATTTGAAATATTTTTTGTTGTATATTTTCTTATATGTGTCTATAATAATAAAGTAGAAAAGAAAATTTGAAATTAAATTTTTTTATTTATTTATTTTATATGTACATAAGTTTATTAACTAAATATAGTAATAATAATGGAAAAGAAAAAATTAAAAATTAAAATGTTATATTTATTTACTTTATATGTAGTTAAATGAGAAAATAATTAATTAACTAAATATTTAATTAGCCTAATTAGTTAAAATATAAATAAAAAGGATTTTTAGATTGTTTTTATGAAAAGAAAAGAAAAAGAGCTAATGGGTTGATTAAAAGAAAACAGGGGGGGTATGAGAAAAGAAGGCCCAGTTGGGGCGCTGGGTTGAGACCGGCCGGGTCAGGTACGACCCGAACCCGACCCGGTTGACTGTCCAAAGGGGGGGAAAAGCAACCTAGGGTTCATCACTCTAAACTCAGTAAAGGAAACGTGAAAAGGAACGAAAACAACGTTGTCCGCTCATTCCCAACCAACATCAACAACGTTCGTCTCTCTCACTGCTAAAATCATGTTCATTGTTTTCTCACTCGCGCTCACTCTCAGAAATCGCTATTTCTCTCAATCTCTCGGCTTCCTCGCGAAGGTTTTTCGGATCGTGTGAGGCGAAAGGGTGGTTTCGGTGAAGGTTTGACATGAATTTGTTTGAGGTGAAGAAGGTTTATGTTAATGGTGGTGCAGTGACGGGTTGAAGGTGGAAGGTCCGCGGGTTTGGGCGTTTCTGGGATTTGGACTGTGGTTTTGCTTCTGTTTCCGGTTTTGAAGGTGGCCCATGGTTTGTGATGGTGGTAAGTTCATGATTTTGAGATTTCGATGGTTTCAGATTGTTTGCTTTTCTGAGTTGTTTCTGTTTTATAGAGGCGATGGTGAAGATTGGGGCTCGCGGGTGGAACAACAGGCTGTGGTGGGGGTCGTTTCGACCCAGGTTCTGCTCAAAATCTCCCTGCTGTTGCGATTCGCGGCGGGGCTGATGGTCTGAATCGAAGGTTTTGAGGTGGTGATGAAATTTTGTTGGTGAGATTGGAGTGGTTTCCGGTTTGTTTGCGACAGTGAGGTGGTTTTGGGCGGTGGCTAGGTGTTCGGTTCTTGGCTCACAAGTCCTATCTGTTGTCTCAACCAAATAGCCTCCATACCATAACAAAAGTGCATAACAGCAGAAAACAACAAAGTATGTAGCACCTAATCCAGTTCCCTTTGCAAGTCCAGTCCGGTAACCGATCTTTTGAGCAACCCTCAGAGTAGATGAATAGCCTTGTAGTGCTTTCTTTTCCAACATATGCTAACACCACTCTGATTTGAACAACAGTCTGTTTCAAAATGTTGCTAGCCTGAGAAAGAGCTTCTTGGCTTTTACCAGATAACTTGGCCAAAGTCGTAGTATGAATGCCTCCTATATCACCTTGTACCATAACAGCATCCGCGTTGATGGCAAAAAAACAACATCGGATGTTCGAACTTCAGTGTCGAAGAACTGAATATCTTGATCCAAAGCAGCTTCAAGATACTTAATTCTCATCCTTGTTGATTGTCTCTCACCGGTCCACATCCAACAAGAAATCTCTGCCCATGAAGATGCCCAAATAGCAGCACCAACAACCAGAAAGTAAAACGCATACTTAACAACTTCTTGGGTCATCTCGTCCAAATCATCAGCATTAGAACCAAAAGAGTTAACAAGATCAGCAAAGAACCGAAGAAAAAGTGGCAACGAACAACCATGTACAATTGCTCCTAAAGTTCCAACTGTCATGAGAATATAATCCAACCCATCAGCAAATCCGAAAAGCTCACCGAATCCACCAGAAGCAACATTCTTAATCTTCCCATTTCCATTAGAAAAATTACAACTTTTGTTGTTGGGTAAAGAACTTTCCCCTTCCAGTTCCATTTGTTCCTTGGATTCTCCTCTTTCTAACTTCAATGCTGGTGTTGGAGTTGGGAAAAGTGAGAGTGAGGTGAAGGTCGTGTTTCATTTTATCAGTTATTCAGGTCTGTGTTTTTTGTGAATGATTGGTCTGAGTTTAGGAGATGGTGAAGCTGAGTGTAGATGATACGGATGGGTGATTTTGAGTTTGTTACAGTGAAACAGAGTTAGTGAGTTGAGGGTTTGCACGGTAAGAGTTGCTTTCGGTTTTGAAGAAAGATGTTGGTAATGGAGAGGATTGAATGAAGGGTTGAAGGAGGGTCTGTGAGGGTTTTGTTTTGATGATGAAGGCAGTGATGAAAATGGTTGAATTTTTTTGTGTTTTGATGCTGAGTTTTTTTTGGTTTTTTTCAGGTGGTTCTATGGTGATGATTATGATGGCGAAGGTTGGTGATGCGGATGGTTGGCTGAAGGTGGACAATTTTGGTGTTTTTGAAGGCTAGGATGGAAGAATGTTTCTGAGTTTTGGTTTTCAGAGTTTTTGAAGGTGACATTGGTGAAGAATAGGGAGTTTATGAAGGTTGCGGATTCGAGAGATGAGTTCAGGGGCGGTGAGCGGTTTTGATGGCTTCACCGTGTTTTGTGTAGCTTAACGGAAGGTGATCGGTTGAAGGGATTTCTGTGCAAACGATTTGTTTTGAGTGTTTGGATGATCAGGTTTTCAGCCCTGTTTTCTGATACTGATATGAAATGGTTTTTGGTGCTTATTGTGTTGATGTCGTGTTTATGGTTTCGCGGTGGAGGTGATTGGGAGTGACTTTATTTTTGTCTGGCCTTGATTTACAGGTTGTTGTTTGTGGTATGAAACGATGAAGGGAGGTTAAGAGAAGAGGCGGCGGTTCGCAGTGAGGATGGTCTTGTTTCAGTTCTGTTTTGTTCACAGTTGTGTTATGCAGGTAAATATTGGTTGCTGACTTGTGTATGACTTTAAGTGTTTTTTTTTTTTGAAGTTTTTAATATGAAATTTTGTTTATGCAGATTTGAACTTGAAACGAAACTAAAAAGGAAAACTAGCTATGAACAAAATGCTGGAAAAAAAGTGAAGGGAAAGAGAACCATACCGACCCGAAAGTTATCGGGGTGAAGAATCCGCAATGGTAAGCTTATTACTCCTCTCTTTCTACTGCTCTACTTCTTGTTGTTGTTGCTGAATTTTTTTTGTGCTTTTCTCCTTTCTTCCTCTTCTTTTTGTGGGTTTTTGTTGTGAGGATGCTTGCTGAATTTTTCTGTTTGAGGGCAGTTTTTTGTATGTTTGAGGGCTGTTTTTGTGTGATTTTTTTTATGTGTTTTTGGTGTTGTTCTCAGTGTGTGTTTGATTGTAACAGTGGCTGTTTGGGGCTGATTTTTGTGATGTAACAGTGGCTGTTCTGGTGTGTTTTTGGGTTGTTTTTTTTTGTTGTTCTGAGGGCTGATTTGTGTTGTGTTTATGGCTGTAACAATGTGTGTTTGATGCTGTTCTTAGTGTTGTTTTGAGGCTGATTTTTTTTTTTTGTGTCTTTTTGGGGCTATAACAGTGTGGTTTATATGGGACTTGGTTCATGGTTTTTGATTTGAATTTTGTCCTTGTTGCTTGTAGGTGAAGGGTCGGAGGAAAGGAGACAAATGCTGAATTTTGTTGTGGGTGGAGCAGAGTTTTGTGTGCTGCAGACCTGCTGTGGGTGGCTGCATGCTTGCTGAATTTTGTGCCTTGTGGTCCTGCTATGTGCTGCATTTTTCTCTCTTTTTTTTTCTTCTATGTAATTGTAACATATGCTGATGTGAATATGGCAAAAATTTGTAAACTTGAATTTATGAAATATTGAATGAATTTTATGTGATTATGTGAATGATAAATGACTTAAAAAAAAGACAAGGTTTGAACATTATGAATGAGTTATGAGAAATAATGAAATATGAGTATGATAGTATAGACATGGGATTGAATTTGAAATTTTAAAATTGGAATTGATTCTTGAATTGAAATTGGAAATGATTCTTGAACATGACTTGGAACTTGATTTTAAAATATTGAAAATTGAAAATGGAATTGGAATTAAATTGGAACTTGAAGCTTGTGAATAGAAATTGGAAATAGAAATTGGAATTAAAATTAAACACTTATAATATAAACTTGGAAGAAGAAATAAAAGTGGAAATAAAATTGGAATTGAGAATAGAAATAATAAAAAAACTTTGCAAATGAAATGGAAATAAAATTTAAGTTCAAAATTTAAGAATGAATTAAGAACTAAGAAGTAGAATTTGAAACAAGAATTAGAAGTAGAAATTGAAAAGAAAATAGAAACTTGAAAAATAGAATAAGAAAAAGGAAATTAAAATTAAAATTAAAACATGAGTTAAAGAGTTAGAAATGTGAAATATAAATTGAATATATACAAAAAAACTTGAAAGTGGAAAGAAATTAAAATTAAATTTAAAAACTTGAAAATGAGTTAGAAGCAACAAAGTAAAATTTTTGGAATTTCTCTGCTAAATGAAATGAATGTATGACGCGAGCAGTTAGGGGTAAAATTTGGGGTATGACACCTAATTTTAGGTCATCTGTGCAGTTAAACCTGGCTCTGCTTCCATGCTTTTCTCAGTTCTTGTGATTTCTTGGCTTCATTGATCTTGTGAGGATATAATATGATGCTTGAACACACATGGACCCCTTTGAAGTGATTGATGACCTTTGGAGTGACTCAAATAGCTCAGGGATGGCTCAGATCACAAACCCTAGATGCAAATGACTTAGAATCAATGCAGTGAAACAAAAATGCAATATGAGATGATATGATTGAATTTATGCATATGAAAAGATCAAAAGCCATGGTGAAATGAGTGAGGGAAAATTTGGGGTGTTTACAGGTAGTATATTTAGAAAAACCCTCCAACTGAACGCTTTTATTTTCATCAGAACTTCTGTCTTCCAAAGCAACATAAACACACTATCAACTCTATCCCTCGGACCGTAAGGGATTATTTTCGAAAAAAAGGATTGGTAAAAAGATTTCACCGAAAAGACCAAATTATCTTCAAGGGACCAAGATATATTATCCTCTTGTTCCCGAATAGGAGATACCGAAGCTAACACGAAATAAATCTCGATGAACTCGTCCATAGCTCTCCCCAAAAAGTCTTCATTAAATTCCAAATTAACAGTGGAAAAAGCATTGGAAAAACCTGTTAACGGAATCGGTTCAGAAGTTGTATCGGAAAGACCTCCCCCCCCCCAACAGGTTACAACCCCTCCTATCTGCACTAAACTGCAGCAATCCTGCACTGCCTCTAACAGACAAGAATTCCGCGGGATTAGTTGAAGCTTCAGAACGATTATGTGGATTCGCAACATGAGCCGCACCAACAACCTGCACAATACTTGAAATAGTTTGATCAAAAACCAAGGCAGGTTCCCGCGCAGACCCTGAAGCCAGACCAGAACCAACCAAAAACCCGTTGCTGCCAAACGACTCTTCGCTACTCGCATGGGCTTTCACTGCAGAAGCCGTAACAGAAGAAGGAAGCATCTTGTATGCATCAGTCAAACGAACCCCGTCCACAACAGTCAGGTTATGCAAAACTCCTCCACAGCAGTCTGATGAGATTGCACCAAAGGTTCCTCCCTTGAAATATTGGATAAATCCGAAACAATACCTTCAAGCAAACTATAAAGGTTAGTTAAGCCAAAATCCCCCCACCTCCATTGGCCCTCCTTCCACCCTCCCATTTCCGCCACCGAGACATCCTTAAGTTTAGAAAAAGCGAACAAAGTCGGAAACCTCAATCTCAAGCATTCATCTCCCACCCAAATCCCTCTCCAAAAAGAAATGTGATAACCATTTCCAACCGAGAATCTGCAATTATTCATGAAATCATCTTCGCCTCTCAAAAACGAAATAGAGATTAAGTCGCTCCACCACAAGGAATAGGACTTCCAAGATGACAACGGAATTTTCCCTCCGGACATGTGCAAACGGATGTCGCCATACCTAGCACATAAAATCTTGAACCATAAATCTTTGGAACCAACCATGATTCGCCATCTCCATTTATGAAGGAGGCTATAATTGAAAACATGAATATCCTTAAGGTTAATTCCGCCTTTATCGAATGGTAAGCAAAGAGAATCCCACTTAACCCAATGAAACCTCCTCATCACTTCCGAACTCCCCCAAAGAAAACGACTTTGAATTTTATGAATCTCCCTCCAAACTTTAATCGGAGCTTTAAAGAAAGATAAATAAAAAATAGGAAGACTACTTAAAACCGATTTTAGGAGAGTAATCCTTCCTCCGAAGCTAAGAAATCTCCCATGCCAAGAAGACAACCTCTTTTTAATTTTCATAATAAGAGGATCCCAAGTAGACACTCTCCTAGGGTTGGACCCAATGGGAATACCAAGAAAATTGAAATCTTTGGATTCCGTCAAACAAGATAAAAACAAGGACGCCGCATCAAGAAAGATGGATGAAGCATTAATACCGATCAATTTGCTCTTGTGAAAATTAATACTAAGACCCGAGACCATATCAAAACCTCTTAACACCGATTTAATCGCCCAAAGATGATTCCAACTACAATCCCCTATTAAAAGGGTATCATCCGTGAATTGGAGAATATCAAGAAAGCAACTACGGTTCAACTCCACTCCCACAAAACACCCTACCTCAACCGATCTTCTCACCATCATGGTCAATGCTTCCATGATCTAGATAAACAAGAAAGGAGATAATGGGTCCCCTTACCTTAGCCCTCTCTCCACAACAAACTCCTTCGTTGGGCTCCCATTAACCAAAATAGACACATTTCTAGTGAATACCAAAGCCTCCATCCAATGGAGCCACCTAGAACCGAATCTCATTTTCCTCATCATGAATCGAAGAAAATTCCAACTTACTTTGTCGTATGCTTTCTCAAAATCAACCTTAAACAACAACACTACTTTCTTTTCTTTGCACGCATAATCTACCAACTCATTGGCCACCAACACCCCATCCAAAAGTTGTCTTCCCGGAACGAAAGCGCGTTGGCAATGAGAGATTAACAAGTGCAAGACTTATTTGATCCTAGCCGCCAAAATTTTAGCTAACACCTTATACAAACACCCCACTAAACAAATTGGTCTATAGTCATCTAACCCCAACAGAGAATTAATTTTGGGAATTAAATCCAAGAATAAGGACGTGATGGCCTTTGAAAGAATCGGCTTACCAAAGAAGTCTTGGATGAAGCGGAAAAAAATCCTCTTTCATGAAAAGCCAACACTTTTTGATAAAAAATATGTTAAACCCATCCAGACTCGGGCTCTTATTCCCATTGCAATTCCGTATCACACCTTTTATTTTCTCCTCTGAAAACGGTCTCTCAAGAAAAATGCTATCGGTAGAAGATAAATCAAAAATAGGTCTATGACTATCCGGTTCAACAAACTTTTCTGCAAAATGTTTTCGAACTTCTTCCTTGATTCCCTTCACCGAGTCCACCATACCCTTATTAGTGTTGATGAAACCAATATGATTCCTCCTCCTCCTTTCCTTCATAATACTATGGAAATATATACTATTGTTATCCCCATCATTCAACCATTTAATCTTTGCTTTTTGAATTAAGAAGTTCTCCTTAATTCTTAAATTCAACCAAAATCGGTTGCTATTCTTCTTCCTTAAAACAATGTCCTCCTCCGCTAACAAACAGGAAGCATTTTCGGCCTCTAAGTCCCCATCATTAATCTTAATGATGCAATCTTCAACCTCTAAATTGAACCTCCCAATACTTCCCTGTTCCACTTCAAGAGACTTCCTTTAAGAAGTCTAAGTTTCTCTTTCAAAACAAAATCGCTTCTCCCTTGAATATTCAACTGTTTCCACTCATTTTCCACAAACGGAAGGAAGTTGTTATTATCGAACCAACCGTTATTAACTTTGAACGGCTTCGGACCCCAATCCGATGAGTCAATAACCAACCAAATTGGACAATGGTCCGAAACGTCTCTATTACCAATGAGTTGACCCACCACTCTCCATTTATCCATTGCTCCTTCCGAGAGCAGAAACCGATCTATACGACTCATGGAAGAACCATCCCCACTATACCAAGTGTACATCTTTCCTTTGCAAGGAACATCAACCAACTCACTATCCTCTATGAATTCCGCAAACTCTTTCATCTCTTTCTTCCTATTCCATCTCCCACTCCTTTTCCTCTCACTAGAACAAGCAATCACATTGAAGTCTCCCGCTATGCACCAATCTCTATCCGAATAATTGGCCTTCATCTCAAGCAACTTCCTCTAAATAATTCTTTTTGAGCCCAAATCACAAGGGGAGTAAACATTGACCATGTAAAAAAATTTCTCCCTCCACTTAACCTTCACCCCAAGAAAACTATCACCTTTGAAACTACTAATAACCTCAACATTATCTTCCTTCCACAATACAATAAGCCCACCCGCCGCTCCCAAAGAATCGGAGAAGGACCACCCGATGCCATATCCCTCCCACAAAGATTTGACTATCGAATTAGATATTTCCTCCAATTTAGATTCTTGAATTAAAAAGATATTTGCATTTCCACTTGTTTAGAATCGCCTTCCCATCTAACTTTCTAGTTTTGTCATTTTTTTCCATCTCTTCCAAATTCCTCAAGTACTCATTTTTAGCATCAAGAGCCACAACCCCCAAATTAGAAATGGCCTCCCACAATTTGCTCCCTACATTAGAATTCATATTATCCCACAAAAGAACATTACTTCTCACAATATCCGACTCCGACGAATTATTAAGATAATAAACCGAAGATGATGACCCTTTCCCCGTCGCCAGTCGAGCTCATGAAATTTCCAGCGTTTACATTTTGACTAGTACCCACCTTAGAAATAGTACCCTTGGTACCCTTTGTCCTGTTCCCACGTTTCTTTTTCTTCTTGCAAACTTTTTTATTATCCATAACATTCTGACCACGCCCCCTAGCTTTTTAAATTTCACCTTTTTTAACCTTTTAAAGTCATTATGATATCCATCCACCGAAGGCCCATTAGGCATAAAGGCATTAAGTTTGTCACTACTAATAGAAGTAGTCCGTTGGGTATTAAAATATTCCCTCAAAAGTTGGCCCGTCATATCCTGAAGAGAAGAAGAATCATTCCCTTTGTTTTGACCATCGGATCTACACTCTATGACAACTTCATCAAAAAAACCCCAAAATTTAAACTATTTAAATTATTGGAATTCCCCAACTGATGTTGACTTGTCACCCCTCCCTCCTCACCAACACCTACCACGTCTACCCCAACCTAACCTCTATAGGCTCAGCGATAGGGATGCTACATTCAGAAAAGACCTCCATATTTTTCCTTCTCCCCACGTAATCGATCCTCTCCGTCTTGCCTCCATCACCGCCCTCAGACGACCTAACAGAATCATCCCTTCCGATCACATCTGTTCATCTGCCGTCACCACCCTTATCTTCATTAAAAGGCTCGTCTTCCTCCTATGAGCATTTAACCTTGTCTTCCTCAAAAAAAGCAATTTCTTCATCATTCATGCAACCATCTTCCTAAGAAGAAGATGAGGATGAAGGGACCCTTGACGAAATTGTGGTTGGTGAGATCCTTACTGGACCATAGGAGTCCTCACGTAAACACAAGCAGAAAATATTTCCTCCTATATCCACCGTCAAACTTTCCGAAAGGACAAAATTAGTATCCACACTTATCATAATTCTTGCTATGTCCATGGCTACACCTTTAAAGGTGTTTTCATCAACGCAAATGAAATCCCCAAGTTTGTTAGCCAAAATAACGAAAAGATCGGAGTTTCACCCATGGCAGGGAATTCCATAAATCCTAATCCAAGCTAGCCTTTCATTATCGATATCAAACTATTTCCACCTTCTAACATCCACAAACCATTCACGCCACCAAGATGATCCCTCTGAAATTAGGTCCTCCTCCGCTCCATCTTCCAGGTTTTCTAAGAGACACAACTTGGCTCCCATAGGGGTAATCTTGATAGAAAAGATGCCTTCCATTTCAAAGTAACTTTGAAGGTTGTAAGACATTCCAGGGTGAATCGTTCTAACTATAAACTCCTTCCTAAGTCTATCCAGATCATCAGTATTTGGATTATAATGAATCAAATCGCCCGATAGCTTCCCTACCTACTTCCCCATAATTTCCGCAAAAGACACATCTCTGGAATGAAAGCATTGCTTACCCTTGTCTTGACCCTCCTTTCTCGATCTCCCTCCTCCAACAACATTTCTGCATCTTTGCCTACCATTATCAATCGTTTGAGGTCTTGCCCTCACTAACCCCCTTGAGAATCTAGGCGGGTTGGCATGAATTTTCTTCCCATCGATTATAACATTGTCTAGTTTAATCCCCAATAATATAATATCCTCCACGTTTCTAAACCAAGCAAAGCCAAAACGATTACCAAAGCGGTTTCACCTTGGAGAAATCATCACTTCAACGACATTATCGATACACCCGAATATGACGAAAATGTCACGTGCTCGAATCCAGTGAGGAAAATTAGAGAAGATGGAATGTAGATCCTGCTCCTCCTTCGTGATAACAACCCCTTTGTATGGAAAAATATCTCATTTGTTGATAGTCTTTCCATAATCCACCCTTGTCCAAGCCAGGCTACCTAAAAGAGAGAAGGTACGCCTAGAGAGAGAAAAGAGACTCTCTCTCTAACATTTTTTTGCTAACAATGTTAATATTAATTTAACCATCATCTTCTTATATGTTGATGATTTGCTAGTAACTGAAAATAACACTGAAAACTTCTCGTAGTTCAAATAGTTAATGAAGACGAAATTTGAAATGTCAGATATGGGAAACTTGTCTTATTTTCTAGGCATGGAATTTCAAATTTAAAAAATAGGTATGGTGTTACATCAAAGGAAGTATATCAAGGAAATAATCAAGAGATTCGGGAGGATGATTCAAATCCTGCGTCCTCAATTGTCGAACTAAATTTGAAACTGGAGAAGCATGGAGACGAGAACAAGGTAGACGTCATTTGTTCAAAAAAAGTATAAGATCTTTGAGGTATGTGTGCAATAGCATACATGATATAGGTTTGTCAGACAGATTAGTGAGTAAATACATGGATGAACCAAAGGTGCCAGTGACACGTGAAAGCTGCAAGGAGAATCGTGAGATACCTAAAAGGATCACTAAATTATGGAATTTTGTTTCCACGAGACTTTGAAGACAAAAAAGCTTTGATCAATTGTTTTTCAAACGCTGATGATGTGGAGATAAAGAGGATAAAGTAAGCACAACGAACTATTTCTTTCAAGTGTTTGGTGCTTCAAATTCATGGTGCTCAAGAAAGCAACATATGGTGGCATTTTCATCATGTGAGGCTGAGTATATAGTAGGATCATATGTTGCTTGTCAAGCAATCTGGATCAAATTTTGTGTTGGACGAGATGATGGTAGAAGTAAAAAGACCACTAATGTTGTACGTCGACAACTAGTCAGTCATTAATCTTGCAAGAAATTTAGTTTTGCATGGAGGGAGTAAGTCATTAATCTTACAAGAAATTCAGTTTTGCATGGAGGGAGTAAGCACATTGAGGCTAGGTTTACATTTACCATCGAGAAAGTAAATCTATGTGAAGCATAAGTGATCGAGTTTTCACCAATTACTAGAAGATCGACAGATTCTTGATTTTAAGAAATAATTTAGAAATAATTTAAATCAATTATGATTAGTTTATGATTAGCTAGTTAGATAATAAGGGGATATGTTATGATATAATTCAAGTTTAGTTTATTATGTTAATTACTTGCGATACAAATACAATTTACTTTTCATTCTCCACATCCTCTCTAACACTCATTCCTTCTCACCTAAGTGCTCTAGCACTAACACTAACACTTTTCACAACCTAATAGCATTTTTATTGTTGATTTTAATTTCGTCTACGTCATGATCACTTTTTAAAAAAGTTTCGCCTACATCATAAGGATACATAATAATAACAATAACTATAAAATCTCATAAAATCTAAAAACGCTCTTACTCACATGACATTTCTCAGAGTTATGAAAGTCAAGAAAAAACAAAAAAGAAAAAAACTGAAACCATGTTTACTAATGATTTTCTATTCAATGATTATAGTCCCTCATCTTTTCCTCAAATTACAAGAGTGAAATCAAAAAGAAACAATCACTGATACTTAGCCACTAGAGCTGAAATCAGGTCATGATATATATTCTGTTCAGAAACTAAAGCAACACATCTACATTAATTGGAATCAAGAAGCCAGTGCTTGATCTCATCCAATGACAGGTGAGTATTTCCAGAAAATGGAGTACTACACTCCTTAGCATTAGATACGATGTTTTCATTAATATTTGACTCTTTAGCTAGGAAACCTTCATTTTCAATCCCACCATCAGGTTTCTGTTGGAAAACATTTGGCACTCTAGCTCCACTATTGATGATATTTTCATTTTCACTTCCAATTTCATGCTCATTTTTGTTCAGGCGAGCCACGTAACTTGAAAGAGAATCATTAGCCTGAATATCACAATATCCATAAGGACTCGGGTTACTATTTGACTGGTAACATGGTTGAGTTTCATATGCTGGACTATGGTTTGGTTTTGTGAGCAATATATTAATTGTTTGGGCAATCAAAACATCATTATTTTGTGTGTAACAGTTTCTGCTATTTGAAAATCCTGTTGCAGCAGCATGATTTCTATCACCATGTTGCGGATTGACATGATTGATGAAGCCAGATGCACCATGTTGCGGATTGACATGATTGATGAAGCCAGATGCACCATGTTGCGGATTGACATGATTGATGAAGCCAGATACACCGAGAGGTGTAATGCAGTTCGTTGCGGCGGTGTTCCTAATACCAATGCTGTCTATCCCGTTAACTCTGTGCCCTGGCTTCTTTTGGATGACGTGACTTTGTACACCTAGAGACATTCTTGGAGCAGTGTGCGAAGGATATCTGTTTCTCACCAATGTAGATCCGGGTTCTTGATATATACCACTGTTCGCGCCATTTGGGATTGTTAAGTTGGAATCTGTAGAGCATCCAAGGACATAATTTGACCTGGATATCTGATTCTGTGATCTAGAATTTAGCGAGGAAATTGCCTTCATTGAAATCAACCGAGAGGCCTGATTCTGAGGTACGAGATTCTCTAAGAGTGGATGTGCTTCCGTTGACCTCGAGCCTTGATTATGTAAACTAGAACTTAGTGAGGACAATGCATTGACTGCATTCATTCTAATCGGCTGAGAGACCTGATTTTGAGGTACAAGATTTCCTGAGAGTGGATGCATTTCAGTTGACCACAAGGCGTGATTCTGTAATCTAGGCCTTTGTGAAGCGTACGCATTCATGGTTATCGGACGAGAGGCCTGATTTTGAGGAGTGAGATTTACTGGGCACGTACGCAATGCCATTGACCTTGACGTATTTGAAGACATACGCGAGACCTGATTTTGAGGAGTAAGATTTACTGAGCCGCGCATACGCAACGCAGTTGTCCTTGATGTATGATTCATTAACATGGAATTTGAAGACAGAGGCGCATTATCAAATGGCAAAATACGGTTATGTTGAGAATTCACAACATTATCCAAAGTACCACTATTGGTTGAAGCTGGCAATGGAACATTCTTAACCAGCTTAGAATCTTTTCTCAAAGTTTTCCATGTCTCATATTTATCAGTCGCATGACAATGATCTGTAGTTAAAAGACCATTGCCCCATTTCAGACACGGTGCTGGAGAGTCACACACATAACAGTGGCACTGTTCATCATTAAAATTAGAAATCAAAGTAACCGAATCATATATTTATGACATAACATAAGTAAACATTAACAAGGTAATGCATTAATACTAAATTCCTACATAGTCTTTTTACCTGGGCACAGTATCTCTCATGAGGGGTTGAAGAATAAGGAAAAGTCGCACAAAGATGCCGCGGATGAGGATAGTCTCTGCATGCAATCTGCAAGTGGAAAAACAAAATGAACCTCGCCATATATAGTTTAATCATCACAACTCTACATATATGGTATAAAATGTTATATTCCAAATACTAACATTATATAATTTCTATAATCACAATCAAGACTAACAAATCAAACTATAATCATAGAACTCAAGAGAATGGAATTGAAGAAAATACCTGACCCTTTTCCCCAACTACAAGCAACTCATCAGACCCATTTGGAGAATTCACATGTGTAACTTGCTTTTCTGGGTCACCGTCAAGAATCACACAGTCGTCGTCATCATCATCATCTTCAATGTCTACATTAGGTTTATTCACTTCACCTGACGAAACAACCTCGGTTAATTCTTCATCCGACATATCTAAAAACTGTTTTACCCAGTCAGAACCGATACTAACTTCACTTTCCTCGTACAAACAACACTGTTGTCGTTGTCTCTGTTCATCTTCTTCTTCTGAGGCTATGTCCAACATAACTGGTATGTTTTCCATAGAGACATGAAAAACTGTTTAAACTCAGGGAAACCTTAAAAAGATGATGTTTTTGGAGTAAAGTGGTAGTGGGGTTGAGTGGGACGGTACGAATTCTGATTCTAGTACAATTACAAATCGTGTGATATAAATTGAATTGAAAGCGAGAAATTCAAAAAAAGGAATGGAGAAATAGAAAGTAACGGCTTTGAATGTAAAACGTTACTGTGAGGAATTTGAGAGAGTGAGGGGAGAGTGGGGAAGTTTTGAAACTTCTTCCATACCTTAGTGGAAGAAATTTTCAAATAATGAAGAAAAAAAACCGGAAAAAAGGAGAGAAACCTGACTTGTTTTTTTTTTCAAGGCTGAGAAATGAATTGTTGGAATATATATATATATATATATATATATATATATATATATATATATATATATATATATATATATATATATATATAAATTTGTGCTTTACAGTCACATCTAAGAAATCTAGAAGTAAAAATTTAAAAAATAAAATTTTTATAAGTCATAATTTTAGAAGATATTTTTTTTTATAAATTAGATAATCTTTATATATAGTAAACTTTTTTCTTAAACATATTATAAAACGGAGATATGGAATTATTGATTCAAATATTGACAATGTGTCAGAACATTCAAAAATATATTAGGTATATTCACGATGTTCTTTCACCGTCCAAAAATAATTCATTTTTAATAATAAATTTTATTATATAAAGTAGTAATATATGCCGCTCCTATGAAATCTCATTTTTTTCTTCTATATAAAATTAATTATTGATGAACGAAAACATACTCTTAAAATTTGATACATAACATGAACGAAAAACTATTCAAATTAAGCAGCGGAAAAATCAAACTTTAGCAATATCATTGAAATAGAAAATAGTTTAAAAATTTCTAAAACAACATCAACTTGTTCCAAAATATAACAAATGACTAAAGCAACAAAACGACGTTCCCGACTCCCATGTTACGCATCAGAACGGACGCCACGACCACGACTACTCCTGAGTATCTGCACGTTGCCAACATAGGGGTAACATTCAAACAGAATGGGTGAGATTCTTAAATCAATTAAAGGAGGATAATGATATAAATATAAGGCATATATCACATAAGTACAACAACAACAACAACATACTTATCACGACAAGAATCACAACCCAACTACACATATACAACAAACACATCAATAACATATATATCGACGTCATACACATCAACAACATATACATCCACATCATATACATCAACAACAATGCATGCAAATGAGACTCAACCATAGACTCGATGCATGTGGTACCAAGAATTAACCCTTATTTCATTATCCAGTTTCCGTCGGAAATCCCGACCCCTTTTACATGGTCCAGTTTAACCCCTCTTTCATGATTACACCCTCGACCACTATTTCATGGTCCAGTGTGGTCCTTATTTCATGATCACACCCTACACCGTGATTTAACACAATCACTTCACCAATGACGACAACATGCAACAACGACGGCTGTAACACCCCATTCTACCCGAATTTATAATTTAAATCAGAGTTGTATATGAATTCACCAAAACATGGGATATTACAATTCAACTTTGAAATCAAATAACAAAACTTCATTAATAATCATGTTTCACAAACTACGCAGCGGATTCAACAAAATTTGCAACTTTAAAACAACTTCAAGTATATTCAACATCAAATACTTCAACATGATTTTCAACATAAAACAACTGAATGAGTTCATAAACTAGATGAAAATTCACAAAAACAAAACAAGTGTTCATCCCCCGAAGTGCTACGTATCAGAGTGACAGACACCAACTTAAGACGACTAGGTACTCGAATCTTGGTTACCTGCACGTTACCAACAGAGGGAAACATTCAAACAGAAGGGGTGAGATATCGAATAACATAAACAGGAGTATACTAATCAATATGTAAGCAAGAAATCATGCAATCACACAACTAGCAACATCAACATATAACTTGCAACCAACAACCAATAATAACATAGATAAAACTGCGACCCAATGCGACTCAACTTATAAATGCATGTGGTACCATTTGGAGTAAACTCCCAACTTGAAACTCTTGCCAGTTTATCGAGGCATCAACAACTTATTTGCCAATCCAGACCAACTTGAATCGAGCATTCGCTCCAACTTGAAAATATGCAAATGTATGCAACTATGAATGGAATACAACAACAACAACAACAACATAATCAACGACTTAACAACTCAACAACGTGAATCGACATTGGTCAATCGACCTGCAACTTAATAATCTTCCCCAAGATCGGGACCACACAACTTATAACAACTTAATACAACTTCAACATGGAAAACGACTAATTATGTCTTAATAAACTAGGTTCCTAAATTAATTATTTTTAATCCTCAAATCTACTATAATCAACTTATTTTAATTCTACTTAAAGTCTAGGATCGACTCAACTCGAAATGGGTGCGAAAACATGATGAATCGCCAAAATCTGCATTTTCTGCATGCTACTCTGCCCATACGCGTAATGGCTACTCCATACGCGTAACAACTTGCTTCTCGCCACCTCTTACGCGTAATGTCTCACCTATTACGTGTAATGCCTGTGTAACTGGGATATGTTATGCATAATACCCCTCATGTTACACGTAATACCAGATCCGTCACGTAAAACACCAGAATGCATACCAATCTTACTTCTGCTACGAATTACACAACTTTATCACTCCATTCAAGCCTAATTGGGTTTCTACATTGAATTTAGACTCCAAATCTTATGTATCTATTCAACTACTAATTTCTACGAGTGATTTTATGAGCCCTAACCTCCTTCTCTACACGAATTCCTGCAACATAAACCAGTCCAGCAACACAGCAACAAATACAACAACAAATCCAACAACATGAACAAATTTTATGACAGCAACACGACAATACAACATAATTCTTCATGATAGATCAACACTAAAATCAACAACAACTGTTCATACAAAACACAACAACGAAAACATACGAAAATGCAACAATAATTATACGAAACCCCAACCTACATATGGATTATCTAATCCCTGCTATGGAATTTGAACCCCACCCTTACCTTGGATTGAAGGTAGCTCGAATTCACAGCAAAAATCTCCGTGAAAATCTAAAACCTAGCCTCTTGTTCTTCCTCTAAGACTTGATCTCTTCTTACAAAATTCTGTTTAGTCTTCTAATTAGGTTTTTCAGCCTATTATCTCTAAAACCTCACTAATCAACTAATTTCTTATGGGCCTAAAATAACACCCCACTTTACTACTTTCACACCTTAACTAAACCCAACTTAATATTATACTATTAATAATTATTTTATTATTCGACTTAATTAAATTAAACAACCCAAACACAACTTAACTATCAAATTGATACCAACTTAAACGACTTAACGACACAAACGACAAAACAACACTTAACAACAATTAATCGGGAAAAATACGCAATAATATTTAATTAAATTAATTAATTAAATATGGGTGTTACAAATCTCTCCCACTTAGAACATTTTCGTCCTTGAAAATCTTACATTGCTCAAACAACTCAGGATATGATTCTTGCATCTTGCTTTCCAACTCCCAAGTTATACTTTCTCCGGAAGCTCCCAACTAAACAACTTTCACTAAAGCAATCTCTTTGCCTCTTAAAGTCTTCATTTCACGATCCTCAATTCATACTGGCACTGTCTCCACAGTGAGATTATCCTGTACTTTCACGTCATCCATATTAATCACATGAGAAGGATCTGAAATATACTTCTGGAGTTGCGACACGTGGAACACATCATGCAAATTCGACAAATTTGGCGGTAAAGCCACTCTATAAGCAACATTCTTAAATCTATCCAAAATCTGATACGGACCAATAAAATGAGGAGTAAGCTTCTTAGATTTCAACGCTCGCCCAACACCGGTCATAGGCGTAACTCTTAAGAATACATGATCACCCTCTTGGAATTCTAAATCTTTCCTTCGCTTATCATGATAACTTTTTTGTCGAATTTGAGAAGATTTCATCTTTTATCGAATCTTCTCAATACTCTCTCGAACTATCTCTGGTCCCAGCACCACGCTCTCACCATATTCATACCAACATAACAGAGTCCTACATCTCCGAGCATACCACGCCTCAAAAGGTGTCATTCCGATACTAGAATGGTAACTGTTATTATACGTGAACTTGATCAATGGAAGATAAACATCCCATGAACCTCCATGTTCAAGTACACAAGCTCTCAACAAATCCTCCAACGACTGAATCGTCCTCTCAGTTTGACCATCTGTCTGAGGATGATATGATGAACTCAACCTCAACTTAGAACCCAATGCTTCTTGCAGACTCTTCCAAAACTCAGAAGTAAACCTCATATCTTGATCTGACACAATACACAAAGGAACACCATGCAACTTCACAATTACTCTGACATAAATATTTGCCAACTTCAATACTGGAAAACTGATGTTAATAGAAATAAAATGAGCTGACTTCGTAAGCCTATCAACAATCACCCAAATCGAATCATGTCCTCTTGAAGTATTAGGCAATCCCGTTACAAAGTCCATAGAAATTCTATCTCATTTCCATTATGGAATTTCCAACTGTTGCATCAAACCAGCAGGCTTTTGATGTTCAACTTTTGACTTCTGATAAATCAAATAGGCATACACAAAACGCGCTACATCATTCTTCATCCCAGGCCACCAAAACAACTTCTTCAAATCCTGATACATCTTAGTCGCTCCTGGATGAATACTCAAATTACTTCTATGACTTTCCTCCATAATCATTCTTTTCATTTCAGCATCATCAGGAATACAAATCTGATCATACTGTCTTAAAACACCATTTAAAATTGTTCTTCTCTGATTCACCACAATCAACAATTATATCCACTAGTTTCACATCCAATTTCTGAGCTTCTCTAATATTGTCCAGAAAATCATTATGAATCTTCAGCATACCTAACATAACACTCTTCGGCGTCACTTCGCAAACCAAACTCATATCTTGGAACTGATCAATCAACTCTAACTCCTTAACCATCATTACTGACATATGCAACGTTTTCTGACTCAACACATCTACTACAACATTAGTTTTTCCTGGATGATAATTTAAACTAAAATCATAGTCCTTCAACAGTTCTAACCATCTTCGTTGCCTCATATTCAACTCTTTCTGATTAAATAGATTCTTTAAACTCTTATGGTCGCTAAACACTTCAAATCTAGAACCATAAAGATAATTCCTCCAGATCTTCAATACGAAAAAAATTGCTGTAAGTTCTGAATCATGTGTAGGATAGTTCTTTTCATGAACCTTCAACTGTCTCGACGCATAAGCAATCACTTTACCATTCTGCATAAGAATACCTCCTAAACCCATCAATGAAGCATCACAATACACAATAAACGGTTCCTTTGAATTCAGTAGAGTTAAAACCGGAGCTAACATCAATCTATTCTTCAACTCTACAAATCTCTCTTCACATCGGACATCCCATACAAAAGATTTACTCTTACAAGTCAGCCGAGTCAACGGAAGTACCAACTTAGAAAATCCTTCAATGAACCTTCGGTAATAACTGGCCAATCCCAAGAAACTTCTAATCTCAGTAGCCGACTTTGGAGTTTCCCATTGCAACACAACATCTATCTTAGAAGGATCCAATGCAATACCACTACCTTAAATCACATGACCAAGAAAGCTGACTTCTTTCAACCAAAATTCACATCTAGACAACTTCGTATACAACTTCTTATCCTTCAAAACTTCTAATATTATTCTCAAATGCTCTACATGCTCTTCTTCTGACTTAGAATAAACCAAAATATCATCTATGAACACAACTATAAAACGATCCAGATAAGCATGAAAAATATGATTCATGTACTCCGTGAATACTCCCGGCGCATTAGTCACACCGAAAGGCATCACCGAATACTCGTAATGTCCATACCGTGTTCTGAACATCATCTTCTGAATATCCTCATCTTTCGCCTTAATCTGATGATAGCCCGATCACAAATCGATCTTGCTAAACACACAAGCATTTATCAACTGATATATCAAATCATTTATTCTCGGTAACAAATATGTGTTCTTAATTGTCACCTTATTCAACTGTCTATAATCCACACAGCCTCATACTTCCATCTTTCTTCTTAACCAACAAAACTGGAGCTCCCTACGGTGATACACTTGGTCTTACAAACTTCTTCTCAAGCAAATCTTCCAACAACTTCTTTAATTTAGCCAACTCAGATGCAGATATCATGTACGGTGCCATAGAAACAGGTTTAGTACCAGGTACAAGATCAATCGCAAACTCAACTTCTCTTTCTGGCGGTACGTCGGAGTTTCATAAGGAAAAACCTCAAGAAATTCATTCACTACTTGCAACTCTTCAATCTTAGATTTACTCTCTACAGATAACGATGCCATCAACGAAAACATCTAGGCATCCTCTTTCATCAACTTCTGCAACTCTTTAAATAACAACAACTCAACTCCTTCCTCTTCTGGATTAGAAAACCTCACTGACTTACGAAAACAATTAATATGAACATATTTATACTCTAACCAGTTCATACCTAGGATTACATTCATCCCAGTCAACGGTAAACATATCAAATCAACATAAAAGTCTATCAAAAATAGACAATGGGCAAATCAAACACACTAGAGAAGTAGTCACCGATCCCTTAGTCGGAATCTCTACGACCATTTCTCCTTTCATAAAAGACAACTCAAGACCCAACCACTTAACACAATCAACAACAATAAAACAATGGGTAGCACCCGTATCAATAACAGTAATTAAAGGAATACTATTAATGAAACATGTACCTTGAACGAGCTTGTCCTTATTGGTTGTCTGAGTCCCAACTAAAGCGAACAATTTTCCTCCAGACTTTGCTTTCTTTGGCTTCTGACACTAGCTACCAATATGCCATTCTTCACCACAGTTAAAGCATATCATATCTTTATGCGTGCAATCAAATATTGCATGCCCATCTTTTCCATAATGGAAACAATGCTTCACCTCAGCAGTACACACATTACTCTTATGTCCAGCATTCCCACACTCGAAACAAATGATACCAGCAGGAGCATCTCCCCCACTAGTTCTCTGACCCAAAGCAACTTTCTTCTTACCCTTACCAGTTGGAGTATCATAAGGCTTGCCGCGATTCTGTTGATTCTTGCCCCTTCTATCAATAACAATCTTGTAGTGAGCATTGCTATCTTCCTCGAAAATCCTGCAACTATTAACCAGATCAGCAAAAACACGAATCTTTTGATACCGTACTGCTTTCTTAATCTCTGAACACAACTCGTTCTCAAACTTGATGCACTTCGAAAATCCAGTAGTCGTTGCATCATGGTGCGTATAAAACTTCGACAACTCCATAAACTTCGCAGCATAATCTGTCACTGACATATTCCCTTATTTTAGTGTAAGGAATTCAATCTCTTTCTTACCACGTACATCTTCAGGGTAATACTTCCTCATAAACTCTCTACAAAAAACAACCCAAGTGATCTTTTCACCTGTAAATTCCAACCTTTCTCTGGTTTCCAACCACCAATCATCAGCCTCAACTACCAACATGTGAGTTTCATAATGAACCTTTTGTGTTGGAGTGCAATCCAACACACGGAAAATTCTCTCAATTTCTTTCAACCAGACCAATGCATCATCAGGGTCATACTTGGCCTTGAAGGTAGGCAGATTCTCTTTCTGAAAAGCCGCAAAAGTACGAGACTCATCATTCCCACCAGCATTTGGTAAATTCCACACAGCTTGAGCCATTGCTTGCATTGCAGCAACCTGTAACGGTAAAAATCATGAGTGTAAGCTATTAGTTAACTTAACTCAAAGTAAACAGAGTCTCCACCGCACTTTTATTTTATTCCAAGAGGAAAAGGAAAAAAGAGCGAATAAATCCTAATGAATCTAAAAGTAAAAAAGATAAAGAAACCCAACAAAGAACCGGGTAAGGAGATATGTTACACAATGGGAAGGTTTTACGCACCCAAAATGTTTGTGGTACTCCACGGGAGCCCTTTGAAAAATTTATTGCTTTTGGTTTGAAAAAGGTTTGTTAAAAGAGAGTGGATGGATGAGAGAAGAATTATTTTTTAATATTTTTATGTTTGGAGAGGTTTACCACCTCATGCCTATGTACCTATAAAGTGCAATGTGAGATCAAAACCCTGTAGTTCGTGGTACAAAGAGTGAAAAGGGTTGGTTATGATTGATTTTATTAAGTGAAGAGAATATTTCATTTTCAAGTGATAGCCAAACAAATCTACCATGAGAATGAAGACATGGACTCATACATCATTATTGGGAGGCGCCAACTCGGATAAAATCAACGAGTATGCCACTAAACCCCCACGAATGACAAGAGACTCAATTACGTCAAACTACAACCATGGAGATTGAGAGACTTGTACCGGACTAAAGAATAATGACTCATAGTCGACACTTTTTTTTAAAGAAAACAAACAAAAGTGCACAAAGGCACAAAACAACTTGAATGAGTTTGGTTCTTTTTATTTTTGAGTTAAAGTCAAGATGATTAGATTCATTGATTTTTTAAGAGAAAAGAAAAATAGTAAAATCCACTTGACAAAAGTTAAGGTTTTGTTTATTAAAGAGGTGGTGATTTTGGAGGAAAAAAACAAGAATCCTTTGAAAAAGAGGGAAGTTTTGAAAATTAAAGAAGGGGTGGAGATGAAAAGACTATCCTAGAAAAGAAAATAAGGAGATAAAGATCTAACCAAACTTGATGATACTTCCAATTATGAGCATAAGAGTTACATCCTTATAAGCTAGCAAATGGCCAAATAAAGGCAAGTATACCAACTTCATGAAGATCAAAGCAAATGAGAGGTGTCCAAAAATCTAAGTCCAAAAACATCATTCCAATGTCAAGGATAGTAACCAATAGTACAAAGATTAAAGTCACAAGTTTTTTAGATATTTAATCCTTTATTAATATTTTTGTGTCCAAATGGACAAAAGGAAAATCAATACAACAATAATAAGAGCAAAAATAATAAACATGATAATGGACGAATAAAGCATAATAAAATAAATGAAATAAATGTGCAAGAAATTAAATGTTAGTAGCAAAAACAATTAAAGTACAAGAATCTAAAATATAAATAGTAGTAATAGTATAATAATATTTACATAATAGTGGTATGGTGAACTTAATCAACCACAACCAAAAGAGTAACCAAAAACGAAAGGCAACTGGATCCGCTTAGTATCTTACACTATGTCCTGATCTTATTATATTATTTTTCTACACCGTTTTTTAGTGAGGCTCTTGTGTTTTCACGTGCCCAAAAGACGCCATACATGATGCATTTGGTTTGTTACTTTTTTAGTGATTTTTTTTTATAGAAAAAATGGTACAAGAAAGGTACATGTGATAGTGAATGAGAGAGAGTCAGAGAAAGATGTCATACACCACACGCCCTCTATTTCATTGCACATAAAAAAGGTCACTCCATTCACACATGGACTCACGCATATTACACCAAAAGTGGAAAGGAAGATCATATGGATGATTGGTACCATGCACTCTCACCTCTCACGTGAAAAACTCAGTTGCTCACCATCAGATCATTATACATTTTCATCATCCAATATCACAACACCAACACATCAAGTCCACCATAATGCCATGCACCTCAACACATTTGATTGAATTTGAAAAACATATGTACAATTTTCATGCTCTGAGTTTTAAAAAACAAAGGGTTCAAAAAGCACACACAAGAGGAAGAGGTCGCACATTCTGCATTTGGAGAGGGGGAGCATTTCCACAAAATTAAGAGAGTTTCTCATTCTATAAACCATTGTTCTCTCGTTTGTTCATATTCTAAAAAAAACTCAGATCTGGATTTTTCTCTCTATAGCTCCCATTGCACGAATTTGGCTGCATTCTTTTTGATACCATGCCATTCATTGCATCATCACTTTGGTTCATATTTGAAGATCACCATAAGTAGATTTTGAAGATCAAGTTTTCTTTCAGATTCTTTTTTCTTGCATCAAAAGCAAGCTCTATAGCCTTTATTTTTCTCAAGTGTAGCTCAAGGATACTCAGAGATCTCTGGTTTTCTGAAGACCTTCAAGAAAAGCTTCATTTCAGGTTTGAGCATCACACTTTGTTTGCTTCGATTTTTCCCTATTCATGCTTGTTTTTATTTATGCTTGCTTGATTTGAAGTATTGGAAGTGAGTAGAATCCATTAGATGCTTTAGTTTGTGATTTTCAATTTTGAGATGCAAAATTCCTGCCTTCGATTCTCTGTGTTCATGGTGTTTTAATGAAATGTGATTATGGAAGTTGTAAAATCTCAACACTCAGTGAAAATTTTTCCTAAGTGTTTTCAAATTAAACACCAAACATTGAGGGCATTTTTCACTATGGAGTTTTGTGCGTCGAGTCCATTTTGAGATCTCTGATGCATGAGCTTCATTTTGGTGTTTTAGTTTTGAGATTCTGGAAAAAAATTGTGCAAGCTGGCCGGCGTTTGGCCGGAGAAGACGACCGGAGTCTTCTCCGGCCGGTGATCTTTGACTGAGTTCATGTTATAGTTTTGTTTTCCAGGTTATATTAGAGCCATTTATTTGTTTCCATCCTATGGCCCTGATCCAGCCAGCCTATTAATGAAGCAGCAGCTTCTCACGTGCATGTAGCTTCACTGATGACTTAGTCATTGTTACATCAATATTTGCACTTAATCTGCACGATGGGATTAAGGCCATCATTGGACCCGAACGTCCTATAATTCATCACTGGATTTTCATCCTACAAAACATCACTGGACATTTCGTCCTAACAAATGCTATGAATGCATGATGCGTAACACAAAAAATATGACCACAGCTAGTCAAAACGCATCATCATTCATCAAAATCATCATATTCTCTTCATATATCTAATACATATTAGTTAACACATCATCATTCATTATATTCATCAAGTTATATTCACATACTGTTACACACATATATCACATTCACCCAACATCAATTAGCTTGGCAAACATCAAACAATTCACTTTAGCACATGTTCAATGCATTCAAAACAGTAGGCACACATATACTTAATTTTGTGCTTATAAACCTTATTGCATAATTCTTATTATTTCTCATAATGTGAATCATCCTGTTCTTTCTCCAAGATCACAGGACAACTATAAAACAACCTGATAAAAAATAAAATTGGTAAGAGTAAGAAGAATGTTGATTCCTGACTATTATGGCGAGTGCCACATTTACCCAACACTCTCCACCTTTCCTTTTAATTCCAAGTGGCAGTTTCCACTTATACAAGGATGAGGTTGGTGCTACACATCTAAATGGCTTGCACCATCTTAGGATTTTAGTGGCTAGAGCCACACTTCTAAGTGGCTTGAGCCACCTTACTTGGACTTAGGGGTGGCTCCTGCCACCCACCCAATTTCCCCCAGTGGCTCTCGCCACCTAGTAACAAGTAAATAGGGTGGCACTCGCCACCCTTCCTGAGGGGTTTTTTCGTTCCAGTATTTTCATCAAATTCCTCACTAATCACCATTAATCTTTCGTATGTCAAGCACCACCGATTAACTGCTTCCAAAACTTTTATCAGTCTTTCATTCTCATCACGCATTCATCATATCAGTCTGAATAATTCAAACCACTACAATTATCCATTACCAATATCATTTATCGATTATACTCTCTGTTACGATTAAGGTTTATAGTTTTCACTTATTTTCATAATACTCGTCAAAACTCCATTGATGTTTATCATCGAATTCAGGACCAACAACATACCAATTATCTATCGCCTAATTCAATCACAATAACGATAATAACAAACCCCTTACCTTTGATTATCGTCGGCTATTTTAATCATCTTCATGTTCCTCTGATTCCTCTTCCTATTTTTTGTTTTCCTCACGAAACCGTAACCCTTGTTTTCTTTCACTTTGCCTCTTCTCTATCATCCATCAGTAACCGTAAAGAATGAATTTTTTCAACTTCCCACTTGCTTATGTAACCCTCATATTTTAATTGTGCATTCCCTATAATGCCCTTACTTATCTCTCTCACATTACCACAATGCCCTTATGTCCTTTAACTCATATATTATTCTATTTTCTTTAATAATAATAATAATTCTCAACAATTATTCCAATTACTAAAAAATACTCGATAATCCTTCGACACACTTAAACATCTCATAATTCATAAATTCTTTAAAACCATCACATAATCGTCATCAAATCATTACCGAACTAAAATATTTCACATTGACTCATAATATTTGTATATTTATGCCAAATTAATTAAATAAATAATTAATCTAGAAATCAGGGAGTTACACAAGACACAAAAACCAGCCGACGAAAGAGGCTATGGAGTTTTCTAAGGAAGAATGAAAATATTTCTTAGATAATCTAGACATATCAGATGATCCTAGGGAATTCCTTATGGTCAATCCAACAGACTATAAAGTCTAATTATCTTGTAATAACTTCTTTTTTTATTAATGAAACATGTTGCATACATTGAGTTCTTTTTCCTATTACTTCAAATTCTTTTGAACAACTCTGAACAAATATTTAACAGTTAAAATAAACACAAGCATGAACAAACTTTGAATTAATAATAAGAAAGCTTAATACAAAGGTTCCAACAAATACAAGACATAACTATGCATAAATCTAACATTAGAATCTTTCATAGATATCTTCAAACTTATCTCTCCATATTTTAGAAGAACCAGCCTCTAAACTTATGGTAACCCCTTGCAGAACAAGTAATTCAGAAATAACTCGTCCATAAGGAGTGGAGGAGGTCTTTCCCTTGTGAAATGAAGAGAGAGTCCTCTTCAAATGGTCAAACATAACTTGAGGTTGATCAGCCTTCAAGTTTGAATTGAGAAGTAGAATCATATATTTTTCAATAGGGTCTAAGAGGTCCAAATACTTATCCTTATGAAGTAAATTTGAATTCATAATTTGATTCCAAACAACTGCATCAAGACGAAGATTTGAGACCACTGATGTAATAAATGGTTCTATAAAGATACACCAAGTAGGAATATTGTGTTCCTAAACAAGAGTTCCTGGGATTTCTCCATTCTCTTCACAATTGATCACATTAGTAATCACTTTAGAGGTTACTGTTATAGAAACACCAGTTACTCTAGACAGAATAACATACTCAAAATTCAGTTCAACAATGGAAGCATTAATCCAAAACTCTTTGACAAAACTTGGATAATTAAAGCCACATAGCATCTCAGAGTTGTCATTGCAACCTTGTTCATACACAGTCTTCCAGAAGTTAAAACCAATCTTAATCAACTCATCAAAATCCATAAACTTTTCATTGATGACAACCAGCTGATTCAAAAGATAATTAACGGAGGAACTCATCTAAAGTTTGGCTTGATCAACACACAACCAAGGAGAAAAGAAAAAGAAAAACTGAATAAGAATCCTACAATAATAATAATAATAATAACCTTGTCAAAAAAAGGACACAATAATGTTTCACAAGACAAGGAATAGTAACAACAAGTACCCAATGAGAAAACATCATAATCCAAAGGTTCTTATCCAGCTGATTTTTCAATTCCACTAGATGAATTTCACCCTTATGAAAATTTAAGTATTATAAAAGTTTTTGAAAACCTTTTACTTAAACTGCTTTATCAGAAGTAGATAGTCTTCTTATTGATCTTATAACCTGACATCTTTCAGAAGTTATCATCCATCAGAGTCTAGTAGAACTAGACTTAGAAAGAGATATCATTTGTTAGTTATTAGTCTCTAGGATTATATCAGAACTAGCACTTCTTCTTGAAACAAGAGTCATGAATGATAAATAAATATTGAATTGTTTTCTTAGATAACTAACAAGCAACAGTAATATCACAAAAATTGAGGAAACTATTTCCATAAATATGATTATCATCTAGCTTAATAAGACATTCAAAATAGATAAATACAATAGAGTTTCTTCTTAAAGATTTATGAAGATCACTTTTCTAAATGAGCTTCTCTAGAAGTCGAACAAAAACTTTGTATTTACATCTATATAAATATTTCATTGAATCTAAAGATAAGCCAGAAAAGAACAAGTATGTGTGTGTGCTTGTGCGTGCGTGCATGTGTGTATGTGTGTGTTTGTGTGTGTGTGTGTGTGTGTATGTTTGTGTATGTGCATGTGTACGTGTGTGTGCATGCACACACGTATGTGTGTGTGAATAGAAAAACAGATTTTAAAAAAATTACAAGGTTTTGGAATTTTCAAAACAGTGTGTGTCGATCCATATAGGCACTTTAGCTTCTATGTGTTGACCTATGACAACTTAGGCGTCGACCTCAAGTAGGCAGAGTCATTGGCTTTGCCAAAGGCTCAGTAGGTGTCGACCTAAACATATTATGTGTCGACCTAAGGACCTTGTGTGTCGACACATAGAGGACAACAACTTTGATTTTGAAAAGTCTTTAGTTTGTGTTAACATATGGTTGAATGTGTCAACTTCTAACCTAGTTTTTCACATGAAAACTCATCTTTAACTTGTAAAGATATTTATAATATGATTTTAAGTAGGGGTGTTCATGGGTACGGGCCAGCCCGCGAACCCACTCACCCAATCTAACCCAACCCTTATTTTTATCCAACCCAATCATGTACGGGTCCAACCCGAACCAACCCATTCAAACTCATTGGTATTTGGTTCGGGTAACGGGTTTGAAGTTTTAAACTCGCGAACACAACTCATTGATATGTCACACTATTTTTATTTTATTTATAAATTATCTAGCATAATTCTTAGAATATATATATATATATATATATATATATATATATATATATATATATATATATAATTATAATTATAGTTTTTATTAATTGTAAAAGCATAAGTCTAAATCAAATTTGAGAAATCAATTTTATTTATTCAAAAGAGAGATATATCTTACTTTTTAAATTATACTTTACACCATTTGTATATTGTTCTAACTTTATATGAATCATAAAAGAGTTTTTAGGTATTAACCAATAAATTTTATTCAAATTGAATACTAAAAGTTTATGATTTATTTAATGTTTTTGTAATATAAATATATTAATTAAGTTGATATATTTATTTAGAATTTGAAAATTATGATTAATAGGTGACTCACGAACCCAACCCAACCTAACTCATTGATGAGTGAGTTTATTTGGTTCATGTTTAGTTTTAAAAGTACGAGTTGAACACTCAATCCAACCCAAAGAATATTGATTGGATCGGGTATTTGATTTAATTAAATTAGACTCAATCCAACCCACAAACACCCCTAATTTTAAGTGTTCTAAGATGAAAATTCACATGTAGACATATGGGATAAGGTTCAGTATACAAAAATGCACTCACATTAACAATGGTTTCCTTCTTTATTTTCTTTAGGTTGCCTCAAAAGCTTGTTTCTTTGCTTTCTTTTTCTTTTTAGCATGTCGTGGTTCAAAAGTGTCAGCAGGGGTTTTGTCCTTCTTCGCTTCTTCAATTCTAATAGCCACGATAGGTTAATATTTAGTGGGGATGGGTCAAGTCAAAACCAAATTTATCGTCACTGGGCTCAATTTCTTCATTTTTTCCCTAAACATTTTGTGTAGACTAAGGTATTCCTAGTTTTTAGTATGATAAATGATGGATATAAGGAAATGAAAGACAAAAGGAAAGTAAGTTAAACATGTGTCTTTTCTTGGTCGGGAACTTCAGTCTCCTTGTTGGTGTGGCAGTAGTGGAAGTGTTTCCTCTCTTTCGGCCTTGGAAGATAAAAACAAAGAAGAAGAATTTTTGCAAAAGGGTGTATAGTCTTAGAATAGGATTATAAAGTTTACTTATGGTGTTTCCCTCGCTTGATCATACTTTTCTACATCGTTGGTGGTCTCTTTTTTTTTCTTGTAACTTTATGTTTTTCAGGAAGGAAGTTTTCAATAACTTTATATTTTGAAGTAACAACTGCGTCATAGATGGTTCGAATAAGATCACAAAGATTATAATACAGATTTAAAATAATGCCTGGAAACTTGGATTTCTTTTATATTTGTATCGCTACTTTTCTTTCTCTCTCTCTCTCTCTCTCTATATATATATATATATATCTTAAACTCTCACATTCAAAAGAACTAGACCCGCCCTATACTAGTCTCATATCTTTGTTTTTGTCGAAACTTCTAAATTTTCACACATTTATTTTCTTGTTCCTTTTTCATATCTATATTTAGCAACTTTTTCTTCTTCTCCCCCTTCTGTCTCGCTATGTTCTGTCATCAACAATGACAAACCCATAACAACCACTAAATAAAAACCAGGTCCGTTTTTCTCATCACAACCCCTCCAATGTCCTTTTTTTTTTCTTTTTCATTTTATTTATTTTTTACCTTTTCAGTTTCCATGCATTTATCTCTTGTTTCCGTTACAAGTAACATTCGCTACACATTCTCACCATTTCAATTTTTCTTTTTTCCTCTTTTATTCTCTTTTCTTTTCAGAATCCCTTTTATGATTCCGGAGAAAAAGTTTCAAATTTTGGAATCTATCTGAAGAATCACACGAACGTTAAATCACGTTTCAAGTGTGAATTGGGATTTCCGTTACGTATGAAAAAAGAGGACCTTTGATGATAATTTCCATCTAGGGTCTTCTCATTCAAGAACCATCAATCGAATTCACAGAAATGATCAACAGGGTTGAATGTAATGGCTTTGGAATTCGGTTCGGCAATGATCAAAAAGGGTGTTTTTATTTGATTCTTGTGTTGATTGCATGAGCAATGAGCATGAGATAGGTGTGTAAAACATGGATGCAAAAGAAGAAGCAGAACCTAATGAGGATAGACCCACATCTCCAATGTGGGTTCTACAACAGATATCTGAAGGAGCCTTTAGAGTTGCTGGGGAAGCATTCCAAAATATGTACTCTGGTGGTGGATCAAACGTGCCACAAGTAGGGCCTAGTGTTGCACATAGGCGAAGTCAGAGTGAATTTGTGACTAAAGATTTTCAACGTAGTAATAGTTTTCAGAAGTTAAAAGCTCATGTGCATAAGGCATGGTGGGGCGGAACAAAATCCAAGGAAGAATATTTACCGGCAAGTTTCAATCCTGAGGTCATGGCGAACCAGAAACGTCAGTGGTATCAGCTTCATCCCAAATCTATGGTATTCAATTTTTAGAATCAATTATATGTAGTAATGGATTTTTAGTTTATATTTGATTTTGTACAACGGTATTGCGCTGACTGTTCTTATATAGAACACTCATAAAGTAGTTAACTGTGTCATACAGGTAGATGAGCAATGTGTGTATTGTCTAATGCTTAGATTTATTTGGAAAGTCTTTCTTGTAGACTAAGTAGCATTAACATTCATGCATTTTTGAACTGGCTTTTAGGAGGTGACTTTGTGTCCCCTAAACATGTTTATCAGAAATGTGAACTTATCCGTCTGTTGAAGCAAGTCACTGTGAATATTACTGTAGGATTGTATAAATTATAAGGAGCCAACCTCGTTGTTTGAACATTTTGTGGTTGTGGGGCTGCATCCAGATGCTAATTTGGAAGTCGTGGAGCAAGCATTTGCAAGAAGGAAGAAATGGGAAAGAGAGACGGAAAACAATGAAAATCTAGATTACAGAATGCCGCAGCTACAAAGGCCGCCAAAACCAACTTTGGAACCTCAGGTTTGTTAGATATCAGTCTCTTTAATAGAAACATATTTGAGAGAAAATGAAATTTTGTTATAAAAGGAAGAAAGCCCAACTAAAGGAGGATAGACATCCTCCAAAGCAGAAGTAATAAAAGGAAACCAAGAATAAAAGAGATCAACTACTTCTCAAGTTTCTCTGCATAGTAGATATGGAAAAATTCAATTAAAATTTGTCTTTGATTATCTGTAGATAAACTTTGAAGGTTGATTTCTAGAACCCTGTAAAAGATATTGAGTGTTATAGGCATTATGCATATATCTGTTTTCTGGTTCTTGTAGAAATTTCAGTTATCAGTTTCACCACATTTACTAATATATTTAGAATATTGCCTTCATATTTTGATGGTTAAAAGGGATTATTTAAGTCTGGAATCTGCCACTCTCATGCAAAGAATCTTTGCTAACAATTAAGTTGATGGGGTAACATTGCATTCGAACTCGAACCAATTTTTCCCTGTTTATGCTTAGAATTTAGGGGTGTTTGAGTAAACAATTTAATTAAACGTTTATTCAGTGAGTGATTATCACATGACAACTTATGTCGTGGGCACTTAAAATTAACTTAAGTATTTATATTTGGCTAAGCATAAAGTAATTTGTTTAGATAATCTATCATAAGGAGCTTATTAGAATATGTCGAAAACAACTTATAGGCATATGTTATAAGCTATTTTTCAGGCTCTTTTATATCATCATGAGATAAACTCAAATAAGATTTTCCAGATATCCCATTAGTGTATTGTTATGGATTAATAGGTTACTTATAGGTGATACATTTTTTGTAAATTTACAGATACTGTTCATATATCCTTCTGCGAAGAGGTTGACAGTGCGTTTGAAAGATTTAGCCTCCTTTTGCTTTCCTGGAGGTGTTAAGGTCTGTTTCACACTTTTTATATATTTGATCAGATCTGTCCTTTATTTGCTAAATGCTACCTTAGAACCTGTTTACTAGCTTTCCTCTTTAATGATGTCTATTAAAACCTAAGTTTGACATATTTTTTGGGTAAAATCTGGCATTCTGTTTAGTAAGATGAAAATAACACTTCTCGTATACCATATATCTATTTATGTTATGAAAGCTGCTGCTATTTTCACACTAATTGTTACATTGTTAAAATACTGGTATTGATTTACAGGCAGGGTTGTTGGAGAGGACTCCATCTCTAAGTGAACTAAACGAGCTAGTCTATGGACAGGTAAGCAGATAAGTATCCTTTTGAATGACACACTTTCTCTCTCGATGAGGTAGTTAAAGAAATCTATCGTCTTTGATTTTTCAAATACAATGTTTTAGATGGTAAATTCATACTATACTCATGTAATTTAATACCATGTCTTACTAAGGTGTGGATATATAGAGAAATTTTCAAAAGTTTTACATTTCTTGATATTTCATTTTTGTTTAAAAGTAGCATGAGTCAATCCAATTCCTATCTTCTAATTAACATTCCATCGAGCACTCATTTGCTCAGCACCTTTGAGGCCTAAGATAATAAATTTCTTTTCGTTTATTCTCCACAGAAGCATTTGGGAAGAGATGATCTATCGTTTGTCTTTACACTCAAGGTAACTTTTGTATTGCCATCTTCTATCAACTCTAAGTGTTAGCTTGATATTGTTAGCAAAGAAACACACGAAGTTCAAAATAGTAATGTTACAACGCAAGCTGCTCTGCTGGTGAGAACCGGAGAACCAAGAATAATTTTTTAATTTGCGACACCCTTCCTTATGGACAAGCTCATTGAGCTTGAATCAAGGATGGGACCTAAACTTAATGTAGAGCATTCAACACTTTGTTATGATTACATTTTCAGTTTTTCCTTATTTATTTCCTGTAATGAATAGCAGTATGAAATATAACATGTGCTCCTTGATCAGGCAGCAGACAGTACACCACTTTATGGAGTTTGCTTACACGTGCCTGAAATTGTTCAGAGGCCCCCTGGTATTTTAGGCACATCATCTCCTCTTTCTTTTCCCTCTGGGTTATGCAGCCGTTTTCTGGTTTCCGCACCTCGCTGTTACTGTCTTCTGACTAAAGTTCCTTTCTTTGAGTTACACTTTGAGATGTTAAACAGGTTAGTTCCTTTCATGGAGTCGACGTCATGCTTATTGGACTTTGGTTCTTCCTAGTTCCAATAGCACTTATTATGTCTTACTTGGGTGCAGTCTTATTGCACAGGAGCGTCTGAACCGGATTACTCAGTTTGTAAATGAGATTACTCTCTCTGGTAGCATTCCATCAACGCCCAAACTAGATGACCAATTGAGTTCAAGTACTTACTCCCCAGAGAGGGAGTCATTTAGTGACTGGATGGCTTGTGCAATACCTCTTGATGGTGCAGCAGTCATTACCGCTGCTGCTGCTGGACTTATATCTGATGATGAAATTCCACAGTTATCACCCAAAATATGGGATTCTCGCTGTCAATCCCCCATCAGTGTGACTGCCAGTGATGCCTCAGATTGTTGTCAGTTTAGGGATATAGATAAGGATAGAAAGAAGAATCTGCAAGATCATGATACATGCGCTTCTGAAGGACCAGAAACTCACGATTCTGTGGAAAGAATGCATGGAAATTGTGAAGGTGGCCAGGTTTCTCCCAGTATTGGAACACCTGTATCTGCTCAGGGCCGCACCTTGGAACGTCTTGGAAGTTCTGAGTCACTTGTCAGGTGGTAGACATATGATTTATGTTATTCTATATTTCAATTTTACTTTTGATACACTATCATCATAATCACAATCTTTTTCTTTTGATTTATGCTGCTGATATATGTGTCTGGTAATAGTTTGTTTCTTTATATATATATATATATATATATATATATATGGTACATAATATTTTCAGAAATGATTAATAGTTCATTCATCTATATTCTTTGTTACTGGTTTTTTGTTGACATTGATGTTCAATTTCAATATTATGTTGTTTTTATTGGCAGTCCAGTTAGAAGCATTGTGTCCGAAGATGAGGATCCTCCTTTTTCAAACAATGAAATTGATAACGGGGGTGATTTGTTGATGGAATGGGCTATGGTTAGTGAAAAATAGTTTTCCATTTTCTTTTACTAATTAATTTAGGTGATGCTGGATTAGTATTTAACATGTTTTCTTTGGTGTGAATGGCTTTGATAGGAGCATAAGAATGATTTACTACAGATAGTGTGCAGATATCATGCTCAAGCTATTCCACCTCGAGGAAGTGAATTTGTCTTCCACCCTCTTGAACATTTACAAGCTATTCAATATATACGACATTCAGTTGTTTCTCTTGGCTTCGAAGAAAATTGCTTAGATTGTTCTGAACCAACTGAGGTAATTCTTAATTCATTTTTAACAAAATGTTTATCCTCAAATATGTGCATTCTTTACAGCACTACTTTTGTAAAAGGTCAATGCAAAGTTGGCAGCTGCTGAGGAAGCCCATTCATTATCAGTATGGACAACGTCAACTACTTGTCGAGTTCTATCCCTTGATAGTGTAAGCACATATTCCAATTGAAGTTCAACCGTGTGTGACTCATTCCATTTGTTGTATCAACTGTAACGTTATTTTCTTGATTGATAATTTTTTTTTTATACATGTTACTTGCAGTTGCTGGCATTAGTTACCGGAGTGTTATTGGAAAAACAGGTTGTAATAGTGTGCCCAAATTTGGTAAGTTCTTGAAACAATGATATACTAATCAATGGTCATATTATTTGTTAACGTGGATTAATTTGGATTACTTTAGAGAGCCTTTCATTTTGGCAATTTTTGACACAATGCAGGGTGTTCTATCTGCAGTAGTGCTTTCTCTTATACCCATGATTCGTCCATTTCAGTGGCAGAGTTTACTTCTCCCGGTGAGTCAGTGGATTCAAAAAGCTCTGGTTGAATATTTTCCTCGGGGCTTTACCACATAAGTCTAACAATATGTTTGCCATGCTTTTCAGATTTTGCCAGCAAAAATGATTGATTTTCTTGATGCCCCCGTTCCATATATTGTGAGTTTCCTTTTATTTGTTGTTCTATAAAATATGTTGTTTCTTGTTATATTTTTAGTATTTATCACTGCTGTGTGAAATTCATGTCCACATGAAAATTACTTCATGATAGTGTTACTAGGACATGTCTTTCTTTATCAATAAATGTCTTGGTTGCTTTTACCGATGTGAGTTTTAATAAGAAGCATGGGTACATAGTACTAAAGTAGTAGTGATATGATGTGAATTTTCCAATGTTTTTGCAGGTTGGCATACAACATAAACCAGATGATTTGTATATTAAAACTAGTAATCTTATTGAAGTTGATGTAATGCAAAATCAGGTTTGTAATGACATTTTAAAGATAACATGCCCCAAGAGAAAAATGGAGTCTTTTTGTAAACTTGCAACATTTACTTTCTATTTTTTCTATTTTTTTTGTGTTTGCAGGTTAAAATGTGTCATTTGCCTAGACTTCCACGGCAAAGAGATCTTGTTTCTCAGTTGAGTCCAATTCATGCCAGACTTTCAAGTGAAAGTTCTATTGCAAAAAAGCATCCTATACATAGGTGCAACGAAATCCAGGTTCTATTTTATCTATATATGATTCATGCATATAAAAACCAGTAGTTTTTCAGCTACTAGCCTCTAATATTTCTTCCACTAGTGGTGGCATCTACTAATTCGTACTTGTTGCAGGCTGAAATCGCAACTCAGTTTTTGAATATCGTGTGGCACTATTTGGAGTCACTTTGTTCGAATTTGAAATCACATACGATAACTAGTGTACAATCAAATAGCGACAGGGTAACATAACTAAGTTATTGTTATGATTTATATTTCTATATATTTTATATAAATAAGAATACGCAGTTTGGCCCTTTTTCCTAGCTCATCCTTGATTTCTTTTTTCTCAGGTTTCCATACTTCTTAAAGATACCTTCATTGACTCCTTTCCTCTTAGGGACCAGCCATTCATTAAGGTAACAACAACTCACAGGAAAATTTCACTCTACATAAGCATTGAAATGGTTGTTTATAGGAAGTCGCGCATGTTGTAATCTAAGTTTGTGAATCCTTGGCTTTTCAGCTTTTTGTAGATACACAGCTATTCACTGTTTTATCAGACTCTTATCTATCGAGCTTTGAGAGCGGTAAATCGTAGTCTTCTTCCATCTATCGGGCGCATTATTTAGGAACAAAAGGGTGTTTATCTGTTAGATATGACTCACTGTTGAAACTGAGGAAGATGTGCTTATAATTTCATCGGCTAATCGAACCCTCCTCGATTGCATGGATTGGAATGGCCAATAGTGACAGAGTACAATGGTTCAAAAAAATTGTATCATGTTGATAGAAAAGTTGACGGGATATAGGTTCTTGGTTAGGTGCTTATTGACTTGTGTATACACATTTAATTCGTTTTTGTATTATGATAACAATGCCGTATGATTTTTTTCTTCCATAGGATAGAATTATGGTTTCTTTTATGATTTGACAGATTATTAGAAGGCAAATCCATCGATCGGCATGTGTTATCACGATGATAAATAAAAACAAACAATTCTTCAAGATATATCGATATTGTTGAGAATTATTTGTTATATCACTAAGATACGTCTAAGTCCCGAGCACTTTTGCATTCAACAATAAATTTTGCAATTGAATATCCATTATCCTTCATTCAACTAAACTTTCTATTTTCACCAATGGTAAAGTTGTGAGATTTTTTAGTTGCACTAGAGGAGTGAGACAAGTGTTCCTTATTCCCCTTCTCTTTTGTATTGTTGAGGAGGTTCTAACCAGACAAATTTCTTTCCTAGTTGATTAAGTTAAGCCACTGATTCTCTGTTGGTAATTAGTTACCAATACGATGTAACCGATTACCAGCAAAAGAATCTACCATAGTGACTACAAAAGAGGCAATCCAGTGCTACAAAAGAGGCAATCCAGTGCAGCGGTCAATGGTATTGGGATTTCGAATGTTGAACGCATATGGCTGGGAAGAAAGATTGAAGTTCACAGATGATAACACTCTAGTGACGGAATAGATCATGTGAAGTCAAACTTCTTCAATATCATGTTTTGATGAAGACAATTACTATGTGCATTTATCAAATGATAATAAAAAGCATCATGAAGCAATATGGCTATGGATCAAGATTGCAACATTATGAAGACTTGCATTGATCTTTATTTATTGAGGTATAAGCATGCAATATATATTGATAAAATAGTGCTCAAAATAATCTTCAAAATTCATTTGCATGCATGGTTCATTTGGTTGAAAATATATCACTATTTTCATTTGCATGCATGGTTCATTTGATTGAAAATATATCACTATTTCTATCTTTAAAAAACAATTATTTTATCATACATTTGAAAATTTATTTTTCATATTTGAACCATATTAAATCACTTTCAAATATAATCTATTGATTTTGATAAATCAAAAGACATTGCATAATATTTGTTCAAATATTTAGACAAATTTTAAAATTTTTAATTTATTTAAACATGTAGTTTTAATTTATTTAAACTTGTTCTCTTTCTTTTGAAAACATTTGTCATGAAAACATTTGCTCAAGATAATGAAATTTTGGAACAAATCTCTGAGATGGATGGCAAGTGCAGAAAAAATACGCACAACGGGTATACAACAAAATTCAGATAACAACAACGATTCATTGTTCTTCAAGAATAACAGCGACGATGATGAATTAGATTTGTCTAAATCTAGACTTGTTCAAACAATGTATTCTAATATTTTGTGTAAACAATATAATTTTTTATTAAAAAAAAAGTTTAATCCCCTTAAATTTTAACAGAAATCGAGAGGTATTATGTGAAACACATTTTATTGTATTTTTTATTTAAAAAGAAACACATTTACCTTGGTTTGAGTCATAATCAATAGGAAATAAGAGTGTGTTTATTGAGTTTCTTCATCACTGTCCTTAAACAAAACTTTGTCGTTCATTTAATGAGTTTCAACGCTCAATAGGTCATCCTATATATTAGAACAAAAGCTAAATAGGTCATCCTATATATGGATAAATATGTCAACTTATAAATATTCCCTCAATTCTTATTTATAAGCAAATTTTGACTTTTTAGGTTAATTGAATAAATGACATATTTGGACTACATATAAATATAAGTTAGATACATCAATTATTCAATAAACCTTACAAAAATAAATTTGCTTATAAAAAGAAATGGAAGAAGTATGAAATAATTGAGAATCTTAATTAGAAAAATATTTGTAAATAGACTTTCAGGTCAGACCAGATTATGCCAAAATATAAAATCTATAATAAGTTATAAGACAAACTCAAGTCTTTTAAATTTATCGTAGTCCAGACTCAGACTTTATAAAATCTAACTAGTTTATTTTCATCCCAACTCTCTTGATATCTAATTAAAATAAAATAATATCGGTAACAATTTAAACGACGCGTTTTAATTAAACGCTCTTTGAAAGAACGAAAATACTTGAGAAAGAGCGCGACGACGTTACTTCACTTCGTGACTTCATCACCCAATGAAACCGGGGCTTTTCCGTTAGGGTTTTGCTTTCGTTTCGCACTCTTCCGAGAAGCTGCAAATTATCGTGTTTTCTTCTTCGTTGCATTCATCGAAATACACAGTAATGTCTCTTCCTACTTAACTCCTGCTTTCGTTAGACTAGAATCATACACTTTCTGTTCATTATTTCACTGTATTTTATATTTAATTTGTTATCGCCAATGCTGTTTATTCTGCTCATTTTCTTCGATTTTCGGTATTGAATTTGTTTGAATATATAATTTGATTGCTTGATTATTATTATTATACTTTGTTTTATACAAAACAGCATATATTTGAATTTTGAATTTCAGGTTGAACCAAAGAGAGATATTATGGCTGATTTAGATGATTTGCTTTTAGAGGCTGCTGGGGTAAACAGACACTCTCCCCTGAGTAGGAGGGATGGAGAACCTTTGGATGGCGGGAGTGATTCTGATTCGGATTCTGATTCTTATGATGAGCGTGATTATCGGGATAGAAAGTCATCTCAGGTTCCTCTAAAGAAGAGAGGAAGAGAAGATGATAGTGATGATGATGATGGTCCTTTTGAGCATGAGGGGGGCAGCAGTGACGACTCTGATGTTGGTGATGATCTTTATAAGGACGAGGATGACAGACAGAAGCTTTCTGAAATGACTGAACTTCAAAGAGAGATGATTTTGTCAGATAGGGCTAACAAGAAAGATGATAAAGATTTTTTGGATAGGATAGCATCAAAGCGCGAGAAGGGGAAAATGGTGACTGGATCTATAAGAGAGTCTCCGCCTCTTACGTCTTCTCGTGTGCGGTCATCTGCCAGATCTGCTGACCGGTCAGCTGCAAAGGACGGTGCGTTAAATGAACTGCGTGCTAAAAGGTTGAAACAACAAGATCCAGATGTGAAGCACACGGTAAAAGAGGGGTCTAGAAGTGCGGGATCAGGGAGACTTAATTTCAGTAGCTCAAGCCGTAGCGGAAGTGAGAGTAGGTCCAATAGTGATGATGAAGATTCGGATGGAGATGGAGGGATTATTGACAGCGATGATGATAAGATAACGTCTGAAAAGCCTGCATTTGAAGACATACAGGAAATCACCATTCCAAGGTCAAAACTTGCAAAGTGGTTGATGGAACCATTTTTTGAGGAGTTAATTGTAGGTTGTTTAGTAAGGGTTGGTATTGGTAGGTCAAAGACTCAGCCTATCTACAGACTCTGCGTGGTGAAAAATGTTGATGCATCAGATCCAAACCGGCTGTATAAATTAGATAACAAGACTACATACAAGTACTTGAATGTTGTATGGGGAAATGATACTTCTGCTGCTAGGTGGCAAATGGCTATGATTAGCGATTCTCCCCCGCTTGAGGAGGAGTTTAAACAGTGGGTTAAGGAAGTAGAGCGTAGTGGTGGCCGGATGCTGTCAAAGCTAGATGTGTCTGAGAAAAAGGAAGCCATACAGAAGATCAATAGTTTTGTTTATTCAGCAGCTACTGTGAAGCAGATGTTAGAAGAAAAAAAATCTACCTCGCGGAGGCCCCTAAATGTTGCAGCCGAGAAGGACCGGTTGAGAACAGAGTTGGAAATAGCTCAAAGCAAGAATGATGCAGACGGAGTAGAGAAGATCAAGACAAGACTACAAGAATTGGAAGATTTCCGGAAAGCTGAGGAGAAGGATGCCAAGGCTTTGAGGCTTTCTGAGATGAACAGAAAGAACAGGTTTGAGAACTTCAAAAATGCGTCTGAATTGAGGCCCGTAAGTAAAGCTTTGAAAGCAGGGGAGGCAGGTTATGATCCCTTTTCAAGAAGATGGACTAGATCAAGGAACTACTATAATTCAAAACAGGTTGAAGAGGCTGCAGCTGGAAATAATAGTTCCGGTGATGCAGTGGGTGATAGAGGCAGCAATGGGACGGGAGCAGGCATGGTGGCCACTGCCGAGGCTTTGGAAGCTGCTGCTGATGCTGGAAAGTTAGTAGACACAAGAGCTCCAGTTGATCAAGGGACGGAGTCAAATGTACTGCACGATTTTGAGCTGCCAATATCACTAGCCATACTCCAAAAGTTTGGTGGAGCACAAGGAGTTCAGGCAGGGTTTATGGCAAAAAAACAGAGAATTGAAGGAATTGTTGGATTTCGAGTCCCAGAAAACGATGGAAGGAGTCATCAGTCAACATTAACAGTTAGTGATTACAAAAGAAGAAGAGGGATTTTTTAAAATTTGTTGAATTGACAATTTTTCTTTAGATTCACTCTTTTCAAGGCAAAAGTTGGTTTGTATTTTCTGCAGGTTTTGAAACTGATCAGAGTTTTAAATCTGTGACCTCCCTTAGGATTCAAGTTTAGATTTGTAGTTTGCTGAAAGAGCATGACTAGACAAACTTATTACCATGGACAAAATCAAGGTTTTGCTACAAAAATAATTTTATATGCATAGACATTCCCGTTTTTATTTTTTATTTAAGTTGCATGAAATTTCAATTCATTGCAAAGTAAAAAAGTATCAAGACTTGGAAGTATATTGCATATCAATTGTACTCATTATGATGAGAAAATTGAGATGGAAGATCGAAGCTTTTAAAGGCTCAACCTGATACTTTTGCACGATACAGGTTTTGGAAATTAAATAAATAAATAAATAAAATTGTACTCTCTACAGTTATTCATGCTATCTTTTAAATGATTGGTTCTCTATATCATATCATATCTTTATCCTGCTTTATATCCTATCATATCGCTATCATATTCTGCGCACTAAACGGGTCCTTAATAACTTAAAATTCACTTCAAATGTCACATATTTAAACTCGAGTTTCTATATCTAATGTCTCTACACGACTGCTAACTGAATTGATTTAACGGAACAACTATCAATGATTATGTTTAATAGGACAATATCAAGTTGATAAGACTATAAATTCTATAAATATATATATATATATATATATATATATATATATATATATATATATATATATATATATATATATATATATATATATATATATATATATATATATATATATATATATATATATATATATTTTATATTAGTGGGGTCCTCGTGTCTATGTCGGTGTCGTATCTTGTTTCTGAGTCCAAGTCTGGGCTTCATAGTCTGTAGTTGACTGCCAGTGTGCTTCAGATCAAATGTTTGTTAGTTTCGGCATATAAATAATGATAGCAAGAAACATCTAACAAGGTCTTGATACATGTGCTCTTAAGAGAATTGAAGCACATATTGTGAGGAAAGAATGCATGAAAATTGTTAAGGTGGCCGAGTTTCTACTAGTGTTAGAACACTTGCGATCGAGATTTTACTAGTGTTAGAACACCCGTGTCTGTGTGTATCTGCTTGGGCTTGTGCATTGGAACGTTTTGGAAGTTCTAAGTCCCTTTTCAGGCAATTGATTTATATTCACATGCAAAAATACCTAGACGTGGAGATTTTTCAGTGTTGAATTAATCAAGTGGGTTCAAAGTGCTTCTTGGAAGACCAAACAACTCTCTTATGAGTAGAGTGAATTTGGGTAAAATTGTTATTGAAACCATCCCAGTTTTCTCTAAGATGAATTCTCCTAATTCCAAAGGTGTACTTCAATTATATCAAAAAAAAATCAGAGGCTTTATACGAGGCAATGTTATTTAGAAGATTGGGATACATATTGGCAGGGCTGGATTTGGGCATGTGCAGTCTGGTCCACTGCACATGGACTCCAAATTTCAGGGACCTCACATTTTGAGAATTTCTTATGACACCCCATAAGGTTTTTATGTATCATGTGTGTTTTAAAAAACGTTAATTATTTTTCGGAGATGTATCTCAGGAACAATTTAAACCTTAAATGCTCCCATGATTTCTCCCATAGTCCATTTTCATTTGAAAACATTCAAAGATGTATCTACGAGAAATTTCCAGAGATACATCTCCAAATTCTTATCAGAATAGTTTTTTCTTTAAATCCACGTTGTCATTGTTCGCAGATGAAATGTAATTGTTCGCAAATATAATATAAAATAACATACATACCAAAATAATACAATAGTATACATATAGGATGTCATATATCACAAAAACCAAAACATAGAAACAAAATCTGGAAAAAGTAAAAAAACTAGAGTATTGAAACAAATAACAATACAGACATCTACTGGGTGTGTTTGACAACCTCTTATATGTTTCCCCTACCGCCTCCTCGGTCGTCTACTCTGCGTCCTCGACTATCGATCCCCATGTCCTCGCACGATGTATGTGATACATAAGTTCTCCTTGTGCCTCCACAATAATATCATCTAGTACCCACCTGATAGCATGGCTCTTAGGGAAGATACCGTCGTAGATGTTTGCCTGCTCCATCTCCATTATGCGACGAAAATGAGACAAGACATCTAAAGTGTGATCCAACTGAGATAGCTGGTCCTCTAAAATCTCCTGATGAGCTGGTATGAGTGGTGATCTTGGAGCAGTCGGTACCATGTACGAATGTGAGACCTCGAAGAACCACCTTATTTATCCATTTGCGTAGCTCCATTTGTTCACCATTATGGTCACCTGAGCCTCGTCCGGTACCAAATGACTTTCATAATCAACAAACATCTCATTTATCTGTATATGTGTCAAGCCAAAAAGAGCAGAGACAGCAGGGTGTCTGGGTATGGTATGGGTGAACCTGTTGCTGCATGACACACTCAGGCAGATGAGGAGCAGTGATAACTGAAATGCAGGCCAACCATCCGAAGTAGAATGATATCTCATCAAAGGTTACATCTTACGGTGATCGACGTAGAAGTTGTAGTGGATGTCCTCAACACTGAAGCGATCGAGATAGACTCTAAAAGGATTGACCGCTTGGTTTCCTCTTAGTGGGACAAAAGCACGGGCACGCGACATGTCCTCAGTGTAGTCAGCCACACTCTCCTAGTCAGCGATGCGTGGGAAGTGGTGGAGGATCCAAGCCTGAAATGAAAATAAAAAACAATCAAGGATCAAGCATTATTTCAAGTATCAAATGAAAGTATAACAAAGTATTTTTCAAGGATAAAAAAATATTACCACCAATAGTGTCATGCTACTTGGGACCTGCATCTTCCTCCACATACATCCCCCTTCAACTTCGAGTGAAGAAACATCAAGCCACCCATATTTGTACTCATGGATCCGTGTGAAATCCAAGAAGTACTGGAGGCAAGCAATGTCGGTATAAGTGGAACTTGTGTCCACAAAAATCACAGTGTCAGCTAAGTATAAGAAAATAAGCCCTCAATACATGAATCATATGTATCTCCACCTGAGTGTCATCACCCACAGCCAGTTGTGCAGCAGCGAGATCATCATCAAATATCTTCGTTTGGAATGAAAACCTAACATGAACACCTTTTGTCCTATCAACCTCCTCAAGCGCCTTCGTTGGACCAACCTTTAATTTATCCACCATCATATCGACCGCCTCCTCTTTGGTCATCCTATCGTAACAGAGGAAGGCCCCCTGATCGGAAGATGCCTCAAATAAGATACATCGCTTAGTGTAATCGACATATTGTTGCGCTAGTTTTTGTGGTTGTGAATCACTATCTTTTGTGGCTATAGTTCGATTCATTTTTTATCCTATGAAGTTGATTAAGGAATGGTAATAGTAGTCTCCAACTAACCCTGCTTGCTAACTGAGTTTAAACAATAACTATTAATTTACAGATGTTACCAAGAGATCGGAGTCACTTTTTAGCTTATTCACAATAGGTTTAGAAAATATCTGTTGTTCTTGATATTTATGGTGGTGTCTTGAATTTGGGATTGGAGTCAGTTGAAATGTGGTAAGATAAGTGAGATTTGTATTTTTGGTATTTTAGAGGATTTTTCTGATGTTTTTGGATAGGTCTGAGGAGATAATTATTGTTTTTTGTTTGGTGTGATCGTAAAGATCTTACGACCTTTTGCATACGTACCCCCCAAAAAGAGAATTGAAAGATCATAGCATCGTATTACCTCCTAAGGCTAAGGCTATGAGGAAGGATGATTTGTATCTTGATCAAAGCACAAGATGATGATGCTCAAATGGTTTGATTGAATTGCATAGCTCAAGTCATAAGTTGAATCTGGTATCTTGATTTGCATAACTCAAGAAAGGCTGAATGGGTACCCCGAATTGCATAGCTCAAGGAGGACTGAATGGTTATATTGACTTGCATAACTCAAGAAAGGTTGAATGTTTACATGAATTGCATAGCTCAGGAAATATGAATTTGGATGAATGTCTTAGTTATAGTCCAAATGTATGATTGTATTGAAATTGATCTTAGTTATAGTCCAAATGTATGACTGAATTGATTTGAATGATTTTCTGTCATATTCCAAGATTATGATTGTAATGTTTGATTAACTGTCTTATTTATAGTCCAAGATTATGACTGAAAAGAGTGTTTGAGATTTTATGTGCCTTGATTGAAGCCCAATGTTGAAGCTGAAAAAGGAAAACTAACTCTTTAGAGAGAAGTTTTTTTTGTATCATGATTTGGAAGCCCAGGATGGTGAAACTTATTTGGTGAGAGATTGACTCTCGATTGTTTGTATCTTGAATGAAGCCCGAGATGGGAGGATGACTTTTGTGAGAGATTGACTCTTGAAGAAAAGTGTTTGTCTGTTAATTGTGATAGTTGATGTCATTAGACTTTCCTTTGTCTGAAGGGAATTCGATTTCTTTGAGTCCAAGATGAGGCTATCTTGGTCATCCATCGGGGAGAGGGCGACTATTGTATGTGTTTGATGCTAAATATTTGTTCCTATGCTTTTAGGAAGCCTTTGCAGGTCCTTAAATTTAAGCCCAAAAGGAGACTAGGTTACCTTTAAGAGGCACATGGGTCCTTGAACAAAGCCCAAGAGGAGGTTGGGGAAGGCTGAGTATTTCTAAGCTGGTGAGAAGGCACCTTTAAGAGGTCTAAGGGTCCTTGAACTAAGCCCAAAAGGAGGTTATGTTTTGCCCTAAGTGGGTTCTAAGTTATTCAAATGTTTGATCTGGTGATAACCCGATTACTTAGAGATTTTAGCAGAGATACAAATATATACAAATAAAGATGCATGCAAACAAATAAATGTGTCAGTGAATGTGTTGAACATTTTTTAGGATGTCTTTGTTATGGTTTGAGTTTTCTTAAATGATTTTTAAGAATGATGTTAGGAGTTACACTGGGAGGCAGAGGCCCAACATCCAAGGGGAGAGAGATTATAGATAATTTTTATTGTATCCTATTTGATGATTAAGAAGTGTTCTATTATCTTTGCTTTAGTATGAGAAAAGAAATATATTTTTGATTAAGAAATCTATTCTAACAAGCAAACAACAGTTTAAGAAAACAACGAGAAGTTAGATAGAAAAAATATGGCTTTGAAGTTAGGGATGGCAGCGGGGTGGGGGCGGGTTTAACTATACCCGCAGCCGCTTCCCTCTAGTAGACCTGTCCCCGCCCCCAAACCCAGTCGAGGGTGAAAATTTAACACCCAGACCCGTCCCCAATAGATAACGGATTTCCATACACCCGCAAAAAACTATTTTTTTTTAATTTCAATAAAAATTAATAATTTAATTTAAAAACTAATTATTTTAATAACTTAATTAATAATTTAATTGAAATTTTAATTAATAAATAAATATTAACTTGATTATTTTAATTGTAATAAGGGTATTAATAATTTAATTAAAAACATAATAAATAAATAAATAAATATTAAAATAAGTAAAATAAGAGAATTAAAATAAATTATAGTATGTGGGGGCGGGGGTGGGGGCGGGCGAGTCTTAATGTCTACCCGCCCCGCCCCCACACCCGTACTTAAGAATCGGGTTTCACCCGCACTCGCACCCAATTTAATCGGATTTTTTACGTTAATTTTGGGGCGGGGGCGGGCGGGTCCAGGTTTGTTTGTCATGCCTATCAAAAGTCAATAATAGGTCTTATATGGAAGTTTGTGTATTTTATTATCTGATGATTTCATACACAGGGTAAGACTTAGGTGCTGAAAAGTTGTCTACCATCTAGAAAGTAGTTCACCAAAGTGAAGCTCAGTCTAGTAGTGAGTGTATTAGATCTTTAGTCATAAAGATGAAAAAATAAAAAGGAATGAGACTTGTAAACAAGTGGTCCATAAATCTCTGTTTAGGAGATTGAAAATCGTTTGAGAAAACAGTTGGGGGATCAGGACTTATACGGAAGCCTGAAGGAGTTTCAAAACAGACCGGAGAAATTTTATAACAAAATAATGGGTCCTAAACACAAAGGATTCCCCATGACACATTTTGACAATTCATTTTATAAAACAAAAAGGTATGTGTAAAAATATCAAAGAAAGAAATTAACAAAGGAAGTTACAATTCAGTGAAAAAAGGAGATCGCGCCGAGTTTTTGAAAATAATCGGTATAAATCCTAATGGTCTATTTCAAAAATGGATTGGGTCTTACACTTTAATAGAGGCCCATGAGTGTAAAAACAATTGAATTTAAGGGTGTAAGTTGAAAAACCCTAAATTCTATTTTATAAATGATTATTCTTGAATAAAAATAATAAAATGATTGAAAATTTCAAACAATAAAGAAAAACAAGTTATAAACTTGGATCAAGGTTTGAAAAATTATGTTTCATCCATGAGATAACTTGTGATTCATTTGTGTTTGAAAAATCAAGAAGAAGAATCATTTAAAAATGTTGAAAAACAAATAGAATTTAATTATTTGTGAAAATTTAAAATATTTTAAAAATATTTCATTTTGTGATTTTTTTTCATGGAATAAAATATTTGAACATTTTTGTGAAATATTGAAAAAAGAATCAATCAAAAATGATAAAATTACCAGAGAGTTATTAATTTTTGAAATCAATTAAAATAACTTAAAAATTCAAAATTTCAAATTTTGCAAAAGGGCGCCAAGAACATATGAAGAACACGCATGTGTTCTTCATTTGGCCCAAATTTGTAAAAATGACCTTATCTCATGGAATAGACATCCATTTGAGATGAAATAAAGACCAAAGTTGTGTGTTTTGATCCCACTAACATGATGGAACACATTAATTTCATTTATTTTAGTGCACAAAGAGATATATGAACATGAATAGACAAACCGTAATTTTGGTATAAGCCTCATGAAATTCTTTACATGGATGATTTTGTGCAATTGATTGAGGGGAAACACTTAAAATATATTCATAAACAATTGGCAAAAAGATAGTGCGAGGAAATATGCATGCATTATGAGATGACTAAGTTTAGGCTTACTTGCTTGTTGATTTGGACATCTTCCTTGGATGATGTTGAGTGGATTGCAAGCTTTGAACTCCTTTGAAAACTCTTCGATCAAGTTTTGGTATCCAAGTTGTAAAATGAATGCATAATGGCTTGGTTGAAGTGTGATTTTTGGTTAGAGGTGTTCCAGAGATGGTTTAAATGTTTGGACACCTCATATACATCATATGTGATGTGTTTGAGCAATTGGTTTGAGTTGATAGTGGCCACAAATCAAAATCCGATGGTGTTTGCTCAAAATGTCAAGTTTTGAGTCTTTTGAATGGATGAAGAGAAAGATGAGAATTGTAATGTTTTGGTGTAATTTATATGATCAATGAGAATCTTTATTTATAGGGGAAGAAACTTACTGAAGTGGTTTTTCTCTTGCTTAAGGGATAAGACTTGAGGGCTTAGTCATTGTTATGCATCATTACTTACTACTCAAGACACTCAATTGCTATCTCAAATAGATCATTCTAGCCTTGGCAAAATTCATATTTTGTAGATATTTTAATCTTTGTTTATGAAGGCAAATTGGCTGAAGTTCATAAGATTCTAGGATATGCCTTTTTGGAGCATTTTGGCCCTTGGATCAAGTGATAGGTGTTGAAATTCATGAATGTAAAATGGAAGCTTCTTGGGTGTAATCATGAATTTGTAGGCTGGCTCAGGTTTGTAATGATGATTAAGATGCTCTTGACCAGCTGATAGTTATCTTTGACTCATAAAATCTCAACTTCAAGTTTTGGACAAAAACTGTTTTTGAAAACAGTTGTGACATGGTATGTTTGGAAAGGGATTTTTCCATGCTCAAGTGAGATATTTTCATGCCAATTGATTTTTTTGAATGGTTGGTATGATTTGTGACAACATTGATGTTTACATGAAGATCTGAATCGGCTTGGAACTATTTGTAAAAAGCCTCAAAGTTTTGGTGTTTTGACTGTTTTTTAACTAAGACAGATTTTGTCTAAGTGTTAAAACATTCAATTTTTTTATCATCCTCCAACTTAAAATCCATGAAGAATTGGATTTCATGTAGTTGAATCTTTTGTAGTATGTGATAAAATTTATCATTTGAGCTTTGGTTCACAAAAATTTGATGCTTGTATCACAGGTTATGATGCTTGGAAGTAGGGTACATGCACATTTTTTCTCATAACTTAGAAAAATTTCCAAATTTTCTAAGTTAGCCCCTTTTATAAGTTGTCTTCAAATTCTTGATTTTTTGTGATCAAATGCATCAGTTGGATCACACTTAGGATGTCTTACCTCGTTGTCGTCGTATAGTGGAGATGGCGCAGGCAGACATTGACGGGTGTATCTTCCCTGAGGGATCTTCTTTCAGGCGAGTACTAGATGAGATTATTGCATATGCACATGAGGAACCTATGTAACGCAGATATCGTGCAAGGACGAAAGGATCGATGGTCGAGGACACAGACTAGACGACCGAGTAGGCGATAGGGGAGACGTATGAAAGGTTGTTAGACACACCCAGTAGATGTATGTATTGTTTTTGGTTTCAGAACTCTAGTTTTTACTTTTTTTTCCTGATTTTGTTATTACATTTTGGTTTTTGTGACATATGACATCTTATACGTATATTGTTGTACTATTTTGGTATGCGTGTTATTTTATATTACATCTGCGAACAATTACATTTCAAATGAAAATGGACTATGAGAGAAATATTGGGACCATTTAAGGTTTAAGTTATTCCGAAGATACTTCTCTGAAAAAAATTAACATTTTATCAGCCATGAGATACGTCCGAGATATATCTCCGAAGATAAAAAGACTTATTTAGAAACGCGTATGGTATCTAAGAACCTTATGGTGTGCCATAAGAAATTCTCATTATTTATATATATAAGTGGTACGGAAACGATAACTATATGAGACACGTGATTGTCGAGTAATTTCAAATTTGATATATATATATATATATATATATATATATATATATATATATATATATATATATATATATATATATATATATATATATATATATATATATATATATATATATATAATTGTAAAAGTATTTGCTTAAATAAATATATAATTAAAGAGTGGAGACCAACTTACTCCAAGAGTAAGTCATTTTAACCTATTACATAACCATAGCTTTTAAATTAGATTCAATCAATGGTTAAATTAACATTTATATTTATAATCATTCGATTAAATCTAATTTCAAGACTACGATTATGGAGTAAGTTAAAAAGATTTATTTTTGAAGTAAGTTGATCCTCACTCATAATTAAAATAGTGAAAAACATATAAAATATATTTAGAAAGGATGCAAATTTGAAGGGAAAAGAAAAAAGAAAAAACAGCGGTATAACCTCTTCATTGTACATATTTGATATTTTATTATTGTTTATAGTTTTTGTTAATTTATTTAATATAAATTATATAATTTTTTAATAGATATATCTAATGAAAAAAAGTAATTTTATATGAGAGTGAGAGGAAGAAATAACAATCGTTCGATTTAAAACAAATGGTTGAGATTTAATATCTCATTACACGATCCTTAATTTTTTCAATTGATTTAGTTGAGAAAATCAGACATCATCTAATAAGATATTAAATCTCAACAATTTATTTTAAAAATCGAACAGTTGTTATATTTTTCTCTCGCTTTCATATATATATATATATATATATATATATATATATATATATATATATATATATATATATATATATATATATATATATATATATATATATATATATATATATATATATATATATATATATATATATATATTTATAACTTTTTTCACAATTTATTTCTATAATTAATATTATATAGTATATTAATTCTTTTAATTTTATAAATTCAATATGTTTATTTGTCAATTATTAACTTTTTTATATATTTTTATTTATTTATTAATTTTATTTACCATTTAATTTTAATATTGTATATCAGATTCAAATTTGACATTGCGGGATTTAATTAAGAACACGAGGGATTTTAAGTTTTATTATTTTCTCATTATTTTTTATTATTTTCTGAATTGTTTTATAATATTAGAAAGTTTGATTTTGATTATGACCGGTATAAGAAAAATAAAAGACATAATGAACTCATTTAATCTCAATTGTTCTTGATAAATTTAGAAATCTAAAGATATTGGAGATAGGAGGTTTCGAAATCTTCGGACAGTGATCGTGCATGCCTCATGAAATTAGGATGGGAGTTCTCTTTGGTGCAATGTGATCCGATTAAAATATGACGAGGTTATAGCAAAGTTGAATGACGAGGCTTTGTTGTTTTTTATTAAAGAAAAAATCTATTAAAGCCTCATTCCAAAGCATAAGACATGCTGCTCTAAGCATGGGAGGACCTACATTGTGGCATAAGACATGCTATAAGCATGGAAGGACCTACATTGTGGCATGGTGAGGTTATAGCCACACCAGTTTTTCATTTATTTATTTTTATATTATATATAACTAATTAGTTAATAATAAAAGTATTTGGATGATTATTAAAAAATATTATCAATTCACTTTTATTTTTTTATCATAGCAACTCTTTCATTTTTCTTTTTCTTTCAAAGTAATTTTTTTTTCATTTTCTCTGATCATCTCACATGCTTGTTTTTTACTCTTATATTGGTTAATCATTTTTCTTTTAATTTATTCATTTAGTTAGATCGTATTTATTTACAGATGATTGAAAATCAAAGATAAAGTGAATTTTTTTTCTTCCTAGGATTGAATCCTAAAATCTCAATTTCTTAAAAAAAATTCAATTTCTTATAAAGTTTTTTTTATAATCAATTGATATTATTCTTCTTTTTTTAGTATGAATAACTTTATCCAAATAATTTTATAGATGTGCCGAAAGTGGTGTTGTGACATTAACTTCATAATTATCATAGAAATGTTCGATGCAACCCAAAATTTACCAATTTAAAAGGACTTTCAGATCTTTATGCACAAAATTTGTGGAAACAAATAAATACAACAAAATTGATATGGTTTATAAGCATTTGAAGTTGACTTTAGTCTTACGGTAACAACTGCAAGCGTGACATATGTTTTTTCAGCGGAAGAGATTTCTTGAAACAATTTTTAACAGTGATGGTATTTTAGCTCATTTTTAAGAAATAGATAATAGACGATTTTCATTGTAAATGTACTTCATTAAACAATATTATCTCTTATTTTGAATATAATTTAATTCATATTTTTTTTTATATTTAGCCACACCAATATATAATATCTAGACTCATCACTGGTTACGGGAAGAGAAAAAACATACAAACATACTTCAGACTAAAAATACATTTAAGTCATTTTATTTTAATCGTTTTTCTATTTTCCAATTGTTTTTTCAATACGAACATTATTGATATTTACATATTTATATTTATTGCATTGCTGATACATTACTAGATTTATAAAAAAAAATCAATACTAACATTGTTGATATTTACATATTTATATTTATTGCATTGCTGATACATTACTAGATTTAAAAATAAATAAAAAATACACAACGGGACACTTTACAAATATGTATATCTAAAAACACTATTTATCAACAAATATGTATATCTAAAAACACTATTTATCGATAAGTATGATAAAAGTAGATCACTCGTTTGTGTTCAATTTTATGAAAAATGGATGCATCCGAAGATGCATCTTTAAATTCTAGAAATATTTTTGAATTTTCACCGAGGCTTGTGAGGGTCCCATGGTCAATTGGAAGGCTTTGGTTAGTTAAGGTATTATGATTGGGATATTCTGAATTTTCACCAAGGCTTTTAAGAAAGTGAGGATGGAAAAGAAATTCCCATGGTCAATTAAGGCTTTGGTTAGTTAAGGTCATATGTAAGACATGGGTTGTCGAGTTGCGTAAAAAAATTGTAAGATGTAGGATAGGTTTATCCTTTCTTCTATTAACTAGCTCGCAATAACCTTGAAAACCTCTTCAAAAAAGTAACACTTTATTATTATTATTAGAACAAAAAATGGAAATCAATTCTTATCATAGAAGAAAATCATAGTCATAAATCATAAATCAAAGAGATTGCTTTTTTATCCATAGCAAACGATATTATAAACCATACCATCTGTTTTTACAAACTACAACCACTCAAGATTATTTAAGTGCAACCACCATAGAAGTAAGGAATAGCAACCCCAGACATCACCTCATTCTTGCACTGCAAGCACACAGCGAAGACATTTCCCTTCATGCAAAAGATCAAAAGCCTTGTTGATCTCCTTAAAACTCAAATTATGGGTAATGTACTCATCAACCTTGATTTCCTGCAAAACAAGTTTAAGCAGAAAGTATATTAACAACAATATTGTATTCTTAATGCAGTAGACACATGAAAAATATTTACCTTCTTCAAGTACTTCTCTACAAGCCAAGGCACTTGTGACCTACTCTTAAAGCCACCAAAAGCTGTTCCTTTCCACACACGACCGGTCACCAACTGGAAAGGGCGAGTTGATATTTCCTGCCCTGATGCTGCAACGCCCACAATAACTGATGTTCCCCAGCCCTGGAAATTTTCAACAAAGAATGTTTTCATGAGTACAACCATCAGTCACCAGTGTCAATATTTGAACAATTGAGTTAATGAAACAGAAGCTGCGATTGCTTGCAGAAGCATTCACCTTGTGGCAGCATTCCAAAGCAGATCTCATCACAGAGACATTTCCAATGCACTCAAAGCTATAATCAACTCCTCCATCTGTTAGATCAGAGATAACCTGCTGAATTGGTTTCTCGTGGTCTTTTGGATTAATGAACTCAGTGACACCAAAGTTTTTAGCTGCAATGAAAAATAGAAAAAGATAACAAGTGAAAAAAAGAACTGGTAAAGAAAAATCTTCTGTGGCACCCCTGGCACCACAAAAACCAAGACTGAGAAAACACACACAAAATAGCTCATAGTAAGACAGTATGTATAACTATAGGTCTGCGCTTTCTCACAGTTATGAGGAAAGAAAAACAATAAAGGAACAAATCAATTACTACAAATACATATCAAGATCATGATATAGCCATGTCATCTTCTTTGTTTATATATAGGACTGTCAGATGCCGAGTGATAGTCAATACGTGAAAAAGCATTAGTTAAACATAACTACAAAATGGAAAAAGTGTTAAAAATCACTTCACAACATTATAAACATATTGTACAGGTTATTAGGTCAACCAAGCTTGAGATATACCTGTATCATACTTGTTGCGATCAATGTCTATACCAATAATCCGTGATGCACCAGCACTTTTTGCACCCTCTGCAACCTGTCAAGTATAAATTATGAATTATAACAGTAGCACAGAAACAGGCAAAAACATGAACATCTGATATTGTAACTTTAGAAACTTACAGCAAGCCCAACAGTTCCAAGGCCGAAAATTGCAACAATTGACCCTGGCTCAACTTTGGCAGTGTTCCAGACAGCTCCAAGGCCTAAAAAGTGAAGAAATAAAATAGTAATCATAAACTCACAGTAACAAGTGAACCAGGTCTATGAAGGATACATACACTAGACCACATATTAAGGAAGAAATATAATAAATAACTAATAAGACAATCAAAAGCAAACTGTTTACTTCAATAGCTTTGCACAGAGAGGATAAAGTACAGTACTAAATCCTATACAAGTCGACAAACAATGCAGTTAATTAATTCCTTGATAAGATAACAGAAAATGGATAATATTTAAGAGTTACCGGTCGGAACACCACATCCAAGAAGACAAACTTTGTCCAAAGGAGCATCAGGATGAATCTTAGCAACACTAACATCATGAACAACAGTGTATTGACTAAAAGTAGAAGTTCCCATAAAATGATAAATCGGTTTTCCCTTAACAGAAAACCGAGACTTGCGATCCGACATCATAACCCCAACACCAGTAGCAGCACGAACCTTCCCACAGAGGTTCGTCTTGCCTGATTTGCAAAACTTACATTCTCCACACTCAGCCTGGTAACACGGAATCACATGATCACCAGGCTTAACATCAGTCACACCCTCTCCAACACTTTCAACAATCCTAACAAAATAAAAACCTCAATTCAATTAACTAAATCAAATCCTATGAACAATCATCAAGTTAGGTCAATGTTAGTTAGTACCCTGCAGCTTCGTGGCCGAGAATGCAGGGGAAAAGACCTTCTGGATCTTTGCCGCCCAAAGTATATGCATCGGTGTGGCAGAGAGCGGTGAAGAGGATTTGGATTCGGACTTCGTTGGCTTGCGGCGGAGCAACCTCGACGTCTTCGATTGTTAAGGGTTTGTTGGGTTCCCAGGCCACCGCAGCTTGAAAACGACGTCATTTAGTTAGGGTTTGTTTGTTAATAGTAAGAGAAATTGAAATTGAAATGGAATGAATAGAATGAATACCTTTGCATGTAATGACTTGACCTTGAGTTGCCATGGAGATGAGATTGAGATTGAGAGTGAGGACTGAGGAGAGAGAGTTGCCACACACACAGCCTCAGGAGATATAAATAAATCAATAAATCTAACAAATGTAAAAATGAGACTTCTATCGGTAATTACGCCCAAATTAAGATTATTCAAAAATACCTTCACTTTTATTTAAATATCAGAGGTTTATTTTTACAATACATTATCATAATCCTATCTTAACAATATGGTTTTCAGTGTATAATAAATATTATACTTGTATGTGTATTTAATATTGTATACATATTTAAAAATATGATATTATAATTTATACGATTTAATATTGTTTAAGATCACGATTTAATATTGTTTAAGATAAGACAAAAAACTTAATAAGATTGGCTCATGGCTCAAGGCTCAATTTTCTAAAAAGTCGCACGGTAGATCTAAACTACTTGCTTGGCATGATCGTTGAATTTGATCTAACAATCTCTTGTGTTTCACAAAAGGCCAGACATGAGTAATTTTAACATCTTTGTATATAAGCTCTTATTCGCGTCATAACAAATACACTTTTCATTCACTCTGACAAAGTTATATCTCTCCGACCTCATTAACTTAGGTATTGTATGTCCCAACGTATTGAAGATATGCATCACCATACATATGAGCTTTACGTCTACATATCACTGGAATTTTGTTCCATGCTAGAATCACGGTGTCGTATGTCGGAATCATATTTTAATTCTACTTATATTACCTGGATTAATTTATGTTAACTTTTCCCACTAACAATGGTATAACTTTCAAGTTAGCTAAAATAGTCTCACATCACAATGTCATTGTTGCGACAAAGGCCGTCACACTAGTTCTCACTCCCACACAAGAGTTTCCACATCCTCCCGCAGGAGGATTCGATCAATGTCCTTGTAACTTCTCCAAGTGTTTCATCTTCTTATGCTCAAGTTCCTTCACGAGAACTTTACATACTTTGTGACCTTTCAACCTATAAAATAGTTACTCCAAGGCCAAACCTCTAAGTAACCTCAGCTGCAAGCAGAAGCTCTCGAACCAAAAATATTTTTGAGCCTCCAACAACTTTAAATCGTCGTCTGGATACAAGGAGTGAATGAGTTGATCACAAACATTTACAATTTGGTTCGACAACAAAGTGCACACCTCCTGGCTAAAAGATTCCTTTGAATATAAGAAAATTAATAAGTTGATATGTATTTAGGCCTTACATGGTGGGAGTTAGTATTGTACAATAACCTCGAAGCCACACATATGGTGGTTTTTTACGACATTGAATCGCAACATCGGGGGGATGGGGAATAACCAGAGTATTTTCAATCCAGGGCTCACCAATCTTCCTCTCATGGTTTTGGAGGTGGAGACCCCATTCATACCCCCCCCCACACACACACACAAAAAGATTTTCCTCCTCAAATAACTTTGTTTCAACACTCTCGGTGAAGATACGAACATGGCATTGAAGCTCATACTCGTTCTAAATATAAGAAGAACATGTTCTTTAAAACACATCTTTGATTAAAGGATCCATAAATCTCTTGAAAAACCACCAAAATAGGATAATTATAACATGACCAAGCATATATAACATGTGGATACCTGTTTGACTATCACCACATTGTAAGCACTGTAAAATGAAAAATGTTTGTCATGAACCTCAAGGTATCCTCCATGACGTGGTTTAAAACCATACCCAATTTTCCATCAAATATTGGAAAAATCTATGAGATAAATTTATGATTCAATTCATAACTCGAAAGTGGCAGTTGAAGATGATAGCCATTCTCAATGGAATCCATCAGAAGAAGAAGGAAACCCTATGAGAATATATTGACAAGTTTACAAAGGTGGAAATTGAGGTAGGAAGATCAAATAAGAGACTAAAATGTTGGATCTTTGAAAAGGGATTATGGAAGAAATGCATGTTTTGTGAAAAAAAATTAGGATTGAAAGGTGCTGGAAGGATGGATGACCTTTCTAGATATAGCCTAATTCTACATCAACTATGAAGAGAAACTTCTAGTAGAAGAAACGGGGAGGAATAAATGTCGAAGAACTTGGTGAATAATTGATCGGCAAAAAGAGACATAAACAGGTGGTGAAATGACAAATACTGGGATACATATCGAAGCCTCGGGGCTAGATTTCAATCATAGCCCCTCCCTAATACATCGAGAGAAGTGATCTTACAAGAATGCACAAATATGGACTTCAAAGAGATCGAGGTGAGATACCCCCACCTCGTCAAAGAGTCACCTAGAACTGAAAAAACAAGATTCTTCCATTTCTACAAGATCCATGGTTATAACACGAACAAGTTTATCCATCTGAAAAATGCCATTGAAGATTTGATAAATATGGGAAGGTTAAGTTGATACACGCAAAAGGACATTAGAAAATGGAGGTTAAGCTGAGACGACTGATTGTGAAATAAGCGATCTCCAAGTCGATATAAGGTGTCATAGGAAAAGAATATTGAGGTTGTAATGAAGACCAAATAAGGGAAAGAAAGCAACGATGACGAGGAAGGCGATAAAAAAGGGAAACAATATTTCATTGCTTTTGGGATTGAAGAAAAAGAAGTTGTCGCTTTATACGGGCTTGAACCTACAAACTTTTAATAACACGGTGACCTATATTTTGGGCTTAGTAGATATTATTGTCACTTTCGGGGAAGGAAGAGATGCCATGAAGATAGAGTTATAAATCCATGTAGTTCCTTGCAAAAGCAAGTATAATTGCATTATGGGGAGTCCATTTGCTTAAACTCTACATTATGACTTCCTATATACACCTGAAAATGAAATACTAAAATGTACATGATGAACTAGTGACGATACATATCGACCTCTCAGGAGCACGATGCATATATAAATCTTTGAAACGTTACCAATAAATAACATCATTCAAGCGAAAGAAGAACACTTATTAAAAGTCAATGTCGCCAACCTCAGCGAGCACCTAGAGACAATGACAATTAATCATCATATAAGAAGGTCGATTTTAAAAAATAGGTACATTGTAATATATCCTAATTTAATAAATAAAGGCACCAATCACAAGAAAATAGTATTGGTTTGGTCCTAACAACAAGGAGCAATGGGGTAACATGGAGGAAGAAAACTACAACCTAAACATTGTACAAAATGAAAAGTTTGATACATGCAGAAAGGTACATGAAAACATAGAACCTCACCATAATACCCAACCTCATCAAACTACGTGATGATGGTTTGTAATTAAGATAAGAAATTTCATTAGGGATGTCGCCCACCTTCTCTAAGTCCAAGAATCCCAACATAGTCCGGTTAGGAATCTTCATCGATGTGCGAGTTAAGGAGAACATAGAAATCTAAATTTTGTTCCCAAAAGTGGCACCATTATTCAGTTATGAAATTAGAAATCGAGTGAGGGTTAGAAGTGGTGGTGGTTATGAGCTCCCGACACAGTGGACAGGGGGTTAACCTGCAAGATTATCACTCCAACGCTCAAGTTAATATGTAAGGAAATAAAGTGAATTCAAATTGTGTTTGAAGCATGTTACTTGAATTTGGTTTCTTCCGGTTATCTATGAAAACCGACAGAATAAATTGTATGTTAGAAGGAGAAGAAAACACGGCGCGTCCAAAAGTTTATACCTCATTATTTGTTAGGATGCGGAGAGTCGTTCGATGCACTTGTTGTTGAGATATTATTAATTATGTATCGTCATAAAGATAATTTTTGTGTGCTAAAAATATTTGGAAAGATAAATGTTTTGTAATAGTGGTCGGTCGGGGTCAATATGACCGACCTATACCGCACTTCTTCCATGCCAGTGAAATATATACTCCTTTTCAAGTACACTTAGATTATTGTTATTCATATACTTTTGATTATCAATTATTATGGAGTGAGATGTATGTCATAAAAAAATAAAAGCAATTTATGTATCCAAAACAAATTAAAATGATATTGAGATTTGGATTATTAGAGCATACATGAATTCAAAGTCAAGGTTATATCATTACTACAATTAATACATTTTATGGCAACAATTTCACCTCATCTAACAAAAAAATGAGGTATAAATTTTGGACGCGCCGTGTTTTCTTCTTCTTTCTAAAACATACAATTTATTCTGTCGGTTTTCATAGATAACCGGAAGGTAAAATAATTCAGGGTACATGCTTCGAATTTCAACAACTACATATTATATTTTTATTTCATTAAATGTGACACCTTCATTCATATTTTATTTTTATTCCAAAAATAATTCACTTTTCACTTCGATTATGTTTCCCAACCGAGGGAAAATAGTTTACTCTTATTATATATTTCTTAGCTTGTAGATTTCAGTTTCACTTGTCTAAAACAACACACACTAAAACAACACACACATGATCCTAACGAAGAATCCTAAACAACGGGAGCCCTAAACACATATCATCCTCTAGAATTATAATATGGGTTTAGGGTTCTTGTTTGATACTTGCTAGAATGAAAGACAAAATGATTTATTTCACTTCTTATTCATATATATGGTACGTCAAACATCACTACACATGATGCATTATTGTTGTTGTTGTTGTTGTGTTGTTGTTGAGACCCTAAACCCTAAAGGTTTAGTCTTGTTATTTAAATTGAGATTGAATAATATACATTGGTGTTTTTGTTGAAATAAGTATGTTTTAGGTTTATTGTTGATGTTTATGTAATTTTGTTGAGAAATTTTTTTTAGTTGTTGTTTAATGTTGTTGTTATTGTTATTATTTATTGTCGTTTTTGATTTGTTAATGTTGTTATTGTTGTTCTACCTTCTAACATTGTTTTGAAAGTTATATGTTGGTGTTTAGTTGTTGTTATGGAATTTGAGATTGAGATTATGTTTAGGTGATTTTTTGTGCAACTCTTATCTTGTTCCGCAGAACATGTTAAGAGGACATTAGAGTGACAGAAAATACAGTTGGGTTTATTATATCTATGTTTATTGTTTGTTTCACTAACCCCTCTTTGAACATGTAAGCTATTAAATTGATTATGAAAATAATAATATGAAAAATTATATTGTATTTGGAAAAATATCTTACATAATGTTTTTTTGAGCATTTTGCAATCATCATTTGTCTCACGTTATTTAATGGTTAAAATCTTTCTCAATGCTACTAGTGTTTGTTTAATGAAGAACTTGAAATCTTGCTCATTTAATTATTTTGTAAACCAATTTAAAAATCTATATGTTCAGTTAGAGTTTGGTGAAATAAGCAATACACATTAGCTATAATTAACGCAATTATGTTTTGTCTGTTGATTAAATGTTAAAATCAAGGAGAAAAATGTTTTCGCCATTTAAAAATTCCAAAAAGTCATTGTTGGGGATCAAATTCATGATTGTTAGTTTGTTACACCTTTGTCGTTGGTTTATTAAAAACCGAGAGTTAATGGGACATACTTTTTATGACATCCTTCATCATCTCACATATGAAACCGAGATAACACCTCATTTCCATTCAAGATCTAAAGTATTATTTATATCAGTGAATGATAAATAAATGTATTGATAACATCATGTATGATGATAATACCAAAAGTAACATAACACAAGAATCATTACAATCCATATTATAGTTTCCTATTATAATAAGACATTTTCCATATATTTTAGTTATCAATCCATGTTGGTGTTATACTAAATCTTTACATGTCACAGAGACACCTTGTTACTGAACAAGCTCGATCTTTACTTTATTTTACAAATACCAAACTTAAAGAAAGTCTACCTTGAATCTTATAAGCCAAAAAGATAATATAACATTTCAGGTAAGGTCAGAACAAATAAGTAGAGCCTACTGGAATTTGTATGGAGTTTAAAGTAGTATGACAAAGTGATGCAATATTTAAAATAAATTTTCTAAATGCAATCTTACAATTTTTTCAAATAAAAACTGGAAATTTCAAGATCTAAGGACAATTAAATAGTTGGTTGGTTGGACAATATGATAAAGGACCTTTTATCTTTACAATGTCTCATCATCAGCCTAAGATGTTTTCAACCATATAACAAGTGACAAAAAATTATCAAACTTATCTACACTCTAAAAATAACACCAAATGCCAATAGACATATAACAATCAATATCACCTTTCAAAATATTGCGTATCTATAGGTTTAAGGGAAGTGGCATAACAATTAAGATGAATCAAGAAACAATACTAAGAGCATCATTAGTGCAGGTTTTTAATAGTTAAATTTTTAATAATTAATGTTCATTCTAAAGAATTTGCATTGCAATAGCTATGACATGGAACTTGATTGATTAATTTTTAACTTTTGATAACTATATAACTAATGTAAACTATCTAATTTGAAACATCTAATAATATTATTTATATTATTAAAATATTCATAAGACCCCAATGTCGCTCCCGATATTTTTATCCTAGTACAAACGCAAAAGTGGCGCGGAAAAGAAACAGAGTCATCAGTCAGACATTTTTTCCCAAGGTAAAGGAAAGGTAATGTTGCACAAACCGAAGGAAAAGGAAAGAACAAGGTCTTACGAACCAAAGAGACTGGGTTCGAGAGTCGGTTACGAACTGGGAAGGTATTAGTACCCTAGATCATCAGTCGTACCCGACGGGATCCACGCTTGCTTGTACAGTTTCAAAGGGTAAGAAAAATCTGATGCTGAACTGGAAAGAAAGAATGACTAGAAAAAATGTGGGGAAAATAAAGAATGTGCTCGAATGGGCCCTACCCCAATGCCTACATATCTCATGGGAAATGAGAATCATAGTCAACATAGTTCCCCTAACTAGAGAGGAAATTTGTTTGTTTGTGTTTTTTTATGATTGAATTGCTTATGCATATGCTCAGGTGAGGCAGGCTCGTCTAGTACGAGTGCGTTTACCGTCTGGCAAAGAGACAAGTCGAAGCGAGTTCTTTCGTTAAGAGTGAGGAGATGAGAAAAGAATTCTCGTGGGAAAGACATTTTTTGTTGGTTTGTAGTTTTTAAAAGAAGTGTTTTGATTATATGTTTGTCGTATGTATAACACTAAAGACTATGATATAGAAGCAAATACTTTAAAAGGTCGCCCCCAATGGAACATTTGCAAAGCATTTTAGAAGAGTGAAGGAGGCCTTCACTAATCATTTCCTATATAGTTTAAGGCTCGTGGTGTACTATGCACACTCTTATCATTAAGTGTTTTTTCTTTGAAGATGAGAATAGAGACTCCAAGTTGTAAGGAAAAATCTACGGGGATACTAAGACACTACCCTTAATGTTAGCATGCGAGTATTGATCCTAAAGTTGAGGATTAAAGGGGAAATCTACCTAAGTTAGCATACATGGATGGCTATCCTAAAGTCTATCACATCTTGGCTTTAATCGAGAATTAAATCCAAGTTGTGAATCCTAAGAGTGTGTTTGGATGAGATAATTGGGACTTTTTAAGGAATTCAAAATCCTAGGCAATTCAAATGATTCAATTAGAATTCATTCAATTTTAAATTTCTTTGTTTTGATAGACTATTAAAATGATTCATTGTAAAAAAAATTGGACAATTTTCATAATTTTTAAAAAATTTGGATCAAATCTAAAATATGAAAAATAGGGACCAATTTGAAAATTTTGAAAATTTGAATGACCAATTTGTAAAATTTGAAAATTATTATGGACCTATTTGCAATATTTTTGAAAATTTTGGGTGTGAATTTGAAATTTTCGTAAAATATGAGAATCATTTTGCAAAATTTGAAAAATTAATAATTAACAATTTAACATTCATATTATATAGAGTGATGAAGCAATTTGAAATTTTCTACTTTTTGGTGTCATTTTAAATTCCTTAAATTTAACATGAATAAAATACTCTACAAATTTACATTATTTTAACAATTCTCCATATTTTTTATCCAAACAATGAATTTTGATCAAGTCATTTCAAATTCCCTCAAAAAATTATTTTCCCTCATTAAAATGCTTCATCCAAACACACCCTAAGGGATCACGCAAGGAAATCACAAGTAAGTGGATGTTAAACATGAAATATGAACATTTAAAGAAGTAATGATCATGGTCCTCCTATGTTATGGTTGGTGAAACGTATAATGAATTGTGAAAGGATTGGAGTGATGGATCGGGTGGGTCGGTTGTATTGTGCTAGACACACGACTTATGGTACGAATCATACAAGGTTTTGCTTTGGGTTTAATAGAGTGGAAGGAGTGTGAAAACGTGGAAAGTCCTAAGAACATGTGAAGTTTATTTATTATTTTGAAAATAATTCGATGTTGAATCAAATATTTCTTTTTCTCTTTGAAACTTGATTTGCTAAGCGCTTGTTTTTTTATCTTTTTTCTTCCTTATTTACATATACCATACAAGAATACATAAAAAATACAAAAGCATCCTAAGCTATTACATCATGGAAGAATGAAAAGCGATAAAACCATAAAAATATATCAAAATATGACAAAAATAAATATGAATCCATAAGCATCGAATCCTCGAAAAGTACCTCATAAAACAAGAGAAATCGTTAGTGGGTAGCATATAATATGAGTATGCAAAATGTTATGTATAAATGGATTAAAATGCTTAATATGTAAATGTATGAGGTATTTTAACGCATGTAAAACAAAAAATCGAGATAAAATGCAAAAAAATCGGAAAATCGAGAATTAAAAAATATCAATAATTATTTAACATGCAAAATTGTCATTAATAATTTTCTGGAATTTTTTATAAAGAAAAACTATTTTCTAAAATTGATTTTGGTAAGGAAATAATAAAAGAAAATAAAAAATCTAAAACAAAATCCAGGGGGGGATAGAAAGTAAAAAAACAGTTAAAGCAGCTTGGGCCCATATAATAGGGGTGTGAATAGTGCCTTAGTTAGGCCCATAAGGCGCTAAGGCCTGGGGGTCCATGGTATGTTGTTCAGTCAACTAGTTTGACTTGCCTGGTCCGTCGGATCTAAGACTTGATGATGATGATGTATCATATGGCCACGATGAAATGGTGCAATGTTATTATGGTAGGGTTGCGTGCGTGTGAATGAAATCGGGTGGTCCTAGCGGACGGTGACAAGTATCACCGCTGTAGTGGACCACCGGAAAAAAAAATCTTATCCATTGATCCAAATTGTAATCGTGGCACTTATTATTCTTTATGAGTTTTATTCTCATAATTTACACTCAAACCATAAAGTCTCTCTCTCTCTCTCTCTCTAATACGCTATGTGTAACACCCTTTCTACCCCATCACAAATATAATACAATTTAATCAAATAATCAGAGTCCCATCATGAAAGGGCGTCACATTCTTCATAACAGAAACTACATAAACATCATATTAGTCTTGTCTCGTAACACGGGTTATAAAATCATGAACATCAAAACTATTTTTTTTCCAACAATTACGCAGCGAAAAAACAAACCATCACTTTTCGTCTTTAATTTAAAAGAAAAATTCATAATATAATCCAAAACATCATTTAGTCTCAAATCTTCTAAAACCACAGTTAAATCAACTAAACAAAATAAACTCGTAGTTCTCAAACGAAACTCATCCCGATGTTACTGGACACAGAGCAAGACTCCACAACTAACTAAACAAAACGACATCATACTAACTCCGAGCTAAACCATGCACCGAGCTAACCTTGAGTATCTGCAGGATGACATAATAGACCATCACAAAAGGCAAGCAGGGTGAGTAAATTCACATTCAATAAAGTAATATAAAAATGAGAATTATAAACATAGACTACAAAAACGAAATCATCACAACTCATTTACACACAACATCAAATACATCACATCATCACCCAAATTCAATGCAAATCATGCTATGTCATTTAGAATGAGATGCAACCTCTTATTATGCATGTGGTACCGAAACATCCTCATGGATGGACACTAGGCCATCAATCCTCCACAAGGGAGCACACCATAACATCATATCACTTCAATCTGCATAATAGGATTAAAGCTACCAATTGGACCAAAGTCCCCTCATAAATCATGCCATGAATGCAAGACGCAATATACACACGCCTCATCAAACATCATAAACATAGCATCCACAATCATCGGGAAACATCATAATTTTCCTCATCTAACATCTTCCTCTAATTCATGTCGTCATACTTTATAAACTCGTGAAAACAACTCAAATCACCATACATCATTTTATCATTCCTACACATATAGCCTCTAAACGCATCGTACAACATCACTAAAACATCATAACATCTTAAAATGACAAAACACATCAATTATATAATTTTTCAGAATTAAATAATTTTTCAAAACATGTCAGGTCTCGCTAAGCGACCTGACCCCCTCACTAAGCGACCAACTCACAGGTTTTGGGTTCTAAAACTCTCACTTGCTCGCTAAGCGAGCATCGCGATTCCTCAAATTTTTCTGCGATTTCAGAATCACTCATCTACAACAAAACTCACAAAAACTCAGTTTTTGACAGCAGTAACCCAGAAAATCATCATCACAATCCACATTTATCATAGTATCATCACATACACCATATAACATCGTTATTTATCATCAATTTCATTATAAAACATCATTATATAGCACAATCATCAATCAAAACTCTATAACCCTAATACTCTCCCTCAAAAACCCCAAATCCTATCTCTACATTACAATACCGAATATAAATTTACTCCCCATACCTTAATTCGTCGGATTCTTTCGATAAATCTCTACGATTTTACTCTCCAACCTTCAAGTCCTAACCTTTCTTCAAAGCTCTCCTTCTTTTCTCCCAAATGTATGATCGTTCCAAAATGATCGTACAAATCGCACTTTAGTCTCTTAGTCACTCTTGCCCCTAGGACCTCATTACTTTTTTCCCATCTTACCCTCACTATTCCTATATCAAAATAACATATTATCCTTGTCCTCTAACTCTTCTTATTTAAATTAATTTCTCCCAAATTAATTAACTAAAGCCACTACACTTAATATCCTAATATTATTAAAATATTAAGTCACACTCATGCCTCCACAAAACGCCAAATCATCAATAATTCAACAAGATTCACAACAAACACGTCAATTAAATCAAAATCAACTTTAGGGTGTTACAACTCCCCCTCACTTAAGAATTTTCGTCCTCGAAAATGTACTTGAAGCAAACAGCATCGGATACGATTCTTTCATCTGGTCTTCTCGCTCCCAAGTCCAACTATCACCAGCTGGTCCACCCTATAATACATTCACTAAGGCAGTCTCTTTACCCCTTAATCGATTCATCTCTCTACCATCTATCCGTACTAGCGATACTTCCATAGTTAAATTATCTTTTACTCGAACATCATCCATCTGAATCACTTGCGATGGATTTGCAATATACTTCCTTAGTTGTGACACATGAAACAAATAATACAAATTTGCAAGCGACGGTGGTAATGCAATATGATATGCTACCTCTCTGACCCTTTGTGAAATCTGATACGGCCCAATAAAACACAGAGTGAGCTTTATGGACTTCAAAGCTCGCCTGACACTAGTCACTGGAGTAACCCTCAAGAACACATGATCTCCCTCTTGAAATTCAAGCGTCTTCCTCCTCTTATCAGGATAACTCTTTTGACGTCTTTGTGAAGTTTTCATCCTTTTCTTGAATCATCTTAATCTTTTCAGTTGTTTCCTGCATAATCTCAGGTCTGAGTACAACACTCTCGCCTGATTCATACCAACATAATGGAGTCCTACACCGCCTCCTATACAATGTTTCATATAGAGCCATACCAATGCTTGCATGAAAACTATTGTTATAAGTAAACTCAATCAACGAAAAATGACTATCCCACGCTCCCCTATGATCCAACACACAAGCCCTTAATAAGTCCTCTAAAGATTGGATAGTACATTCTGTTTGACCGTCCGTATGCGGATGATAAGCATAACTCATCCTTAACTTGGTTCCTAAAGCATCTTGTAGACTCTTCCAAAATCTCGATGTAAACTGCAGATCTCTATCTGACACAAACTTAAAGGTATTCCATGCAACTTCACGATCTCATCAATATACATCTCTGCTAACTTCGACATAAAGTGATTAATCTACATCGGTAAGAAATGAGCCGACTTAGTTAATCGATCAAGAATCACCCAAATGGAATCATTCCCCTTCGCCGTCTTCGGTAAACCTATCACAAAATCCATAGAAATTATATCCCATTTCCATTCTGGAATACTCAACGGTTGCATTGTACCTAAAGGATTTTGATGTTCAATCTTCGATTTCTGGAAAACCAAACAAGCTTACACAAATTCCGCAACATCTCTGTTCATACTCGGCCACCAAAATAATTTATGCAAGTCATGATACATCTTAGTAGCGCCAAGATGAATACTCAACCTACTTCGACGTCCTTCTTCTAGAATACTCTTCTTCAACCCTAGAATGTCAGGAACATACACACAATCCCGAAACCTCATCATACCATCCTCATCGATTTGGAAATCTCCTCCGTTACCTTGATTAATCAAAGTCATTTGATCAACCAACTTCAAATCTGATTATTGTCCTATTCGGATCTCTTCCATAATGTCATTAGTCAATTTCAGCATACCTAGCTTCACACTCTCAGAAGTAGTCTCCCACAACAAACTCGTGTTTTTGAACTGTTCAATCATCTCGAGTTCTTTCACCATCATCATCGACATATGCAAAGTCTTCCTACTCAAAGCATCAACAACCATGTTAGCCTTACCATGGTGGTAACTCAAATCAAAATCAAAGTCTTTCAACATCTCTATCCATCTCCTCTGCCTCATGTTTAGTTCTTTCTGGTCAAACAAGTATTTCAAACTTTTATGATCGCTGAACACTTCAAATCTCGATTCAAATAGATATTGTATCCAAATCATTAACACGAAAACCATGGCTGCCAACTCTAAATCATGGGTGGGATAGTTCCTCTCATGAACATGTAGTTGTCTAGAAGCATATGCAACTACTTGACTATTCTACATTAACACACCACCAAGACCCATCTTTGATGAATCACAATATACCACAAAAGATTCATTTGGATTCGGCAAAATCAATATTGGAGCAGTCGTCAATCTCTTCTTTAATTCAACAAAAGTATTCTCGTATGCCACATTCAACATATAAGCCTTCCCCTTTTGAGTCAACTGAGTCAGAGGCAATGTCAACTTAGAAAAACCTTCTATTAACTTTCGGTAATAACTGGCCAAACCAAGAAAACTTTTGACCTCAGTAGTAGACTTCGGAGTATTGTAAACACCCCAAATTTGCCCTCACCCATTCACACCATGGCTTGTGATCTATTCATATGCATAAGTTCAATCATACCATCTCATATTACATTTTTGCTTCACTGCATTTGTTCCCAAGTCATCTGCATCTAGGGTTTGTGACCTGAGCCATCCAAGAGCCATGTGAGCCACTCCAAAGGTCATCAATCACTTCAAAGGGGTCCATGTATGTTCAAGTATCATATTACATCCTCACAAAGTCAAGAAAGTAAAAAAAAAATCACAAGAACTGAGAAAGGCATGGAAGCAGAGCCAGATTTAACTACACAGATGACCTAGAATTAGGGTTTTGGTTTCAGAGGCCATAACTCCAAATTTTTTGGCCATTCTTGTTTCTATTGGTCTCTATATGGTATAGGGATCTTGCATATCAATTTTCATGAAGAAATTCAATGGGGAAGGCATCTGATCAAGAGTTGACTTCTTGAGCAAGTCAGTGTGAAATCAGGGCATTTGAGGCCCCCAATGACCCAACCAAGGGGTGTTCTTCATCATTTTGATTGTGTATGATCTTTATTTGATCATAGAAGATGTTGGAAGTTCACAAAATTGAATAATTTCAAGCCATTTGCAAAGTTGACTTTTTGGGAAAGTGACTTGTAATGGAAACTTGCCATTTTGGGAAACTTTTTCAACCCTTGCTTTTTGATTCAAAAATGCTTAAAATGGGAAAACTTTGGTCATGAAAGTTGTAGAATGGATCATTCCCTTTTCAAAAAGTACAAGAACTCATTCTAATTCATTTTGGATCAAAAGTTATGGCTTGTCAAAGTTGGGAAAAATCACATAATTTCAAGTTTTCTACCAAAGAGGCAAAGTTGCAAAATCTCTTGCCAAGGAAAAATATGACTTCAAACACACTTCAATACATCACAACATCATAGTACATTGCTTCTAGGTCAGAATGCACCAAAGATTTGTCCAAATTCATGGCTTGTGCATTAAGAAATTCAAAAAGGGCCAAAAGTTCACAAATTTGCAAAACACTACATAAACTTCACTCAACTTGCTGATTTGTCTCAAAACCAATTCCATGGACATCCTTAATCTCAATTGAGCCAAGACAAACCAAAAGGCTAGCTGTACCATTGCCCATACCTCAAGTACAAGTCAAGTTGACATTTTGGCAACTTGCCCATACCAATCACAACAGGCCACCAACAACTCTCTGCCCAATCCAGACTTTACAAACACACTCCAAGGATTCATTTTCATAACACACACAAGCCTGAAACCTATCATAAGCCATAGTTCAAGAAACTCACCTCTTATGCACTTTCCTTCGAAACTGATCACACAAGCATCAAACATCAAAGCAAACTTTACCAAATCACTCACCATGATCCTCTGATCATTTCCCAACCATTGTTTTGGCCTGAAACCTCCCACATCACAAATACGATTTTCACACTCCCTTGGCCTGAGCTTCTGCCAACTCTCTCTAGAGGCCATATAAACTCCAGCTAAGTGTCAAAAGCTTCAAAGGAGGATCATTGGAGCTTGTTTGAACCAAAGAAGCAGCCAGAAAGTCCCTATTTCGAAAGCTCAATCTCAGGTAACATGATGAACAAATTTTCCAGAACTTTGATTTCTTGTTAGAATGTTGTTCTACATGTTGCCCTGATCATTGGGATCTATTTATTTTTGAAAATGAGCCAGAAATAAGCATGTTGTGATGTTCTGAAAGTTTGCCCGTAAAAATGTTTTTGCTTGTTTCCTTTGATTCACGAAGAATAAATGTTGTTTGTGTTAGGGTTTATGTTTAGTGATGTTCATAGTTTGATTCTGGAGAGTTTTGTGAGGTTTTGATGCGTATTGAGAGAGATTGAGATTTTGGCTTGCCGGAGAAGATGACCGGAACACTGTTCCGGTCATCTGAAAGTGATTAGTGCACAGGATTAGGGTTTAATCATAATTAGTGAGATTTGAATTTTGGCCGTTCATTCGCGCGCGCAGTCAATTCCCGCCCCCCTGACTTTGAATCTGGACCTTTGGATTGTTTGACTTTCCTATTTTCTCATTAAAATCATTTTAATTTCATTTGTTTTATATTTATTTTGTACGAATTTTAAAAAATAGCAAAACATGTTAAAAAATTATGAAAATTTTTGTCAAGGTTTTCATTATTTTTCAGAACACAAAAATATTTTTATTTTTATTTTTTGCATTAAAAATTATTTTTAAATCATTTAAATGATTATTTTTAATTAGTTAATGAAAATTAATTAATTAAAAATACTTTTAGGTATTTAAAAATCACAAAAAAATTCATATAGCATTTAGGAACATTTAGAAACATTGTCCAACTCTCAAACCAAATTTCTTTTTTGATCTTGATGCCTTTTGATCATTTTCATTGGATTTAATTTCATTTTAAGGCAATATTTTGTTTCAAACTTCAAAAATTCATTTCTGCCTAACCATTGATAGTTGGATAATGATTCTTTTTGCATTGCATATTGTATAGCATGTAGTTTATAGGATAAAATTGGATTGATTTGATCTTCCCTTTTCAATTTGTTTAGGATTTTTCTTGGTGAGGTACCCCAAAACCCTAGTAATCTTAGGAAATTCATAACTCTCACTAGGTTAAGAGTTGGATCCCCTCCTTTGGGCAGTGAGTTTGCATAGGTTTAGGGTTCCTTTGATTGCATTTTCAAATTTTTATCATGTCATTTGCTTCTGGTTTTGGATTTTGCTTTGTGTGTTGATCATAAACCCTAATTTATGCCTTCCTTTACACCCATCTTCCATTTGCTTGCATAACATGACTTGCCATGACATTTTGTGCATCCATTTGATTCATAATATATCTTAGGACATATTAGAATCATGTTTGATCATTGCATATTTTATTTGCCATGTTATATGTCCATTACATTTCATAACTTTTCATGAACATCCATGGTTCAATGCATGCTTCATTTGCATCCTTATGCTTGATTGATCATTCTCATCTCTTGTCATGTGTTTGTATCATCTCTTAGCATCATTGACATCATACTTATGCTTCTGGTTTTGGTTTGCATCATGACATTGCATCTCATTTGCATTTCATTTCATTTCTTTTACTAACTTTTCAGGTGGTAAGTTGTATTGAGAAGTGAATTTGCCTTCACTTCTCACAATCTATTTTCATCTCTCTTATGAATCATTGCTGCCTTGTGCTTTGGATTGAGCTTGCTTATTCTTGTTCATCTTACTTTCTTTCTTCAAGCAACTTGTCTTCTTAAGTGAAGCAAGTTGTCTTACTTCATTCTGCTTCTTTCTCCTTTCATCTTGCTCCTCCTTGGTGGCCTTTGAAGATCTTCTTGCAAACCTCATTAACCCTAGGAATCTCCAAGCATGATAACAATTAGGGTTTGATTAGTCCGCCATTTAGCTTTTACCTTTGTGTTATCCTTGAGTCTTCTCTTCTCACCTCATAATCAGGGACTAAACCCTAAAGGCTTTAAGGCTTTGTGGTTAAGCTTATGCCTGCATCCTTCTATTAGGATGGAGTGTATAACTTTAATCCTAAGTGTTAAACCCTTAATGTGTTTAAATCCTTTAATCAATTCACTCAATAATCATCAAGACATCAAGCTTGTAACTTGGGCCTTGCATTAGGGTTCTAATTCTTCCTTAATTGGTTAAGAAGGACTAACCCTAGTGTTAATGGACAAGTCCTCCTCAAGCTGTCTTACAAACCATAAAATCCACTTCTTAATATTATCATTAACTAAAATCCATCTAATAAAGGCTTTATTTTGTCATGAGGTTAATCCCTAATCATGGATTAAGTTGAGGAGTCTTCCTCAGCTTAAATGGTCTCATCTATTATCCTTCTATTAGGATGGTGTAATGAGTCTGTTTAATCCCTGATTATGGCTTAAACTCATTACTTAACACTAAACAAAAACAACAAAAACATTTAAATAAATGCAAGTAGGTTAATGATCTTAATCCTACATCAGGGTGATTAAGTGTGAGATGCTGACTTCACACTTAAGGTATTCTCATTACCCCTAATCAGAGGGAAGATGTGATGAGCTTACTAACCTTTGGTTTAGGCTTAAGCTCATTAACTTATGACAAACTTCCAAAAGCAATAAAAGACTGAAAAACACAAAAAACAAACAATAATCGTCTCCTCCGGGATTCTTTTCTCATCTCATTCACTCATAAACGAGAACTTGCTTCTTCCTTCTAATGCAAGACAGTTTGCACCTGAGCCAGACAGGTCATACACTTGAGCATAGACAAGTAAGCAGTTCACAAGTCAATTTATCTTTCAGTCTCTTTGGGTCGAACTACGGTGTTCTGATTTCCTCATTGCACGAGAGGATACGTAGGCATAACTTAACAGTTATCGATTAAAAGTCTCTATATATTCCCCCTCTTTCTAGCCTTATTCTTTAAGCCTCATGGTCTTGAGCATCTCATTCCTGTTCTTACACTGACACTTCTCTTATACACTTCACATTTTTTTACACTGACACTTGCATTCTTTCTAGCTTTGATACACAAATTGCACTGACACTACCCCTTTAAAACACAAATCTTTTAAGCGTGGATCCCGTCGAGTACGGCGGACAATCTGGGTGCTAATACCTTCCCAGGTTGTAACCAACCCCCTTTCTCAGTCTCTTTGGTTTGCGACCGTATTATCCATATCTTTCCCAGGTCTATGCAGCATTACCTTTCCTTTGGGATAAAAATGCCTAGCTGGCGACTCTTTTCTTTTCTCCTGAGTTCACCCCTGTGTGTTCTCTTCCTCTTTCGCCGACCGTTCGCGTCTGTACCCCTTCTGACCTTGGGTGTCATTTTGGTGGGAGCGACAAGTATCCCACTTCAACACAACATAAATCTTCGAAGGATCTACTGTAATTCCACCACTAGAAACCACGTGTCCAAGGAAACTCACCCTTTAACCAGAACTCGCATTTCGAAAATTTAGCATATAGCTTCTTCTCTCTCAACACTTGTAATACAATCCTCAGATGCCATTCATGCTCTTCTTCTGACTTTGAATAAATTAGGATGTCATCAATAAAAACCACAACAAACTTATCCAAATACTCATGAAAGGTTCGATTCATATACTCCATGAATACACTAAGTGCATTAGATACACCAAAAGGCATCACAATATATTCATAGTGACCATATCTCGTTCGAAAAGCTGTCTTCGAAATATCATCTGTCTTAACTCGAATCTGATGATAACCCGACCTCAAATCAATCTTACTAAACACACAAGCCCCCACCAAATGATCCATTAAATCATCAAACCTCTGGAGTGGGTATTTATTCTCAATAGTCACCTTATTCAATTAACGATAGTCGACACACAACCTCATGCTACCATCCTTTTTCTTAACCAATAACACTGGAGCATCCCACGGAGAAACACTTGGACAAACAAATTTCTTATCAAGGAGATCCTCAAGTTGTTTCTTCAACTCACTCAATTCTGAAGATGACATCTGATATGGAGCCATCGACACTAGACTAGTACGTGGTACCAAATCCACTGTAAACTCTACTTCATGCTCTGGAGGCAAATCACTAATGTCATCCGGGAACACTTCAAGAAATTCATGAACAACATGTAATTCAACACTCACATGTTCACGGTCAACCCGTAATACCGTAAACAAAGCAAACATCTGAGCTTCATCTTCCAGTAGTTCATCCACTTGCTTCGTGGATAAAAACATCAACTCCCCACAATCACCAAACTCTGGAAACTCCACCATCTTTGCATAACAATTGATATGCACAAAGTTGAACTCCAACCAGTTCATACCAAGCACAACATCCACATGGAGTATAGATAAACACACCAAATCCATCAAGAAATCCTTACCATAATTGGTCAAAGGACATTTCAAACACATGCGGTTAGTCGTAACTGAACCATCAACAGGCATCTCAATCAACATATTATCACTCATAACAGTCAAAGGAAAATTCAACCTGGTCTCACACTCAAGCGAAATAAATGAATGAGTAGCACCCGTATCAATTATAGCAAACAACTCAACATCGTTAATAAAACAAGTACCTCGAATCAAGTTATCCTTCTTCTGAGCTTCTGAGCCATTCAAAGCGAACACATTGCTAGTAGTCTAAGCATTAGTAGCAACCTTCTTTGGTTTCTGACACTGAGTACTGATGTATCCTTATTCTCCACAATTGAAACAAGTTGGTCCTACATTTGGACACTCATCCTTCATGTGATCCCTCTTAGCACATTTGTAGCATCTAATCATTGTATTAGTGCACACGTCAGACTTGTGACCCGCTTCACCACACTTATAGAACTTGAGAGGAGTGGAACCCGCTCCCCCACTTGGCTTCTTCCCATCAGTAACCGTCGGCTTCCCTTTATCAGTTGGAGTCACATATGGTTTCCCTCGAAACCGACCTTTCTCTTTCTTCTCACTCACTTGCTTATAGTGAGCAGATCGAGCTTGGATATCCTCATCGTAAATCCTACTCTTGTCCACTAATTCAACATACATGTGGATCTACTGACACCCAATCTCTTGCTTGATCTCTGGTCTCAGCCCATTCTCAACCTTTATACACTTGGACAACTCAGCATCGTCACGGTTGTAGTGAAGATAAAACTTCACTAGCCTTTCAAACTTGGCAGCATACTCTGTCACTGTCATGTTTTCCTGTTTTAGCTCTAAGAATTCAACCTCTTTCTTGCCAAGAGCATCCTCAGGGAAGTACTTACTCAGGAATTCCCTCCTGAACACATTCCAAGTTATTGCAGCCCCAACTCCTTCCAATCTCTGATGGGTAATATCCCACCAATCCACAACCTCTTCATCCAGCATGTGGGTGCCAAACTGCACCTTCTGAGCATCGGAGCACGCCATAGTCCTGAAAATCTTTTCAATTTCCTTAAGCCACTTATGCGTGTTCTCTGGTTCACGAGTACCCTCAAACTTAGGCGGATTATTCCTTTGAAATACCCCCAAGGTATGAAACTCATCACGAACATTGTTCTGCGTCGTAGCCTGAGCAAGTGCAGCTACCACATTCGTAAGAGCATGATTCGCAACCATTATACAAATCACCAATAACATTAGAAGAACAACTTAACCACACTACACTCATACGCAATAACCGACATAACTAATAACGACACGACACGACCGTACAGACCGACCTACTTTGATACCACTAATGTAACACCCTTTCTACCCCATCACAAATATAATATAGTTTAATCAAATAATTAGAGTCCCTTCATGAAAGGACATCACATTCTTCATAACACAAACATCATATTAGTCATGTCCCATAACACGGGTTATAATGAACATCAAAAAAACTATTCCAACAATTACGCAGCAGCAAAACAAATGACCACTTCTCGTCTTTAATTTAAAAGAAAAATTCATAATTTAGTCCAAAACATGATTTAGTCTCAAATCTTCTAAAACCACAGTTAAATCAACTAAACAAAATAAACTCGTAGTTCTCAAACGAAACTCATCCCGATGTTACTGGACACAGAGCAAGACTCCACAACTAGCTAAACAAAACGACATCATACTAACTCCAAACTAAACCACGCAGCGAGCTAACCTTGAGTATCTGCAGGATGGCATAATAGACCATCACATAAGGCAGGCAGGGTGAGTAAATTCACATTCAATAAAGTAATATAAAAATGAGAGTTATAAACATAGACTACAAAAACGAAATCATCACAACTCATTTACACACAACATCAAATACATCACATAATCACCCAAATTCAATGCAAATCATGCTATGTCATTTAGAATGAGATGCAACCTCTTATTATGCATGTGGTACCGAAACATCCTCATGGATGGACACTGGCCATCAACCCTCCACAAGGGAGCACACCATAACATCATATCACTTCAATCCACACAATGAGATTGAAGCTACCAATTGGACCAAAGTACCCTCATAAATCATGCCATGAATGCAAGACATAATATACACACGCTTCATCAAACATCATAAACATTGCATCTGCATTCATCGGGAAACATCATATATTTTCCTCATCTAACATATTCCTCTAAGTCATGTTGTCATACTTTATAAACTCATGTAAACAACTCAAATCACCATACATCATTTTATCATCATTCCTACAAATACAACCTCTAAACACATCGTACAACATCACTAAAACATCATAACATCTTAAAACGACAAAACACATCAATTATATAATTTTTCAGAATTAAATATTTTCCAAAACATGCCAGGTCTCGCTAAGCGAGCTGACCCCCTCGTTAAGCGACCAACTCACTGGTTTTTGGGTTCTAAAACTCTCACTTTCTCGCTAAGCAAGCATCGCGATTCCTCAAATTTTTTTGCGATTTCAGAATCGCTCATCTGCGACAAAACCCACCAAAACTCAATTTTTAACAACAGTAACCCTAGAAATCATCATCACAATCCATATTCATCATAGTATCATCACATACATCATATAACATCATTATTTATCATCAATTTCATCATAAAACATCATCATATAACACAATCATCAATCAAAACTCCATAACCCTAAGACTCTCCCTAAAAAAACTCCAAATCCTATCTCATCATATAACTATGATTTTGAAACTCCGATGATGTTGAGATTTTGGAACTTCTTCCCTCTTTCTTGTTTTTGCTTCTATCGCCTTATACTCTTCTTCTTCTATTTATTTCGAAATCTTTTGTTATTGCTCTTTTCCATCGCTTTCGGTTTGTCCAAATTTTGATTGAAGATGACGAAACAATGTTGTTGTGAGTTTATTGTTGATTTGCTTTGTGTTTGATATTGTTACGCACTTTGATTTTGCAGGCGCTTGATATGTATTGTTGAGGTTTTGGAGCGAATCGATGGCGATGACGAAGATTGAATGTGGCGGTTGAAGGCTTCAGTTTCAATGGTTGATGAAGATGGCGAAATGATGTTGAAGATGATCAAAGAAGAAGAAGAGAGCTCTGACATTGCAGCAACTTGTCCTCTTATAGATGAAAATCAATAGGGTATTTTTGGGATTGCAGGTGAAAACAGTTGGAAGTTTGTTATGATTTCGATTTGGATTTTTGGAGTTAGTTATTGCTATTGAGTCCTTTTTTCTTCTGTTTTTGCACTTTTCAGATTTTTGATGTTAAAGTTGAATTTTAAGAATTGATGAAGAAGAAAATAAGTTGATTGAAGTCCCTCTTCTGTATTATTCTTTCATTTTGTAATTGTTATATCAGTTTGTTTCTCCATGAATGTTTTTATGAGAGTTTTTTTTACTTATCAGACCCATTTTCTTTCTGTTATTAGGTTCTGATATCTTTTTCTGAACTGGGACTCCGCGTCTGAGTCGTTGTTGATGTGGAATGGATATTGAAAACCGATAGAGCTTCAAGATTGATGAAGTTACCAAGAGAGGCATCCTTAGATTCCAAAAGAGTTTTTCGGTTCTCCTCCTTTTTATGTTATGAACCGTTGAGGAGTTTTTTTTGTAACAAAAATTTTCTTTCTTCTGTATTTTCCTCTTTTTTTAACTCATTTTTTAGAATAAGAATTTTCTGGTGTAAATTGAAAACATAATGCTATGCCCTGTTGAATTTCTGTTAAAGCTTATGTAATTGATTTTTTTGTGAACTGTTAGAAATTGGATTTCTGTTAAAGCTTCTTTTGTGATTTTTTGTTGGAGTTTTTTTTCAAGTTATTCTCTCCTTGGAATACTACTTCTTCGGGAAATGGTTGATCCATAATCCCAAGATCCATTATTGATCCATTCCCTGAAAATTCATCTCGCTATTTCCCTTTCAACTTCTCCAAAAAACAGAAGAATTTTCACAGCTAGAATTGTTTAAATCCTCATGACCATCATGTGATTCATTATGACTCTATGATTATGACCATGTTTCCGACTCATTCTCACCAAAAACAACATCTTCTAAACCATTCCTTTGTCCTATTTATAGGCTATCAGACATATCTTCTAACGAAAGATCCGCAATCAACCTATTGCTCCTTTGTTCTAGTACCTCACCAGGCCTACCTTGATCTTGACTCACTGCATGCTCATCCTCAATCGCTCGCCACATGTGCAAAAGTGAAGAATATCGGGTGCTTCCCCTCATTCGAGAAGCCAGAGACTGCGAGTCTCTCAATAAAGAAGACTCAAGCATAAACACACTATGCAGACCAGTAAAAGCCATTTCAATTATTTACTAGCAAATATATAGATCTCTTCAACTCATCTTATTTAATGAATTAAAATCTCCATAACATTTGTCAATTAAATTATTCTCCTTGTCGCTACAAATCCTCTATATAAGTACGAATCAAGTAAAATAATAATGAACTACAGAGCTTTCCCATTGAAGATTCAACACTCCAACCAACTACACTTCACCCAGTGAAGCTGAATTTGAAGTGATGGAAACGTAACCCTAAAAGTGATGGAAGAAAGAATATTTAGAAGGAAATTCAAAATGAATGATGAATTGATTTAGAAACAAATATGGATACAATGGACATATAAAATATGGACTTGGTTTTGCAATATATGGTTGAATAATGAAAAAAGTTTATGGCTTAGAAAATATATGGGCTTAAACAATCGAGTGAAAAAATGGATAAAATATGGAAATGAGTATTAGGAATAAACTCGAACAACTACTTTCCAAATAAGTCATAGTCACACATTCTTCCCTTATCTCAACTTGAACCTTTGAACAAACCACTTTTCTAGAACTATGATGCCATGATGAACCCAAAATCGATAATCCATGAATCATTCCCTTTTTTAATCACTTGGAAATTCCATTCTCGGATTGATTTGTAAGCAACAAGTAAAGTGCCTTGACTACAATGATGGATGATAATGATAAGTATAGAAATACAGAAAGATTTAATGACCAACATAACTCTGACATGGGAAACTTTAATCCAATGAACCTCAGTTAATGAATATCCACAAACTCAACACTAATAAGAAATCCTGAACCACACGTATTGGGTTATAATTGATGAAGAAAGTAACATGAGATGTTAATAGTCCACAAAACCCTAGTTTTAGGCCAGTCTCAAGTAAACCCATGATGAAACCATATTCACTTGATGCTTTCGAGAAACCTTGAAGTAGGTGACGTTGATACTCGATGAACTTTGATAAAAGGAAACTCATAATGTTGGGAGTTCAAGCCTTTGCCTTAACCTCGAGTGTAATAGCCAGATGAATCACCTCTAAAATACAAAAATTATTATCATAAGGAAATGATTTGATCCTAAGTCTTAGGAGTTCAATGCAAATGTGTGATTGTGAATGTTATGACCTAATAGAATATGCAGATGAATGTGAAGCAAAAAGTCAGTTCAGGTTATAAATTAGAGGGCGAATTTTGGGGTGTTACACCTAACAACTATATATAATAACGACTATATATATTTTGAAAATCCTAACGGTTATAAAAAATTTCACCTTCCTATAAATACGATAGTACTTGTAATCTTTTTTTACACACAATTTTACCTTCTAATTTTTTCTTCTTTAATTTCCAATCATATTTAATTTATCAAATGGATCCCAACCAATGGAATCCTTATTATAATTATTTACAAACTCCTATCGGTGACAGTTCTCAAAATTTTCAAATGTGTCCACGACCATCGCTTCCTATTGGTGACGGTTCTCAAAATCCTCAAGCTTTTATGTTTCAATCACCACCATTCTCTTTTGGCAACAATTCTCAATATCCCCGACCTATTATGTTTCAGCCACCACCAACCAACATCACTAGCCAATATACGCATTCAATGGGTACCAACGACGTTGTAGAGTCTCCTAACGTTGAATCAGAATCACCAATTGGGTCCACTAAAGATTCTCAAGTGCCAGTCTACTCCACTCAGGATGGTCTAGAAAATATTACTTTTGCAGAAGAAGGAGAACGTTCAACCCAAAAAAAATAGTGTCTTAGGTTCTTAGAAGAAGAAGATAAATTGCTTATTCAGACATGGCTTAACATTTCCAAAGATTCGATTGTCAGAGTTGACCAAAAAGCAGATAGATTTTGGGGTAGAATCAAAGATGTCTATAATAACTATCGTGGACCACTTATAGCGAGAGAGTGGTCTACACTCAAATCTCGATGGCATCTATTGAATAAACATTGTCAATGGTTTTGCGGCAACTAAAAACTAGTTATTGCTAACAATAAAAGTGGACAGTCTGAGACAGACGTCATGGAAGAGGCACATAATTTTTTTGTCCAAGTGCATCATCAATGTTTCACAATGGAGCACGCATAGAGGTTGTTGAAGGATGAACCTTAATGGAAGGGACAATAAATGAAAAAATCTTCAAAGAGATCAAAGATATCCTCTACCGGGACATATTCATCGTCATCTAATCCAGAAAATCCTATAGATTATTCAGAATACAACAGTGCAACTCAGATCGACCGTCCAGCAAGACAAAAGGCGGTAAAAAGGAAGGGCAAGGGAAAAGCATCTCCATTTATAACACCCATAGTGGATTTGACTAGCGTGGAAAATGCCTCAAAAAAGAAATTAGTTATCTATGGTAAAATAGCTGAAGCAAAGTTGTCAGAGAGCATACCCGTGTTGTATGAAATTCTCATGAAGGATAAATCAGCAATGGATGATTAGCAACGCCGAGAGCATGAAGAAATTTGTCAAAGTATCCAGGAGAAGTACTTCAAGATAAGTTAGGTGTATTATTATTATTGTTGTTGTTCTTTGGGTTTGAATATGCATTTCATATTATTTTAATTTCATGTTATTTTAATTTTGTAAAACTAGCCGTTGTAAAACTAGTCGTTGTAAAACTAACCGTTATAAAAAAAACTAGCCGCTGTAAAACTAGCCATTATAAACTAGCCGTTGTAAAACTAGCCGTTATAAGAAAAAACTAGCATATATATACCTCACATTTTCCCATTATATTATTGTCATCATATCTTTCATGGATCCAAATGCCGAATGGGATAAAATCTGGAATGAAGTCGTAGATGACTGCCTTCACGACAACACTGAGGAATATGTGATAAGGTTGGTACGAGAGGTGCAACAACAAACCAACAATACAAGTAAGCACAGAAAAAGAAGAGCAATGATAGATCGAAGTCGTGAAGAAGGGCATCATTGATTGTTCAATGACTACTTCTCTGAAAATCCTGTATACACCGAGGATTGTATATATGGACTAATTTTCCCATATATATATATATATATATATATATATATATATATATATATATATATATATATATATATATATATATATATATATATATATATATATATATATATATATATATATATATATGGACTAATGTATTTATAGCCCAGACTCCCTCAAGATGGATTGGTTTATTGGTCTCCTACATTTACTAGGTCTGACCTATTAGTGTGGAAAATGAGGTAAGTCACTCCTTAAAACCTAGGGAGCATGGTAATGAATGGGGAATTTCATTAACTTCTCTATAACGTCTTTTAACATGCTACTGCTATAAATAAGACCTAATTGGGTATGTAGTGAGCTTGCCCTTTTAGACTTGAGCCCACCTAAATTAGGCTTGATATCACATATGTTCTTTTTACTACTCTCAAAAAGCTTAGTGGGTTCTAACCCTACAAGGTCGTTATCAACCGTTGCCAAGTGAATTTGGGTAATTACGAACACATTGTTACACAATACCTCCAGCATAAGGTTTGTGAAGACAAAGTGATCAACTAAGAAACCTTGGAATTATACATTTCTCCAAGTATGAGTTGTGTATGAGAGAAATGCTTAAGGATAAGGTGTGCCCGCATCAGGTTTTTAAAGACATACCAATTCAATAATGTTCTTCCATTCAATGAACCCATTAGTTTAAGGAGTTCTGAAAGGTATTTTCTTATGTAATATTCCATGGGTCTTGCGGTAATCCTCAAATGAACCCATGAAATTTCCACCATTATCAGTTCTCAACACTTTAATTTTCTTCTTGATGCATGTTCAATAGAAATATGAAAATTTTAAGAACTTGATCTTTTGTCTTCAATCGATACAACCACACATTCCTTAAGTTATCTTTAAGGTACATTTTAGATTTTAAGCACATTTATGAGTGAACAAGGTCCAAAATTTGCTTCCTCCTATTTATTATATCTGATATTTGAAAATATATTTTGTTACCATAAACCTTAAATGCTAAATTTAAGATAATTGATGGAAAAAGAAGGGGTTAATAACTTGATTTGCTTTTGTCTTAAAATGAAATAATCACCATTTCTTAAGCGATCTTTCAATAAGGGACCTTAAATCTTAAACACACACAAAAAAATCATGCAAAATATGGTCCCGGCGGGGCTCGAACCCGCGACCTTCGGCTCATAAGACCAACGCTCTAACCAACTGAGCTACGGGACCTCTTGGAATTTATGATTGCATTGTGCAAATATTGGTTATGATATGACAATATTCACATGCTTGAAATGTTCCCCCTGAAGATTATCTTTATCAATAATCTCCAAATAGTAAAGTTCATGTGGCCTAGTAGTTTGTGTCAAAATAGGAATTTAATAGCCTAATGGATATCCATGATAAAATAAACGGATATTTAGTTACCCATTTTTTATTTACACGAATATGGATTTGATGGTACACGTACCCCCGCGAGTATCCTTATCCATTAATAATTAGAAAATTACTTAAAAATCCATTGTTATCTATATGTAGATACCCGCACGGGTATGGGAAGATTACATGTATCATATTTATTAAATGAGACGGGTAGTGAAGGACTAATACATGTATTCATTTGTACTCATTGTCATCCATAGTCTCACAACTATTTGTTGGAGTTTTGAGAAAGGTTGATCTCTCTCTATTGTGTATCTTTCTTTGCATACTGTAACATTTTTATATTTTAATATACAACTAGCGGGATACCTGTGCGATTATCGCACGGGTACATTGTGTATTCAGACGTTGTATTCAAAATATCACTTGTGAGAGAATGATTTATGTTTTAATACGTAAAATTAAAATACTGTCTTGAATAAAAAAAGTTTTGATCAAAATAATAGTGCATATAAAATTTAAATGATTACAATTTAAAAATTAAAATTTATTTCAACAATTATTTTGGAGAATAAAAAGTTAAAATTAAATTTTAATATTATGCAATATTTTGAATGCTAAGTCCAATTATAAGATAAAGTAAAATAAAACAAAATGAATAACATAAATAGTTAAATATATTATTATAATAATCAAATTAAAAAACTAAACCAATTAATAATATATTGAAAAACAAAAGTCTGAAAAATAGCCCACATAGTAAAACGCATTCCAATTACTTTTAAAACGCAAGTAATTGTAATAACTTTCATTAAAGGGTTTCAAAGCATAAAAGACAAATTCAATGGGTAAATTGAAAGCATAAACTATAACATAACTCCATAGTCTTTAAAATGCATCCATTGTAATTAACAGTGTCATTTTAAAGGGTTGCAAAGGTCAAAGATATTAAATCAATTAGTAAAGTGCAACTTCCATTATCCAGAGAACCTAATCTCATAAGAACTAGTTCACGATTTCCGTCAAACTCCAAATTGCATGTATCATCAAGTGAAGGATCCAACAATGGCCAACACTAAGAACCTGATTTCTGTGAGCGATGAAGCAGAAGTCACCGAAAGAATGAGGTACATCGTCACCATTTATTTTCTTTGAAATGTAAAAAATATTTTCGGTATATATGGATATCTTTTTGATAAGATGGTTGCATGTGTTTTATATGTGAATGTTTATATATTAGTTTGAAAGGCATATAAATTGATTGAATTTTATGACGAAATTATGTTGTAGGTTTTAAAGAACCAACATAAATTTCTAGGGTTTGTGGGTTTATAAGGAAATTTTGATGTGGGTTTTAAAGAATCAACAAACATGAAGAAATTTGTTATTTAATTGATTATACTAAGAATAATAATGTTTATTTCATTGTTTAAACTTTAAGTCAACAATGGAAGTGATAAACGAAATGGTAAAGGAAGTTGGAGGTCATCCTCCCCGTAAAAGAGTTGTTGGAAAAAGAAAACGTATGTCACAATAAAAGTCAAATGATGGTGATAGGAGACCCAACAATCAAAGAGGAGGGATTTCTAATTCTGTTCACCCTCATTCATAAGATGATATTGTCGAGATATGTCAGAATTAATTTTGATTGGCAATTAAAGCAAAGAATGAGGTGGTATCATCAAGTATTCTTTATTTTATGTTATTATAGTTCTATGTTGATAAAACATTTAGATTCTCCTTAATTATTTGTTTGTTATTAATTGGACAGAAAAACTCAAGTGGAAAAAAGTATTGTTGCAACCAAGGGTAAGAAGATTATTATTGCGGATGAAGTTAAGGAGAAGAAGGTTGTTGGTAGAGGTAAAGGAAAGGAGAAAATGTATGTGGGGAGGGTAAGGAGATGTTTATTGATGAAGTTAAGGAGAAAAGGGTTGTGGTTAGAGGTAAAGGAAAGGAGAAAATGGATGTGGGGGAGGTTAAGGAGATGATTATTGATGATGAAGTTAAGGTGAAAAGAGCTATGGTTAGAGGTAAAGGAAAGGAGAAAATGGATGTGGGGGAGGGTAGGAAGAAGATAGTGATTAAAAGGAACTATGTCAAGAAGCCTTGCAAAGGTGAAGTTATGAGGTCGGAAGGGACCAGACAACGTAATTTGATCGAAGTTGGTCAAAACATAGTATATGAAAGAATTGAAAATGGAAACAATGTTTATGTTTGGGAATCTACTGTGGTGGATGCAAAATCCAAAATAAAAATGTGCTGGTAAGATTTATTGTATGTATTGTGTATTTTTTGAATGCAATATTTTGTTGATGATGAAATGTTAATTTCATAATGTTTTATTTTACAACATTTTCCTAGATATATGGCCAGGAAATGCTTGAGACTTAGAAATGATTATATCAAAGTTGTTGATGTTCAAAGTCGCGAAACATTCGAATGGAAGATTCACACGGAGAAGCAGGACAATATAGAAAATCCTAATGAAATGTTCTTTTCTCAAGAATGGTGTGAGTATGGTAGAAAGAATAATATTAGTAATGGGGACATATTGGTGTTTAAGATGTTGCGTTTTTCACCGTACATGTATCTATCAATAGTTAGGAGTTGATATGTTTGGGGATAGTAGATATGAACTTTATTTTGGTTAATTAGTTAAGACTTATATGTAGTGTCTGGAATATGTAAGCATGATAACGTTGACTTTTGGTTTATTTCTATGTAAGCTTTGTTTCACCTATAAAATATGTGTTGGTTTAAGTACTTATATATATATATATATATATATATATATATATATATATATATATATATATATATATATATATATATATATATATATATATATATATATATATATGATGAAACATCATTTTACCAACTGGTATGTTGTTTAAACTATGCAGTATGAAAAAAACATGTTTGGTGCTTTTAAAAAACTACTCAATCAATATAATGTATTTGTAGATAGTTCTAGGTTTATTCAAGTTGAGAACTATCTTGTATTCAACTTAAAAATGAATTCATATAAAAGCCTGATTATGGTTTTGATAAAGCAACCAGTTTTCTAGGAGGAAGATTTTGTTGGATGCATGAGAATGAATTCAAGTTGAGTACAATCTTGTATTCAACTTGAGAATGAATTCATAAAAAAGTCAACTTATGGTTTTGATAAAGCGACCAGTTTTCTAGGAGGAATAGTTTGTTGGATGCATGAGAATGAATTCAAGTTTTAGTTTTATTCAAGTTAAGAACTATATTCTATTCAACTTGATAATGAATTCATAAAAAAAAATCAAATTATGGTTTTGATAAAGCAACCTGTTTTTTATGGATGCATGAGAAATACACAATTTTGTTGGATGCATGAGTATTGCAGCTCATTATTAGTTATCCACAATGGTAATTTTAATGGATTATACCAATGTGTAAAAGCTTTTTTCAACGTTTTTTGATTTGAAACAGAATACAATTATCAATCCAATAGGTAGGGAATTATTGTAAACAAATATGTTAAGCTATTTAGTTCTATGATTTAGCCAAACAACAAATAATTTTGATTGCGTTAACAAAACAATTATCTAGTCCAATACCTAAGGAATTTTGCTGCCTCATTATCAACAAAGTTTAATTGAATTTTGTTGCGTTAACAAAATAATTTTGATTGCGTTAACAAAACAATTATTTAGTTCTATGATTTTTTGCAACATAAATCAATAATAAAGTTAAATGTAATGCATGAAATACAAAATATTTAATGATACAAATAAGGATTGTTATCATATTGGAACCGTGAGTGGCAGATACTTGAATAAAGGACAATAAGAGAGACTTCAAACATAAGTAAAATATCATCTATATTGTAACATGGATCCTGCAACAATTAAAATAAAATTATGTTAAATTTGGCCATATAAAATAAAGTTCAGTGAATATATATAGGAAACCATTGCGGACCAGTGGTTAAAAAAGAAAAATCTACATTAAGATTGTTCAAAAAAATATAAGGAAAAAACTTTACCAATTAACAAAGTGCTTCGAACACTTCCTTGTACACAACATTTGGAATAGCCGAACACAGTGCATACTCCTTATCATGTATTAGAATCTTGAGCCCGCTTTTGGACTTAACTCGTGAAATAGCAACATACAACTGCCCATGACTAAACATTGGAGTAGGAAAGTACAGTCCAACACTATCAAGTGATTACCCTTGGGATTTATTAATTGTCATTGCATAGGAGATAATTATTGGAAACTATCTCCTATTCAACTTGAATGGCCAGGGTGAATCAGATGGTGACATAGACATTCGGGGTATGTAAAAGATATTACCTATGTTCTTTCCAGACATGATATTTTCCTCTATCACATGATTTGCTAACCTTGTAACAATTAATCGTGTCCCATTGCATAATCAATCAACTTGGTCCAAATTTCTCATTAGCATTATAGGTGCACCGACCTTCAATCTTATCTTATGATTTGGAATTCCTGATGTTCTTAATTTACTAAGAAATTCAGGAGTCAAAACTTCATAAGCTTCATTTTAACTTGTATATGTTCTATCAATTGAATCCAAACTCAAATACTCTTTCTCTTCCCCTGAAAACACGATTCAAAAAACAAAGCATAAAACATGTTGTCAAAAACTCCAAATTTATGTATTATCATATGTATAGAATGACAAAAGATATTTGACATTTACCCAGAATAAAATCCAAAATGTAATGATTGATTTTATCCACAATTTCAATCATTGAGGCAAGAATGGCTTTTCCCTGTAAAAATGTAACATCTTGATATTTTTCCAACAAATTGGGATATGTGCTATCAACAGTAGCCCTTATGGGATCATCAAAATTGGATATTAACAAATCTTTTGGGATTTATATATCAACCAATCCATCATTTGGTTCATAAATCTTACCATCCCTAACTTCCAATATCCATTTTGAGAATTTTGCTAGTTCATTAGAACTTATATTACCTCTTCCATGTTGAAGTCTCATATTTTTCGTAAGATTTAGAACCTGAAAATGGTCCCATACATATGATGAGATAATTGATGCATGGACAATATTAGAACGACCTGCTCTTGGAACAACTGGAAGAATTTGTCTGAAATCTCCTCCGAACACAACCACTTTTCCACCAAATATTGTATTTTGGAGACCCTTTTTGCTCATGACATCCTTAAGGGTTTTATCTAATGCCTAAAAGCAATTCTTATGAGACATAGGTGGTTCATCCCATATTATCACATCTGTAACTTCCAATAATTGTGAATGTTCAGTGTCTTTGTCGACGTTGCAAGTTGAGTTGTCAAGTGTTGGAACGGGTATTTTGAACTTTGAGTGAATTGTTCTTCCACCTGGCAATAACAGTGATGCTATCCCACTGGATGCAATAGTAAGAACAATTTTTTTCCGAACGAAGTGCGCTTGACAGTGTCCTCTCTAACGCCTCGATTTTATAAATCAAGTTTTTAAAAAATAAATTTAAAAAGTATTGTGGTGTATTTGGAATAATAAGTAGAGAAAATATGTTATTTAAATAATGATAATATAATGAGGTGGTTTTATTATTATAATATTATTATTTAATAAATAAAACAATAAGTTGGAGGTTTGAGGGGCAAGGTTGTAAATTGGTTATATTATGAAAAGGGGAGAACACAATACCTTTTCTCATTATCGTGCTTTTTGACGAAGAAAAGAGGGCTTTGGAGAAAAGGGAAAAGAGAAGGGAGATCAAGGATCGTAAAACCCAAGATCAAGACTTTGCAAGGAATTCATCGAATTCGAGGTAAGGGGGGGAGAAAGGGTTATTTATTGGTGATCTAACATGAAAGGGTAATTGAGAGTTCCTTACTCCCTTAGGGATTGTATAATATTGTTGGTTTTGATGAAATTGTGATATGGTGTATATATATATATATATATATATATATATATATATATATATATATATATATATATATATATAATTGATTGTGGTTGTATAAAATTGATGTTGAATTTATATGCTTGATGGTTGTAATTGGAATAATGAGGATTTGAGTTGTATGATAAGATTGGTATGGAAGTGGTTATAGGGATGACGATGATGATGTAAATGGAGAATTGGTAGCAAACTTAGAATTTTTCTTAATTTGATTAGTAATATTAGGTTGAGGAGATCATAAGGAATTAGAAGTATAAAATTAATTTAAGAACAACATTTGGATTGTTTTGAGTGATAAAAGTGAGATATAAGTGATGGAATTCGAACTGGTATGAAATTGGGAGAGAAAGGTGATTTTTGGAAAAAGCTGAATTTTGGGCGCAAGTGGTCTGACACAGGAAGTGTCGCGTGACACGGGCGGCCGTGTCAGCCTTTTGTATTTTGCGTGATCTTGATTTTTAAGGGAAGAGTTCAGGCCGTGTAACACGGGTCGTGTCAGGCCTCTGTTTTGGACAATATTTCGTATTCTAAGATGGTTTTGTCCCGATTTCTTGTTCGATACTTATCCTTGTAGTCTAAGATGTTGAGGATAGTAATAATGGATAGTTCCTAGGAGATGACGAACAATAATTAGTGTTTAAGTTCTATATGCTTGTGTGGGTTTGTAGGATTTAGTAATGGATCATTGGATTGTATTGATTGGTAACATTGTTGGTTATATGTTTTGCTTAGACCCCATGATGTAAGGGTTGGTAGCGGTGAGGATCGGAAGGATCGTGTTATATTAGAAAATATATAGAAATTGATTGAGGGTGGAATTAATGAGGAGTTCATAGGATGTGATAATCAGTAATTAGTGTGTAAGGATATATGTGCTTATGTTGATTTATATGACTCTTGATGAACCATATGAATTATATTGATAATATGTGTGAATATTGTCTGATTATTTATGTGACCCATGTGATGGGATGTGTGATAATTGATGAAGATCATGAGGATCATGTTGGCATGATTTTATTCATGTGTGTTTGTGATATTGTATGTGTAATCGAGTTTTGCATACGCATGCATGTTGGTGGAATAATCATGTCTCGGATGGAGCGTAAGTGATTATTCGGATTCATTGGGAATCAATGGGTGGGGGATGATCGTGTCTCAGTAGCAGTGTAAGCGATGCATCCGGTCCAAATCGATGAACATTTGATGAAGTCGGTACCGCATTTGCATTGTGTCATCGAGTCACTTTGCATTGATTGAATTAATGATGTATGAGATATGTTGATGAACTACGTAAGATATTGATTGATTGTATGATATATGAGGTGTATTTGATGAATAGTGTTGAGATTACCCTGTAAGATGTTATTTGCAACGTTAATATATTGAATTTTTTTCTCACCCCTTTGTTGTTTGGTGGCGTCTGTGCTTCTCTGGAAGTACAGATGTTTCAGGTACTTGAGTACGCTCAGAGTACAAGTTTTTGGTCGAGTCCTAGGAATCGCTCTGATACGTAACATGGGAAACGGGGATACTTGTTGTTTATTTACTCTTGTTAATAATATTTACTATCATGTTTTCTTGAAATTTGTAAACCAAGAGTATCGATGAATAATCGTGGATGTTTGGCAATTGTCGTATATTGAATAAAAAGATATTTTTCCGCTGTTTTAATAAAGAACTATGTAAATCTAATTTCTATTGAAGAAGTAACATTCCACTGTTGATGAAAACTCTGATTTTTTTTAATAAAATAGTTATTTTATTTAATTGGGAATAGTGGGTGTTACATCCTCCACATGAAAGTTTTACCGGTTCCCCCGTAACCATGTAAAAAAAACCCTCCTATTTTTTTCTCGACAGCTTCCATGATAGTATGAAATATTCCAAGTTGTTCATCTATAAATGTTCAACATAAAATTATAAGTAGTTTCCCAAAAACAATTATACATTCAGAATAAAAAAAATATCTCACCTGTAAGTGCACGAAAAAGCTCTTTAAATTTCTTTTTTTCGGTGTCAGCATCGTAATCAAGTTCGTAATTGTCGCTCCCGACAAATGACACCGGGTCATATGAAGGTACAGACGCGAACGGTCGGCGAGAGGGAACAGTGAGAACACACAGCCGTGAACTCACTGGAGATGAAAAGAGTCGCCAGCTAGGCATTTTTATCCCGGAGGAAAGGCAATGCTGCATAAACCTAGAAAGACATGGATAAGACGGTTGCGAACCAGAGAGACTGAGAAAGGGGGTTGGTTACAACCTGGGAAGGTATTAGCACTCAAATTGTCCGTCGTACTCGACGGGATCCACGCTTGAAAGATTTGTGTTATAAAGGGGTAGTGTCAGTGCAATCTGTGTGTAAAGATAGCTGGAAAAGAATGTACAGGTGTCAGTGTAAAGAAATGTGATGTGTATAAATATACAGTGTCAGTGTAGGGACAAGAATGAAATGCTCAAGATCATGAGGCTTAAAAGAATAAAGCTGGAAAGAGGGGGAATATACAGAGACTTTTGTTCGATAACTGGTAAGTTATGCCTACGTATCCTCTCGTGCAATGAGGAAGTCAGAACACCGTAGTTCGACCCAAAGAGACTGAAAGGTGAATTGACTTGTGAACTGCTTGCTTGTCTATGCTCAAGGGTATGATCTGTCTGGCACATATGCAAACTGTCTTGCATTAGACGGAAGAAGCAAGTTCTCGTTTGTGAGTGAGTGTGATGAGAAAAGAATCCCGAAGGAGACGATTATTGTTTGTTTTTTTTGTTTTCAGTCTTTTATTTCTTTTTGGAGTTTGTCATAGGATAATGAGCTTAAGTCTAAACCAATGGGTTAGTAAACTCATCACATCTTCCCTCTGATTAGGGGTAATGAGAATACCTTAAGTGCGAAGTCAGATTCTCACACTTAATCACCTTTGATGTAGGATTAAGATCATTAACCTACTTGTGATTATTTAGATGTTTTTGTGATTTTGTTTAGTGTTGAGTAATGAGGTTAAGCCATAATCAAGGATTAAACAGACCCATTACACCATCCTAAAAGAAGGATGATAGATGAGAGTGTTTAAGCTGAGGAAGACTCCTCAACTTAATCCATGATTAGGGATTAAACCCATGACAAAACAAACCTTTATTAAGTGGATTTTATTTAGATTAATGGTATGATGATGAAGTGTTTTTTATGATTTGTAAGACAACTTGAGGGGGACTTGTCCATTAACACTAGGGTTAGTCCTTCTTAACCACTTAAGGAAGAATTAGAACCCTAATGCAAGGCCCAAGTTACAAGTGATGTCTTGATATTTATTAAGTGAATTGATTAAGAGATTTAAACAACTTAAGGGTTTAATACTTAGGATTAAAGTTATACACTCCATCCTAAGAGAAGGATGCAGGCATAAGCTCAATCACAAAGTCTTAAAGCCTTTAGGGTTTAGTCCCTGATTATGAGATGAGAGGAGAAGACTCAAAGAGAGACACAAAGGTAAAACTATGGGGGGACTAATCAAAACCCTAATTCATTGTCATGCTTGGTTGTTCCTAAGGTTTGTGAGGTTTTCAAGAGAAATCTTCAGAAGAGCCACCAGGAAGCAGATGAACAGGATCAAGAGAAGCAAAGTGACTTGCTTCATTCAAGAAGTCAAGTCACTTGAAGAAAGGAAGTGGGAGAAGCAAGAATGAGCAAGCTCAAACTCAAACACATATAAGGATGCAGCAATGGATGCAAGAGAGATGAAAAGAAAAGTTATGAGAAGTGAAGGCAAATCCACTTCTCAAGTTTACTTACCACCTGCAATGTTAGAAAGAAGATGCAATGCAATGCAAGATGAGATGAAATGATATGATGCAAAGCAAGACCAGAAGCATGTTGATGATGATTATGATGTTATGAGGTGCTGCAAACATGAGGCAAGACAATGGGGATGTTCATACAAGATCATGAATGCAAATGATGCAAGCTAAGGAGCATGAACAAGCATGAAAAGTTATGAATCATACAAGACAAATGACATGGCAAATATGCAATGCAATGATCAAACATGCTTTCTACATGTCTTAAGATGTCAAATGGATCACAAGAATGCACAAAATGCAAAGACAAGTCATGTTATGCAAGAGAATGCAAGAAGGATGCAAAAGAAAGCCCAAATTAGGATCCATGGATCAAACATCAAACACAAACCAAAAACAGAAGCAAAACCCTAAAGTAAAAAATGGAAAATGGTACCCAAGGAAACCCTAGACCTATAATGAACCACTGCCCAAAGGGGAGCTCTCAACTCTCAACCAAACTCAAGATATGAATTTTCTAAGTTATTAGGGTTTTTTAGGGTTCTTAACAAAACAAAAGCCAAACAATTAGAAAATGTAAGAACAAATCAAGGCCTTTTTATCCTAGGAACTACATGCAAAACAAAAGACAAAGCAAAAAGAATCAATGTCTCAACCTTCACCAATTGGCAGAAATGAATTTTTGAATCCATGATCAAAATAATGCATAAAAAATGATTTAATTCAATGAAAAATTCTTAAAATGCATCAAGATCAAAAAAGAAATTTGGTTTGAAGGTTGGACAATGTTTCTAAATGTCTTAGAACATTTCATGAATTTTTTTGTAATTTTTAAATACCTAAAAGTATTTTTAATTAATTAATTCCCATTAATCAATTGAAAATAATCTTTTAAATATTTAAAAATACTTTTTTAATGATAAAAATAAAAATAAAAATGTTTTTGGGTCTTAAAAATTAATAAAACTTTAAAGAAAAAGTTTCATAATTTTTAAGTGTTTTTTACTATTTTAAAATAATTGTACAAGTTAATTGAAATAAAAATGAAATAAAAACAAATAAAAATGAAAGTATGCAGCATGGAGGGCCAGGATGAGCTCTGAGTTTGAAGGGGTTGACCGCGCGCGTTTTTGAATGGCCAAGATTGCTTCTGATCAAATTAACTTAAATATGGATTAATTAAATAAAACACGTGGATTAGGGCATAATGAGTACATCTGGGCCGTTCACACGCGCGGGAGGTCAACACTTTCAACGCATCCAAAGGTCCACATTCAAATGATAATTAATTATGCAATTAGGGTTTAATTACTCTCAGGTGGCCGGAGAAGACTTCCGGTCGTCTTCTCCGGCCAGCTCTCACCTGAAAACTACCCAAATCCCTCAAAACGCATCAAAAATGAAAAACAAGAACTGGGAAATGATCCTCACACCCTCACGAATCAAACCCCTCTCTCAAAACAAATTTATATTTCCTAAATCAACTGAATCGAAGAAAATAAGTTCTAGGTCACGCAAGCTTCAGACACAAATTAAATGCTTATTTCAAAACCATTTTCAAAACCAAGAACATCAGGATGATCAGGACAACACAATGAACAAGTTTGTAACAAGAAAAATGATTTCTGGAAAAATAATTTTCGAGCTACCTGAGATTTGAAGCTTTCAGTTTGAAGACTTTCTGGCCACTTCCTTCAATGCAAACTACTCCACTTGGTCCCCAGAAGATGTTTGAATACTCAAAAGGAGTTTAAGTTGGCTGGTTGATGAGTTTCGAAAGCTTCTGTTCAAGCTTGATCAGAAATGGCAATGGTGAAATAGGCACTTTCAGGTCATGGTGAGGGGTTGTTTATGATCCTAAGGGTGAATGGAGAAGGTCTATGGTGTTTGTTTGGCTGTTTGCGGGCTAGGGAGGGAGATTCGAATGAATCTGCAGAATGGAGTGAGAGATGGCAATGAGGTGTTCTGGATGTTTTAGGCTTGTGCTTTGGGTGGTTTCTACTCAGTGATACATGGTGAGTTGAATGGAGGAAAAGGTTTGGGTGTTTGCAGGCTGTATAGAGAAATTCGAAGCAAGTTGCAAGATGGTGAGTTTTTGTGTATGTTGTGAATGTGATGGTTTCAGCCTTGCCTTTTTCTTATGTTTAGCCAGCATTTGATCCACATAAACTAATCTCATTGGTCAGATGATGTGACCTGCCCTTTATTGATTGGTATGGCCACTTTTGCAAATTGTCAACCTTTGTGTAAGAGAGGCATGGGCTGTGTTCTAGGCTAGTACAAGTGTGTGGGCTGGCGCAGCATGGTGAGGGGAAAGGCTAGCTTGGTTCAGCACCCAAGGCAACAAGTGGTAGGAAGTGTGATGAGTGTTTTGCAACTTGTGGCAACTTTGGTTCACATGTGATAAAGTCTTGTTACACAAACCAAACCATGAGCAAACTTGATCCAATTCTGATTTTTAGGACTTAGAGAATGTTTGTGTAATGGTTTGAAATGAATTAGAGGTCACATGATGCATTGGTTCAAGGTTTTGCAAAATTTCCATTTGGTGCATAACTTGAATTTTAGTGATTTTTGCCAACTTTAACAAACCATAACTTTTGATCCAAGAAGAGTTTGATCATGTTCTTGTACTTTTTGAAAAGGGAAAGATGAGATCTACAACTTTCATGACCAAAGTTTTTCCATTTGAAGCATTTTTGGATCAAGAAACAAGGCTTGAAAAATGACCTAAAATGAAGCATTCTTGAAAAGTCAACTATGCCCAAAAAGTCAACATTTGCAAAAACCCTAAATTCTTGATTTCTATGAACTTCAATCTTCTTCCATGATCAAATAAAGACCATATACACTCAAAATGATGAAGATCACCCATTGGTTGGGCCATTGGGGGCCTCAGATGCCCTGATTTTGCACTGACTTGTCTGAAAAGTCAACCCTTGATCAGATGACTTCCCCATGGAATTTCTTCGTGAAAATTGATATGCATACTCCCTATACCATATAGAGATCAATGGAAACAAGAATGACCAAAAAATTTGGGGTTATGGCCTCTGAAACCAAAACCCTAATTTTCAGTCAACTGTGCAGTTCATCCTGGCTTTGCATCCACTCAAACCCTAGTTCTTGTGATTCCTCTGCAATTTTGACTTTGAGGAGATGAAATATGATATAAGAACACACATGGACCCATTTGAGTTGATTGGTTTCCTTTGGAGTGGCTCAAGAGGCTTTGGGATTGCTCAGATCACAAACCCTAGATGCAGATGACTTGGAATCTATGCAGTGAATCAAAAATGAGATGTGAGATGACATGATTGTGTTTATGCATATGAGATGATCACAAGCCATGGTGTGAATGGGTGAGGGCAAATTTGGGGTGTTTACAGCTGCCCCTATTCAAACATGAGTTAGCTGTGCAGGATGTAAGCGACGGCTTAACAGGCCAAACAAGATAACTTGTGGTTGAATACCAAAGACAGTCCAAAATTTGCACTCACAGAATGAAGAAGAAAAGGGATATAGATTGTAAAGGAAAATAAAGTATATTGTAAAGTATGGGCGACGGAGGACGACCGTCGAGCAGAGGACGACTGCTGGGTAAATAGCAATGACGGGGACGGCCGACATGCTGGGGATAAAAAGTAGAGCTAAGACGGGGACGACCGACTAGCTGGGGAAAGAAGAGAAATAAAGCAATGACGGGGACGGCCGACATGCTGGGGATAAAAGGTAAAGCTAAGACGGGGACGGCCGACTAGCTGGGGAAAGAAAAGAAATTATGATGGGGACGGCCATCAAGATAAAGTTATAAAATTCTCTGAGGATTAATGAAACGTGACGGGGACGGCCATCAAGTTCATAAAGGTAAAGTAACCAACGATGGGGACGGCCATCGGGCTGAAAAGGAAAAGGGACCACGACGGGGACGGCCATCGGGTTAAAGAATAAATGAAATAAACAGATGATGGGGTACGGCCATCAAAGGTGAAGGACGATCACCTAGCAGGGGACGGCTGCTCTGTTGGGAATAAAAGAAATATGATGGGGACGGCCATCAAAGGTGGAGGACGACCACCTGGCAGGGTACGGCTGCCGAAAATATCAACGATGGGGACGGCCATCGGATAGAAAAGGTCAACGATGGGGACGGCCATCGGACGAGCAAGATGGAGGACGACCATCAAGAAGTGGAGGACGACCACTCAGCAGGGGACGGCTGCTCTCGGGGCTTATCATAACACAGGACGAGTGTTAGATAACCAAAGATCAACAATGGGGACGGCCACTGGATAAAGTTGATGAAGGACGATCATCAAAAGGTGGAGGACGACCACCTAGCAGGGGACGGCTGCTAAAATCAACGATGGGGACGGCCATCGGATGAGCATGATGGAGGACGACCATCAAGAAGTGGAGGACGACCACTCAGCAGGGTACGGCTGCTCTCAAAGGTATCATAACACAGGACGAGTGTTAGATAAAAAGAAAATTTGTCGGTGATCTACTGGGGATAATGTAAACACGGACGAGCGTTTACATCCAAGAAACAAAAAGGTATAAGTGTTTGGTATTGTGTATGGATTAAAGATGCGGACGAGCATCCTTAAGACTATGATACGGACGAGTATCATGTAGAAACAAACACTAGACGCAATGTTCTGAGATGATGGTACGGACGAGTACCAACTGGCTAACAAAGAACAAGGACTACTGCCGAATCTGTGGGGATGTGAGTGATGATGTATACAAGATACGGGCGAGTATCTGTATAAGTGTACCATGAGTAGTGAGTATTGTACTGATGATGAGTGTTTTAACTGCTGGGGAGAATGACACGGACGGGTGTCAAGAGAGAAAAGTGTAATATTAACAAGTATCTGCTATACAAAGTCTAGGCGACTGCGCTGGGGATATGACACGGACGGGTGTCAAAAAGGGTGTATATACAAGTATATGTGAGTGCAAAGAGGATGTCTTTGGCTTTTTGCTGGTGATTTGACACGGACGGGTGTCCTGATTTGTCTGTAATGAGGGTGATTTGTTCGTAAAGGGTGTTCAGGCGACTTTACTGGGGAAAGATGACACGGACGGGTGCCAAAAGGTGTATATACTGGTGTTTGTGATTTGTGAGGCAGCTGCTTTTGCTGGGACTCTGATGGGGATTTTGGGGGAAAGTAATCTGTATTCTGATGAATGGTTACTAGTCACAAGCGTTCAATTCACAACATGACTTATGATTATGCTATGCATTTGATTTTTGCCGTAATGCTCCGTATTAGACGGAATGCTACGCTCTGAGGGATAGTATGATGCGAATGCTATGATTATGCAAAGAGGCACCGATCCGGGATTCGGATCCCGTTGCTGCGAAGATCTCTGGTTGATCTGCTTGAAGTGAACATCCCAGCTGGGGATGAGATCATTGGTAGATCTAATGATATATCTGCTTGGGGATATAGGTCACTGGTTGACATATCCTTGTAATATGGGACCCAGCTGGGGTTTGCAGAAGCTTTCTTCACTCTGTTGTGATCTCTTCATGCGTTGATCTTCTGAATAGAGGCTGGGGAAGGTGTGGGGAGATGATTCCCTGATTTCTGCATTCTGTTGAGGAAGAATGGCAACCCGGCTGGGGAAGTGAGAGGCAACTCAGCTGGGGAGAGCAACAAGAGACAACTCAGCTGGGGATATAGCATCCTGAGTGTTAAGCCTGTTTGTTGATTTGGCAACTTTGCTGGGGAAGGCAATGGGGGAGCAACTCAGCTGGGGATAAAGCATCTCGGATGCTGAGATTGAGTGTATGCTGATTTGGCAGCTCCGCTGGGGAAGTGGGCACCTCCCAGTGCCGTGTGAGTTGATAATGATTCGCCGGTTTGCTGAGACGTAACTTGCATGCCCCAGGTTGCGCTCTGGATACCTGCAATCCTGCAAAGGTAAGGAAACGTACAAAAAGGTCCCGGGGTATCCCTTACTGGATTCCGTCATAGGAGTTAAGTACTTTCGAGAATAATCAGATTCCCTGTAAGCATGTGTTTTTATTTTTTTAGAGAAAGGCATCTGTACTTATGCAATTGTATTTTTAGAGATATCAGACGACTCTTTGCAAAACATAAATGTAAAAGACGAAACATGACTGAAAATCTGATTTTATTAATTCATGTGCCCTGAATTGGCAAGATACAGTCAAGGAAACACATCTCCTGAAATGAAGAGATTGTTACAAATTGAGAAACAAAATGCTGGCGATGTTGACGATGCTTTGAGGAGCTTCCTCTCCTGCTATGACTCGTATGACAATGACGTTCTTCTCGTCTTGCTTCCTGGAGAGAGTTGATTCTGGTTGAAGTCTGATCCTTCGTAGCTTACCAAATTGTAGGTGATACAGACGAACTCAGAATGCAGTTGTTCGCTCATTTCCTCATTTTGCATGGATCGCCCTTTCGGGTTTTCAATCCATCGGGATACCCATTTTTGCCTGAGCTGTCCAATGCGGCTTTTCAACTCAGCGGGTGTACATTTTTTGTTTATTTTCCCTTACTTTTGCCCGAGTCTTTTATTCTGTTTTTTGACTCGCCGGGATGCCCTATTTTTGCCTGGACTTACATTCTGTTTTTATGTCCAGCGGGTCATTTTATGCGAAGTATTTTTTAACTGCATCTGAATTCACAGGGGACGGGAAATCTTCACCATCCATGGTGCTGAGCATCAGTGCTCCACCAGAGAAAACTTTCTTTACAACAAATGGTCCTTCATAATTTGGAGTCCATTTGCCCCTGTAGTCTGTATGAGGAGGGAGAATTCTTTTCAGCACAAGATCTCCCACTTGGTACTCTCGGTGCCTGACTTTCTGATCGAAGGCTTTCTTCATTCTCTTCTGATATAACTGCCCATGGCAGATTGCAGCCAATCTTTTCTCTTCGATCAGACTCAGTTGTTCGTATCGGGACCGAACCCATTCTGCTTCACTCAGTTTAACATCCATCAATACCCGTAACGAGGGTAGTTCAACTTCAACAGGTAGGACCGCTTCCATACCATACACAAGCTGATACGGTGTTGCCCCAGTGGATGTTCTGATTGATGTGCGGTACCCATGCAAGGCAAATGGTAGCATTTCGTGCCAGTCCTTGTATGCGACTACCATCTTCTGCACAATCTTCTTGATATTCTTATTTGCTGCCTCAACAGCGCCGTTCATCTTTGGCCTGTAAGGAGAAGAATTGTGATGTTGGATCTTGAAGTCCCGGCATAATTCTGCCATCATTTTGTTGTTGAGGTTGGAACCATTATCAGTAATGATTCGCTCGGGCACTCCGTATCGACAGATGATATCTCTCTTCAGAAATCGGGCTACCACTTGCCTTGTAACATTAGCATATGAGGCTGCTTCAACCCACTTGGTAAAATAGTCAATGGCGACCAGGATGAATCTGTGGCCATTTGAAGCAGTTGGCTCAATCTTGCCAATCATATCAATGCCCCACATGGCAAAGGGCCATGGTGAAGACATGATATTCAAAGGATTGGGAGGCACATGCACCTTATCTGCATAGATCTGGCATTTATGACATTTTCTGGCGTAAGCACAACAGTCTGCATCCATTGTGATCCAGTAATAGCCTGATCTTAACAACTTCTTAGCCATTGCATGCCCTCCAGCATGGGTACCAAAGGAGCCTTCGTGCACTTCACGCATCAACAAATCTGCTTCCGTCTTGTCAACACATCTGAGGAGTACCATATCAAAGTTCCTTTTGTATAAAGACCCATCAGTGTTCAGAAAGAAACTACCAGCAAGCCTTCTCAAAGTCTTCTTATCATTGGAAGATGCCCCAGGTGGGTATGTCTGATCCTCCAAGAAGCACTTAATGTCGTGGAACCAAGGCTTATCATCTTTTACAACATCTGCTGCAAATACATATGCTGGTCTATCAAGTCTAGACACTGAAATCTGAGGTACAAAGTTAGCAGCTTGAACTTTGATCATGGATGAAATGGTAGCAAGAGCATCTGCAAACTGATTCTCGTCCCGAGGGATATACTCAAGCTTGACTGTTGTGAAGAAAGTCAGTAACCTCCTTGTATAATCCCTGTAAGGTATCAGATGATCTTGGTGGGTGTACCATTTCCCGTTGGTTTGATTGACTACCAAAGCTGAATCTCCGAATACGGTCAATGTCTTGATCCTGAGGTCAATAGCTTCCTCAAGACCCATAATGCAAGCTTCGTATTCAGCTTCGTTGTTAGTGCAGTTGAAAGTGAGCTTTGCCGAGAAAGGCATGTGAACTCCTTTAGGTGTAATGAGTACAGCACCAACACCACGGCCATTCATGTTAACAGCCCCATCAAACATCATAGTCCATTCTTCTTCCGGGTCAGGCCCTTCAGTGTGAATAGGCTCTTCATGATCTTTTGCTTTAATGAACATGATGTCTTCATCAGGGAAGTCAAACCTCATAGGCTGGTAGTCCTCAATAGGTTGCTCAGCAAGATATTCAGATAGTACACTGCCTTTGATGGCTTTCTGAGATGTGTACTGTATGTCGTATTCTGTGAGAATCATCTGCCATCTTGCAACCCGTCCGGTAAGAGCTGGCTTCTCAAATATGTACTTAACTGGGTCCATTTTTGAGATTAATAAAGTAGTGTGGGTCAACATATACTGTCTCAGTCGGCGAGCAGCCCACGCTAAAGCACAGCAAGTTTTCTCGAGCAGTGAATAACGCTGTTCACAGTCGGTAAACTTTTTGCTTAGGTAGTATATTGCATACTCTTTTCGACCAGACTCGTCATGCTGGCCCAGCACACACCCCATTGACTCTTCTAATACTGTCAAGTACATGATCAGAGGTCTTCCTTCAACTGGCGGCATAAGGATTGGAGGTTCTTGCAGATATTCCTTGATCTTGTCAAAAGCCTTCTGGCAATCTTCGTTCCACCTGACCGTTTGTTCTCTTCTTAACAACTTAAACAAAGGTTCACAGGTTGCTGTAAGGTGAGATATGAACCGTGAGATGTAGTTCAATCGACCTAAGAACCCTCGAACTTCTTTCTCAGTCTTCGGTGCAGGCATCTCTTGAATAGCTTTGACCTTATCAGGGTCAACCTCAATCCCTTTCTCGCTTACAATAAAGCCCAGCAGCTTGCCGGATCGCACCCCGAATGTGCATTTGTTGGGGTTCAGCTTCAATTGGTATTTCCTCAGACGCTTGAATAACTTGAGCAGATTTACCAGGTGATCTTCCTTTGTAAGGGACTTGGCGATCATATCATCCACGTAACATTCGATTTCCTTGTGGATCATATCGTGGAATAATGTCACCATAGCCCGTTGATATGTGGCACCAGCATTCTTCAGTCCGAATGGCATCACTTTGTAACAGAACGTGCCCCAAGGTGTGATGAATGTTGTCTTCTCCATGTCTTCAGGTGACATCTTGATCTGATTATATCCTGAAAATCCATCCATGAAGGAGAATACCGAGAACTGAGCCGTGTTATCCACCAATACATCAATGTGAGGTAATGGGAAGTCATCCTTCGGGCTGGCTCTGTTCAGATCCCGGTAGTCAACACACATTCTTACTTTGCCGTCCTTCTTAGGCACAGGTACTATATTAGCAACCCACGGTGGGTAGCTAGTCACAGCAAGGAAACCGGCGTCCCATTGCTTTTGCACCTCTTCCTTGATTTTCATAGCCATGTCCGGGCGAGTTCGGCGCAGCTTCTGTTTGACCGGTGGGCATTCTTCCCTCAGAGGCAGCTTGTGCACAACAATGTCGGTATCCAACCCTGGCATATCTTGATACGACCAAGCAAACACATCAACATACTCTTGAAGCAGATCTATCAGTTGTCTCTTCGCTGAGTCTTGCAGGCAGGCCCCGATTTTAACTTCTTTCACGTCTTCGTCAGTACCAAGATTAATCACTTCAACCTCCTCCTGGTGAGGAGTAATAACTTTTTCTTCCTGTCTCAACAACCTAGCTAGCTCTTCAGGAAGCTCATATTCTTCGTCAACCCCTTCATCAGCTTGATTGATTGGATTGTCAAAGTCATACGATGTCATAGCCGTGCTGTTGTCGGTGCTGTCAGGAAGGCACTCTCTGCAAGGGTTAAGTTTGTTCATTTTAGTGATTGATTTTAATCTTGCTTTAGAAAAAAGTGAAATGAAGTTATCATTTTGAAAACACCGCCATTTATTTTTTGTACAAAAAGAAAAATGGAAAAACAGTGAGCATAAAAGAAAAAAGACTCGTTTGCAAAAAGATGTCTGATATTTCATTAATTTAATCTTGTTTGCACAAAAGTACAGATGGCCCTGGTTACAAAATGAGTCTTGTCATCTTGGGCAAGATGCAAGACTTGGATGCATGCTATAAAAAATACAGGAAATAATAATTACTCTGCATGAGTCACTCTTATAATTTCCTGGGAAGACCAGTTCGAGACACTGCTCCCCGGGATCTTCGGACGAATCCAATTCTCCAGATTGCGCTCCTCTTCCAGCTCGTCTTCCAGACAGTTGATAGCATCGGGGGCAAGCATCCCCCCACTGACAAAACCAGGCTCTGCAGCAGCCTTTGCTTGATGTTGAGTTGGTCTGTAACCCAACCCAAATTTGTCCTTCTTCTCCTTCACAGCTAAAACTTTGCCCCAGCCTAGGGCAGTTCCTTCTTCAACAACCTTCCGGGCTTGTTGGTAAGATGACATGGAGATACCAGATACAGCAGATGCTTCATTGACATTCAAGGCCTCAAAACCTTGGCTCATTGTTTCATGGATCTCTCCATCCATCTCAATGTACTTGTAGGTAGCCAGATGGCTAACGAAAATATCCTCTTCTCCACAGATTGTGACAACTTGACCTTCCCACTCAAATTTTAACTTTTGGTGAAGGGTAGACGTTATTGCGCCGGCGGCGTGAATCCAGGGTCTACCCAACAAACAGCTGTAGGCGGGCTGAATGTCCATCACATAAAAGATAGTTTTAAAGGTCTGTGGGCCAATTGTCACGGGCAGCTCAATCTCTCCCAGAACCGATCTCTTAGAACCATCAAAGGCTCTTACCACCAGGTTGCTGGGTCTCAATGCCAATCCATCATATTCAAGCTTCACCAGAGCCTTCTTTGGTAAGACATTTAGGGAAGAACCTGTGTCCACCAGCACATGAGAAAGGACAGCTCCTTTGCATTCCAGGGTTATGTGCAAGGCTTTGTTGTGATTGCGGCCATCCGCTGTCAAGTCAGAATTGGTAAACCCTAGCCCATTGCTAGCAGTAACATTCCCAACCACGGTTTCCAACTGGTTGACAGTTATCTCTTCAGGCACGTAAGCTGCGTGCAAGACTTTAAGTAGTGCATTCCGATGGGCTTCGGAGCACATAAGCAGTGAGAGGATGGAGATTTTGGATGGCGTCTGGTGAAGCTGATCCACAATTTTATAATCACTCTTTTTGATGATCCGCATAAACTCATCAACTTCCTGATCAAATGGAGTTTTCAGGGCTTCTTTGGCAACTGGATCTTCCTGCACCGGGCCTTTTCCCTTTGCCTTGGCAGCAGCTTCTGCTTCGGCAGTAGGTTTTTGAACTTGTGAAGCAAAGAGACGTCCGCTTCGAGTGAAGCCTCCGCCTCCCCCCACATTATCTACTTGTGGTGCAGGTGTTGATGTTTCCAGAGTGATTCTTTTTCCTTCACAGTATACGTCAGAGCCATAGTGCCAAGGGATGGCCCTATTGCTTTCATATGGTACTGGTCCAGGCACCGTGACAGTGACTGGACTGATTGCTGCTGCTGAAGGGACTGTTATTGTTTGTGGATCATAAAAGATTGTTACTGGTGCTCTGGTGGGAGCAGCACCTTCTGAATGGTAAGCGGAATTATTTTCAGGATCGTAGAATATGGTAACAGTGGAGACATCTTCATGATTGATTGCTGGTGTTGTAGGAGGTTCTGTTGGAAGGACTGATGTTGTTGTTGTCGGAGATTCGGGATGGAATGAAGCTGAAGTTGTAGCAGGAGAAACTGTTGAAAACTGATCATTTGGAAGGACAGGTGAAGTACTTGTTGATGGTGCTGATGAATTGTCGGGAACAATAGTTGCTGTAGTTGTAGGAGGTTCTGAAACCGTTGTTGATGAAGTTGTCGGATTTATCGGAAATGATGTAGTGATCTGTAGCAAGCCGCTCTGAATAAGGCTGTCAATGCCATTCCTCAGGTCCTCGCACCCATTCCATGAAATATTGCAATAGGGACACCCTAGTTCACACCCCGGAAATATTTGGTTTTCACGGAGTTGAGCTTTGATTTCCACCAATGGTGTCCTGATCTGATCCACACTAGTTATCAAATAAGACGGTTGGTCTTCTTCAATAGCATTAATTCGGGGACCACCATGGTTTGGCATTGGGTTTTTATTGACATTGGGCGGAGGTGCAAAATTCAGAGCCTTGGAGTCTACCAAGTCTTGTACCTTCATATGTAGAGCCCTGCATTTTTCTGTACTGTGACCAGGTGCGTTTGAATGGAAAGCACACCTAGCATTGGAGTCATAGTTCCTTGGTAGACTGTTGGGATCCGGAGGTGCCAACGTTCTTAGCTCAACTAGGTTGAGTTTCAGAAGTTGTGGCAGCAAGGCAGCATACGGCATTGGGATCGGGTCGATCACTCTGTTAGCTTGAGATGGCCTCTGTTGGAATGGCCTTTGTTGATTGTTGTTGTTGGAGTTGTTGTTGAAGTTCCTTGGAGGATACTGATTCTGCTGATACTGAGGTTGTTGTTGGAAGTTCTGTTGAGGAGGTTGATAGACTGGCTGAGGATGAGCCGGAGCAGGGATAGTGACTGCTGCTATTGACCTTTGAACATATTGGGGCCTACCCCTGTTGGTGTGAATGGCATTGGTCTCGCCAGTTCTTCTTGGGCCTGCAAAAGGCTTTCTTGTACTACTGGACGAGCTTGCACCGTTGTCTGAGATCTTACCCATCTTTAACAGGCTTTCAATTCTCTCCCCAGCTATGACAACATCTGCGAAGCAGGTGGAAGAGAAAGCAGCCAACCTGTCAATATACGTTCCCTGAAGAGTGTTCATAAACATGTCTGCCATTTCTCTCTCAGACATTGGTGGTTGAACAGCAGCAGCCAGTTGCCTCCACCTTTGGGCATACTCTCGGAAACTCTCCCTCGAAGACTGTGACATTCCCATTAGGAGGGTCCTGTTGGGTGCCATATCTAGATTATACTGATACTGTCTGATGAAGGCCTCTGCCAGGTCCTTCCAGCATCTTATAGTTGCTCTTGTCAGATGGGAATACCATTCCCTTGATGCTCCAGTCAAGCTATCTTCGAAATAGAACATCCACAATTTCTCATCCATTGTATAGGCCTTCAGCCTTCCCAGAAATGATTGCAAATGAGTCCGGGGGCATGAAGTCCCATTATACTTTTCGAAACAAGGAGGCTTGAACTTATGGGGGATCCTGACCCCTTCTACCAAACCCATGTCCATGACGTCGAACCCCAAAGAGTTTTGAGACTCCAGTGATCTCAACTTCTCAGCTATTTCTTCCAATCGTCTATCATATGTTTCCTCTCCGGCACCCATTACTGTATACTGGTCCTCCTGAGGATCTTCTTGGAGTACTCTGGCTGCTGTGGCTGTCCCTTGAATGTTGACTGGGATGTTAGCCTCTGGATGGAGATGGGGTCCAAAAACTGGGGGATTGACATGAGGTTGGACCCTCTCGTTGTTACTTGTGCCAGCAGTTCCCACATGGGGCTCCTCTTGATTCCTCCCTTCTACCAAAGTTCTGAGCCTCTCCTGGCTTTGAGCTAAGTTGTTCATCACTTCCATGAACTGTGTTATCTGGGTTCTCATCTCCAACCTTTCGTTGGCCATCTGGTTTCTGACCTCTGTAAGGTCTTGCTGCATCTGATCCATCTGGATCCCCGGAAGGTTGTTTCTAGTTGGGTACCTGTGAGGCCTGTTGAGAGGAAATACCCGGCGGCGAGCAATAATTCCTGAGATTCACAACAGAGGTTAGCAACAACAAAACAAAAAACCTACAAAACAAACAAAAGGGGTTAGCATGCAATGCAGTTATGCTTATTTGTTCTCAAGGTATCCGGTTTGGCCTTCAGTTTTGACCCTTCCAGACCCTTGAAGATGCTGCTGTTGAAGTTGCTTTTGATGTGAACCAACACAAATATATTACAAAGGTGAAATAATACAATTTGTTCATTTTACAACACAAACCCTCAAAGGGGCCAAAATACATCACAAAAAGCAAAAGTACATGGAAAAGGAACAACAACAAGCAAATGATCAAACTCCAAGGCCAAACTCATCCTCACGAACTTCCTTGAGAAATGCTTCGGTCACAGGATCAGCCGGATGCTCCGTGAGACTTCTGATGAGAAGGTTTCTTGTTGCAACAGCTGCAGTCAACTTCCTGCTCTGACTTTGGTCCTTAGACCTCTTTACTCCTGCTTTGATTTTCAGCTCTGATATTTCCTCCTGGGCTGCTGCCAGGGCTTTTTCCATCTGCTCCATCTTATCTCGAACTCTCTTGTCTTCTAGAGTACGGGCCTCAGTGATCCGGACCCACCTGGCCTGACTCTCTTTCAAATACAAGTCTGTTCTTGCTCTTTGGAACTGGGCTTCTTTACAAGCATTCTTCAGAATCTGCTCACCAGCTTTAGACTTGTTGATATACTCCCCAGACTTCTCAATTTTAGTCAAGTGTTCCACCCTCAGTTTCTCCAATCTCTCAATCTCCCTCACACCTTCACTCCTCTCCCGGAGGGTCTTCTGCAAAGCCTGGGTTAACTTCTCATTTCTTTCCTTCAAGCTCTCAAACTCCTCCAAACTGATAGTGGCAAGGGGTGGTGCTGAAGATGACTCAGGCATGTCTTCTATGGTAAAGGGCATTCCAGAGAATTGGGTCCTAGCATGGGACCACTCATAATATTGGACTGATGCCACATTATTGCACTTCCCCAGAATGGTGATTCCCTTGGTTTGAACATGATCCCAGGCCCAGGCAGCCTGCCTAACAACAGTCAAACTAATCTTGTTCTCACAGTAGAGGGTCTCCACCAAATCTTGTTCCCTAGGAGCGTGGACCAGTGCATAGCCCAATTGTCTCCTGAACAGCAGAGGGTTGTAGTTGATACTTCCCTTAACTCCTATCAAAGGCACATTGGGAAAGTGCCCACAGCTGGTGATCATATCTCTGCCCTTGGTGCTCTGAGTACACCATCTGATATCTGCTGAAGTTAGGACAGTGAGTCTCTTAGCCCAGTTGCTTTGCTGATGAGGATTTAGAAATGCATCTGTCCTGGGTAGATGCCTGAGAAGCCAAGCATGGAATAATGGATCACAAATCCTCACTAATCTTCCCCTCTGCTTCTCATTTCTCTGATGTACTGAGTAATAAAGATCACCCAATAAAGTTGGCACTGGGTTCTTCAGGATGAACAAATGGATTGCATTCTTGCTGAGGAATCGAGGCTCATCTGCAAACAACACAATTCCATATACACTTAAGGCCAACAGAGCACAAACAGCTTTCCACTCCCCCAAGGAAGCCTTCAGACTAGCTTGAGAAATCAGGAAGTCAAGATGAAAACCAAGGGTTCCAGCTTTGGAGGTCATATGCTGTTCAATCAAAACAGGCTCCAGATACAAAGCTTTTGCTATCTCTCCATTGCTAGGAAAGACCATTTCAGGGTTGAATGGGATTTCTCTTTTGATGGGCAGACCAGTCAATGATGAGTATTCTTCCAGAAGAGGCCCCAACTGAAAGTCTTGAAAGGTGAAACATCTCAATGGAGGGTCATAAAACTGAATGCAGGTGTGGATCAGGCTCCTCTGAGATGGGTCCAGATCCATAACCATGTCCAGTATATCTCCATAACTCTCCCTGAACAAGGGTATGTGATCTGGAGTGATCAGGGTTTGGATCCTCCTGATGTCTGATAAGTCTGGTTGGAAGAAATGATAGGTGATGTTGCTTTTCTTTGAAGCCATGATGCTGAAGACTGAGTAGAGTGCTGATGAAGATGCTGAAAGAATGAGCCACTGATTGGCTGGTGCTGGTGAAGATGGGTCAATACTGCAGATGGGGTCAAAACCAAAACCAGATGAAAATGGATACCCTGAAACACAAATAAGCAAATGTTAATATGATGCAATGAGTATGTATGCAAATGAAATGCAAGGGTTGGTGACTGAGCTGGATCTGATTAACTGCCTTGGTATAGATCCATGTGTGTTCAAGAATTCCAGATGGAGGTCTAAAAATCCAGTAACCAGGGTGGGGGACTCAAATAAAGAGCCACATGTCCAGGGTTTAGAATCACAAGAACTGTCCAACATGGAGCATTCTTAACAAAGTCAAAGTAACAGGGTATTCTGAGGTCAAGGTACCTGCAAACCTGTAAACAGCCCAACCCCCTCACAGGTGGTGATCTAGAACAAGGATCCTCAGACTTGGATCAGTTATGAGAAGTGTAAACACTTCTAACCCGGAGGTACAGTGTTTACAATAACCATAACAATTCCTCCTCTAATTCACCTCAGTTTCTGAAGGTCAGTACTAAAAGGTCATCCAGACTTAGCAGGCTTCCCAGATAGCCCTAGCATTGCAGGAAATCTGCAACACAGAGTTCTCAAGAAGAAACCCATATCTGAACCGTGTTTCATATTCCCGCACCAGACCGAAATGGAATGGGAAAGAATATGATTCACTCTAGCCTAGGTGTCACTCAGGTCCCAGGTATAGGACCTTAACTCTCAATGAAATACCCACCCACCAAAGAAAAACCAGATCCAGCCAGCACAGTATGACAGTATGAAAAATATAAAGCTATAAAGAAAGCAATAAACCAACTGTACATAAAGCAATAAACAAAAATAAATACAAGCGCATACAAGCACATAACACCCCAGTAAACACAAATCAAACAAGCGCTAGGAGGAACCCACAAAAAGAACCAGAAGCCCTGGTTGCAGTATAAGGTTCCCCAGCAGAGTCGCCAAGCTGTCGCTCCCGACAAATGACACCGGGTCATATGAAGGTACAGACGCGAACGGTCGGCGAGAGGGAACAGTGAGAACACACAGCCGTGAACTCACTGGAGATGAAAAGAGTCGCCAGCTAGGCATTTTTATCCCTGAGGAAAGGCAATGCTGCATAAACCTAGAAAGACATGGATAAGACGGTTGCGAACCAGAGAGACTGAGAAAGGGGGTTGGTTACAACCTGGGAAGGTATTAGCACCCAGATTGTCCGTCGTACTCGACGGGATCCACGCTTGAAAGATTTGTGTTATAAAGGGGTAGTGTCAGTGCAATCTGTGTGTAAAGATAGCTGGAAAAGAATGTACAGGTGTCAGTGTAAAGAAATGTGATGTGTATAAATGTACAGTGTCAGTGTAGGGACAAGAATGAAATGCTCAAGATCATGAGGCTTAAAAGAATAAAGCTGGAAAGAGGGGGAATATACAGAGACTTTTGTTCGATAACTGGTAAGTTATGCCTACGTATCCTCTCGTGCAATGAGGAAGTCAGAACACCGTAGTTCGACCCAAAGAGACTGAAAGGTGAATTGACTTGTGAACTGCTTGCTTGTCTATGCTCAAGGGTATGATCTGTCTGGCACAGATGCAAACTGTCTTGCATTAGACGGAAGAAGCAAGTTCTCGTTTGTGAGTGAGTGTGATGAGAAAAGAATCCCGAAGGAGACGATTATTGTTTGTTTTTTTGTTTTCAGTCTTTTATTTCTTTTTGGAGTTTGTCATAGGATAATGAGCTTAAGTCTAAACCAATGGGTTAGTAAACTCATCACATCTTCCCTCTGATTAGGGGTAATGAGAATACCTTAAGTGCGAAGTCAGATTCTCACACTTAATCACCTTTGATGTAGGATTAAGATCATTAACCTACTTGTGATTATTTAGATGTTTTTGTGATTTTGTTTAGTGTTGAGTAATGAGGTTAAGCCATAATCAAGGATTAAACAGACCCATTACACCATCCTAAAAGAAGGATGATAGATGAGAGTGTTTAAGCTGAGGAAGACTCCTCAACTTAATCCATGATTAGGGATTAAACCCATGACAAAACAAACCTTTATTAAGTGGATTTTATTTAGATTAATGGTATGATGATGAAGTGTTTTTTATGATTTGTAAGACAACTTGAGGGGGACTTGTCCATTAACACTAGGGTTAGTCCTTCTTAACCACTTAAGGAAGAATTAGAACCCTAATGCAAGGCCCAAGTTACAAGTGATGTCTTGATATTTATTAAGTGAATTGATTAAGAGATTTAAACAACTTAAGGGTTTAATACTTAGGATTAAAGTTATACACTCCATCCTAAGAGAAGGATGCAGGCATAAGCTCAATCACAAAGTCTTAAAGCCTTTAGGGTTTAGTCCCTGATTATGAGATGAGAGGAGAAGACTCAAAGAGAGACACAAAGGTAAAACTATGGGGGGACTAATCAAAACCCTAATTCATTGTCATGCTTGGTTTTTCCTAAGGTTTGTGAGGTTTTCAAGAGAAATCTTCAGAAGAGCCACCAGGAAGCAGATGAACAGGATCAAGAGAAGCAAAGTGACTTGCTTCATTCAAGAAGTCAAGTCACTTGAAGAAAGGAAGTGGGAGAAGCAAGAATGAGCAAGCTCAAACTCAAACACATATAAGGATGCAGCAATGGATGCAAGAGAGATGAAAAGAAAAGTTATGAGAAGTGAAGGCAAATCCACTTCTCAAGTTTACTTACCACCTGCAATGTTAGAAAGAAGATGCAATGCAATGCAAGATGAGATGAAATGATATGATGCAAAGCAAGACCAGAAGCATGTTGATGATGATTATGATGTTATGAGGTGCTGCAAACATGAGGCAAGACAATGGGGATGTTCATACAAGATCATGAATGCAAATGATGCAAGCTAAGGAGCATGAACAAGCATGAAAAGTTATGAATCATACAAGACAAATGACATGGCAAATATGCAATTCAATGATCAAACATGCTTTCTACATGTCTTAAGATGTCAAATGGATCACAAGAATGCACAAAATGCAAAGACAAGTCATGTTATGCAAGAGAATGCAAGAAGGATGCAAAAGAAAGCCCAAATTAGGGTTCATGGATCAAACATCAAACACAAACCAAAAACAGAAGCAAAACCCTAAAGTAAAAAATGGAAAATGGTACCCAAGGAAACCCTAGACCTATAATGAACCACTGCCCAAAGGGGAGCTCTCAACTCTCAACCAAACTCAAGATATGAATTTTCTAAGTTATTAGGGTTTTTTAGGGTTCTTAACAAAACAAAAGCCAAACAATTAGAAAATGTAAGAACAAATCAAGGCCTTTTTATCCTAGGAACTACATGCAAAACAAAAGACAAAGCAAAAAGAATCAATGTCTCAACCTTCACCAATTGGCAGAAATGAATTTTTGAATCCATGATCAAAATAATGCATAAAAAATGATTTAATTCAATGAAAAATTCTTAAAATGCATCAAGATCAAAAAAGAAATTTGGTTTGAAGGTTGGACAATGTTTCTAAATGTCTTAGAACATTTCATGAATTTTTTTGTAATTTTTAAATACCTAAAAGTATTTTTAATTAATTAATTCCCATTAATCAATTGAAAATAATCTTTTAAATATTTAAAAATACTTTTTTAATGATAAAAATAAAAATAAAAATGTTTTTGGGTCTTAAAAATTAATAAAACTTTAAAGAAAAAGTTTCATAATTTTTAAGTGTTTTTTACTATTTTAAAATAATTGTACAAGTTAATTGAAATAAAAATGAAATAAAAACAAATAAAAATGAAAGTATGCAGCATGGAGGGCCAGGATGAGCTCTGAGTTTGAAGGGGTTGACCGCGCGCGTTTTTGAATGGCCAAGATTGCTTCTGATCAAATTAACTTAAATATGGATTAATTAAATAAAACACGTGGATTAGGGCATAATGAGTACATCTGGGCCGTTCACACGCGCGGGAGGTCAACACTTTCAACGCATCCAAAGGTCCACATTCAAATGACAATTAATTATGCAATTAGGGTTTAATTACTCTCAGGTGGCCGGAGAAGACTTCCGGTCGTCTTCTCCGGCCAGCTCTCACCTGAAAACTACCCAAATCCCTCAAAACGCATCAAAAATGAAAAACAAGAACTGGGAAATGATCCTCACACCCTCACGAATCAAACCCCTCTCTCAAAACAAATTTATATTTCCTAAATCAACTGAATCGAAGAAAATAAGTTCTAGGTCACGCAAGCTTCAGACACAAATTAAATGCTTATTTCAAAACCATTTTCAAAACCAAGAACATCAGGATGATCAGGACAACACAATGAACAAGTTTGTAACAAGAAAAATGATTTCTGGAAAAATAATTTTCGAGCTACCTGAGATTTGAAGCTTTCAGTTTGAAGACTTTCTGGCCACTTCCTTCAATGCAAACTACTCCACTTGGTCCCCAGAAGATGTTTGAATACTCAAAAGGAGTTTAAGTTGGCTGGTTGATGAGTTTCGAAAGCTTCTGTTCAAGCTTGATCAGAAATGGCAATGGTGAAATAGGCACTTTCAGGTCATGGTGAGGGGTTGTTTATGATCCTGAGGGTGAATGGAGAAGGTCTATGGTGTTTGTTTGGCTGTTTGCGGGCTAGGGAGGGAGATTCGAATGAATCTGCAGAATGGAGTGAGAGATGGCAATGAGGTGTTCTGGATGTTTTAGGCTTGTGCTTTGGGTGGTTTCTACTCAGTGATACATGGTGAGTTGAATGGAGGAAAAGGTTTGGGTGTTTGCAGGCTGTATAGAGAAATTCGAAGCAAGTTGCAAGATGGTGAGTTTTTGTGTATGTTGTGAATGTGATGGTTTCAGCCTTGCCTTTTTCTTATGTTTAGCCAGCATTTGATCCACATAAACTAATCTCATTGGTCAGATGATGTGACCTGCCCTTTATTGATTGGTATGGCCACTTTTGCAAATTGTCAACCTTTGTGTAAGAGAGGCATGGGCTGTGTTCTAGGCTAGTACAAGTGTGTGGGCTGGCGCAGCATGGTGAGGGGAAAGGCTAGCTTGGTTCAGCACCCAAGGCAACAAGTGGTAGGAAGTGTGATGAGTGTTTTGCAACTTGTGGCAACTTTGGTTCACATGTGATAAAGTCTTGTTACACAAACCAAACCATGAGCAAACTTGATCCAATTCTGATTTTTAGGACTTAGAGAATGTTTGTGTAATGGTTTGAAATGAATTAGAGGTCACATGATGCATTGGTTCAAGGTTTTGCAAAATTTCCATTTGGTGCATAACTTGAATTTTAGTGATTTTTGCCAACTTTAACAAACCATAACTTTTGATCCAAGAAGAGTTTGATCATGTTCTTGTACTTTTTGAAAAGGGAAAGATGAGATCTACAACTTTCATGACCAAAGTTTTTCCATTTGAAGCATTTTTGGATCAAGAAACAAGGCTTGAAAAATGACCTAAAATGAAGCATTCTTGAAAAGTCAACTATGCCCAAAAAGTCAACATTTGCAAAAACCCTAAATTCTTGATTTCTATGAACTTCAATCTTCTTCCATGATCAAATAAAGACCATATACACTCAAAATGATGAAGATCACCCATTGGTTGGGCCATTGGGGGCCTCAGATGCCCTGATTTTGCACTGACTTGTCTGAAAAGTCAACCCTTGATCAGATGACTTCCCCATGGAATTTCTTCGTGAAAATTGATATGCATACTCCCTATACCATATAGAGATCAATGGAAACAATAATGACCAAAAAATTTGGGGTTATGGCCTCTGAAACCAAAACCCTAATTTTCAGTCAACTGTGCAGTTCATCCTGGCTTTGCATCCACTCAAACCCTAGTTCTTGTGATTCCTCTGCAATTTTGACTTTGAGGAGATGAAATATGATATAAGAACACACATGGACCCCTTTGAGTTGATTGGTTGCCTTTGGAGTGGCTCAAGAGGCTTTGGGATTGCTCAGATCACAAACCCTAGATGCAGATGACTTGGAATCTATGCAGTGAATAAAAAATGAGATGTGAGATGACATGATTGTGTTTATGCATATGAGATGATCACAAGCCATGGTGTGAATGGGTGAGGGCAAATTTGGGGTGTTTACAGTAATCAAGTTGATTTACATAATTAAGTAAAATATTAGTTTGTAAGGTAATAGCTAATGTTTATGATATGAAAGTTGTATACTAAATAAATAGCATACATATCAGAATAGAATCAAATATGCCAGACATGAAAGTATTTGATAATGACGACATACATCGAATTTCACATTACATAAATTTCGAACATGTATTATGTTACTTTTACTAAGGAAAGAATAATAATAATAGTTACCTCTTATATTTGTCTTCCGTCTTTGTTGATGGAGAATACCGTCGGATAATGTCTTCCAAAAATTTTCCCAAACATGACGCGGTCTATTGACTGTACCAGATAACAACATTGTAACAAATAATTTTCTCAAAAAGTGTCCAGAACCCCAATCTTTTGCTTCATTTATGGTTGCAACATATTCATTGTCATCGTTAAGAAATCCCATTTCGAAGCATGCATCCCTAAAAGTATTTTGAACCTTTCCATTCACGAATTTTATATCCTCATAGCAAGTTGGACCCTTGACAACTGTTAGCATCATTCTCAAATATACAACTCACCGATACTTGGAGGAACCAAAATTAGGAGACCAATAGTATGCCCATTTTTACGTGGTCTCCATCGTCAGTATCTTTTATAATAAATAAACTTTGAAAGAAATTGAGAGTAAGTTAAAGATTTGGCTTCTGGATATGTTTTGTTTGCTTCCATCCACGTTGTAAACATAAAATCTTTCACATTTGGTTTGTCAAGAACCTCATCTAGAAATTTATAATCGGTATAGTAAACTGAGTTGCCGCCCTCAAGATTGAAGTACAACCATTCAACAGCCGGTGACCTACCATGAATTGGAAATGAAACAAATCCTCCAACACGTTTCACTTGGTGAGACATATCTGCAATCAAGATATTGCTTAATTTCATCAATGTTTTTTATGACATAATTTCCATCCTCATCAGTCTGGACAACTGCAACAGTGATTCTATCACACCCCTTGTTAATATACTTGAATAAGTACTTAACTGAAGAACTCTGATTACACCACTCCATGTTGATGTGTGCTTGAAATTTCTTTAACATATACGGATTATAAGGAACCACAAACCTGTTATCAAGTAAAACATGTTTTTTCATAATTGTATTCCCAGTTTGCCTTCTTCGATACATGGGATATCCATCTTGATCAATAATGGTGACTCGCTGAAAGTTTTTGGGAAAGTATTTAGAACACTTGCCATTTTTCATGCAAGGTGAAGACCTGTTTGATAAACCATATGGACCATGGATCATATGTGTCTTTACCAAATGATATAACTGCTTATCATCTTCTTCCTTTGGTATCTCTGCTGAAATGATTTTGTTTATATCATCAGGAGTAGGATACTTACTTGACAGATGCAAGAATAGGATTATATGGGCATGTGGTAAACCTCGCTTTTGGAACTCGATGGTGTATATGTCTGTAATAATGTAAGTGAATAAAAAATGTTTGAACATCACACATTTAATAACAAAGAAAAATGAACAACATGATAACTTACATGCAAGTACTCGCCCTAATAGATGTTTTTTTGTTAGATCGACCAACTCATCGAACTTAATTTTGAAGACCCGTGATATTATATCTGGATGATCTTGAGAATTCAAGTTGGTTTTGCTCAGCAATCTTTGAATTTCAGGCCAATTAGGATTGCAAGTAAAGGTGATAAAAAGGTATGGAAAACCAAGATGACTACAAATTGCCATACCATCAAAATAAAGTTTTTCCATGAACCTCCGACTTCCAACATATGTTGACAGTAAAACCACTATTTTACCTTTGCTAAATCCTTAAGTATTTGCATTGGTCTCATCTGAAGTCAAATTGATATACCTTGAAACATGCAGTTTTTTTATGTTTACAGATATAATTCAATCTCTGTGACTCCATCATAGTAAATCCATCAACCAAATTTTTTTGAAACAACCTTCTTGACCGTAATAGTGTTTGCGCTTCATTATGTCTTGACTGAATCCTAAAAGCAAGCCATTGTCTAATAGTAAACCTATTCCTCTTCATTTTGTTTTTGGAATTAGTTTGCCTAAGAAGTACACCAAGTCCTAAAACCATCTCCCCCATAAGGAAACAAAAGTGGAAACTGGTAGGCCAGATAACTTGGATGAAAGTCACTTATTCTTTTAAGTTTTCCACTCTGTCGCTCAAGAAAAATATCTCTTTTATGACCGGTATCAACATCACCAACGATAAGGGCGGCCACCTCTGAAACAATTGGATGGTTATAAATCCTTCCATTTGTCGATCTATCACATATTAACTTCAACTTAAGATCGGGTAAATGACAATTCTTAATTCTATCTGCTGCCATCCTAAATGATTTGGCATGTGTGTTAAACTCATCCAACATAAGTTTCAAACTGTTAATTGTATCTGGTATAATATTGGGATTACTCCTGCATATTGTAATAAAATAGTTTAAGATTAATACTAAAGTGTGATTGAATGTATTAAGATAAAAAATACATCAGGGAAGTTACAAAGCTAATATAGACAAAGACATCACCTTATTCCTTCAATTCTATTTTGGATCTCATTGTCGGTGTCGTAAATGTATAGCTGAGCAAACTTTGGAGAATGTCCAGGTAATGGTAGCATACTGCCAATTATATGGAAAGATTGTCCATGTATTCTTATATTAGGTGGTCCCCTCCCCCTTGAAATCTGTTGTCAATTTTCATACCTGAAGAGGTAAAAGCAAACATCATGGTGTACAGTCTACAAAATTATTGATAATTTCTACTTTCTCTTTCAGTATTATCAAACAACAAATGTTGAAGTAAAAATGGTGATGTCTTCAAAAGTGGCAAGACAACTTTCCCCTTCCTACAACATAGTTGGAAGTTAGGTACAATACAATTATTTCGCTTCTTAGTTTTTTCTTGATACCACATAAGTGCTCCACAATTTGTGCATTCAACATCAGGATCACCAATATCAGAATAGTCTATTAAATGGAATGTATTTCAGACATAAGCATGATCAAAATATAAAATAAGCTAGAAGCGAAACATAATGTAAATTGAAACATACCAATATTAGAAGAATAAATTGATGACAAATTGGAGTCACAGACCTCTTCTTCATCAAGGCTGGAAGCTGAGTCATAATTTCCCTAAGCAACATTAATTTCACAGGAGTTATTGGTGAGTGAATCATCCGTCAATGTGTCATCACCAAAATTTTCATTATTAATGCTGACATTAGGAGTAACATTGAAGGAACGAGTATCATGGATATTTCTGTTGGTTGTAGACGAAGACGCAGAATTATGATTAGCATCGGCAAACTGATTAAAAAGGTTGCGACTCATTGATTGAAGTGTACTCACATTCAATTGTATTTTGGATTTATGAACAGAACTACATGGCTGCGGAGGAATGTCCATGTTTCTTGCAATAGACCAAGATGATGATGTTATATCGGAAAGTGGTGTTTCGAATTGTGTAAAAGAAGGATGATTGATCCTGAAATAGCCTGGACTTTTGGAGCTCAAGTTCTTGTTAGGCATGTAAGACTGTGGCATTTTTCCTTCCAAAATATGTTTTCTCCTACTTCGTGCAGAAGTTGCAAGGTTCTTTGTAGAAATACTTGAAGAATTCTTCATATAATTTGTGTTGTCGGATGAACTACCTGGTGTATTCGAATTCGTATTATTTGAATATTTGAAAGCAGAAGTTATATCAGACAGTGTTATTCTGATGTTTAGCCTGGACGGAGCATAGTAGTTATGAGAGCTTTCACTTACGATGTTATTGTTCTCTGTATTTTTGAATTTTTTCCATCTTCTATCTTTGAGGATTTGCTTCCTCTTCCGTCGTGCTGATGTTGCGTCTTGTTTGTAAGTGTTAGAGAGTGGTTCCCTTTTCTTGGTAAGTTTGAATGATTAGAGGTTGAAATCAATAGCTGTTACAACTATTCTCCTTCATGTTGGTAAGCTTGAATGATTGTAGAGGTTGAAATCAATAGCTCTTACAACTATTCTCCTTCATGTTAAAAGAGAACAATTGTTAGAGGATGCAACATCAACTTGACTTTAGACATAAACATATTATGAGTGACTTTTGTGTTTATTTATCTTGTAAGTATTCGCAAGAAAGTTGAAGAGTCATAGGTGTTATCATTTGGATTCATAAATTATTTTCACAGTCTGTGGCTGGACTTTTGCTCACTGTGGGAGACTTTTGAAACTTGCCACCCGAAGATGGACTTTGGCTAGTCTGTGGCTGGACTTTTGCTCACTGTGGGAGACTTTTGCCCACTGCGGGGGACTTTTGAAATTTGCCTCACTGCGGGTGGACTTCTGCTCACTGCGGGAGACTTTTGAAACTTGCCACCCGAAGATGGACTTTGGCCAGTCTGTGGCTGGACTTTTGCTCACTGTGGGAGACTTTTGCCCACTGCGGGGGACTTTAGAAATTTGCCACACTGCGGGTGGACTTCTGCTCACTGCGGGAGACTTTTGAAACTTGCCACCCGAAGATGGACTTTGGCCAGTCTGTGGCTGGACTTTTGCTCACTGTGGGAGACTTTTTCCCACTGCGGGGGACTTTAGAAATTTGCCACACTGCGGGTGGACTTCTGCTCACCGTGGGAGACTTTTGAAACTTGCCACCCGAAGATGGACTTTGGCCAGTCTGTGGCTGGACTTTTGCTCACTGTGGGAGACTTTTGCCCACTGTGGGGGAATTTTGAAATTTGCCACACTGCGGGTGGACTTCTACTCACTGCGGGTGGACTTCTACTCACTGCGGGAGACTTTTGAAACTTTCCACCCGAAGATGGACTTTGGCCAGTCTGTGGCTGGACTTTTGCTCACTGTGGGAGACTTTTGAAACTTGCCACCCGAAGATGGACTTTGGTCAGTCTGTGGCTGGACTTTTGCTCACTGTGGGAGACTTGTGCCCACTGCGGGGGACTTTAGAAATTTTCCACACTGCGGGTGGACTTCTGCTCACTGCGGGAGACTTTTGAAACTTGCCACCCGAAGATGGACTTTGGCCAGTCTGTGGCTGGACTTTTGCTCACTGTGGGAGACTTTTGAAACTTGCCACCCGAAGATGGACTTTGGCTAGTCTGCGGTTGGACATTTGCAAGATATCAAACTTGGATTATACTGGGTATGCATATGTTGAATTACATGGCATGATGCCCCATGACACTGGGGATGTTAGGTTTCGAACATGTCAATGAAGTGGCGTAACTACAAAGGGAGTTCCTGATGCAGAAATAATAAGTCCCTGTTAACTCTGTGGGGAAACACAATGATCGCGGATTCGATCTCAAGAAGCCTTGTGGGGATAACATCCCTGTTGGGAAAGAGCGTGAATATTTCATCTGCCCCGAATTATCACCTTTGCCAAAAATAAATTGGACTTTAGATTTGAGGACCGTGTCAGGGGATACCTCGACTATTGGGGATTATCCATTCTTATGGATCTTCTGGGAAAGAAAATGATTTATCTGAAGTCTGTTAGGGGTATAGGAGTTACCTTAGATCTGTTGAGGAACCGAGATCAAGGAAACCAGCTGAAGGAAAAAACTTGGTGACTTTACTGGGGATAACTTCCATTCGTCTGTTGGGGATGACAAAACCGAGACACGTCCCGCTGGGGAGGAAAAGAATTCAAGTTGTCTCGTGCTGAGGATCATTTGCATCTGTATGGATTTTACCTTAAGAGGATTTTACAAAAGACTTGGTGTCTTTAAACTCTTAGGTATCGTAATGACTGCATGAATAAGCGTAATAACCTTGCTGGGGAGGTAACCATTGCCAATGCCGGTGAGTTTGTAGCTGCCAGAAGCGCTGAACGAGATAATTGGCTTGACGAGCGACCGCTAGATGGGTAGTAGACTCAGTTTGTAAGAATTATGACAAGAGGGTGCCGTAGAAACTCTTTGAGAGTGTAACTGTACTGGTACTCTGAACTTCGGGTAAATGCTTTCGACTGTCTGTCCTCGGGAAAGAATGTTCTCGTGCTATTGGGGTGGCCTGCCCCAGTATGAGTATTTGAATAGTTTTACACTTGACTGACTAATCTTCGCTCTTGGAGAGATTTGAATCTCGAGGTGATTGCCCTAGCTTGGCTGAAATTTGAAGAAATTGCTCGACGTAATTGCCCTGGATTGGCTAGCTCTTACCATGACTAGTTAGGAAAGTCCCTGCTCAATGAAGCTTTCTCGGAAAAGTGCACCTCGACGTGACTGTCTTTCAGAAGTTTTAGACTTCTCAACTTAGCAGGCTTAAGCTTCTGGACTGAATTTCCGCATGTGTGTTGCACCCCAAAATTTGCCCTCACAATACAAGACTTTGTGTGCTTATAAGGTTCACAAGGTTCACAAGACCTCTCATGAGATTCATGAAGTTTACAAGACATCTTATGAGGTTCACAAGGTTCACAAGACATCTTATGAGGTTCACAAGGTTCACAAAGTTCACAATTGGTCAGAAGATTTGACAATTCCCTCAGACAATGCATCCTCCTAAGCAGTGCATCCAAAAATAGGGTTTTGACTTTAATCAGGCTAAATGGACTTCCAAGAATTCAAGTGAGCTTAATAACATCTTATATGTGTTTAAGAACCCCCATGACAAGTTTCGAGACTTTTCTCAAAGGTTTGCTCAGTCAAATGATCAGATAAGTCAAAACCAGTCAAAGCAGTTAAAAAGTCAAACTGAGGACAACTGTGGTCAAACCAAAGTCAAACTTCATGATTTTTTGCCAACATCAAGTATATGAAGTAAAATTCATCATTTTATCAAGGGTTTATCATGATTCATCAAGGAGATTTCAGAACATCAAGAATCAAAGGTTTCTAAATTAGGGTTTCTTCAGGAAAAGTCAACTGAACTTTGACCAGCCATAACTTTCACATGCTTCATCACCAATTTTCCATCCAAAGCTCATTTTGAAGGAAATTGAATTCTCTACAACTTTGTGTCTCACAAGCCAAGCCCAAAAATGCTTCATTTGGAAGGTATGAGCTAAGACATTATAGGTCCTTTTAAAAGTCAACAAAAAGTCAACAACTTCAAAAGGGCATAACTTGAGAATGGTAAATGATATGGACATGAAACCAGTGGGGTTGTTAGAGGACTCTTCAAGCTTTCCAAAATGTCCAAGAACACCCTCATAGCATTAAAATTGAAGGATTTGAGCCCTTGCAAAGTTGGGAAATTTTAGGGAAGTTTATGAAGCAAATAAGGCCTTAAAACCAATTTTTGCTAAATGAGCCCACCAAATTGCCATCCAAACTTTACAAACTCATCAAGCACGACCCAACCCACTCATTTTCTGATTTTTTTTATTTTTATTTCATATTTATTTGAATTTTATTCATTAAAATACAAATTAAATTGAAATAAAATATAAAAATCATATATTTGAAAAGGATTTGGTTTCTAGAAGGTCTTAAAAAACATTTAAGCTTGATTGATACAAAAATAATGGAGATCACACCAATATGGCAATGCTAGATCAAGGAAAATCAAGTTTTAATGATCAATCTTTTTCAATCTCAAAAAGTCCAAAAATTCATAAGTTTGTTTAAATTCTTGACCTAATTTTAGTGTGTGTTATATATACAACATAAGACCAAGCTCTAGACACGAATTCCAGCCTCCAAGAACACTCTCCAAACTTCAAATTTTCAAGGAAAAAGTGATATTCGGATTTCATCATTGAGGTTGCTTATCAAAGGTTTTAAGGTGTAAAATCGTTCCTGGGTGTTTCCAAAACCTTTCCCAATCATCATAAGTGTAGCGGTAAAATCGTGAGTGTAAGCTATTGATTAACTTAACTCGATAAACACAGAGTCGCCACCGCGCTTTTCTTTATTTCCGAATGGAAAAAGGTAAAAGAACGAATAAAAACCTAGGATTCTAAAAGCAAATGCTAAAAGAAATAAACAGAGATTGGGTAAGGGGATTGGTTATGAACCGGGAAGGTTTTAGGCACCCGACTCATCCGTGGTACTCCACGGGAGCCCTTTGAAATACTTATTGCTTTTTGGTCTGAAATTGGTTTGTTTAAAATGATGGAAGAGATGAGGAGAAGAATATTTTTTAATAATTTTGTGTTTGATAAGGTTTTAAAGCCTTATGCCTACGTACCCACAAAGTGCAATGCGAGATCAAAACCTCGTAGTTCGTGGTACAAAGTTTTTAAAAGAATAAGTGGATTGAATTGATTTTAAGATGTAAAGATAAGTCATCATCCCTTAGCGAATAATTCCGCTAAAAGGGATGAATCATATCTAAACATGTGGAAAAGAAAAGGTGCACAAAGCACAAAAACAATTGAATGGGTTTTGAGTTTTTTAATGTATATGAGAAAATGGTTTTGATATATTTACATGGCTTAATATTGATTAAGAAAATAAAAGGAAAAGATTAAAAATCGCTTGACCGAAATCAAGGTTTGTTTATGAAAGTGTTTGATGTTTAGAAAACAAGAAGGTTTTTGAAATAGGAAGAAGTTTTGAAAATTAAAGAATGGGGAGGAGATGAAGAGACTAGTCCTAATGCTTGAATTAAAAGATAAGGAAAGAATTTACCAAACTACAAATATGCACAAATCTTCAAAGTTCGGACTTCCATCTTCAAAAGTTAATGACATAATTTGAAGTCGAGGTTTCTAATCCATTCCAACTTGATGAAAAGCACAACGAGCTTCTGGCTTATACCACCATGGAATAGTCTCTGGAACCGGAGGTGGTGGACGAGTTCCTAGCATTACGATTCTGGTTCTGGCCAACATTCCTTTTAATAGATGGACCATTGATCATCAGAGCGACTGCAGTAGGGTATGATTGTTCATGGTGTTGTTGTCTGCGACGAGTCATCCCAACAACACTTGTTTCACCAGCAGAAACATTGACTTGAGGCATGACAATCCTCTGAGGTTGAGTTTCCCTGATGATCAAAGCCTGTAGCATCTCCATGATCTGACTCACATTGCTTTTCAACTCATCAAGGTCTTCCCTAACTTTCTTGTTATGTTGGGCTTGATTTTCCATTCTCAATCTAATAACTCTCAATCTGTTAGCAGCTCTAGTACCGTATCTGTGGTGAGGAGTCAGCTTGACGGATCAACAGACAACTGAGGAAAGAAACAACCGGGATGAGTTCCCACACAACTCGGATGAACACAAGAATATGCGAGGATGCAATGATATGCAATGCTCACTCCCATTTTCAGAAAAACAACCCGATTATTGCAAACATGGTCAACATCGAGAATACTGTCATAAAAAAAATCTTGACAAAAAGGAGAATTTACTTTTTCCAATATTTGCAATAATCGGAATTGTCTTCCTTGAAAAATGGTTGTGATGATGATCATGATGAATATGTAGATGCAACAAACACAAACAAGATCACGCAAAGCACTCAGGTTCAAAGGTTCAGATCACGAGCATGGAGTCAAGGGATAAGAACCAACCCACACAGGCATGTACTAAGGTTTTGTCTTCATTGTACCTGCAGAAAACCAAAAGGGTGCTAACAGAGGTGCCCGGAGTTAACAGCCATCTTTAGAATATCATCGGTACGTTGGATTACTCCCCAACCAATAACATTCTTAAAATAGACCTCGTCCGAGTGTAGTATCGCGTGACAACCGCCTTAGGTTTACATCCAGACAGCTTCCGCACTACGTTCCTAAATTGGCTTAGATGGGTTAAGGGTTCTAAGGTCCTCAGTATGATCAGCTCAAGGTCGGAAAATAATGCCACGTACGATTACTCATCATGACATTGATAGTCCATGAGAGCCTAACCGAGTGGAGATTATCAAATTGATATTGCTTTGGACTACTCCATCACATATCGCTTCGAATATCGCCGTTCTATCATAAGTGTCACTCAGATCCGGGTTAGAATCTATCTCACACAGAGGATCACCAACCAAAACAGAACAAACAAATAACAAACAAATCAAACCAAAGCAATAAATAAATCAAAGTAGGCTAAATCCGCTTAGAGATTACTCCCCAGCAGAGTCGCCACTTTTCTGTAGCGGTAAAATCGTGAGTGTAAGCTATTGATTAACTTAACTCGATAAACACAGAGTCGCCACCGCGCTTTTCTTTATTTCCGAATGGAAAAAGGTAAAAGAACGAATAAAAACCTAGGATTCTAAAAGCAAAGGCTAAAAGAAATAAACAGAGATTGGGTAAGGGGATTGGTTATGAACCGGGAAGGTTTTAGGCACCCGACTCATCCGTGGTACTCCACGGGAGCCCTTTGAAATACTTATTGCTTTTTGGTATGAAATTGGTTTGTTTAAAATGATGGAAGAGATGAGGAGAAGAATATTTTTTAATAATTTTGTGTTTGATAAGGTTTTAAAGCCTTATGCCTACGTACCCACAAAGTGCAATGCGAGATCAAAACCTCGTAGTTCGTGGTACAAAGTTTTTAAAAGAATAAGTGGATTGAATTGATTTTAAGATGTAAAGATAAGTCGTCATCCCTTAGCGAATAATTCCGCTAAAAGGGATGAATCATATCTAAACATGTGGAAAAGAAAAGGTGCACAAAGCACAAAAACAATTGAATGGGTTTTGAGTTTTTTAATGTATATGAGAAAATGGTTTTGATATATTTACATGGCTTAATATTGATTAAGAAAATAAAAGGAAAAGATTAAAAATCGCTTGACCGAAATCAAGGTTTGTTTATGAAAGTGTTTGAAGTTTAGAAAACAAGAAGGTTTTTGAAATAGGAAGAAGTTTTGAAAATTAAAGAATGGGGAGGAGATGAAGAGACTAGTCCTAATGCTTGAATTAAAAGATAAGGAAAGAATTTACCAAACTACAAATATGCACAAATCTTCAAAGTTCGGACTTCCATCTTCAAAAGTTAATGACATAATTTGAAGTCGAGGTTTCTAATCCATTCCAACTTGAGCAAAGGGAGATCCTAGAAGTCTAAGTCCATTCTCCAAAAGCAAAGGGATAGTAACCACAGTCCATAATTAGAAGTCACAAGTTTTTTAAGAGTTTAATCCTTTATTAAGTGTTTTGATATCCAAATGGACAAAATAAAAACAAGCACAATATTAATAGGAACAAGCACAATATGAATATAAACAAATGATATATGATATTATATGGTAAAGCATAATAAAGAGATAAGGGAGCAAGAGATTAAAATAAAAGGATAAGGTGCGAGAGATTAAATTTAAACAATTATATATTCACAATATTAATATTTACAATATAAAGTGGTATGATGAACTTAATCAAGCACAACCACAACAAGGAAAATAAAATCGAGGCAACCGGATCCAAGTGGATCTTGATTCGAATCGGGACGAATGTAGGTCTATGTTAAGCAATCGCCGAGTAATTTACGGAGTAATTACCCTACAAATGAGGCCGGCCACCACTAATTAAAGTGGAAAATATCCGTGTTAATACATGTTAGAGAAACGATATAATGGATCGTTCTCCGAAAACATGTCACACTAAAAGAAGAAGGAAGGTCTAATCTTAATCGAGATTATCGTTGAATTTCTCGATTAGCAACCTATCACAATCTCAAAGTATGGAGAATGATCCAAATGATCATTCATCCATAGATTTGGAATAATGAAGGTTAAACTTAATCGGAAATCAACAATCCCGAATCGGAAGATTGTCATTGACCAAAATCAAAAGGAGATGAAGAATAATGGATCCAAAATTAGATCCAATAAAAGACTAGAAATATTCTTTTTAAATCATTTTTTAAAATTCTTTCTAAAAAAAATTATTTATCAAAATATCTTTTGAAATAACCTTTTTTTCTAAATCTTTTTATTAACAGAAATATTTTAAATAATATTCTAAGAATATTATTTAAAACATTTTGACTTGATTTTTTTTTGTTAAAAACTCAATTTAAACAAAGTAAATAAAAGGAAAAGAAAATAAACTAGGGGGAGGGGATGAGAAGCAAATCCACGGGTTGATATAGCAAACTGGATCTTCACTTGATCCAAGTCCAAAACCACAATACATTCCTCTTATTTAAAATAAATAAATAATGAAATTATAAAAAATAAATAGTAAAAAAAAGAAAGAAGAACAAAGTCCTTCTTCTTCTTGCGCAAAACAAACACACACAGGGGAAAACGGAAATCACAAGCGGCGGCAAGAGCAAGATTCGTCAATCCTCACCTTCGTTAATCACACAACAACCAAATTCTCTCTCAATGCTTTCTATCTCTTTTCAATTTCGAAAACCCTCACTCAATCCTTGCTTCTCTCCTTCTTCACGGTGAAAGGGATTTGGGATTTTAGGGATTTCGGAAAAATTGATTGAGGATTTTTAGAGTTGATTGAAGAATGAAGACGGAAGAGGGATTTTGAGAGTTGGTTTTGAATTGGGGATTAATTTGGGCAGAGTTTCAGAGTGCTATTGAAGCTTCCTTTGTGACTGAGAGAGTTTCTCAATTTATAGAAGAGGAAGGCTGACGATTGATGTCGTTTGATGAAGGTTTGGAATGCGTTTTGGAACTTCACAAAATTCTCGTGTGAGTTTGATTCTGTTTTCATTTGCTGCGTTTTATTTCAAATTGATATGCGTTTTGATTTTTGAAGGTGCGTGCGTTTGTGTGAATCAGGTGATATTCGCGTGATGTATGCGAAGTGCGTGTGTGATAGCATGAAAGACGAAGCTGGCTGTATGAATACGGCGTGCGAAGGCTTGTTGGTATATTGCTGTTGCTTATGCGGCTTGGGACTTTGGCTTGGCAAAAGTGTGATGTTGGTGGATTTGCTTGGGCCTGAATGCGTAGGATGTGAATTGGTGGGCCAGGCGGTGTTTGGCTAGTGCTGGGCAGGACTCGTAGGCTTGAGGCAAGAGTTTGTGAGTTCATTGCGGGGCCAGGAAGTGTGCTGCAGAAGAAATCACTTTTTGTTGTTGGTTGACTTTTCAATTTTTTTTATTTTGACTTTTATTGTAATGGGCTTAAAAGGATAATGGATCTAGAATTGTGAAAAGAAAAATTGATAATTTTAAATGGAATAAAAAAAATGTTGATAAAGATTTAAAGGAAAAAAACATGAATTATATGTGTTATGGATATGGATATATAGAAAAGAAATTAACAATGGATTAATGAAAATAATTGGAATAGAAATAATCGGAAATGGTATTAAAAAAAATATATGAACAAAAAGGAATAAAAGAAATGGAAGAATGGATAATGCTGTGAATATTTAGTTTATGGATGAGAATGGATACGGAATCGATTTTAAGTCCATAACAAAATTATTTCACAAGCCTCTGATAATGAATACAACCAATCACGGAACCAATGAACCACTTGCCAACACCACAGTCGCTAATACTGTCTGAAATTCGCCTTGACAATTCGAAACCAAACTGAGGAAAATAAATCCTCAGATGCATCGCTGATGAACTGATGAAACGATGAACTGATAAACACTGAAGATTCAAGCCGCAACACACTGCCTGATAACTGATGAACGAACCAAACTTTGCACAGAAAACAACTGTCACACAACCCAACTTGTACTTTGAAAACGCATTGCCTGATGAATGAATTACTGGCACACACAACTGGCAGTCAACACAATCTTTTGATAGTTTGACCAATAGTAGGTCAAACATCCATCTGAAAACGCATTGTGATTGAACAAACGCATCTGAATAAAATTATTGCCCTGTCTTTGAAAACCTGCAACACGGAGAAGAAGAAGAACACTGCAACATATTTTTTGTATTTTGGTTAGAAGTCAGTAAATATAAACAAACATAAGACAGTAAAAATAAATGGTGATCCCCTGCGAAGCATAGACCCTATCTGAGGAGAAACTCGAAACCCATTGCGATCTTGTTTGTATGCAAAATGCAAATGAAAATGCGACGAAATCTTAGGGCAAAAATTAGGGTGTTACAATAAGCATCTAAAACATCACATAATCGTCCAACCGAATCATGCTTTGTTCTTGAATATGAATTTTTCGATTTTACATATTTGTTTGTTTTAAATGATATTTGATGATTGCTTGATGTTTGTGATAGTGCTAGGAACGTTTCTGGACTCTCAATTTGAAGAATCGTGACCTTAATCTCCAAACGCCATTATTAGGGTTCTTGTTCCATAAATGGGGTTTTCTAATTTAACAAATATAAATATATTCTAAATGTATAAATGAACTGGTCTTGTTGTGGGGAGTACAATGGTACCCTCAATTTAGTGAAATTTTGCAGGTTTGATGTTCTTGACATAAGGCTAGGAAATCCTACGAAACCAGGTTCGCAGGAAAAATCGTAGGAAACATTGAAAGAGAATTCGCAGGAAACCTGGGGAAGAAGATGAAGTCTTTGGCGCGAAATCTGAATTTTGAAATTATGTTTGTTTTATTATATTTTGTTGTTATATATATTTCAGATATGATGCTTGGCTCAGCTGGTAAGGGATGCGCGTGTGTATAGCAAGGACAAGAGTTCGAAACCTATCAAGACCATTCTTTTTTTTTGGGAAAAAATTCTTAAAAGCTATTTTACATATATTATGCACTCTTCTCCCCCAAACAACAAGTCGCGCGCCTTGTCCCAGTGGCTAGGACTTACCAGGTATCAGGGGAGGTCCTGGGTTCAAATCCAGGCCTCCCCTCTTTCTTTTATTTGTTTTCTTTATATTTTTCTTTTATTTATTTTATTAATTATATAATTATGTCAATTAATTCTTCTTAATTAAAACATTAACTCTATTTTTCTTACTAATCCTAAAAAATTAACTTATTTTTTCTAAAACTCTAAATTAATTAATTTAAACTTTATTAGTATGAAAATGGTTTTATATTTTATTTATTATTATTATATTTTCTTAATTAAATTTCTAAGAAATTTTCTAATACTTGTTTAATTTAAAAATTATTTTTCTTTTGCTTTTTTTTATTCTCTTTATCCATTATTCTAATTATTATTTTTCTTATTATATCATTATTACTAATATTTGGTGGTTTATTTATTATTTTTATTATATTTATCATATTATTTTATTTGGTTATTATGTAATTGCAAAAGCCGTGTAATAGTCGTAGATTTATTTTCTTGTCTTCATTTTATTTTGTAAATACTGCATGGTTAGTAAAATAGGGAGTGTAAACATGTTTGTATGTTTAAAATTAACTTAGCTCACTAATTTAAAGATAAATATTAAAATTGTACACTCACACACGTAAGTCGATCTTTGATCGCCATCTCACTTCCTTAGGGATACCTCTCATGTTGCCTAAAACAAAAGGTCAAGTAGGGTGTATAAAGCAAAGTCCCTAGTTCACATCATCTAGTCCCTTAATAGATAAAAGATCAAGTCCCTTTCGAATGTTGCATTCGTAATGATCTTGTCCCTTTCGAATAAAGATGATACGTCCCTTTCAAATTGCTTATACACCCCACAGTTGCCTAAATAACAATGTCCCTTCACTTGTCCCTAACATCCAAGGTAATGACTACCTATTCCTTAATAATAGGGATAGTCTTACCACTTAAAGGATTCAAGAATAGAAAAGACTTAAATTTAGGGTAGGTTCCTCTTAGATACTTTCTCACTCTTCAAAACATTTCAAACACTTCACACATTTTCAAAACAATTTTCAAAACAAAGGTTTATACGCATCCGTACATGGATCATTATAAACACTTAAGAAAATTTCTATTCACACACTTCACATTTCAAAAACGTTTTAAAGTGAGCTAAGTAACTAAGAGCCCATGGATAACCATGGATGTAAAGGGTGCTAACACCTTCCCTTTGCATAACCTACCCCCCGGACCCAAAAATCTTTTAAAAGGTCTTTCCTGTTCTTTTATGCCTTTCCTTTGGATAAAATAAAAGTCGGTGGCGACTCTTGCTATCCGCAACATAACTAAAGTCAGTTCTCCCACCGTGTTACAGAACTGACGACTCTGCTGGGGATTTAATAAAAGAGGGGTACCCTTAGGAATTAGATCACTTTAAAATTGTTTGCCTTGTTTGCTTTATACTTACTTGTTGTGCTCTTATGTGTGAAAGATCCTAACCCGGATCTAGTGTACCTTAGGTAAATGGCAATAGACCAAGGAAACTGTACGGCGTATACCGATATGGTTGATCTGGTGGCCATAGTTAGTGTGACTTCTTGGTTGGTGCTTATGTTCCTTAAGTCAAGTTGAGGATAATATGAGGCTACCATATGTTGTCAATGCACTAACTAACTTTTAGAACCCTAGTTATCCCATCTTGGCCTTTAGAAAGTAGTGAGATAACCGGCTTTGGTGAAGACTGAAGTTGGTTGATACTCGATGCTACGCTCATTGAGATTCTAAACTTGGAGGGTTTTGGTTGGCAAGTAAGTTGCCTACTGAACAACCACCCTTGTGAAGGATCAATGATATTGAGATCCCTTAGAACCTGGTTACTTTTGTAGGACAGGATGAACCATCTAAACTTCAGGGGAGGGTACTTACCTTTAAACTTCATGCAAGCCTTTAAACCTAGGGCTATTGTGTGACTTGTTTGTGTGTGCCACATGTTTGTGATTGAGCATAACATCATGACATCATCATGCATCATAAGCATAGCATTTTCACTAACCATTTCAAGGACCAAAGGATTTATCTTTGTTCTTTGTTGCAGGAGTCATGGCTTCTGCTCGTAGAAACACTATCAGGATCAACTTTGTAGGCACACCTGTTAAGCTTAAAGAGTTGGTTTCTCAAGTGTCTGATCATTCCCAGTTCATCAAGAGACATGGTCACTTATTGGATCTAGTCACTTCAGGGTACAATGAAGACATGATGAGTGTTCTGTTTCAGTTCTTTGACCCTAAGCACCATTGCTTCACATTCCCTGACTATCAGCTGGTTCCTACAATGGAAGAGTTCTCTAAACTTCTGGGTATACCTGTTCTTGATCAGAGACCCTTCACAGGCTTGGAGAAAGAGCTTAAACCAGAGGTTATTGCTGCAGCTCTACATTTGAAGAAGTCTGACATTGTTCTAGAAACGAGAAGCGGAGTTAAAGGTATTCTTGCTAAGGTGCTAATGGATAAGGCTCAAGTGTTCTTGAAGGCCATGAGCTATGATGCTTTTGAGGAGATATTAGCCTTGCTGATTTATGGCTTAGTATTGTTCCCTAATCCAGATCAGTTCATAGACGTTCATGCCATCAACATATTCCTGAGTCACAATCCAGTGCCTACATTGCTGGGAGACATCCTACATTCTCTTCACACCCGTACTACAAGGGCAAGAGGAACTTTGATGTGCTGCATACCTTTGCTTTCTAGGTGGTTTATGTCTCACCTTCCTCGCTCAGTAATGAAGAATGAGCAAGGGTTCAGGTGGTCCAAAAGGATCATGTCACTTTCGCATTCAGATATCCATTGGTGCTCCAGATCTATGGAGAATGTCACTATCATTGACCGTTGTGGGGAGTTCCCTAATGTGCCACTTCTAGGCATAAGAGGAGGCATTACCTACAACCCTTCCTTAGCTCTACGACAGTTTGGTTACGCTCGGAGTGATGGTCCACATGACATGTTGATTCAGGGTATTGTGTTTGACTACGACAACGATCTTCAAGGTTACCGTCAGAGATTCATACGAGCATGGGGAAAAGTGGACAAGGTTGACAGCAAGACTCTGGAGCCTAAGTACACTATTCCTATGGAAGCTTATCTCAGATGGGTACGATCTCGTGCTCAGACTCTCATGATGCCATATCCTGCTATCCTGCCAGTTACCATGGAACCTATTGCTGAAGGAGATACTTCTTATACCATCCTTCACCCAGACATGCCTACTGACATGGAAGACTTGCAGAGATCCTGGATCCAGTTGAAGGAGCAAAGGGATACCTTCGAGGCTCATTACAAAGCAAGCCAAGAAAGAATCCTGGAACTAACAAAGCAACTTCATGAGGAACGGAATCTCAACTCATACCTCAACACAAAGAGGAAACGTCCATAGGAGACTTAAAACCCCATCTCTTGTATTTATTTCATTTCATTTTCTGTAAGCCCAAGAGGCAAAACAAATTTATTACTAATAAAAGTTTACCTTCTTGATTGTTTAAGCAAATTTAAATCCTGCGGTCCTTGAAAACATTGCATATACATTCACATATCATATCATTGCATCACAGGTTTATTGTGCACAGGTTTCTTATCTTCTCGCTGTTTATTTCAGAAATGGATCTTGAACAGACAGTTAAAGATCTCCAGGCACAGAACGCCCAGTTCCAAGAGCTGATCCTGAACTTGTCCAAGGGGCAGGATGAATTGAAGACACTGCTGGCTAAGAAGAAGAGTCCTGAGGACAACAAGGATGGTCAGTTGGAACAATTGCAAGCTGAGATAACAAAAATGAGGATCCAGATGAATGGCCAGGTGGCTCTTATCCAAAGTTTAGCTCAGGGGCAAGAAGAGCTGAGAACCTTTGTCCAAAAACTTCAAAGTAATGGAGCCAGGAATCTAATTGTCAATCAACCTCCGTTAAAACAAGCTGATTTGGTTGAAAAGAAGATGAGGATAAAAGAAGGTAAGAAACAGGTTGCCATTGATTGTTCTTCAGTTGAAGAAGAAAGACCTGATAAGGTTAATCCACCTCAACACAAGAAATATAGAAGGCAGTTTATCAAGTTCAGCACTCCAATGTCACAAGTTCTGCAATGCTTGTTGGAGATGAAGCTAATTTCCTTGAAAAATCCTCCTCAAAATCTTAAAACTTCCTCTCCTCGCTATAATCCCAAGGCAAGGTGTGGGTATCACTCCAACTGTCCTGGACATGATACTAATAGTTGTTGGACATTGAAGAAAAAGATCCAAGACCTGATTGACGAAGGAATCCTAGAGGTTACTCCAGAAGGTCAAGTTGAATTCTACTATCACCCATCAAACATCGAAGCTGCAAGACAAGTGGCCCAGTGTAACAAGAAAGGAAGCCTACCTATTCCTGTTGAGATATGGGGCACCTTGGGACATCCAAGTGGTAAATTTGATTTCATGGTGAAGTATACTGCTCCTCAAAGTTCACAGATTGCAATTGAGGACATTCAGCCAACTGGATGGGACAACATTTGAACTTTCATTTGTAATTTCTTTTGTTTTGTTTAAACACTTACCATTATGTTAAACTTTTGTTTTCATTAATGCATTGCATATGTTTGTCTTGAATTAATCCATTCGTTTCACTATGTTTTGAAGTATGTTTCATATTTCTATTTTGTGATATTTAAATCCTGATAAAGCTATAAGCCTGTAGAGGGAGGATGACGAAAACAATACCATAGTTTTATGCAGTATGCTTTTGAACAAACTATGCTGACGATGTACAGGCATTGTTTCAATTCCTAAACAGTGGAGATATAAGGAAGTTAATCCCTAGTCAACCCTTTTGAGCCGATGAAGTAGGAGTTTTTATTCTCGCACAAATTAAAACCCTTATTCATAACCCGGGGCAGGGTAGTTACTCGGTTAACTCAAATATGCCAATTATCTGTGTTATACACAACTAATGATGGTTCTCTGTAATCATTAAACCTGACAGTCAATATCCAGCAAAAGAACAGTCTTGCTAAGTCAAAACCTATGAAGGAGACTTAGTAAAACATTAAGACATCCCGCTGACTGTAACCTTGAAATATGCAGTTCAGGCAAAAAGAAGGGATAATAAAGTCAAAGAAAAAAAGAGGTCACTATGAATCCTCAACAAAGAAAGATGACTGAATGTTCAAATAAATTTTCGGTTTCTGAACCATCATAAATGTCAGTGTTACAATTCCAAACTCCTTTGAGCCTCAATGCATAAGTTAACTGAGCATAGGACTGAAGAACATCATGGAGATTGGGTTGGGTACAAATAAAATTTGAGCCTTTATCCTTTGTTTCTTAAACCGTGAACCAGGCCACGTTACAACCCTTTAAAAGTCCTAACTGAAGCATGGTTAGCTCGAAAGCATACTGCTACAAAAAGGTATCCTGACTCCTTTAGGGCTTATTATAAAACTTGAGTTAATATCACAGTTTTCTTAAAAAAAAAAAAATTTTTAAAATAATTCTTTTTCAAAAACTTCAATACAGACGTAAGCATTGCATTTTTGAATATATTTGTTTGCACATACCTGAGTGTTTGATAAACAGAGAAACTTACAGGATGAATGTTCAAAGTCCTTCCGATGAACAAAGTTGCTTCCTGGATCAAAGTCCATGTATACAAAGGGGCATAGTCATTATCTCCCAATCAAGGGGGCAGGCCATGATACTGCCTAACTCATTTGGGGCAATCAGGACAGGATTCAACTATGTTTAAGTAGCTTGGGGAAGATCTCCTCATCTATCTAAATTACCGAGGGTAACATTACAAAGTTCATAATGCCAGGGGCATAGCCACTGTTTCCCAGTCAAGGGGCATTCCAACTTACTGTTCAATTCATTTGGGGCAATCAGGTACAGATTCAATAATGCTTAATAGCCAGAGGCAGCTCTCCTCATATATTTGAATTTCATGATGTCAGGGGCATATTATTGTGAGGCCCTCTGTTTATTTCTCTTGAGGTAACTACATTCAGATACTTCCATTATGGCATAATTCATCCTCAACCAAGGGGCAATGCTTTCTTTTCAAATCTAATATCTGGAGCGTATATGGTCCATCACAATTGGAAGACACATTCCTCTCATTGTATTACCTTGATATTGGATTCTCAACAGAAGCCATTGTGGAAGTTGATTGTCTACGCCAGTAGTATCAGATGGTGTCAGTATCATGTCTTCAGATCCATCTATGAGGATTGCTGGGAAGGTATTCAGGAAAGTTAAGAATCTCAGGAGCTCTAAATCCAATTGGTTATACACTCTCGAAGTTGAAACGATTCTGTTTTCAAGTACATCTTTATTTTTCCCTCTGAATCCAGATTTACTTTTACCCTATTTACATAAGCGAAACGTCCATTGGTTGTGTTTGAATGTATGTATGCTTTTGAATATGATTGATGTTTACCAGAAATGCATGAAAATGCAGTAATAGTATTTACTAAGGACGAACGAGGGAAAGAATTCAACAAAGCTTCGCCGGTTCATCCCCACAAGACAGCTACAAATCCCCTAGTAGGGCAAATCCATCTTCATAAATACTTCGAGTTACATCTCCCCTGGAATTTATATCCATCTCTTTTATCCTCATACGGATAGTCGGGAATTTATACTTTCAATAGGAGTACGACGAACGAAGGCGGGAGGTTATGGATACCTTACTATCGAACGAAGATGGGAGGTTATGAATACCTTACTATCGAACGAAGACGGGAGGTTATGAATACCTTACTATTGAACAAACGAGACGAGGACGAGTTCCCCATATTCTTCAACAACAAATCGGGATTTATTTTCCCTGGCCAGCAGTTGTTATACGAAGATATCCAGACGCTTCAGGCTGCATGATGCATACATACATCATTTACATCATATCATGCATATACATAAATACATAATACATTACTTAAGTGCATCATATTATACATGCATACATAATGCATAAACTAATATTACCATACAGAATGTTATAATCTTGTTTTTCAGATTAATTCTCCAGCAGACAAACTTCATCAACAACTTGGGACCTTGGGCCGTTGTTTATCTTCCCAAAGGTTACCTCATACCTCAGGACGTTGTTTATCTTCCTGAAAGCTACCATTTCCTCAGGACGTTGTTTATCCTTCTGAAAGCATATCATCACCTCAGGACGTTGTTTATCCTCCTGAAAGCATATCATTTCCTCAGGACGTCGTTTATCTTCCTGAAAGCTATTATCATTACATCAGGACGTTGTTTATCCCCCTGAAAGCATATCATTTCCTCGGGACGTTGTTTATCTTCCTGAAAGCATATTAAGACTTTGGGCCGTTGTTTATCTTCCCAAAGGTTACATCATTTCCTCAGGACGTCGTTTATCTTCCTGAAAGCTATTATCATTACCTCAGGACGTTGTTTATCTTCCTGAAAGCATATTAAGACTTTGGGCCGTTGTTTATCTTCCCAAAGGTTACATCATTTCCTCAGGACGTTGTTTATCCTCCTGAAAGCTACCATTTCTTTTGGGCCGTTGTTTATCCTCTCAAAAGTTATGTTTATACCTCAGGACGTTGTTTATCCTCCTGAAAGCATATCACAACCTTGGGCCGTTGTTTATCTTCCCAAAGGTTACCTCATTACCTCAGGACGTTGTTTATCTTCCTGAAAGCTATCATGACCTTGGGCCGTTGTTTATCTTCCCAAAGGTTACCTCATTATCATGGGACGTCGTTTATCTTCCCAAAGGCTATCTTGAGACGTCGTTTATCTTCTCAAAATCCATATCATGACTATTGCGCCGTTATTTATCCTCCCAAAAGTTATACTTATACCTCAGGACGTTGTTTATCCTCCTGAAAGCAACCATTACCTCGGGACGTTGTTTATCCTCCTGAAAGCATATCATTACCTCAGGACATTGTTTATCCTCCTGAAAGCTATCATTATATCTTCATATTCTGGACTGCTTTATCCTCAAAAAAATGAATTTGAAGAACTTTTCTCCAAGTGGCATCTTTAAGCCCACTCAAGCATATTCAACTAGTCACCAGTATCACTCTACGCACCGGTGAGTGCAAATTTTAGGGCTTTTATGTTCAATCCCCTTCAACCTTCCAGGTTACGAATGGCACATATACCAATCTAACCCCTCAGGTTTCATAAAATTGAAAAGGGGCAGCTGTTGCACCCCAAAATTTGCCCTCACAATACAAGACTTTGTGTGCTTATAAGGTTCACAAGGTTCACAAGACCTCTCATGAGATTCATGAAGTTTACAAGACATCTTATGAGGTTCACAAGGTTCACAAGACATCTTATGAGGTTCACAAGGTTCACAAAGTTCACAATTGGTCAGAAGATTTGACAATTCCCTCAGACAATGCATCCTCCTAAGCAGTGCATCCAAAAATAGGGTTTTGACTTTAATCAGGCTAAATGGACTTCCAAGACTTCAAGTGAGTTTCATAACATCTTATATGTGTTTAAGAACCCCCATGACAAGTTTCGAGACTTTTCTCAAAGGTTTGCTCAGTCAAATGATCAGATAAGTCAAAACCAGTCAAAGTAGTTAAAAAGTCAAACTGAGGACAACTGTGGTCAAACCAAAGTCAAACTTCATGATTTTTTGCCAACATCAAGTATATGAAGTAAAATTCATCATTTGATCAAGGGTTGATCATGATTCATCAAGGAGATTTAAGAACATCAAGAATCAAAGGTTTCTAAATTAGGGTTTCTTCAGGAAAAGTCAACTGAACTTTGACCAGCCATAACTTTCACATGCTTCATCACCAATTTTCCATCCAAATCTAATTTTGAAGGAAATTGAATTCTCTACAACTTTGTGTCTCACAAGCCAAGCCCAAAAATGCTTCATTTGGAAGGTATGAGCTAAGACATTATAGGTCCTTTTAAAAGTCAACAAAAAGTCAACAACTTCAAAAGGGCATAACTTGAGAATGGTAAATGATATGGACATGAAACCAGTGAGGTTGTTAGAGGACTCTTCAAGCTTTCCAAAATGTCCAAGAACACCCTCATAGCATTAAAATTGAAGGATTTGAGCCCTTGCAAAGTTGGGAAATTTTAGGGAAGTTTATGAAGCAAATAAGGCCTTAAAACCAATTTTTGCTAAATGAGCCCACCAAATTGCCATCCAAACTTTACAAACTCATCAAGCACGACCCAACCCACTCATTTTCTGATTTTTTTATTTTTATTTCATATTTATTTGAATTTTATTCATTAAAATACAAATTAAATTGAAATAAAATATAAAAATCATATATTTGAAAAGGATTTGGTTTCTAGAAGGTCTTAAAAATCATTTAAGCTTGATTGATACAAAAATAATGGAGATCACACCAATATGGCAATGCTAGATCAAGGAAAATCAAGTTTTAATGATCAATCTTTTTCAATCTCAAAAAGTCCAAAAATTCATAAGTTTGTTTAAATTCTTGACCTAATTTTAGTGTGTGGTATATATACAACATAAGACCAAGCTCTAGACACGAATTCCAGCCTCCAAGAACACTCTCCAAACTTCAAATTTTCAAGGAAAAAGTGATATTCGGATTTCATCATTGAGGTTGCTTATCAAAGGTTTTAAGGTGTAAAATCGTTCCTGGGTGTTTCCAAAACCTTTCCCAATCATCATAAGCATCTAAAACATCACATAATCGTCCAACCGAATCATGCTTTGTTCTTGAATATGAATTTTTCGATTTTACGTATTTGTTTGTTTTAAATGATATTTGATGATTGCTTGATGTTTGTGATAGTGCTAGGAACGTTTATGGACTCTCAATTTGAAGAATCGTGACCTTAATCTCCAAACGCCATTATTAGGGTTCTTGTTCCATAAATGGGGTTTTCTAATTTAACAAATATAAATATATTCTAAATGTATAAATGAACTGGTCTTGTTGTGGGGAGTACAATGGTACCCTCAATTTAGTGAAATTTTGCAGGTTTGATGTTCTTGACATAAGGCTAGGAAATCCTACGAAACCAGGTTCGCAGGAAAAATCGTAGGAAACATTGAAAGAGAATTCGCAGGAAACCTGGGGAAGAAGATGAAGTCTTTGGCGCGAAATCTGAATTTTGAAATTATGTTTGTTTTATTATATTTTGTTGTTATATATATTTCAGATATGATGCTTGGCTCAGCTGGTAAGGGTTGCGCGTGTGTATAGCAAGGACAAGAGTTCGAAACCTATCAAGACCATTCTTTTTTTTGGGAAAAAATTCTTAAACGCTATTTTACATATATTATGCACTCTTCTCCCCCAAACAACAAGGCGTGCGCCTTGTCCCAGTGGCTAGGACTTACCAGGTATCAGGGGAGGTCCTGGGTTCAAATCCAGGCCTCCCCTCTTTCTTTTATTTGTTTTCTTTATATTTTTCTTTTATTTATTTTATTAATTATATAATTATGTCAATTAATTTTTCTTAATTAAAACATTAACTCTATTTTTCTTACTAATCCTAAAAAATTAACTTATTTTTTCTAAAACTCTAAATTAATTAATTTAAACTTTATTAGTATGAAAATGGTTTTATATTTTATTTATTATTATTATATTTTCTTAATTAAATTTCTAAGAAATTTTCTAATACTTGTTTAATTTAAAAATTATTTTTCTTTTGCTTTTTTTTATTCTCTTTATCCATTATTCTAATTATTATTTTTCTTATTATATCATTATTACTAATATTTGGTGGTTTATTTATTATTTTTATTATATTTATCATATTATTTTATTTGGTTATTATGTAATTGCAAAAGCCGTGTAATAGTCGTAGATTTATTTTCTTGTCTTCATTTTATTTTGTAAATACTGCATGGTTAGTAAAATAGGGAGTGTAAACATGTTTGTATGTTTAAAATTAACTTAGCTCACTAATTTAAAGATAAATATTAAAATTGTACACTCACACACGTAAGTCGATCTTTGATCGCCATCTCACTTCCTTAGGGATACCTCTCATGTTGCCTAAAACAAAAGGTCAAGTAGGGTGTATAAAGCAAAGTCCCTAGTTCACATCATCTAGTCCCTTAATAGATAAAAGATCAAGTCCCTTTCGAATGTTGCATTCGTAATGATCTTGTCCCTTTCGAATAAAGATGATACGTCCCTTTCAAATTGCTTATACACCCCACAGTTGCCTAAATAACAATGTCCCTTCACTTGTCCCTAACATCCAAGGTAATGACTACCTATTCCTTAATAAAGACTTAAATTTAGGGTAGGTTCCTCTTAGATACTTGCTCTCTCTTCAAAACATTTCAAACACTTCACACATTTTCAAAACAATTTTCAAAACAAAGGTTTATACGCATCCGTACATGGATCATTATAAACACTTAAGAAAATTTCTATTCACACACTTCACATTTCAAAAACGTTTTAAAGTGAGCTAAGTAACTAAGAGCCCATGGATAACCATGGATGTAAAGGGTGCTAACACCTTCCCTTTGCATAACCTACCCCCCGGACCCAAAAATCTTTTAAAAGGTCTTTCCTGTTCTTTTATGCCTTTCCTTTGGATAAAATAAAAGTCGGTGGCGACTCTTGCTATCCGCAACATAACTAAAGTCAGTTCTCCCACCGTGTTACAATGTGCACCATTTATGATGCCAAGCAAATGTATGCAAGCAAAATATGTTTATTCTTAGAATGAAAATTCTAATGCAACACACATGTTAAGCTTGGAGTTTTTTATTGAAAAGGTGTCGCAAACCTTTGTGAGCAAATCACTGGTTAATGAAAGTATGTACATGCAATACCAAAAAATGTCTTTTAGCATAACTCATAGGAGTCAGGAACGCGGTCTCGTGGTAGTACACTCTCAAAATAACCCTGTTTCAGTTAGGACTTTTGAGGGTTGTATCATGACCTGGTTCACGGTTATAGAAACAAAGGATATAGGCTCGAAGTTTATTTGTGCCCACCCACTCTTCGTGATGTTCTCTGAAATTCTGTAATGAGATGTCCTAAGAGATGTTCCAACACTTAATAGGACATTTGACAAATTTAACCAAAAACTTAAACAGCAGGAAAAATAAACAACACAGAAGTTTGTTAACCCAGTTCAGTGTATAACCACACCTACATCTGGAGGCTACCAAGCCAGGAGGAAATCCACTATTAGTAATATTAATTCTAGACTTAAACCACCCTGTTTAATCTATCACTTAATACTTACCCAATGCAATTTCTACCTAAGACTCACTTAGATAAGAGTACCCTACTCACTCCCCCTCAATCACCCAGTGATCAAGTTTACAAGTTTACAGAAATTGAAGACATCCTTCAAAAATAACAGCTTGATTTTACTTCACAGTTTCAATCAAGTCACAAATGCACTTTTGCTTAAAAGCTCATAAAGTGGTACATAAAAGCAACCTGCTATTAAAACACTAGACACCCTATTTAGTCTTCTGAAATTCGTGCTAAATTCTATGATTTTCTGTTGTTTAAATAGGTTCTGAATTTTGGGCTTTCTGTAGAATGATCCAGCCCTAATGTGCAGCAGCTGTCACCTTGAATTTAGGGTTTGTTACCTCCTATATTCTAGGTGCATTAGGTCTTCTGTTTTAATCTGAATCTTCAATTTAAAAACTCCCTACAGATGCGCCTTGGTCTGTTTTATCCAGCATTAATTAATTCCAGATAGTTCTCCTTAAATATCTCTGATCTGTTAATCAATAATTAATTCTGGTAGCAGGTCTGAGATGTCTCAACATCTGTTGGGACATCCTGACAAAACTGAACTTAGTCATTTATACAATGTCCCAACATCTGGTAGGACATCCTGAACCAAGTTCACATACTCTGTTTGCTAATGTCCCAACATCTGATAGGACATTCTGAACTGAATTTAACATTTCTTGTTTGGTCAAAAATTCTGCCAATTCTTAAACATCTACAAACTCCCCCTTTGGCTAATTTTTGGCTAACATCTTTTCTGGTTTTCAGAGTGCAGCAGAAGTTCTTTTTATCAGAGTATATCATTACTTTTCTGTTGAATTTTATTTGAGATTACTCCCCCTCAAACATATATGTGTCCTGTCTTTATCCAGTCTTGTTCCAACAGAAAATGTCTTTATCCAGTCTTGTTCCAACAGAAAAACTTATTCAGTTCAGAAGCAAACAAACAGATTTCATTCATTTAAACAGCAATTACATTTGATGTTGTTCTCCCCCTTGGTAGGCACAAAATTAGGGGCCAAAGAACTATTATCCAGAATTACAAATCATTGCTGTCATTACAAATGCCTCACATACAAAGATCACTCAGATTTATCACTCTCAGTAGCTTCCTCCACTTCAGTGTCTTCATCTTTATCAGCTTCACTTTCAGCTTCACTGTCTTCATCAGATGCAGCTGTCTGATCTTCTTCACTTTCCAACCTCTTAATTATTTCCTCCAGCTTCTTCTTTCTAGCTTCAAGCTCTTTGCAGGTGCACTTTAGCTCAGCAATTAAGGTCTTCCTGGAGATTGGATTCTTAACAGTGGATGGACCAGCAGATGTCCCAGAAGGAGCTTCAACATCTGCAGCATGATGACTGAGGAATAACTTGTAGTGAAAAGCCAGGGGGCTCTCTCTCTTGCAGGCAGTATCCTTGTCAGTTAAAATCCCAGGATATTGATTGAGTACAATACCACACAGCAATGATGGAAAGGCTATTGGTAGCTTGGTTGCAGAGGAGCTGGCATGCTTCATGGTTTGATCAAAGATGAAAGCTCCATAGTCCATTTTGGTTTGAGTTCCAACAGCATATATAAATCTGGCTAGACCAGTTGAGATTGAGGAAGTGTGGTTAGTAGGCACCCAATTAGATGTACCAATCCTGTTCAGCATGGCATACTTTCTGGTAAGCATGCTTACAGATAGTTTTCCCTTCACAGGCCATGCCTTTACCTGGTCAGCAGTTATCACCTTGCAGATTTGATTATCTGTTTTCCCTAGCTCATTGGGTCCATCTGTGTCCCTTCCTAGATACTGATTAATGATTTGAGGAGAGAACTCAACACACTTACCTCTTACAAATACCTTTCTGAACTCTGAGGACTTACCATTTGAGCAATCCTCCTGAAGATTCACAATGAACTCTTTAACAAGAAGTTCATAGCAGGGAGAGAACTCTGAGACTGTCTTGAATAATCCTGCAGCAGAGATTAGGTCAATGAGTTCTGTGCACTCAAGTGCATTGCTGCTTAGTTCTCTTTCCAAAGCAACCCTTCTTTGGTACACATATTTCCATCTGTTAACACTGGAAACATGATGGAAGGATATGTTGTCCAAGGGAGCTTCTGGAACAACAGTTGAAGTTCTAGCTGGTGCTGGTTTCTTCTTGGGAGGAGATGTTGGGACATCTGATCCAACATCTGAATCTGATGGTGTTGCAGCTTTTCTCTTCTGGGTTTGAACCTTGCTCCATGGTTTTGCTGGACCAAAAGTGGCTTTAGCCTTGCCTTTCTTTGGACTAGCCTTCTTTTTCTCAGGAATGACAGGTTCATCTTGTATCTTTCCTTTCCTGGACCTTAGTCTTTTAGCAATGCTGGGTTTCACAGATGATATGATCTCTGCATCAGAATCCTGTTCCAGATTGACTATTGGAGGGGATTGAGCAGTCTCCTCATCAGCTTGTTGATCAGTAGAAGATTGATCTTCATTTGAGTCTTTAGCCTGTTCCATAGAAACTTCTTTGTCACTTTCACTTGAGACCTCTTTCTTGTCCTCAGTCTGTTCAGTATCAGCATCAGATGAGTTTGCTTTCTCATCTGCATATGTTCCAACATCCGTTGGGACATCTTGTTCTGCAGCATTATTCTTTGTATCTTGAGCAGGTTCTTCTTGAGGTGCAGGAATGGTGTTCAAGGGAACAGAGATTCCTTTCACTACTCTTTGTTCAGAGAAAACTTGATTGACAATCTCCTTGATGGAGTCATCAACATATTTGGAGTATTTAACATGTGAAGGAATTTCTTTAGCTTTGCTTCTGATTTTATCTTTACCTCTTTTTGGTGTTCTTGCCTTCTTAGTGTGAGAGGCATTTCCCTTGAGCTCGTCTAATGGTGTTGATTGCATTGGCACCATAGAAATAGGAATGGCATGAACCACGTCTTCCTGGTTGAGAACTTCTTCAGCTGTTTTAGGGTTTTGAGACATTGTTGAGGAAGATGAATGTGCATCTTTAGGGTTTAAGATTTCTGAAGGATTACTAGTCAATGTGATTCGCTTGTGATGATGTGATGAGACTCTTGATAGCTGCTTATAAGGAAATACTAAATAAGTAGCCGTTACAGTCCAAATGATTAGGAATGAAATTCCCAAGGATCTAGTCCAGACTAGCTTTGCCATCTGGAACTTATGCCATGCAATGTCATATGACATGTTGGCACATCTCATTAACATATTTAAGGATTCTCTTGACTTGATTGAGATGACTGACTTTTGGATCAGCTTGATATCTTGCACAAACTCCTACTGCAAATGCAATGTCTGGTCTGCTAGCAGTCAAGTATAACAAGCTTCCAATCATGCTTCTATATAAACTTTGATCTACCTTCTCACCCTTTTCATCTTTAGTCAGCTTTAAATGTGTAGGAGCAGGAGTTCTTTTATGAGAAGCATTTTCCATTCCAAATTTCTTCACTATGTTCTTGGAGTACTTGCTTTGTGAGATGAATATTGAGTCTTCCATTTGCTTAACTTGCAGACCAAGAAAATAGGTTAATTCACTTACTAGACTCATTTCAAATTCAGCTTCCATCTGCTTGACAAAATGTTTGACCATCTTATCAGACATCCCACCAAACACAATGTCATCAACATATATTTGTGCAATCATGACATTTCCTTCTTCATCTTTAACAAACAGGGTTTTATCAATCCCACCTTTTCTGTATCCTTGCTTGATAAGAAATGTGGTAAGTCTTTCATACCATGCCCTTGGAGCTTGCTTCAGACCATAAAGTGCTTTCTTGAGTTTGTATACATGATTTGGACAGCTTGGATCAACAAATCCTTTAGGCTGTTCTACATATACCTCTTCATTAAGATAACCATTAAGAAAGGCACTTTTCACATCCATTTGAAATAGCTTGAACTTTAAGATACAAGCAATTCCCAACAGTAATCTTATTGATTCAAGCCTTGCTACTGATGCAAAGGTTTCATCAAAGTCTACCCCTTCAATTTGAGTGTATCCTTGAGCCACAAGTCTAGCTTTGTTCTTTGTAACAATTCCTTGTTCATTTGACTTGTTCTTGTACACCCATTTTGTACCAATCACATTTATGTCATTAGGTCTAGGAACAAGATTCCACACTTCATTCCTTGTGAATTGACCTAATTCCTCTTGCATAGCACAAATCCAGTATTCATTAGTGAGAGCCTCCTTGATGTTTTTAGGTTCTATTTTGGACACAAAACAAGAACCTGAAATCACTTCTCTTGATCTAGTGCTCACACCTCTGTTGGGATCACCAATTATTAAATCTTTGGGATGATCCTTCTGTATTCTGATGGAGGGAGGTTTGCTTGAATCTTCTGACCTTGTATCATTTTGAGTGAAGTTATATTGATCATTCTTTTCTTCAGCTTCAATCTTGATATCAGCAGATGTTCCAACATCTTCTGGGACATCTGTAGGAGCATCATCAATTATCACATTTATGGATTCCATGATAACATTTGTTCTGTAGTTAAATACTCTATATGCTCTGCTGTTTATAGAGTATCCAAGGAAAATTCCTTCATCACTTTTAGGATCCATTTTTCTCCTTTGCTCCCTATCTGCCAGAATATAGCATTTACTTCCAAACACATGAAAGTACTTCACAGTGGGTTTTCTGCCCTTCCAGACTTCATATATTGTGGACAGGGTTCCTTTTCTCAAGGTAACTCTGTTATGGATGTAGCAGGCAGTGTTCATAGCTTCAACCCAGAAATACAGAGGTAACTTCTTAGCATGGATCATAGCTCTTGCTGATTCTTGAATGGTTCTATTCTTCCTTTCAACAATTCCATTCTGTTGAGGAGTGATAGGTGAAGAATACTCATGGTTGATTCCTTCTGAAGAACAGAAATCTAAGAACTTTTGATCAAATTCTTTTCCATGATCACTTCTTATTCTGATCACACAGCTGGATTTTTCCCTTTGCAATCTTTGACATAATTCTTTGAATACATCAAATACATCTGACTTTTCTTTGATGAAGTTTATCCATGTATATCTTGAAAAATCATCAACCACAACATAGGCATACCTCTTACCACCAAGACTTTCAACTTGCATAGGTCCCATAAGATCCATATGAAGAAGTTCCAAAACTTTGGAAGTTGTCAGATGTTGGAGCTTTGGATGGGACATCTTGGTTTGCTTGCCTATTTGACATTCACCACATATTTTGCCATCATCAATCTTCAATTTAGGAATACCTCTTACAGCATCCATAGATATGATCTTCTTTATGCCTCTGAAATGAAGATGACCTAGTCTTTGATGCCACAGTTTCACTTCTTCTTCTTTAGCTAGAGTGCAGGTTGAAGTGAGACTGAGATTTTGGGATTCCCACATGTAACAGTTGTCTTTAGATCTGGCTCCTTTCATGACAACCTCTTGTTCTTTGTTAGTCACTATGCATTCAGATTTGGTAAAGTTTACACTGTATCCTTGATCACATAGTTGACTTATGCTTATCAGGTTAGCAGTTAAACCTTTAACTAGCAGTACATCATCTAATCTTGGAACATCTTGACAATCCAAGGTTCCAACTCCCTTGATCTCTCCTTTAGCTCCATCTCCAAAGGTAACATACCTGGATGAATGTGGCTTTAAGTTTACTAGCAAATTCTTCAATCCAGTCATGTGTCTTGAGCATCCACTGTCAAAGTACCAGTCTTCCTTAGCTGATACTTTCAATGATGTATGTGCTATGTATGCAGTACTCTTCTTTGACCAGATGAGTTGAGATTTCTTTTGATGCCTCTGCTCTGAGTGTTGTTCAGCTGATCTCCAAGCTTGATTGTTGATCTTGTTCTTGGGTGTGTGGCTTTGATCAGTCTGAATGTCAGCTTTTGGTCTCCAAACTTTCTTGATTACTTCTGTCTTTTGCTTAGGAGGTTGCTGATTTCTAAGCTGCATTTTCTTGGTACCTTCTACTTTCTGCTTGGAAGGTTGCTGACACATCTGATTTGGATATCCATGTAACTTATAACAGTGAGGTTTGATATGCCCAAATCTTCCACAGTGATGGCATCTCCATCTTTGATACTTCTTCTTCATTTTGTTCTTTCCAGAATGTTGAGACATCTGTTGGAACATTATGTTAGTCTTTGTGTTCTGATGTTGAAGCATTTGTTGGGACATCTTGTTTGACTGTGTAATTTTTGAAGTGGCTTTGCTAGAGCTGGCTTCTTCTCTGTTGTATCCCAGTCCACTTTTGTCCCCTGAATGTTTATTATTGCAAAGAATAACATCCAGTGTATTTGAGCTGCTGTTAATCATTCTAACAGATTTTGACATATGTTCCATCTTAGAATTGAGAAGAGTTACTTCACTTTTCAAGGTATCAATGATTACTTGATCACTTGCTTTTTCCTCTTCTAGTACTTCATTCTGCTTCTTTAGCTTTATAACCTCACTGCATATTTCAGAGCTTCTTTTGTATAGATCTTTGAATGCTTGCTCAAGTTGTTCATAAGTAAGCTCTCCACAACTGGAATCACTATCATATTCACACAGTCCAGCTAAAGCAGTAATATGCTTAGCTGATTCTTCTTCTGAATCTCCTCCTGAGTCTTCATCAGACCAGGTTACAGATAGTCCCTTCTTTTGTCTTTTTAAGAAGTTGGGACATTCCTTCTTGATGTGTCCATATCCTTCACATTCATGGCACTTGATTCCTTTTTCTTGACTGGTCTTTTCAGCAAGATTTGATCTTCTGTTAGCATCATAGGTTCTCTTGTTTTCAGAAGAGTTTGTGAATCTTCCACTGGAATTTGATTTACCTTCCATACCTCTGAGAATCTGTTTGAACTGTTTTGTAATCAATGCAAGATTTTCTGAGAAGCTTTTATCATTTGCTAGTTCATCATCTTCTTCTTCATCTGCATTTGAAACCAAGGCAATGCTTTTGTTCTTTTTAGCATGTGTGTCATTCATTCCCATTTCAAAAGTTTGAAGGGAACCAATGAGTTCTTCAGCTTTCATGGAGCATATGTCTTGAGCTTCTTCTATTGCTGTGACTTTCATGTCAAATCTTTTTGGCAAAGATCTGAGAATCTTCCTTACAAGCTTTTCATCAGTCATCTTTTCTCCCAAGGCTCCAGAAGTATTGGCTATATCCAAGATGTTCATGTAGAACTCATGAATTGATTCATCTTCCTTCATTCTCAAGTTTTCAAACTTGGTGGTGAGAAGTTGAAGTCTTGACATTTTTACTTTTGATGTTCCTTCATGAGTTGTCTTGAGGGTATCCCACACATCTTTGGCCAGCTCACAATGATGCACCAGTCTGAAAATATTTCTATCAATGCCATTGAATAAAGCATTTAGGGCTTTTGAGTTGCCTAGTTCTGAATCTTCTTCCTCTTTACTCCATTCTTCTTCAGGTTTCAGAACTATTGATCCATCTTTGGTGTCTTTAACAGGATGTTTCCATCCAACAATTACTGCTCTCCATGCCCTGTTGTCAAGTGACTTTAAGAATGCAATCATTCTTGGCTTCCAGTAGTCATAATTAGAACCATCCAGTATAGGTGGTCTATTTACTGACCCTATATCTCTGTCCATGTTACAGAATTTGTTTTCCCTAGATCTCACCCAGTATAAACAGGCAGGGTGCCTGCTCTGATGCCAATTGAAATTCTGTAATGAGATGTCCTAAGAGATGTTCCAACACTTAATAGGACATTTGACAAATTTAACCAAAAACTTAAACAGCAGGAAAAATAAACAACACAGAAGTTTGTTAACCCAGTTCAGTGTATAACCACACCTACATCTGGAGGCTACCAAGCCAGGAGGAAATCCACTATTAGTAATATTAATTCTAGACTTAAACCACCCTGTTTAATCTATCACTTAATACTTACCCAATGCAATTTCTACCTAAGACTCACTTAGATAAGAGTACCCTACTCACTCCCCCTCAATCACCCAGTGATCAAGTTTACAAGTTTACAGAAATTGAAGACATCCTTCAAAAATAACAGCTTGATTTTACTTCACAGTTTCAATCAAGTCACAAATGCACTTTTGCTTAAAAGCTCATAAAGTGGTACATAAAAGCAACCTGCTATTAAAACACTAGACACCCTATTTAGTCTTCTGAAATTCGTGCTAAATTCTATGATTTTCTGTTGTTTAAATAGGTTCTGAATTTTGGGCTTTCTGTAGAATGATCCAGCCCTAATGTGCAGCAGCTGTCACCTTGAATTTAGGGTTTGTTACCTCCTATATTCTAGGTGCATTAGGTCTTCTGTTTTAATCTGAATCTTCAATTTAAAAACTCCCTACAGATGCGCCTTGGTCTGTTTTATCCAGCATTAATTAATTCCAGATAGTTCTCCTTAAATATCTCTGATCTGTTAATCAATAATTAATTCTGGTAGCAGGTCTGAGATGTCTCAACATCTGTTGGGACATCCTGACAAAACTGAACTTAGTCATTTATACAATGTCCCAACATCTGGTAGGACATCCTGAACCAAGTTCACATACTCTGTTTGCTAATGTCCCAACATCTGATAGGACATTCTGAACTGAATTTAACATTTCTTGTTTGGTCAAAAATTCTGCCAATTCTTAAACATCTACATTCTCTATTCCTATGTTCAGCTAGTTTCCACAAGCATTCACCTTTCATAAGGGTTTCGTGTTGATTGAGGAACCATTGCTGCTATCGGTTCAAGCACCAATCAGGTTATTGTTGAGAGTCAGTCATCCATCTATCTTTCGTGTCTGTTCCACACGACTTTGTTCTCATTTGAGGATCTTTCTTGTGTAATCCTTTTCGTCTTTCGCTTTTGCGTTATTTTGCTTATCCCTAACTTTTTCCTGGACTGATTCTTGTGAATCTTTGATTGTAAAGTCCAGCGGGATGCCCTAACTTTTGCCTAAGTCGCTTGTTTTCAATTTTCGACTTAGCAGGCTCTTTCATCATTTTTTTTTGCTTTTGAACAAGTCGTGTGACACTGTTTGTCTTGATTGCTTTGCGAGGGTTGTGACTGCCTCATTCTTTGGTCGACGAAGGATAACCATTGTGGTTTTCAATCTTTGGACCTTTTTGACTTGGATAACCTTTGTGGTTTCTGGTCTTTGGACCTCTTGATTAGCATACTGGAACGTAATGGGTCCTTAAATACACTCCTTTATGAAAGCCTGAACGCTTGGTCCGCCTAGCTGACATCTACCCTGCCCCTGGGTTACATGTGAGGTTTTTTTTATGCGAAAAAGAAACTCCTACTTCAAGGCTCAAACGGGTTATCAAGGGTCTATCTTCCTTATATTTCCAGTGTTTAGGGATTTGAAACAAAACCTGTACATCGTCAACAGGACCCTACTCGAGAGCACACAATTATAGATTTTGCATTTTTGTTTCGTCATTCTCCTTCATAGATTTTAAGCACAATAATTGGTATTGTGATGTACACATGCAAAAATATAAGTGAATGCGAATGAATTACTTCAAGCAAAACATGTGAGTTTTATTATTGCTAACATTCAAAAGCAAACAGATTTCATACATGTATACAAATGTTTAGCGCATTGTAATACCTCAAAATTTGCCCTTATATTTGTTTCCTTAATTGGTTTATTGCTTCGCATGTCATCTGCATTTCCCATTAGGTCATAATATCCATAATCATGCATTTGCATTGTATTCCTCAGGCATGAGATCAGAGTTTGCTCCGATGATTTGAGTTTTCATGTTCAGAGATGATTTATCTGGTTATTGCACTTGAGATAAGATAGAGGTTGAGCTCATCTCATCATAGCCATGTTCTTATGCTGAAGTTCATCAAGTATCCCAATTATCTTCTTCAAGATTTCTCAGGAGTGTTTGATGCTTATTAACAACTCAAGCTATTTGCTTCATTGGGGGGGACACTCAATACGAGTTGATCACAGATTCCTATCTCTGACATGGTTTTGTTGATGTTAGTTAATGGGGACTGAGTTTCGGGGTTTCATATAGAGGTATCATGATGTTCATGGTATAGGAGATCTAATGGTGGACTCATAAGAAAAGCAAGTTATTATGGTTCTCTCGTTTGATTGTTTGTTGTGGCAGAAGTCAATGAGATTAAATGTTGAAGCTTATCAAGGTTTGGGGGATTCGTTGTGGCAGAAGTCAATGAGATTAAATGATAAGCTTATCAAGCTTATCAAATTATTTTGTTAATGTTGAATCTTATAACCATTTTTATTTCATATCACCATTCTAAACCATCAAACCAATTACCAAATATTTGTCCTAACCAAAATTCTTTTCATGTTCCATTTTTGAATACCATTTTGAAAGAAATTCAAAACCAAGTCATAATTCAAAACCAAGTCATATTTTGTGGTTAAATTCATATTGTTTTTAGCTCCAATCCAATTATAAATTCATTCTAATTTCATACTTGAACTAATCTCTAGAATTAATTCCAAAGCCCATTGTAAGCCCAAACCCGTTCCATCTTTTTATTTTTCTATTTTATTTTATATTACTAATATTCACCTAAGATTCAATCCAAATTTTTAAGAAAAAGGGAGGAGAAGAGGAATGCTTTGGATTCTTTTCGTTTTGGCATGTTTGGAGACTTAGTTTAAACAATGATAATAATACAGATTCAGTGCAGTCCAATTACAACCATAAGAAAGAAATTCCATAACTGATATACCAGGTCCATAACAGAAACAGTTGAAAAAAAAAAATTCAGTTATGACAGTTGCAACCAAAAGAAAAATTCAGTTACACATAACTGAAGTATCAGTATATAATAGAATCAAAAAAGGAAGTAGGGACTGGTTTTTTTTCCATCAATTATCAAATCTTCAAAAATCTCTATCCCTCAAAAAGATTCAGAGTGACTAGTCTCTCCCATTCAATCTCTCTCGGCTCTCACACCATCAACACTTCGAGATCAATCCCGCAAGATTCTCGCAAGAACACAGAAGATCAAGAACAAACCGCTTGCAATCTGAACCTTGGAAGTCTCCAATTTTTGTTCATACCGTTATCGATCGCAGATCACCTTAGGAGAATTAACAACATCAATCTCCTTCATCGTCTCGAAACTTCATTACCATTCTGCATCTGAAACCAGCTTCAAGTTTTAATCGAGAATCGTCAACAGAATCACCGACGAACACTTAACCTTCATCACCCTGCATCGAATCAAGAACACATCAAATTCGGAAATTGTTAGCAGGAAATGAAAAAACTCAACGTTATGCACCCGAATCCGTTTCATTGTGCATCAACTCTCCTGCGACCTTCATCAGTCAACAATTTCTCTACAATTTTCTTTGAGCCCTTCAGTCAACAAAAGCTTATCCATCAAGCTTCAACCAACATTTCAAAGAATCTCTTCAACATCAAAAACCGCAAGAACACAACTCACAGAACATGAGATTTCGACTTCATCGCATCCACATCTTTCATTATCATCATGTATCAACTACAACAATCACAAGCTCAGATGCGAACATAAGCGAAATTGAAGAAGAAGAAAGGCACGAATTTACAAGAAGCTAACAACAAATCAAAGGCTCAAGAATTTACCTAAAAGTTTCGGTTCGTTCAGCTCGCGGTGAGGATGACTTCCTCCCACCGTCACCTGCACCGAACATGACGCGACGAAGTCCTTATTTTGTATTGCGTTGGAGAGCAATAGTGAGCAAAGCGTTCGAAGGATGAACGAAATTGTGATAGAGTGAAGGAAAAATCCATGGCGGTGCGATTCAAGAAGGAGCCGAAATCTTCGAGTCCGGAAGAGTATGGGTCAAAGGCGTCACCGTGGGTCATGAGAAGCCCCTGTTCGGGTTGTTCTTTCAAGTCGCGACGGAATCAACGATGGGGCAGGGAGAGGCCATTGCCGTGAGGTTTTGGATCGGCGACGAATACGAGCGGCGGCGCGGTGGCGCGACGGTTTTCTTATGAGAAGGAGAAACGGCTCGATTTGAAGACGGAAAAGGGTGAAAGAGTCGCGACGGAGGGTGTTGATGTTGACGGTAGGGTTCTTGGAGATCGTTGGTGGTAACGGTGTTCCCAGTGGCACGTTTTCGGCGTGAAGAAGATATGAAAGCTTGTGTTCAACGTACGGAGGGAATTCTAGGTTAAAGTTACAGAGATTGGGTTGGGCTTGGCCTTTATCCCAGGTTTATTCTATCCACACACACACAAATTCCTATCATACTCTTTGTGGTTCTTCAAGTGAAAGATTGGGCCTGACTCCATTATTTACTACCTGCACCAGCAAATTCAATGTGTACCCCCCCTTTTGCGCCTGGCTAGAAGGAAAAATGGACCTTGGGCCTTTTATTTTTCTATATGCTGTAATTAGATTTATGAATCACCCCCCTCATGTTATTTGTTTTTTTTAGAATTTCTAATTTAATTTTCTTATTAAAGAAAAAATCATGTTTAATTTTGTTTCTAGATAATTTTGTAGATTAATAATCAATTCATTTTTCTTGTGATTTTTAATTAGGATTTGTTTTTGGTTGGTAATATTAATTATGGTTTATCATTAGTTGTGAATTAAAATGTTCATAAATGTTTTTATTGATATGGGATTGATCCCGATTATAGTGGAGCTTCACAAAGAATGTATGGAAGATGGGCATTTATTTTGCTCATAGGGGACTACAAAACTTGCTTGGGGATGTTTTCCGGATTTCTTTTATGTGAAGAATCGGCGTTTCACTCAAGTAAGTAATTTCGACGTTTTCGACTTTTACGCATCATTTTAGTCGTATGCGGCTTAGGACCATATAAATTAAGGTGCATCTGAGCCCTCCCACCTGAGGCATTGGTTATATTTGTGATTTATGTTGATATGTATCGATTTCGGAACTTAGGGATTAGGGTAAGAACCATAGGATCGATTCCTTTCCCTTTTCTTTAAAATTCACTTTTTTTGTCCGTTTCGTAACATTTATTAAAAATAGTTTTAGGTGTGATAAAATTCTGGAAAAATTCATGAGTGATCCTCATCCTCTTAATTAATTTGTCATATTTTTTATTTCCAGATTTGGGTGGTTTTAATAATTAATTTGGATTTTAGTTCACAAGCTGTCCCAAAAAGGAAGGTTTTGGCATAAGGGACCGAAATCGATTTTTCCCCATAGGTGTGAAACCTATTTTTTGTGTATGATTAAGCACTGTAATTTGTGACATTTTGATGCCCCTTAGGCATTTTTTTTCATAATTTTTAGGGCCCTTTTTGATCCACTTTGTGGAGTTGTTTATGGATGATCTTGTTTTGTTACCTTGCTAGTCAAGGAGTTGTTTTGGCACTTTGGTGCATAATTTTATGAAATCCTTTTGGACAATGTGAGATAATGATGTTATTATTCCAGGGATTTAATTTCATAATTTTTAAAAGCTTTTTGCTATTTTTCCATGTCACCTAGATCCTAGGTTGATTCATGTGTGTATTTGCTCCATATCCTAGGATTTAAGAAGGCATTCATGCCATTTCTTGAGATGTTTTTTGGAAACTTTTAGGAGTTAATTATAGGTCATTTGCATGTCCTTAATTCTAGTTATAGTCCACTTTTTGAACCATACCCTTTTGGTTTGTTTTAGTGTTTCAAAATGCATACTTATGTGAACTAGTTTAACTTAAACGGGTTGCTAATCTCTTCTCATGTTTAACTTGAATTATGTGGAAACCATTAATGCCTATTCATGCATTCTCATTGCATCTCATGCCTTGTATGCTACTGACCCATAATCATTTCATGCATATTCACATGCCATTCTTCCTTAGTTTGCATCATGTGCGATCTTATGCGATGTTTATTCCATTTCATCTCACATCTTCTTCTCATTGCTCCATATGCCTAATCCATTGCATCCATGATTGTATATTAATTAATCCTAATTCATAAGCATTCACTACTGACTTTTATGTTCATTTCATGTATTCATTCATGCTTGTAAGCCATATGCATTCATACTTCATCCTTAAGCCCTAACTTGCATTTAGGTGAACTTAGGTGAACTTTTTGCACATAGTTTGACATAGTTTGATCTTGTGAGGTATCCTAGCATACTTAGGGACCTATAGCATGTAGCTACTGACTTTAGAAGTCATGTAACCTTTAGGTACCTTCACCTTTTAGACTTAGGTCTTATTTTGAGCCTAGTTCCATTCTAGGACGTTTATGGTACTTAATCGCTTTCATGCTTTGATTTTATTTTCAATATGCATTGTCATGCTAACTTTTGTTTTGTAGTGGGGAAAGATTGAGGTAAGCATTACTTCATTCTTATCTCTTATGCATTTTAATGGTCTTTGCTTTAGCACTTTGTGCTTTGTTCATAGGTTCCCCTTTTGTTCTTTAGAACCAACTTAACTTCATTAGGAAGTAAGTTAGTTTCTAAGTTCTCTTTTCTTCTTTTCCTTTTTTTCATTAGGTTTAGAATACCTCATTAACCATAGGCCCTTTTGTATACATAACACATTAGGATTGAGTCTTAGTCCCTTAGATTTTTTCCTTTTATCAACTTGAGTCATTCTCTTTCTCATCTCAAAAGAAAAGCAATAAAACACTTAATAAAAACCGAACAATCTTGTACAACACGAGACTTTGTTGCGGAGTGTTTATACGCGTCCTGTTTCGGGGCGAGGTGTAAATACTTCCCGCGATGGATAGGTCTTAGTACAAGACAATTCACAAACAAATTCAAAATACTTCTCATAAAAGATAAAAAAACAAATAACAAGCGACTATCCTGCGGGAACTTCTCTTCTCATCTCATTCACTCATAACGTGAACTCGCGACGACTTGTCTCGCATGCAAGACGGTAAACGCACTCGTACCAGACGAGCCTGCAACACCTGAGCATAGACATACGCAGTTCTAGCTGTAAAAAACACAAACAAATAGTTCCCGCCTAGGTTAGGCGAACTACGTCGACTCTGATCCTCATTATCCCGATGAGGTACGTAGGCAGCGGGGTAGGGCCCGTTCGAGCACATTCTTTATTTTCCCTACATTTCCCCCTTTTTATTCTCATTTTCTTATTTTAGTTTATTTCTCATTTTCCATTCCATTCCAGATAGCCATTATTTCATTTCAGCAGCATATTATTTCTCACCCTTTGAAACAAACAAGCAAGCGTGGATCCCGTCGGGTACGACGGACGATCTGGGGTGCTGATACCTTCCCAGGTCGTAACCGACTCCCGAACTCAGATCTTTGGTTCGCAAGGCCTCGTCCTTTCCTTTCTTCCTCAGGTTTGTGCAACATTACCTTTCCCATTCATTCGGGATAAAAATGTCTGGCTGGCGACTCTAACCTTTCCGCGCCACTTTCGCGTTTGTACTAGGATGAAAATCCCGGGAGCGACACGCATAAAAGAAAACTACAAATGGAAATGCAATAAAGAAACTGAATATTGTCGTAGTTGAGGAGGCTTGAGTCCGTCTGGACCTGTCAGTCTTGGATACTTTCAGTGATCAATAGCTCTTTCACAGACTTGTAATCTTCAAGTTTTAGCCGTATACCCAAACCATGGCAATCATACCTCTTCTTCTAGTTATTCTGACTCTGACACGAGACGTTTGAAAGAAAGAGTAAATTTGGGGAGTAAAGTTGCCCCATAAGGTTGCTCGGAAATACCTGATGATCTTCTGCCTACGTATCTCCATTGACCTAAGACCAATGCAGAATCAGAGCGACGTAGTTCCCCTCAACAGGGATGAAAATGAACAATGAAGAAAGACAAACACACAGATGCCATCACTGAGAGTATTTGAATACTGCTGGCTTTATTTGCTCTGTGGATACCCTTGTAAATCTGGGTGATTAACTCAAAGACTTTAGCTTAACGTGGACCATCTGGTAGAACAACCGTGACACCGGTTCCGTCGTGATTAGGCATCGGATTCTGGAGTACCTTAGGATGAGGAGAAAAATTGATTGCCTTGTGTCAGACCCTAATTTTTGACCCTAAGATTTTTCGCATCTCATCTGCATTTGCATACAAACAAGATCACACACTGGTTCATTTATTCTTTTTCAGGTGTAGGTCTAGGTCTTGCAGAGGATCACCACATTTAATTTCTGTTATTTGTTTATATTCACTAACTTCTAACCAAAATATCAAAAAAATATGTTGCAGTTGTTTCTTCTTCTTCTCTGTGTTGCAGGATTTAAAAGACAGAGCTGTGATTCTCAATTCAGATGTAGTTGTTCAGTCACGATCCGATTCAAATGGAAGTTTGACCTAATCTTGGTCAAACTATCAAGAGATTGTTTCGACTGCAAGTTGTGTGGGCCAGTGGTCTGTTTTCTCAGACTGTGCGTATTCAAAAGTTCAAGACTGTGTTATGTGCAAAGTCATCAGTTATCAGACAGTGTTTTGTGCGAAGTTTTTTTGAATCTTCATGACCATCAGTCTATCAGTGTGGTCCAGAAGTGTTTGTGTTCATTGTATCAATGGCTTGTGAAGAAAAATCAGGATTTTGTTGTGGACTTAAAAAAAATCACTTTCATATCCATCACCCATTTTTTAGATCAAACTATTCCCTTTTCAATGACCATTTTTTTTATTCTCGATTATTCAGTCGTCCAATTATCCATTCTTTTTGACATTTTTTTACCACATTATCCAATTTTCTTTCCGATTATCCATTATCCATTTTTTAAATCATTCCATTTTATAACAATTTCTAATTATCATTTTTTTTAGCCTAAATACCTTTTTCCAATTCTAATCATCACAATTAATTTCATTAATTTTTTATTATAACTTTTCATTTTTTTTTATTATTTTTCTTCTAAAAAATATAACAAATTTAACAAATTATGAAGCCCATTTTTTTTACTCTTTTAGCCCATTACAAGAGTCATGTTTTAAAAAAAAAGAAGCCACTTCACATCAACACATTTTACAAACTTTCCTTGCTGCATCCACCAAACAATTAAGCCCCACACCTCAAACCGCAACTAGCTTCAATATTCACGCCATAAACACACAACAAGCTGGCCCACAAATTTCTCTTACCACCTTCCACACCAATCCTCCAAGCCAGCCACACGCGCATACAACACTCCCACGCGCAAAACAAAATGCCAGCTTTTCAGTCCCAGCTTCTCAGGCCCAAACCGTGCTTATCCACAGCCGCATAAGCCTTTTCCAAATCCCACAATCCGTAACAGCCTACACCACAAGCCTCAGGCATCACTTCTCAAGCCCCACAGCCACAACTTTAGTCACGCCTCCAAGCTACAGTGCAACAAATACTTTCACGTATCTCAGCCAACCATTTCAAACCAAAAATGCAGTAAACATTTCAAAGGGTTCCCGTGTAGTACCACGGACAAGTCCGGTGCTTAAAACCTTCCTGATTTGTAACCAATCCCCGTACCCATTCTCTGTTCAATTCTTTTAGCTTTTTAGCTTTTAAGATTCATTAGGCTTTCTTCGTTCTTTTTGCCTTTTTCCTTGTGGAAATAAATAAAAGCGCGGTGGCGACTCTGTGTATATTGAGTTAAGTTAATCAATAGCTTACACTCATGATTTTACCGCTACAGAAAAGTGGCGACTCTGCTGGGGAGTTAATCTCTAAGTGGATTCGGCCTACTTTGATTTGTTTACTGTTTTAGTTTGATTTGCTTGTTACTTGGTTGTTCCATTTTGGTGATCCTCTGTGAGATAGATCCTAACCCGGATCTGAGCGGAACTTATGATAGGACGGCGATATTCGAAGCGATATGCGATGGAGTAGTCCAAAGCAATATCAATTTGATAATCTCCACTCGGTTAGGCTCTCTTGGAATATCAATGTCATGACGAGTAATCGTACGTCGCATTATTTTCCGACCTTGAGCTGATCATACTGAGGACCGTAGAACCCTTAACCAATCTAAGCCAATTTAGGAACGTAGTGCGGAAACTATCTGAGTGTAAACTTAAGGTGGTTGTCACGCGATACTACACTCGGACGAGGTCTATTTTAAGAATGTTATCGGTTGGGAGGTAATCCAACGTACCGATGATATTCTAAAGATGGCTGTTAACTCCAGGAACCTCTGTTAGCACCCTTCTGGTTTTTTTGCAGGTACAATGAAGATAAACCTTAGTACATGCCTGTTTGGGTTGGTGTTCTGTTACCATGACTCCATGCTCATGATTCGAACCTTTGAACCTGTGTGATTTGCGTGATCTTGTTTGTGTTTGTTGCATTTACATATTCATCATGATCATCGTCACGACCATTTTTCAAGGAAAATAATTCCGATTATTGCAAATGTTAGAAAGAAGTAAAAATTCCATTTTTGTCAAGATATTCCATGACCGTATTCTCGATATTGACCATGTTTGCAATAATCGAGTTGTTTTTCTGAAAATGGAAGTGAACATTGCATATCATTGCATCCTCGCATATTCTTGCGTTCGTCCGAGTTGTGTGGGAACTCATCCCGGTTGTTTCTTTCCCCAGTTGTCTGTTGATCCGTCAAGCTGACTCCTCATCACAGATACGGTACTAGAGCTGCTAACAGACGAAGAGCTATCAGATTGAGAATGGAACACCAAGAACAACATAACATGGAAGTTCGAATGGAGATTGATGAGTTGAAAGCCGGTATGACCAGGCTCACTGAAATGATGCAAGTTCTGATTGCTCGAGGTGAACCACCTCAAAGGACTGTTATCTCTGAAGTTTTTACTGCCGTTGTTGATCCTCCTGTTGTTCAGCAACCGGTTTCTACTTGGCCAGAATATGGGTTACCTCCGGATTATGTGCCAGTTTCTGCTACTGCTCAAATTGGTGGTCCATCTGTTGTGCCAGTCTTTTTAGCTCCGACTTTTGCTGAACCTCAACCTGTTGTGCACGCTACTGCTCAGACTACTTATCAGAATTCTCCTTTCTTGTATCAAGCTGCTGGTCCACAAGCTGAAAGTCAGGGTGAACCTGGATATATGGATGAAGTTAGAGAGCAATGTTTGACTCTTGAGAAGAGGGTAAGAGGTCTAGAAGGAAAGGATGTCTTTGGTTCTGCTGCAATAGACATGTGTTTGGTTTCCGACTTGGTTCTTCCTGACAAATTCAAAGTTCCTGTATTTGAGAAGTACAATGGTCATACTTGTCCAAAGATTCATCTACTGATGTATTGTCGCAAAATGGCTGTGCATGCCAAAGATGACAAGCTGCTTATTCATTATTTTCAAGATAGTCTGAGTGGTGCTTCTATGAAGTGGTATGTTGGACTCGAGAAGAATCATATCCGAAGCTGGAAAAATTTATCTGATGCTTTTGTAAGACAGTATAAGTATAATCTGGACATGGCGCCTGATCATCGTCAACTTCAAAATATGTCACAGAAAGAGAAAGAATCGTTCAAAGAGTACGCTCAGCGTTGGAGAGAGCTAGCTGCTCAAGTGGAACCACCTTTGCCTGAAAAGGAATTAACTGGTTTGTTCATGGACACTCTTCAACCGTTCTTTTGGGAGAAAATGGTAGGAAGTGTTTCATCTGGTTTTTCTGACCTAGTCACTATTGGAGAAAGACTAGAGGAAGGTATCAAGAAAGGTAAGATTACCAATTCTGAAGCTCCTAATGCTGCAAGAAAGTCTTTTGGGAATCCTCATAAAAGAAGAGATGGTGATGCTTATGCTGTTTCAACTGAGAGGAGGCCTTATCGCCTGCAACAACGATATGTTCAACCATACGTAGCTACAGTTGCTCCTGTTGTTAAGACTCAACCTGCTCAAATTCAAGCTCAAGGTCAAGTTCGACCAACTCAAGCTCAGGTTCAGATTCGAGCTCAAGCTCAGGCTCCTCATCCTGTTTTTGGACAAAATCAGTATCGTAATAGGCCAAACTTTGATCCTATTCCGATGTCTTACACTGAATTGTTTCCTTCCTTGATTGAGAAAGGTTTAATTACTACTAGGCCTCCACCTCCTGTTCCAAATCCTCTTCCAGTTGGTTATAGATCAGACCTTCGCTGTGAGTTTCATCAAGGTGGAACTGGTCATGACTTAGAGCATTGCTTTTCACTAAAGGCCAAAGTGCAAGAACTTATCAGGAACAACATCCTTTACTTTAATGGCCTTAATCCCAATGTTATCAACAATCCTTTGCCAAAGCTTGGGAAGTGAATCTTCTAGAAGACTTCAATTGTTAAAATTTCTTCAAGGCCAGAATATCAGACGGGACAGCTCATCCTTGTTGTTGATTGATCACTAGGCCATTGTTTCTTTATGTTTGCAATTTTCTTCAATCATATTAAGTTGTTTGCTTTTAAGCTTGTTTGTACTTTCATGTTGGTTTTAATGAAATGAGCATTGCTTTGTTTTGATTCAATTTCATTTGCTATTTGCATCTTTATGCTTTACATTTCAAATTCATTTATCTTTTCTCAAATTTTTACAATGATTGGAGGGAGGATGATGAAAACGAGATATCCATAATTGTTGTTGGTATGCTTTCAATTGAGACTTGGTTGATGATATACAAGCATTGTTTCAAATCCTAAACACTGGAGAAATAAGGAAGTTAATCCTTTGTCAACCTCTTTGAGCCTTGAAGATTGGAGTTTCTTTCTATCCGGAAAAAACCCCTCAATTTTAACCCGAGGATGGGTAGTTCTCAATTAATTCGAATGTGCATTCAAGTACAAGAGAATAATTCAAGACACCTTTCAATAAAGGTTGAAATCTCAAGTTTTCTTTCACACACATCAAGAAGTGTTGAAGATGTTTCTTAATACAAAAGTCAATGATGGTTCGTCGTAATCATTAAGCCATGCAGTCATTATCTTTCAAAAAAAAATGATATTGAAAAATTATTGAAAAAATCAAAGCCCTCTAAGTCAAAACCTATAAAGGAGACTTAGGCAAAAAACTGGGGCATCCCGCGGGCTGTAAGTTCAAATGATACAGTTCAGGCAAAAGTTAGGGACAATAAAAAGAAATACTTGGCAAGTGGTCATCAAATTCCTCAGCAAAAGCAAGTTGAGTTGACCAAGGTCCTCACTGGAAATAATAGAAAGGAAGAGATGACTGCTATCTCCAAAACCTTTGGCTTATGAACCATCTTCATCGGTGCAATCCTAAATTTCGGGGAACTTGAATGCATAGGCTGAATTATTTGAATGTAGGACTGGAGTTCATCACGAAGTCGGGTTGGGTACAAATAAACTTTGAGCCTATATCCTTTGTTTCATAAACCGTGAGCCAGGCCATGTTACAACCTTCAAAAGTCCTAATTGAATCCAGGTTTCTTTTGAAAAGCATACTACAACAAGGTTGCGTAAATTGACTCCCAAGTTCTTTACCAATCATTTGTTTTCTTATCTTTGCTTTATCTTTAATGTTGTCTCAACCGCCGTGTTTTGACAATGTTTTCATTTACTTTACATCAATAAATTTCATTCCAAAAGTGATTCTTGATTTCAAACTTTGCATTGAATTTTTCCTTAAAATTACCAAGTTTGTACAAACATTTTTATTTGCAAATAAACTTTCCATATCAAGGAATTTTCAAACAGTTAAGAAACTTGGTCAGTGATCGTATCAGGGGCAAGTTTTCCTCAGTTCCTTGTGGTTCAAGAGTTGTTGATCAGTGCAAGTTATTCTCAGATATTGGTTAGTCAGAAGATTCTCTGCAAGGTACATGTTGGGTTATTTTCTCAAGGGTTGAAGCCATGATCAGTTTATTTTATCAACATTTTCTCAAGGGCTGAAGCCATTATCGGTTTATTCTCAACATTCATTTCAAGGATTGAAGCCATGATCAGTTTGTTCTTCTCAGCGGTTACCTCAAAGATCTGATTATTTTCTCCAGCAGTGGTCAGGAACTGAATCCATTATCAGTTTACCTTCATCGGTCATTGAACTTGGGGCAACTTTCTTCAAGAATCCCCAAGCAGCTTTGCATGACTTCTCTCAAAATATTTTCAACTTGGTACAGTTTACTGGTGTGACAGAGATTTGTTCAGCAGTAGTATCTCTAATTCCCGAGCAGAATGTCAGTGATCTCCGTGTTGAGGAATCAGTCTTCCATCTTTTTCACTCCTCTAAGAGTCTAAACTGGTTGTCAGCATTTCCTCTCGTATTATGTCCTTGGGTGTGTTTTTCCCCATTTTTTGAAAAGTTTGCATATTTGAGTGTGTTATTCCTCATTATGCGTTTTCTCGGGTGTGTTATTCCCCGTTCTTGTTTGCCTTTACATATTTGAGTGTTTTAGTCCTCATTATGCATTTTCTCGGGTGTGTTATTCCCCAGTTTTGTTGATCTGTGCATATTGGAGTGTTTTAGTCCTCATTATGCGTATCCTTGGGTGTGTTATTCCCCAGTTTTGTGCTAGTTTGCATATTTGAGTGTTTTAGCCCTCATTATGCGAGTTCTTGGGTGGTTTAGTCCCCATTTTCGTAAATGTCTGCATACTGAGTGTTTTAGTCCTCATATGCATTTCTTGAAGTTTGTTTGTTTTCAACTTCTTACTTTTTGGTCAAGGTCCAACTTACTTGGAATTTGTCTGTCTTTCTAGAACGTTTTCTTCATATACTTGTTGTGTCTTCTCAAATATTACACCATTTTGTCTGATTGCCATTCTCGGATGTCCATAGTGAAGTCATCATTGATTTGATGAACTGTCCCAGACCCTTTTTTCATTTCATTCAGTTCTGTTCCTGAATGTTGTGCTTCACATTTTATCTGATTGCTATTCTCGGATGTTGTGATCACTTTCCTTCCGATTGCCATTCTCGGATATCCATAGTGAAGTCATCATTGATTTGATGAACTGTCCCGGACCCTTTTTTCATTTCATTCAGTTCTGTTCCTGAATGTTGTGCTTCACATTTTATCTGATTGCTATTCTCGGATGTTGTGATCACTTTCCTTCCGATTGCCATTCTCGGATTTTCATGTTGGAATCATCATTGAGTTGATGTGCTTTCCCGAACTTTCTCCCATTTCATTCAGTGTTGTTCCTGAATGTTGAGACCCACACATTTTATCTGATTGCTATTCTCAGATGTCGTGATTACCTTTTTCCGATTGCCATTCTCGGATATCCCTATTAAAGTCAGTAATGTCATCCTTGGATGCTTCTGGTGTACTTTTTTGGTATTTTTATTACTTCATTCAGTGCCATTCTTGGATGTTGTGATGTTTTCTGTCCAATTTCCATTCTTGGACATTTTCACCTCGGCTGAGCCATGTGTTGGTCTCTAGCATGTTGTTTTCCCCGTCGGAGTTTTATGCTCCTTATCCCCAGCGTTTATTCTTTTTCATGTGTCGTCATATCCCTCACGAATTTCTTCGCATTTCATATCATTTCATGTCATCTCATAAATTTTCTCATAATATTTCATATGCTATCACATATTTTCTCTGCATTTCCTATTTGTCTCATACCATCTCATGTGCTTTCATATATTTTCATATGCTTTCATAAATAGTTTCATATGCTTCATACCTTTTCCATATCATCTTCATATCATTTCATATCGTTCATTTCATTTCATTCCAGTTTTTGGCATCTTAGGATCAAAAATTGGGTTTTTTGATATTTAAGTATCTTCCATCTTGTCGAAACGAAGATGTTAATCTTCATTATCTCTGGATTGAAGAAACTTAAATAGGGGCATCTGTCAGACCCTAATTTTTGACCCTAAGATTTTTCGCATCTCATCTGCATTTGCATACAAACAAGATCACGCACTGGTTCGTTTATTCTTTTTCAGGTGCAGGTCTAGGTCTTGCAGAGGATCACCACATTTAATTTCTGTTATTTGTTTATATTCACTAACTTCTAACCAAAATATCAAAAAAATATGTTGCAGTTGTTTCTTCTTCTTCTCTGTGTTGCAGGATTTAAAAGACAGGGCTGTGATTCTCAATTCAGATGTAGTTGTTCAATCACGATCCGATTCAAATGGACGTTTGACCTAATCTTGGTCAAACTATCAAGAGATTGTTTCGACTGCAAGTTGTGTGGGCCAGTGGTCTGTTTTCTCAGACTGTGCGTATTCAAAAGTTTAAGACTGTGTTATGTGCAAAGTCATCAGTTATCAGACAGTGTTTTGTGCGAAGTTGTTTTGAATCTTCATGATCATCAGTCTATCAGTGTGGTCCAGAAGTGTTTGTGTTCATTGTATCAGTGGCTTGTGAAGAAAAATCAGGATTTTGTTGTGGGCTTAAAAAAAATCACTTTCATATCCATCACCCATTTTTTAGATCAAACTATTCCCTTTTCAATGACCATTTTTTTTATTCTCGATTATTCAGTCGTCCAATTATCCATTCTTTTTGACATTTTTTTTACCACATTATCCAATTTTCTTTCCGATTATCCATTATCCATTTTTTAAATCATTCTATTTTATAACAATTTCCAATTATCATTTTTTTAGCCTAAATACCTTTTTCCAATTCTAATCATCACAATTAATTTCATTAATTTTTTATTATAACTTTTCATTTTTTTTTATTATTTTTCTTCTAAAAAATATAACAAATTTAACAAATTATGAAGCCCATTTTTTTTACTCTTTTAGCCCATTACAAGAGTCATGTTTTAAAAAAAAGAAGCCACTTCACATCAACACATTTTACAAACTTTCCTTGCTGCATCCACCAAACAATTAAGCCCCACACCTCAAACCGCAGCTAGCTTCAATATTCACGCCATAAACACACAACAAGCTGGCCCACAAATTTCTCTTACCACCTTCCACACCAATCCTCCAAGCCAGCCACACGCGCATACAACACTCCCACGCGCAAAACAAAATGCCAGCTTTTCAGTCCCAGCTTCTCAGGCCCAAACCGTGCTTATCCACAGCCGCATAAGCCTTTTCCAAATCCCACAATCCGTAACAGCCTACACCACAAGCCTCAGGCATCACTTCTCAAGCCCCACAGCCACAACTTTAGTCACGCCTCCAAGCTACAGTGCAACAAATACTTTCACGTATCTCAGCCAACCATTTCAAACCAAAAATGCAGTAAACATTTCAAAGGGTTCCCGTGGAGTACCACGGACAAGTCCGGTGCTTAAAACCTTCCTGATTTGTAACCAATCCCCGTACCCATTCTCTGTTTGATTCTTTTAGCTTTTTAGCTTTTAAGATTCATTAGGCTTTCTTCGTTCTTTTTGCCTTTTTCCTTGTGGAAATAAATAAAAGCGCGGTGGCGACTCTGTGTATATTGAGTTAAGTTAATCAATAGCTTACACTCATGATTTTACCGCTACACCTTGGACTTAATTAGGTCTTGTACCTTGTTCTGAAAAGCCCAACATTTCTCAATATTGTGCTCATGGGCACCCGAATGGAATTCGCACCTGGAGTTTGAATCAAAATTTGGTGGTAGATTATCAGCAGAAGGAGCCCTCATGGTACGAAGCTCAACCAGGTTCAACTTCAGCAGCTCTGGAAGCAATATAGCATATGGACATGGGATGGGATCAAGTATGCGGTTCCTCACTCTTGTTCTTTCCTGAAATGGTCTTTGTGCCTGTTGTTGCTGACCCTAATATTGTGATTGAACATTTCATTGTTGATATTGCTTTGGGCGCATGACATGTCCCTGTACTCTCTTACTCATACTCGGTCGAGGAGCTAATGAAGGTTGTTGATGTAGCCCCTTTAAAGACTTGGCCTAAGCAATGATTCTGGAAGAAGGAAAATTGACCACCTCTTTTGTATTTCTGCATGCTTTATCTTGCGGCACTTCCAGCCCGGTCAGTCCAAAAGTGATTATGCCTTTATCAATTAAGTTTTGCACTTGATGTTTAAACACCTGGAAATCATTAACGTCATGTCTGGGAGCTCCAGAATGAAAAACACAGTAGACGTATGGATTCCAACTTTGGTGAAGTTTACCGGAAGGAGGAGTTAGCTCGTGACACTCAATCAACCCCATTTTGAGCAGCTGTGGGCATAATTCAGCATAAGACATGGGTATCAGATCAATAACCCTTTCTTACTCCTGTTGATGACAGGTTGCTACCAATGGAGGAGCTACAAACGAAACCTGTTGAAGTTTTTCTCCTGGAAACCAAGGCGTAGCAGTTGATGAGGATCCCTGATAAGGAAAGAAAGTGCTCACTTCTTTGGTAACTATCGGTGTAGGATCATTTAGCTCACATGTGGAGTTGGTTCCTATCTGATGCTCTTCCTGACTTCCAAGTGGCGATTGCTGGTGAAGAGACTCAAACTGTAGAGGAAATCCACCTAACAAACCTTGATTAAGTGGACATCCCAAAGAGATGGGAGAAACATGACCTTCTGTTTGAAAAGCAGACACACGACTATTTTCCTTTTTCGATATAGCATTCATGATTCCTGTAAGCAGCTTTATTTGAGTCTTCATCAAGTTGAATTCTTCTCGTAGCAATTTCTGATCCTGGGACAACGCTCGAATGTCCACTATATAATGCTTCAGTTGGGCCTTTATCTCAGTCACCTCCGCTCGGAGTTGTTCCATGCCCATACCCTGACAATCATGATTCAAGTTGGCCATTCTGGAGAAAAACCAAGTCAGGATAAGAATTTGTCCCTGAACACCTGTAAAAAATGCAAGGATGTATGCAAATGCTATGTCCAGTTATTTCCAAGGAATCTATCTGTTTTGATCGAGGTTTTAATGCAGAAAAAATCTGACGATTTAATTCAGATATGTGATCCTTGGAAGTAACTAGACATGTATGCTAAAATGCCATGTTGTCATGTATGCAACTGGCATGTGATCAGCGGTCCGACGCTGGTGTGGATCAGATAACCAAGTATTGGTGAAGAGTCATAATATCATTATCTCTGTGCAGAAGTTCCAGCATTCTTAACCAAATATCATATAGGACCGGATCATCTCATGGAGTAACACTGGCAAAAGCGGGTATGTTGGAAGTTTAGGGTTCCTACAAACCTGTAAACCCCTCCCAATCTCAAGGGTGTGCTACTACGGGTCAACATCACGGACTCTCAAAGCCGAGTAGCAATAATACGTTCACCATTTCCGAAAAATGGCTCATGACCAAATCAGGGAATCGGTTTGGCATTATGTACTACCCAGGGAGGCCTCAGCTGAGTCCGGAAAAACAAGCATCCCTCATAAGTTCCCGACTTCAAGCACTGAAGTCGAAAAACAATAGTACATTCATCCCGAAGGGTACAATACTATCGTCATACGACCAGTCGCTTTAACTGGGTTCCTATGAGAGAACAAGGCCATCCTATGTGATTTCCTAGTGGGCCCTCGGGTGCGAATGGGTTTGCCACAAAATGTGGTCTGCCACTGTCACCACTGGAGAGGGTTGTTTCCACTAAGGTCCTCGATGATCGGTTCCCAGTGTTAGCAGCTTAGGTGAGAACATTCTATGGTCTGCCTAGGCAGTATAGAACATATCCCAAGAGAGCCTGATCTGGGTGTGGGACTCGTGAAAACTACACGTGCTCAAAACCACGCAAGCCATACGACTGCCCACTCTAAATCCTATGTGTATACTCAAGTCGGGTATTTGGCTTATCTCACAATAATCCCATCCCGCCAAAGAAAACCAGAACAGACAGTACAGTACATGCCAGTATATGCAACAGTAAAGTAAAGTGCAGAAAGTTGTAAAGTAAAGCGATAAACTGTAAATAAAACAGTAAACCTAAACTAAAGCACAACAACAAACAAATACACACCCCACGAAAACAGAAACAGACAAGAGCTAGGTTTGACTCTCAAAGGTGAAACCAGAGATTCTGGGATGGTCCCCAGCAGAGTCGCCAGTTGTCGCTCCCGGGATTTTCATCCTAATACAAATGCGAAAGTGGCGCGGAAAAGTTAGAGTCGCCAGCCAAACATTTTTATCTCGAAGGAACGGGAAAGGTAATGTTGCACAAACCTGAGGAAGAAGGAAAAGGACGAAGCCTTGCGAACCAAAGATCTGGGTCCGAAAGTCGGTTACGAATTGGGAAGGTATTAGCACCCCAATCCGTCCGCCGTACCCTGTAACACCCTAATTTTTGCCCTAAGATTTCTTCATATCATCTGCATATTCGCATACAAACAAGATCGCACTGGTTTCGAGTTTCTTCTCAGATGAGGGTCTATGCTTCGCAGGGGATCACCATTGTCTTTACTTCTTTATATTTGTTTATATTTATTGACTTCTAACCAAAATACAAAAAAAATATGTGGCAGTGTTCTTCTTCTTCTCCGTGTTGCAGGTTTTTCAAAGACAGGGCAATGATTTCAATTCAGATGCGTTTGTTCAGTCACAATTCGATTTCAGATGGATGTTTGACCTAATATTGGTCAAATTATCAAAAGATTGTGTTGACTGCCAGTTGTGTGTGCCAGTAGTTCATTCATCAGGCAATGCGTTTTCAAAGTACAAGTTGGGTTATCAAACGGTGTTTTGTGTGAAGCGTGGTTTGTTCATCAGTTTATCGGCAGTTCATTTGAGGATTTATTTTCCTCAGTAATGGATTCAAATAATCAGACAATCTTCGAATGACAGTTGGCTTAAGTTGCGAAATATTCAGTTGGGTCTATGTTGGCTGTGTTCACTTTCATCAGAGGCTTGTGCAGGAAAATCAAGAGTTAGTTGGGCTTAAAATCATCACCTCATATCCATTTATCCACCCGTATACCCTTTTCAATGACCATTTTTCATTATTCATTCTTTTCGTTTTGTTTTACCCAATCACATTATTCAGATATTATCCATCAGTTATTTTCCGTTTAAACCATTTCTTTTTATTTTCAATTTTAACCATTACCCATTTTCTATTCATTTTTCTGTCATATCCATTTTCTTATCCGTTTTTACCTATATCCATTCATATTTCGATTTTTTTTGTCATCCAAATTTATCTCGATTATTCTTTTCATTTCTATTCACTTTTAATCCATTTTATATTCAATTCATATTTTCCATCCATATTCCAATTTTTAATCTCACATCAAATCCCATTTTTTTTTAATATTCTCATTATATTCTATATCCATCAATTTCCTTTTTTTTATTGTTTCTATTCAATTCATATTAGTCATAAGCCCATACATTTTTTTTTGAATCCAACTAGTAAGAAGTAATATAAAAAAATAAATAAAAACCATGATTAAGTCATTTGTTCTTTTATTATTATTTGTTTCCCAAAGTCCCACATGATTGTTTTTTTTTTCAACTTCAAAGCAGATAGCCAAAGCTTCCCACCCCAAGCCCCACATTCCATCATGCACCAGCCGAAAATATCCAGGCCCCACGCATCACAACACTCCCATCAATCAAAACTTATCCTCACATCAGTACCACACACTTGCCCAAGCTATCCCCACAGCCACACGCCCATCCTACATCACCCTAAAGCAACTTCAACTTGCAAACCGTATTTCCACAGCCTTCACGCGCGTGCAACAAAAGCCTTCAATCTGAAGCCTTCTACTCGCATACCGTAAGCCATCTCAAGCCAACGGCTTCAATTCTCAACACTTCCATCACGCCATCCCGCAGCTGCGCCTAAATTTCTTTTCATGCATACAGCCTCAGTAAGCCTCAGCCAAAAAACTTCAAGCCAACAGCTTCAACACCACGCGCACACTCAGCCAAGTCCAAGCCAAATACCCTGTCATGCCTAGCTTGGCCCCACCTCACTCCCAGCTGCAACAACAAACAAAACAGCAAGCCAAAATCCCACACTTCACATGCCGAAGCTTCCGAAGCAAAATACAGCCAACACTTCAAGCCAACTGATACAAGCCGCAAGCATTCACAGAACGCACGAGCTTCCAACGCACGCGGTTATCATGGCATCACCTGAAAATGAAAATCAAAACGCAAATTGAAAAAGGCAAAACGCAGCAAATAAAAACGAAAACGAAAACAGACACGAGAATTTCGTGACTTCCCCAAACGCAATCAAAAGCATTCAAAACGGCAATCAGCTTCCTTTTCTTCTATCTATAAATTCAAGCTCTCTCTCATTTCGAAATCAAGCATCAATAACCCCAAGAAACCCTGTTGAAATAATTCCTGAATAATTTCCTCCCAATATCAATTCCCAATTTCGAAATCCACAAATCCCTAAATCATTTCTTCACCCTCCTCAATCATCTCTAAACCTTCTTTCTAGATTTGCGAGTTGAAGAAGAAGAGAGAAGGGAATCCGCGAGACTTGTGGAGAAGAAGAAGAAGAGTTTGCGTTTTGAATCCGAAGAAGGAGAAGAAGAAATCGAAGGCGAAAGAGAAAGAAGAAAGGAAGACGCGTGCGAGAGGAGAAGAAGAAGCTTCTGTTTGCTTCTTTGTTGTTTTTTTGTATTTAGTTTTGTTTTTTTTTTCATTTTTTTAATTTTCATAAAAGCTGAATTGAGTTGGTTTTGGGCCTTAATGGCCGAACCTGTTGTTGCTGATCCAACCTCCTACGGATCATTTCCTTTCCTCCATTTCCATTTCTTCTAACTTTTCTTTATTTACTTTTAAATGATTTTATTTGTATTATATTTTTTTTTTTGGATATAAGAGCTCTTAGAACTTGTTTTTCTTAGAAAAGATTTTAAAAATATGTTTTAGAAAAAGTTTTAGAATATATTTTTTTAGGAAAGGTTATGGAAATTATTTTTTTTAGAAGTATTTAGAAAAGATTTTTAGAAATGGATATTTTAAGAAAAGGATTTAAAAATATTTTGATTTCTTGTATGGATCTATTTTTTTTGATCCATTGTTCTTCATCTTTTTCTCTTTTGGTCGATGACAATCTCCGATTCGGGATTGTTGATTTCCGATTAGTTTAATCTTCATTATTTCAAATCTATGGATGAATGATCATTTGGATCATTCTCCATACTTTGAGATCGTGATAGGTTGCTTTTCGATAAAATCAACGAAAATCTCGATTAAGATTAGACCATCCTTTTTCTTTTAGTGTGGCATGTTTTCGGAGAACGATCCATTATATCGTTTCTCTAACATGTATTAACACGAATATTTTCCACTTTAATTAGTGGTGGCCGGCCTCATTTGTAGGGTAATTACTCCGTAAATTACTCGGCGATTGCTTAACATAGACCTAAAGTTGTCCCGATTCGAATTAAGATCCACTTGGATCCGGTTGCCTCAATTTTATTATTCCTTGTCGTGGTTGTGCTTGATTAAGTTCATCATACCACTTTATATTGTAAATATTATAATATTGTGAATATAATAATCCGTTTAAATTTAATCTCTCGCACCTTATCCTTTTATTTTAATCTCTTGCTCCTTTATCTCCTTTATTATGCTTTATCATATTATATCATATATCATTTGTTTATGTTCATATTATTGCTTGTGTTTTTTTATTTTGTCCATTTGAATATCAAAACACTAATAAAGGATTGAACACTTAAAAGACTTGTGACTTCTAATTTTGGACTAATGGTTACTATCCCGAGCTTTTTGGAGAATGGACTTAGACTTTAAGATCTTCCCCCTTGCTCAAGTTGGAATGGATTAGAAACCTCGGCCTCAAGTTATGTCATTAGCCTTTGAAGATGGAAGTCCGAACTTTGAAGAATTGTGCATATTATTGGTTTGGTATCTCTTCTTTTAACTTTTAATTCAAGCATTAGGATTAGTCCCTTCATCTCCTCCCCATTCTTTAATTTTCAAAACTTCTCCCTATTTCAAAAATATTCTTGTTTTCTAAACTTCAAACACTTTCATAAACAAACCTTGATTTCGGTCAAGCGATTTTAATTTTTCACTTTGTTTTCTTAACCAAATATTAATCCATGTAAATATATCAAAACCATTTTTTCTTACATACTTTAAAAAACTCAAAACTCACTCAATTGTTTTTGTGCCTTGTGCACCTTTTCTTTTCACATGTTTATATATGATTCATCCTTTCTAGCAGAATTATTCGCTAAGGGATGACGACTTATCTCTACATTTTAAAACCAATTCAACTCATTTGTTTCTTTTCAAATTTTGTACCACGAACTACGAGGTTTTGATCTCGCATTGCACTTTGTGGGTACGTAGGCATAAGGCGTTAAAACCTTATCAAACACAAAATCATTAAAAAATATTCTTCTCCTCATCTCTTCCATCTTTTCAAGCGAACCAATTTCAGACCAAAAAGCAATAAATATTTCAAAGGGCTCCCGTGGAGTACCACAGACGAGTCGGGTGCCTAAAACCTTCCCGGTTCGTAACCAATCCCCTTACCCATCTCTGTTTTGTTCTTTTAGCTTTTGCTTTTAGACTTCTAGGTTTTTGTTCGTTCTTTTACCTTTTTCCTTTCGGAAATAAAGAAAAGCGCGGTGGCGACTCTGTGTACATCGAGTTAAGTTAATCAATAGCTTACACTCACGATTTTTACCGCTACAGAAAAGTGGCGACTTTGCTGGGGAGTAATCTCTAAGCGGATTTAGCCTACTTTGATTTATTTACTGCTTTGGTTTGATTTGTTTGTTATTTGGTTATTCTGTTTCGGTTTTGGTGATCCTCTGTGTGAGAAAGATTCTAACCCGGATCTGAGTTGAAACTTATGATAGGACGGCGATATTCGAAGCGATATGCGATGGAGTAGTCCAAAGCAATATCAATTTGATAATCTCCACTCGGTTAGGCTCTCTTGGACTATCAATGTCATGACGAGTAATCATACGTGGCATTATTTTCCGACCTTGAGCTAATCATACTGAGGACCTTAGAACCCTTAACCCATCTAAGCCAATTTAGGAACGTAGTGCGGAAATTGTCTGGGTGTAAACCTAAGGCGGTTGTCACGCGATACTACACTCGGACGAGGTTTATTTTAAGAATGTTATCGGTTGGGGAGTAATCCAACGTACCGGTGATATTCTAAAGATGGCTGTTAACTCCGGGCACCTCTGTTAGCACCCTTTTGGTTTTCTGCAGGTACAATGAAGACAAAACCTTAGTACTTACCTGTGTAGGTTGGTGTTCTGTTATCTTGACTTCATGCTCGTGACTCGGAACCTAAGCCCGTGTGCCTTGTGTGATCTTGTTTGTGTTTGTTGCATACATGCCATCATACATTCATGAACATTGTTCGTAAGATTTCAAAGGACTTATAAGGGACTTTTGCAAAATTTCAGATGTCCATGGCTATGACTTTTGAAAGGAGGAACACAAAGAAGTACACTTTCAAGAATCCTAATGTTGTAGAGTTGAGAAAGCTAGGAGCTTTGGTTGTTGATACCCAAGAGTTCCGAAGATGTCATGGGAAGCTTTTGTATATGTTGGATACTGATGTGCCTGAGGGGATTCTCCCTACTTTAGCTCAGTTCTATGACCCGTTGCATCATTGTTTCACTTTTCCGGATTATCAGCTTGTGCCGACTCTGGAGGAGTATTCTCATTTGTTAGGTTTGCCTATTCTGGACAAGGAGTTTCTTTTCACTGGTTTGGAAAAGGAGCTTACTATCAAGGTCATCGCCAAAGCACTTTTTCTTAAGGAGTCCGATCTTAATGGGAAGTTTCTTCCAAAGGGGAGTGTTCGTGGTATTAATGCTAAATTCTTGATGGGAAAGGCTTTTACTTCACTTACTTTGGGTCATAAGGATGAATTTGAGGCTATTCTTGCTTTGCTTATTTATGGGATTGTCCTGTTTCCGAACTTGGATGGTATTGTGGATGAGAATGCTATTCAGATCTTCTTGAAGAAGAACCCGGTTCCTACTTTGCTTGGAGATATGTATCATGCTTTTCACTATAGGACTTCCAAAGGTGATGGAGAGATTGTATGTTGTGCGCCTCTTCTTTATAGGTGGTTTATTTCGCACCTACCGAAGTCGGATGTTTTCAAGGACAATAGAGAGAATCGAAGATGGTCTCAAAGATTGATGTCACTTTCTCATAAGGACATGACATGGTATAGTTCTCATTATGACACTGGAGTTCTTATTGATAGTTGTGGAGAATTTCCTAATGTACCTCTTCTTGGTACACGTGGGGGAATTAGCTACAACCCCATTTTGGCTAGACGACAGTTCGGTTATTGTTTGAAGGATGTTCCAAACAATCTTGCCTTATCCCGTTTCTTCTTTCTTAATGGTGCTGATCATGTAGAGATGAAGAAAAGGATTGCTCATTCTTGGCATGCTGTTCACCGGAAAGAGAGAGGTCAATTGGGAAGACAACACCTTCCTCCTTCCGAATGTTATATTCAGTGGGTTCGATCTAGGGCTTCCAAGCTCAAGATGCCTTATCCACCTGAGGAGCCTATGTTTCCCATATTACCTTTGTCTGCTTTTCTACCTCCCGTTGATGAGAAGGTGGCTCTTCAAGAAGAGTTAGAGAAGATGAAGAAAGAAAAAGAAGAATGGTTACTTGAGAGGACTTCTATGCAGGAGCAGCTAAAGGAGAAGGATGATCTTATTGAGCTACTTGAGCGGCGCGTCACGAAGAGACCAAGAGAGGATTTATTTTCCTCTAGTACTCCATCTACTATCCCTCCTACTTCCGGTGCTTGGAAGGCCATTGTCGACAAGTTAGTGAAGGATAAGGAAGATATGGAAGATTGGTACAAGAAGGAGATCAAGAGAATTTGCATGAAGTATCAGCCAGGATTCGGGACTTCTTCGGATATGATTCCTTAGGCCTAGTTTACTCTTTTTCTCATGTATTAGGATTATTGATGTTTGTACTTCATTTGTAATCCTCACTTTGATCTTAATGAGAATGAGTTTTTTCTAAGTATTTCAAAAATGTCTCTTTATGAATATTGCAAGTTAACTTATAGTCCTTTGAAGTCTTTGCATTTGCATATGCATAGCATGCATCATACTCGCATTTTGTCTTGCTTTTTTAGTGTTTTCCAGGGATCTTATGTTGTTTCTTGGTCTTCATTCAGTTCTCCTGTCAAGCTGACTCACCGCTTTGATACTCGAGCTAATCGGAGAAGAGTGATGGAAACTTTGCAACAAGAGAATCGCGAGCTGCGCGAAGAGGTTACTTATCTGAGGGAAAGCTTGGAAAGAGTGTCTGCTATGATGGAAAATTTGGTGGCTGCTCAAAATCAGCCACCTCCTTCTCCTGTTCAGAATACTGTCATCTCCGAGATCGTTACCGCATCAATTCCTGTTGAGACTGTTATTTCTCCTCGCTACCGTATGCCTGCTAGCACACCTTGGGGCATGCCAGTTGATTTTATTCCTACTGGGTATCGTCCTCCTCATCATCCTGAGACTGCTGCATTTAATGCTCTCCCACCACCAGTTTGGACTACTCTTCCTCCAGTTGTGACAACTGTACCGCCTATTGTGCACGCTATTCCACATCATGATGAAATGATTTACCATGCTGAGCCCAGTGAAGGTGCTGGAGTAGCTGAAAGACTTGACGACTTCCAGGGACGCTTTGTTGAGATCCAGAGGGAGATGAGAGCTTTGAAGCATAAGGATTTGTTCGGAAAAGATGCTTATGACCTTTGTCTGGTCCCGAATGTTAAAGTTCCTTACAAATTCAAGTTGCCCGAGTTTGAGAAGTACAAAGGCAACACTTGTCCGTTGAGCCATTTGACTATGTATGCAAGGAAGATGTCTGCTCAGACAGATAATGATAAGCTGTTGATTCACTATTTCCAGGACAGTTTGACCGGTGCACCTATGAGGTGGTATATGAGTCTAGATAATAGCCAAATCAAGACCTTCAATGATTTGGGAGAAGCTTTTGTGAGGCAGTACAAGTATAACGTTGATATGGCGCCCGATAGAGATCAACTTCGTGCTATGTCCCAGAAGGACAAAGAGACTTTTAAAGAATATGCGCAGAGATGGAGAGAGCTGGCAGCCCAGATTGTTCCTCCGCTGGAAGAAAAAGAAATGACGAAGATCTTCTTGAAGAGGTTGGGTTCTTTTTATTATGAGAGGATGATAGCAAGCGCTCCTTCCGATTTCATTGAGATGGTGAGTATGGGGATGCGTTTAGAAGAAGGTGTCCGTGAGGGACGGTTGAGTCAAGAGAACAGTAATGGTTCAAGCTCTAGAAGGTTCAACTTTGGGAAAAAGAAGGAAAATGAGACTAATGCAGTATCCCGTGAAAGTTATAGAAGGCCTCACAGTCGTGGGAATCACCATTCGCAGCATGTGGCTTCTGTAACCCCGATGATCAATGTGGCTCCAACTATGCCGGCGGCTCCAAAGTATCAACCCCGTTATTAGCAACCTTCTGTGCAACAAGGTGGTAATCAACAAGCTCGGGTTAAGCCAAGTTTTGATCCTATTCTGATGCCGTATGCAGACCTGCTTCCGTCTTGCAAATAATCTTATGCAGACTCGTCCTCCACCTCCAGTTCCAGAGACTATCCCATGGTGGTATAAGCCAGAGGCTCGTTGTGCTTTTCATCAAGGTGCCCCGGGGCATGATGTTGAGAATTGTTATCCATTGAAGTTTGAAGTACAGAAATTGATGAGGAACAATGTTCTGTATTTCAATGATGTTAATCCAAATGTGCAGAAAAATCCGTTGCCGAAGCATGGTAATGCGTCTGTGAATATGGTTGATGGTTGTCCTAGTTTGTTCAAGATCTATGAGGTCCGTCATATCCGAAGATCTTTGGTGGAGATGCATGCTTTCTTGAGTGAATATCACGATATTGATCACGATTATGTTGGATGTTGTATCTGCTCGGTGAATCCTCGTGGTTGCGTGATTGTTAAGAGGGATATTCAGAAGATGATGGATGATAAGCTGATTGAAGTAACGGCAAAAAGAGATGAATATGAAAATGAAGTGAATGTCATTATGCCTCAGTTCAATCTTCCTGAGAGGGTTGCTCCTGAGAGGGTGGTTATTTCTTTTGACAGTCGCAAAAATGCTGTTACTCCATTGGTGATTAATGTGCCTGGTCCAATGCCATATGAATCTGATAAAGTTGTTCCGTACCGGTATAATGCTACGATGATAGAGAATGGTAGGGAAGTTCCTCTTCCTACTCCAAAGTCTGTGGTTAGCATTGCTGACGTGACGAAGGTTAATCGAAGTGGTAGAGTGTATGCTTCAGACCCTCCGAGGAGAGTTGAAGATACAAGTGCAAGTAAGCAGATTATGGATGTTGTTACCCAATCGGGCCAAGCTGGTAATAGTGAAGATGAGGTGCTAAAGTTGATAAAGAAGAGTGAGTATAACATCACGGAGCAGTTATTGCAGACTCCCTCGAAGATATCAGTTTTGTCTCTTTTGATGAGTTCTGAGGCTCATAGGCAGTCATTGCAGAAGATTCTGGATCAAGCTTATGTTGACCATGATGTGACTGTTGATCAATTTGATAGTATTGTAGCGAATATCACGTCATGCAACAATTTAAGTTTCTGTGATGATGATCTGCCTGAAGAAGGAAGAAATCATAACTTGGCTCTGCATATCTCGGTGAATTGTCAAGAAGACGCTATGTCCAAGGTGCTAGTTGATACCGGATCTTCTCTAAATGTTATGCCTAAATCGACTTTGTCAAATCTTGCGTTTCAAGGTGCTCCCATGAGGCACAGTGGAATTATAGTGAAAGCGTTTGATGGGTCGAGAAAGACAGTGATTGGTGAAGTGGATCTTCCTATTCTTATTGGACCGTTTATATTCAAGATTACTTTTCAAGTAATGGATATACGTCCCGCATACAGTTGTCTCCTCGGAAGACCATGGATCCATGAGGCAGGAGCTGTAACATCCACTCTTCATCAGAAGTTGAAGTTTGTGAGAGAGGGTAAGTTGGTGACCATTGAAGGTGAGAGGGCGATGCTTGTGAGAAATTTGTCTTCTTTCTCTTATATTGATGCTGAGGAAGAGGTGGGAACTTCGTTTCAAGCTCTTTCTGTCGTGGATAATGTTGCTAAGAAGAACGCCATGCCTATGTCTTCTTTAAAAGATGCTCTGCGAGTGCTGGAAGCTGGTCGGTCTGAAGGTTGGGGACAAGTGATTGATGTTGTCGACAACAAGGAAGGTTTTGATATCGGCTTTGCGCTAGGTGCAGTTATCAAAGACCCAAAGACTATTCAAGAAGGCTTCAGAAGTGCTGGATTTATCAACGATCATTCCGCTGCTGCCATCATTGATGATGACGAAGATGAAGAAATGCTTGACTTCGTTACGCATGGAAAGATTTGCCAGAACTGGATCGCTGTTGATGTTCCCTTTATTGTTCATTCCTCAAAGTAATTTGTTTTTTATTTTCTTTCAAAAATCCTTTCACTCTGCCCAAGGTGAAAGTGATGTTTGTCGGGCTTTGTTTCAAATTTTATCATCATCAATAAAATGTTATTTTGTTATTTCCATATGTGTTTTTCATTTTTTTGCTTTATTCTGAAAAATGGTAACATAAAAAACCCAAAAAAATAATGATTGTTTATCTGCATATTGTTTGCACTTTTTGTTCGCACTCTAAAATAAAAATAAAATCATTGTGCAGATTGATTGATAAACCCATTGAAAACAATGATCTTATGCCCTCTCCAAACTTTGAATTCCCTGTGTTTGGTGCTGAGGAAGAGGATGTTGAAGAGATTCCAGATGAAATTTCTCGGTTGCTTGAGCACGAGGAGAAGATTATTCAGCCTCATGGAAAGTCTATAGAGATGGTCAACTTGGGTTCTGAAGATGAAAAGAAAGAAGTCAAAGTTGGAGCATTGCTTGGTCTTTATGTTAAGAAGAGGATTGTAGAGCTTCTCAGAGAATATGTTGATGTATTTTCTTGGTCATATCAAGACATGCCAGGTCTTGATACTGATATTGTGGAGCATAAATTGCCGTTGAAGCCTGAATGTCCACCTGTAAAGCAGAAGCTGAGAAGAACTCATCCAGACATGGCAGTAAAAATCAAAGAGGAGGTTCAAAAGCAGATTGATGCCGGTTTTCTTGTGACGTCAACTTATCCTGAATGGGTGGCCAATATTGTTCCTGTTCCGAAGAAAGACGGAAAAGTCCGAATGTGCGTTGATTACAGAGATTTAAACAAAGCCAGTCTGAAAGATGATTTTCCATTGCCACACATTGATATGTTGGTAGATAATATGGCTAAGTTTGATGTGTTCTCTTTTATGGACGGATTTTCCGGTTATAATCAAATAAAGATGGCACCCGAGGACATGGAAAAGACCACATTTATTACACCATGGGGAACATTCTGCTACAGAGTGATGCCCTTTGGATTGAAGAATGCTGGTGCGACGTACCAAAGAGCTATGACTACACTTTTCCATGATATGATGCACAAAGAAATCGAAGTATATGTTGATGATATGATCGCTAAGTCGAAGACTGAAGAGGATCATGTTGAACATTTGCTGAAGTTGTTTCAAAGTTTGAGGAAGTATAAGCTTCGTTTGAATCCGAACAAGTGCACATTTGGTGTACGTTCTGGAAAGTTGCTAGGTTTCATTGTCAGCCAAAGAGGCATCGAAGTTGATCCTGATAAAGTTAAAGCTATTCAGGAAATGCCTGCTCCAAGAACCGAAAAGCAAGTGAGAGGATTCTTGGGCCGATTGAATTATATCTCGAGGTTTATCTCTCACATGACTGCCACATGTGCTCCGATTTTCAAGTTGCTTTGGAAAGATAAAGGTTGTGTCTGGACAAATGATTGCCAAAAGGCGTTTGAAAGTATTAAAGAATATCTGCTTGAACCTCCTATTTTGTCTCCTCCGGTGGAAGGTAGACCGATGATCATGCATTTGACTGTGTTGGAAGATTCCATGGGTTGTGTGCTTGGTCAGCAAGATGAATCTGGAAGAAAAGAACATGCAATTTACTACTAGAGTAAGAAATTCACTGATTGTGAGTCTCGGTATTCCATGCTTGAAAAAACTTGTTGTGCCTTAGCTTGGGCTACAAAGCGTCTTCGCCAGTATATGTTGAATCATACAACTTGGTTGATCTCTAAAATGGATCCAATCAAGTATATCTTTGAAAAGCCTGCTTTAACTGGGAGGATTGCTCGTTGGCAAATGTTGTTATCAGAATATGATATCGAGTACCGAACTCAAAAAGCTATAAAAAGTAGTATCTTGGCTGACTATTTGGCACATCAACCGATTGATGATTACCAACCAATCAAGTTTGATTTTCCAAACGAGGATGTGATGTTCTTGAAAGTGAAAGATTGTGATGAACCTTTGATTGAGGAAGGGCCGGAGCCTGGATCCCGATGGGGTTTAGTTTTTGATGGTGCTGTGAATGCACGCGGAAGAGGAATTGGGGCAATGATTATTACTCCCCATGGTTCACATATACCTTTTGCCGCAAGATTGACTTTTCCTTGTACCAATAATGAAGCTGAGTATGAAGCCTGCATTATGGGTCTTGAAGAAGCTATTGATTTGAGGATTAAACATCTTGATGTATACGGAGATTCTGCCTTGGTAATTAATCAGATTCAGGGTACGTGGGTAACTCATCAACCCCACTTGATCCCTTATAGAGATTATTCCAGGAAGATATCAACTTTCTTCACCAAAGTTGAGTTTCATTATGTTCCTCGTGATGAGAATCAGATGGCGGATGCTTTAGCAACTATAGCTTCTATGATAAAAGTGCACCAGTGGAATGATGTTCCCATGATCAGTGTGATACGACTTGAAAGACCAGCTCATGTGTTTGCAGTTGAAGAAGTCCATGATGACAAGCCTTGGTATCATGATATTAAATGTTTTCTCCAGAGTCAAGAATACCCGCTTGGGGCATCTGATAAAGATAAGAGGACTTTGAGGAGATTGGCAGGCAATTTCTTCTTGAATGGAAATGTGCTTTATAAGAGAAATTTTGACATGGTCTTGCTCAGATGCGTGGATAGACACGAAGCAGACATGTTAATGAAAGAAATTCATGAAGGATCTTTTGGCACTCATGCCAATGGGCATGCAATGGCTAAAAAGATGTTGAGAGCAGGTTACTATTGGTTGACAATGGAATCTGATTGTTGCAAGTATGTGAAAAAATGCCATAAGTGTCAGGTGTATGCTGATAAGATTCACGTGCCACCAGCTTATCTCAATGTGATTTCTTCCCCATGGCCTTTCTCTATGTGGGGAATTGATATGATTGGTATGATTGAACCCAAGGCTTCGAATGGACATCGTTTTATTCTTGTGGCAATTGACTACTTCACCAAGTGGGTGGAAGCAGCATCGTATGTTAATGTGACCAAGCAAGTTGTGGTTCGGTTTATCAAGAATAATATTATCTGCAGATATGGTGTTCCGAATAGAATCATTACTGATAATGGTTCGAACTTGAATAATAAGATGATGAAAGAGATTTGTGAAGATTTCAAGATTCAACACCATAATTCCTCTCCTTATAGACCGAAGATGAATGGGGCTGTTGAAGCTGCGAACAAGAATATTAAGAAGATCATTCAGAAGATGGTTGTGACATACAAGGACTGGCATGAGATGCTCCCTTTTGCTTTGCATGGGTATCGTACATATGTCCTCACTTCAACAGGGGCAACCCCTTTCTCACTTGTTTATGGTACAGAAGCAGTGCTCCCCGTCGAAGTTGAGATCCCATCAATGAGAGTTCTGATGGAAGCCAAGTTGACTGAGGCTGAATGGTGTCAGAGTAGATTTGATCAGATGAATTTGATTGAAGAAAAGAGAATAACAACTTTGTGTCATGGTCGGTTGTACCAGCATAGAATGAAGAAAGCTTTTGACAAGAAGGTCAAACCTCGTGTATTCAGAGAAGGCGACCTCGTGCTCAAAAAGATTCAGTTTTTCCTTAAAGATTCTCGGGGCAAGTGGACTCCGAACTATGATGGCCCATATGTTGTTAAGAAAGCCTTCTCTGGCGGTTCATTAATTCTTGCAACTATGGATGGTGAGGAGATCACTCGCCCTGTGAATGCGGATGAAGTCAAGAAATACTTCGCCTAAAAAAATAAAAGAACAGTTCGCTAAGTTGAAAACCCGAAAGGGCGGCTTAGGCAAAAATGAGCGTCTCGGTGGATTGAAAACCCGAAAGGGCGGTCCAGGCAAAAATTAGAGACAAAAACAGAAATAATTATCCCGGTAGATTGAAAACCCGAAAGGGCAATCTGGGCAAAAGTTAGGGATCATGGCAAGTAACTGCGTCGACAGACTGAATCACTTGTAGCAACCGAGGATTTCAGATTCTATCCCTCAGAAGAATTATTCATCAAAGATTCTTATTCACTCATCTTTGACTGAAGTTTCGGACACAGTGGAGTTCAAAGTTGATAGGGAGAATACTGATCATTGTATCTCAATGTAGCCCTTTTCCATGTATTTACCATTTTTCAAACTTGTAATGATCCATGGAGTCATGCCATTTGCTGACTACCATTCTATCAATGAATTTGAGCTTTTATCCAATTGTTTGCAATTCTTTATATTGTTTCTGTTTACAAAATTTCAATTTATTGTTGATGATGATTTTTGAAACAAATTTAATAAATTTAATTTTTGAAGATTTTAAAAAAACATTTTTCTTTTGATATATGAATAAAGAAAGGATATCGATGGTGATTCCAAGAATGGTAAAGTCTGGATGTGTGTAACTCGTCTCTCCCAAAGCATGGTTTGATTCGGTTGTGTCCATGCGAAGTTCCTGGAGAGTCTTGACCGATTGATGTTAATGATGTTTTGTTCCCCAACAATGATGTTGAGCAGATATTGTATGTACTCCCCAGAAGAGTTGTTGGAAGGGATGTTCTTAGGAATCCCCAGCTGAGTGTTGATCGCTCCCTCAGCATGTTATCTTTAACTGGGAAGTATTGGGAATTCCCAGCTGAGCTCTTGTTCCTCGGTTTGATTTGTTTGCATCCTTGAATATGGAAGTATTGATATAGCAGTCAGTTTAGAGGTTTTCTTTTACCTGATGTTGGGTATAGATTTAAAATCCCTCGTAACTGTGTTGTGGCTATGATGTTAACTTCTGATATCCCCATATGGATCCCCAGTAGGACTGCATGTGTTGATTTCCAGCAGATTCCTATGTGATTTTTAGCAGGTCTTGCACTCTATCCCCAAATGGAGCAGGAGTGGTATGACAGTTATTCCTCGGAAGTTCGATTTTTATCAAGAATATTTCCATCCTCAGATTATTGCCTTTCCTCAGCAGGATGATATTCCTAGAAGATGCTGTCTCATCATGATTTGAGCCTTGTAGTAGGATTTTATTCCTTTGATGGCTTATGATATTCCCCTGCAGATTTCAAGTTGAATCTCCAGCATGTTTCCCTGCATTGTTGCCTTGGGATTAGCCGAGTATCCGGTTGTTGTGGTGTTCATGTCACCTGTTTCTTATCTTTATGTCTGTTTTGTCAGCATATTCATAAGCATATTCATACGCATAAGCATAACATTGTTTGCTTGCATTCTTGCGTTTATCATTGTTATCTGCTCTTTGGTGTGGACTTTCCCCACAGAGTGCGTGTGTCGTCTTCCTCTCAAGTTTAGAGTGTCGACCATTAAGCAGAAAGTGTTAATCCTTTCTAATTCCCCACTGAGCTTGGTTCTCGTGGATGATTTTGATTTAGCTTCCTCCCCAGTTTATTATCTGGATGGAATTTTCCCCAGTTGAGATATTTCCTCCTCGGGATGAGTCTTGTTTGACTGTTTCTCTCCAATTTGTTCTTGGATTAAACTTTGGTCCCCTTTTGTGGATATTATTGCTTTGGAATTAAGCTATCACTGTTTGATAGTGGGCAACATTTTCTCCAGCTTGAGTATATTACTTTGGAATTAAGCTATCAGTAATCGATAGTGGGTAATATTACCAAATTGATCAAGTTCTTTTACTTGTACTCCTACCCAGTAAATCCGGTAGTCGAGATTTCTTCCTCTTACCCAGTAAAAAGGTAATAGAGTTTGTTTTCCTTTGTTTAAGCTCCTACCCAGTAAATCAGGTAGTCGAGAATTGTTCTACCCAGTAAATCCGGTAGTCAAGTTATTTTCCTTTTACCCAGTAAAAAGGTAATAGAATCAGATATTTTCCTCTTACCCAGTAAAAAGGTAATAGAAGCTGTTTCTAATTTGATTGAGTTCCTACCCAGTAAATCAGGTAGTTGATCATACTCCTATCCAGTAAATCGATAGTCGAGTCCCTTATATTCTCTACCCAGTAAATCAGGTAGTTTGAGATTTCTTACCCAGTAAAAAGGTAATTGAGGTTATCCCTCTATATTTTGCTCCTATCCAGTAAATTGATAGTCGAGTCTGTTATATTTCCTACCCAGTAAACAGGTAGTTGATGATTCTTATCCAACTCAGTATTTCTCCATTCGTGGACTCAAATACTTTGTTTGATTGATATTCCTGGCAGGGTGTTTATCTTTCCCTGGTTGAATTTTGTTTCTTGATTATATCATATCTTTTCCCAAGTGGAGTCTGTTATCCAGTGATTTATTTTCCTGGTAACTCTTTGGTTGTCTGTGGTTGTTTCCCCAGCGGTATTTTTCTTCTGTGTCCCCAAAGTTTTGCTTTTCTATGGTGGTCATATTTTCCCCACGGAGATCTTGGGTTTGCATATCATATTCATATCATATCATTTTTTCTCTTAGGACAAAAATTGGGTATTCTGTATTTAAGTCTCTCCCATCTTGTAGAGACGAAGATGTCAATCTTCATATCTCCGGATTGAAGAAACTTAAATAGGGGCAGCTGTAACACCCTAATTTTTGCCCTAAGATTTCTTCATATCATCTGCATATTCGCATACAAACAAGATCACACTGGTTTCGAGTTTCTTCTCAGATGAGGGTCTATGCTTCGCAGGGGATCACCATTGTCTTTACTTCTTTATATTTGTTTATATTTATTGACTTCTAACCAAAATACAAAAAAAATATGTGGCAGTGTTCTTCTTCTTCTCTGTGTTGCAGGTTTTTCAAAGACATGGCAATGATTTCAATTCAGATGCGTTTGTTCAGTCACAATTTGATTTCAGATGGATGTTTGACCTAATATTGGTCAAATTATCAAAAGATTGTGTTGACTGCCAGTTGTGTGTGCCAGTAGTTCATTCATCAGGCAATGCGTTTTCAAAGTACAAGTTGGGTTATCAAACGGTGTTTTGTGTGAAGCGTGGTTTGTTCATCAGTTTATCAGCAGTTCATTTGAGGATTTATTTTCCTCAGTAATGGATTCAAATAATCAGACAATCTTCGAATGACAGTTGGCTTAAGTTGCGAAATATTCAGTTGGGTCTGTGTTGGCTGTGTTCAATTTCATCAGAGGCTTGTGCAGGAAAATCAAGAGTTAGTTGGGCTTAAAATCATCACCTCATATCCATTTATCCACCCGTATACCCTTTTCAATGACCATTTTTCATTATTCATTATTTTCGTTTTGTTTTACCCAATCACATTATTCAAATATTATCCATCAGTTATTTTCCGTTTAAACCATTTCTTTTTATTTTCAATTTTAACCATTACCCATTTTCTATTCATTTTTCTGTCATATCCATTTTCTTATCCGTTTTTACCTATATCCATTCATATTTCGATTTTTTTTGTCATCCAAATTTATCTCGATTATTCTTTTCATTTCTATTCACTTTTAATCCATTTTATATTCAATTCATATTTTCCATCCATATTCCAATTTTTAATCTCACATCAAATCCCATTTTTTTTTAATATTCTCATTATATTCTATATCCATCAATTTCCTTTTTTTTATTGTTTCTATTCAATTCATATTAGTCATAAGCCCATACTTTTTTTTTTAATCCAACTAGTAAGAAGTAATATAAAAAAATAAATAAAAACCATGATTAAGTCATTTGTTCTTTTATTATTATTTGTTTCCCAAAGTCCCACATGATTGTTTTTTTTTCAACTTCAAAGTAGATAGCCAAAGCTTCCCACCCCAAGCCCCACATTCCATCCTGCACCAGCCGAAAATATCCAGGCCCCACGCATCACAACACTCCCATCAATCAAAACTTATCCTCACATCAGTACCACACACTTGCCCAAGCTATCCCCACAGCCACACGCCCATCCTACATCACCCCAAAGCAACTTCAACTTGCAAACCGTATTTCCACAGCCTTCACGCGCGTGCAACAAAAGCCTTCAATCCGCAGCCTTCTACTCGCATACTGTAAGCCATCTCAAGCCAACAGCTTCAGTTCTCAACACTTCCATCACATCATCCCGCAGCCGCGCCTAAATTTCTTTTCATGCATACAGCCTCAGTAAGCCTCAGCCAAAAAACTTCAAGCCAACAGCTTCAACACCACGCACACACTCAGCCAAGTCCAAGCCAAATACCCTGTCATGCCTAGCTTGGCCCCACCTCACTCCCAGCTGCAACAACAAACAAAACAGCAAGCCAAAATCCCACACTTCACATGCCGAAGCTTCCGAAGAAAAATACAGCCAACACTTCAAGCCAACTGATACAAGCCGCAAGCATTCACAGAATGCACGAGCTTCCAACGCACGCGGTTATCATGGCATCACCTGAAAATGAAAATCAAAACGCAAATTGAAAAAGGCAAAACGCAGCAAATAAAAACGAAAACGAAAACAGACACGAGAATTTCGTGACTTCCCCAAACGCAATCAAAAGCATTCAAAACGGCAATCAGCTTCCTTTTCTTCTATCTATAAATTCAAGCTCTCTCTCATTTCGAAATCAAGCTTCAATAGCCCCAAGAAACCCTGTTGAAATAATTCCTGAATAATTTCCTCCCAATCTCAATTCCCAATTTCGAAATCCACAAATCCCTAAATCATTTCTTCACCCTCCTCAATCATCTCTAAACCTTCTTTCTGGATTTGCAAGTTGAAGAAGAAGAGAGAAGGGAATCCGCGAGACTTGTGGAGAAGAAGAAGAAGAGTTTGCGTTTTGAATCCGAAGAAGGAGAAGAAGAAATCGAAGGCGAAAGAGAAAGAAGAAAGGAAGACGCGTGCGAGAGGAGAAGAAGAAGCTTCTGTTTGCTTCTTTGTTGTTTTTTTGTATTTAGTTTTGTTTTTTTTTAAATATTTTTAATTTTCATAAAAGCTGAATTGAGTTGGTTTTGGGCCTTAATGGCCGAACCTGTTGTTGCTGATCCAACCTCCTGCGGATCATTTCCTTTCCTCCATTTCCATTTCTTCTAACTTTTCTTTATTTACTTTTAAATGATTTTATTTGTATTATATATTTTTTTTGGATATAAGAGCTCTTAGAACTTGTTTTTCTTAGAAAAGATTTTAAAAATATGTTTTAGAAAAAGTTTTAGAATATTTTTTTTAAGGAAAGGTTATGGAAATTATTATTTTTAGAAGTATTTAGAAAAGATTTTTAGAAATGGATATTTTAAGAAAGGATTTAAAAATATTTTGATTTCTTGTATGGATCTATTTTTTTTGATCCATTGTTCTTCATCTTTTTCTCTTTTGGTCGATGACAATCTCCGATTCGGGATTGTTGATTTCCGATTAGTTTAATCTTCATTATTTCAAATCTATGGATGAATGATCATTTGGATCATTCTCCATATTTTGAGATCGTGATAGGTTGCTTTTTGATAAAATCAACGAAAATCTCGATTAAGATTAGACCATCCTTTTTCTTTTAGTGTGGCATGTTTTCGGAGAACGATCCATTATATCGTTTCTCTAACATGTATTAACACGAATATTTTCCACTTTAATTAGTGGTGGCCGGCCTCATTTGTAGGGTAATTACTCCGTAAATTACTCGGCGATTGCTTAACATAGACCTAAAGTTGTCCCGATTCGAATTAAGATCCACTTGGATCCGGTTGCCTCAATTTTATTATTCCTTGTCGTGGTTGTGCTTGATTAAGTTCATCATACCACTTTATATTGTAAATATTATAATATTGTGAATATAATAATCCGTTTAAATTTAATCTCTCGCACCTTATCCTTTTATTTTAATCTCTTGCTCCTTTTTCTCCTTTATTATGCTTTATCATATTATATCATATATCATTTGTTTATGTTCATATTGTTGCTTGTGTTTTTTTATTTTGTCCATTTGGATATCAAAACACTAATAAAGGATTGAACACTTAAAAGACTTGTGACTTCTAATTTTGGACTAATAGTTACTATCCCGAGCTTTTTGGAGAATGGACTTAGACTTTAAGATCTTCCCCCTTGCTCAAGTTGGAATGGATTAGAAACCTCGGCCTCAAGTTATGTCATTAGCCTTTGAAGATGGAAGTCCGAACTTTGAAGAATTGTGCATATTATTGGTTTGGTATCTCTTCTTTTAACTTTTAATTCAAGCATTAGGATTAGTCCCTTCATCTCCTCCCCATTCTTTAATTTTCAAAACTTCTCCCTATTTCAAAAATATTCTTGTTTTCTAAACTTCAAACACTTTCATAAACAAACCTTGATTTCGGTCAAGCGATTTTAATATTTCACTTTGTTTTCTTAACCAAATATTAATCCATGTAAATATATCAAAACCATTTTTTCTTACATACTTTAAAAAGCTCAAAACTCACTCAATTGTGTTTGTGCCTTGTGCACCTTTTCTTTTCACATGTTTAGATATGATTCATCCTTTCTAGCGGAATTATTCGCTAAGGGATGACGACTTATCTCTACATTTTAAAACCAATTCAACTCATTTGTTTCTTTTCAAATTTTGTACCACGAACTACGAGGTTTTGATCTCGCATTGCACTTTGTGGGTACGTAGGCATAAGGCGTTAAAACCTTATCAAACACAAAATCATTAAAAAATATTCTTCTCCTCATCTCTTCCATCTTTTCAAGCGAACCAATTTCAGACCAAAAAGCAATAAATATTTCAAAGGGCTCCCGTGGAGTACCACGGATGAGTCGGGTGCCTAAAACCTTCCCGGTTCGTAACCAATCCCCTTACCCATCTCTGTTTTGTTCTTTTAGCTTTTGCTTTTAGACTTCTAGGTTTTTGTTCGTTCTTTTACCTTTTTCCTTTCAGAAATAAAGAAAAGCGCAGTGGCAACTCTGTGTACATCGAGTTAAGTTAATCAATAGCTTACACTCACGGTTTTTACCGCTACATACCCGACGAGATCCACGCTTATTAGTCTGTTTCGAAGGGTGAGGAATACGATGTTGTTCAAATGAAAGAATGGCTATCTCGAATGGAATGGAAATGAGAAAAGAAATGGAATTGAAAATGGAAAGAAAGGGGGAAAATGTAGGGAAAATAAAGATTGTGCTCGAATGGGCCCTACCCCACTGCCTATGTACCTCATCGGGAAAATGAGGATCAGAGTCGCCGTAGTTCGTCTAACTAAGGCGGGAACTTGTTTGTGTTTTTTAGAATGACGTTGCCATAGCTCTAGCTCAGGTGTTACCGGCTCTGACTCAAGGGTGTTTACTGTATCGCTGTTTGAACTGTCGGGACAAGTCATGTTCGTCTGCAATGACTATGAGATCAGAAGAGAAGACGTGTTGTCTTGGTTTGTTTTCTTTTATAAGAAGTGTTTTGAATTTGTGTTTATTGTATGTACAACACTAAAGACTATGATACAGGAGCGAATACTTTCCAAGATCGCCCCCAATGGAATGTTTGTAAAGTATCCTAGAAGAGCGAAGGAGACCTTCACTAGTCATTTCCCGCATAGCTTAAGGCTCGTGGCGCATTGTACACATTTTCCTTTATTAAGTATTTTGATTTTTATTTAAGATGAGAAGTGAGACTCAAGTCACAAAAGGAAAAACTCTAAGGGAAACTAGACTTACCCTAAGTTAGTTGAGTTTAAAGATGACCTATGGTTAATGAGGTTTGAAAGATTAAATCTACCTAAGGATATTAGACTAGAAATGCGAGTACAAAAAGTTAATAGTAAACAATATGGTCCTCCTAAGTCATGGTGGATAAAAACATGTATGAAACGTAAATGGGATGAAACGATGGATCGGGTGGGTCGATTGCATGGTGCTGAGACGCACGACTTATGGTGTGCAACATACAAGGCTTGCTTTTGGTATAATGGAGTGAAACAATGGTAATCGAGGAATCCTAAAGTCACATGAAACTTATTTATTTATTTGAAAATTTACTCGACGTTGGATCGAGTATTTCTTTATTTATTTTTGAGATTTGGTTTTCTATCGATTCCTTTTATCTTTTCTATCTGAATTATAGGAACTATACAAGCATACAAGTTCTAACTATTACATCACAAAGTGCAAACCACAAAAATATAATCAAGGCATACTAAACATAATCCAAGTCCATACGTGAATCCTCGAAAAATAACTTGCACCAAAAGAGAATGTTGGTAAATGAAATGAAAATGCATATGCAACAATATGATGGAAATGAATTAAGATAACAAAAATATCAAAAGTCCTAAAAAAATATGAAATTAATTCCCTAGGGTCTCTAACCTGACTATAATATTGTATTAAAAAAATTCCTAAAAATTCAAAGTCTAACTATGTCAAATAGTCACTTAAATCTATCTAAGATTCAATCATAATTTTATACAAACCACACTACCAAAACAGTGGATAAAATGGCCTAAAAAATACACCGAAAATATTTCCAGGTACTATTATTTGTCCTCTAATCATAGCAAAAAGAATGAGCCAAATATATTGCAGGAAGTGGGAGAAATAAAATGTACAAAATTATGTGTTCATGAGAGAATTCAATATAAAAGCAATTAAAAGAAAAATCGAAATTAAATTGAAAAATGAAAAAATTCAGAAAGTAAAAATGTGGAAAGGTCCTAAATTGAGTATAAACCTCCTATAATTTTTGTGGAGTTTTATTATGCTTTATGGTATTTTTTATAGATTTAAATTGAAATGGCATTAAAACTGAAAATTAAAAAAAATAAAGAAAGGAAATAGGAGGAAGGGAGAATAGAAATTCTTTGTAGTTTAAATGGGATGGGCCTAGAAAAAGTGGTGTATATGGCAATCTGAATAAGCCCAATTCGCATGAATTTAAAGGGAGAACATGTAAAAAATGGTCCAACCGGACGGTGACAAGTGTCACCGCCGGATTGGACCGAAAAAAAAACAATCTTATCTCTAAAGAAGGGGCGGTGGAAGCATATGGGAATTATGCAGTTACTTTGAAATTCAAACCGCAAGAACTCATTAATTTTTGCTTAATGCTTTAACTATTCATTAATCTAATTAATTGTTTTTATTATTTTTTTATAATAATTAAAACCACAATCAAAAGGCTAAATATTAACTTGTAACTTAAAAAGAAAGAATATCAGAGAACAAAACATGTTGCCTCTCTCTCACAATGAACTTGTCTTCTCCACCACACATGTTCATCTCCTTCCTTTTTCTATCCATCCCTAACCTAAACCCTAACCTCCGGCGCCGGCGGCTCCTCATCTGTGACTCCCAACCTCTCAACATAAACCCTAACTAAAATAACCCTCCGGTTACGAATCCGCCACTAGTTTCTTCAAACTCCGACTCATACAACGGGATCGAGCGAGACTAAAATGCATTCATTCACTAAAACAAAATGGATTCTCGGTGAATCTGAGATCGCGACCACGCGAAAGGTTCAGATTTTTCGTACCTAGAGTTGGTGAGAACGAGAGTAACTCAGCGAAGGAGGTGAGCCCGCGTTCTTCTTTCTTCTTCAGTCGACACCTCCGCTTTGTCGCGCCGTGACTCAAGGTCGGCCGTGGTGGAGAGCGAACATAACAAATATCAAAATCAACGTTTCATTCGGAGCAAAAACGGCGATTGGTCTAAAGTTGAGACCTAAAAAATGAGAAGGGACGAAAGCTCCTTGATTCGGTGTTCTTCTTCTCCTCGCCCTCCCTTCTTGCTACAACTTCTGTCGTTGTTACATGTTGAGTTTGCCGATGAGAATCATGGTTGAATCGTTGTTGTTGTTCAACCCGTAACCGTGCGAACCATGATGCAGAGCCGCTGTGATACGCGGATGTCGACGAAGCTTGACAGGGATGATGTTGTGATGATGGTGATGAAGAGTGACGCGAGGAGGTTTATGAAGTTCGATGCGGCGTGATGATGAAGCGATTGAGGAGTTGATTCAGACGGTGTATTGGCGATTGAAACTTCAATTCCAGGTTTGATCAGGTATGCAGTGTATTCTTGAGGACGATGTGCTTGCTGCGTTTTGGATGGTTACTGATTTCGATAAATTTGCAGGTTTGATGTTGAAGAGTGAAACATGAAGGTTGGAGGGCCTTGGAGGGTGAATGATGAAGATTGAGGGCGAGAGGTTGATGATGAGTGTGAAGGGTGACGATTTTGAAAGAGAGAGGTTGAAGTTTTATTTGTCAGCTCGACGTTTCGTTCTGGTAAGCATCGAAATTCCGATTTCATTCTTCTTTTCCTCACATCTGAACTTGTTGAATTCTTATTCAGAGATCTTCTTCTTTCAATTCTGGTTTTTTTCGATGGTTCTGAATTGTTGGAGTTGTATTGTGCAGGTTCTGTTGAAACAATGTGGTGATGATGAAGATTGATCGAACATTGTTCTTGAAGGTTGATGAAGGTGTGAGATATTTGAAGGTGGCGATGCGGTTCCGACTTCATTGGAGGAGAAAATTGATTGCTGAAAATGGATAGTTCAAGGGTATTGATGGTGCGGTAAATAGAAATTGAAGATATTGGAGAAGAAAATTCAAGGTTGATGAATTGAGAAGAGGGTGATGAATGATGAGAAAATGAAGTTGAAATCAGAGAAGAAGGATGAAGATGAATTGAGAAGAGGGTGATGAATGATGAGAAAATGAAGTTGAAATCAGAGAAGAAGGATGAAGATGAGGTGATAAAGATGAAGCTGAAAAAATGGCCCCCTTGAAGATACAGTAGAATTATGGATTTATAGGTGATGAAGATAAATGGTGGTTTAGTCTTTTCCATTGAAATTATGTTAGATCAGTTAGGATCTGTTAGAGTAGTTATGGTTTATGATCTTGTAGCTGTAACTGTGTATAGTTCTGGCTTTTTGTATTGATTTACTATTGTTCCCTCTAAGAAATTTTTTGTTTTGTCATGAACCTCTGATGTATTTCTGTCATGCTAATCGAAGGAATTTTTTTCCTGAATTTTCTGGTGTATTTCTGTTGTAGATGTGTAACCGTAACTGCTTTTCTTCCTTTGTAAAAATCTGAATTTTATTATCAATTTGTTTGAAAACTTGTGAAGAGTTTCTTTCAACTGTCAAAAATTTGACTGGAAAATATGAGGCCTTTCCTTTTGGAATTATTATCGTGTTCTTTCCTTGACCTTTCTTAGCATCAAGCTTAGCTTGCACATTATTTTTGCAACTATCCAACCTTCATGGTTTTGGCTGCAATATCCCAAGCCTTGATAACACTACCCTTCCCAAGTTCAATATCCCAAGCCTTGATAACACTACCCTTCCCAAGTTCAAGGGAGAATATAGTGTTGTCTTCATGAGCTTATTTAGTGATGAATCAAGAACATATTATATAAAATATTATTGGTCAATGGTCAAGTATATTGACCAAAAGTTAATGGCAACAATTCTTATAATCTCTTTTATGTCAAGGTCTATTAATGAGTTGTATTTGGATGGTTTATGGAATGGATTGAAAATGTATGAATGGACATTTGAATTTAATTTTCTTTTGGATATGGATGGGTTTTAATAGAAATAAAAATATGGACTTTAATTATATTGGGCTTCAATAGAAAAGGGGATCGAAATGGATTGAAGAAAAATGGATAAACATGGATATGGTTTATCAAATAAAATTGATCATTGAATCGACATTTAAAATTTGGACTCAAAACATTAACTAAATACTTGAATGAATACTTCCCCGAAATTCTCATTCTCCAATGAAAACCAAATTGCCTTCTCCATGACAATCTTGACTTCACTGTTTCAATCACGAGTTGTATGACGAGTAAAGACTCGAAAGAGTAACAATGTCTTGAGTACAATAACTCTCTTGCCACGAAGATATCTCGGATATCCTGATAACAATGCCTTGAAAAACCATTGAAAATTATAACATGATCCTTAATTAATGAAAACGTCCATGAGCTCAAACATGAATAGGAAACCCTTAAACCTTCTTGAAATATGTACCAAATGAAGAAATGATTCGAAAATGTCGAAATATAACCCAATCGTAACTCCCGGTTAGTCTCGAGTAAACCTTGATGAAACCTTAATCACTTACTGTCTCTTGTAAATTCCTGGGACAAGTACTTGATAAATCCTTAATATGGAGGTTAGGATGAACATAACCCAACCTCTTGCTTTGACATGAATGAAAGAAAACTCCAAGCAAATAGGAAAGCCCGATCCATAGTAATTTGAGATCATATATCTTAGGAACCAATGAAATGATGAATGCAAAGGATTAACGACCTATACGTAGTGTACGGGGCACAAGCTATGACCCAATGAAAAATGCAGCTGGATGTGAAACAAAAGCCAGTTTATAGTATTAAATAAGAGGGCAAATTTTGGGGTGTTACAGATGAGATTTTGCCCGTTTGATGGTTTCAACAATTTACATGTGTACATAAGACCTGACTTGAGTTCAACCATGTTGACCTCGCTCTCACCAACAAGCTCTTCATTATCAGAAGAGTATATGTCTGTTGTTACATACGAAACCTTCTCTTTCTTATGGTATTTTCTATTTTTGGTTTTTTCAGCTTTCAAACATTTGACCCGTCGGACCCTATCGGCTAATTGCGCCATATCTCTAAGATATTGTGTGTCTAACTTTTTCCTGATTGAATAATCTAGGCCGCCCGCAACTATCTTGACTATCTCATGTTCAGGGACTTGAGTAAAGTATCTTGCTTTCAAAACTCTAAAATTGTTGAGATATTGGTCCACCAACTCTTAGGCCTTTCGTTTGACACTGACCAATTCTTTCAAACTAATTTTCGATTGTCCCGTGTAGAAATGGTCATGAAACAATATTTTCAATTGTGTCCACGTATGGACAGACTGTGGCGGTAGCTTGGTGAACCAAGTAAACGCATTTTTTATGAGGGAACTTGGGAAGTATTTCATTTTCAAATCCTCATTATTCGTTATGTCACCAACTTCAGTTTGATATTTGGCAACGTGTTCCACGGTGGACTCTTCGGTCTTTCAAGCGAATTTGGTAAACTATGGGACCTTCCACCCCTTAGGTAGTTCTGCTTGTATAACAAAATCTGGTAATGAGATGTATATGTTGGACATTGAAGGCTTGGGTACGCTCCATTTCAAACCATGATCCGTTCAACCATTACTTCTAAGTTTGGTTATCCAGTCATGGCATCTTGTTGAAATTTCCTGACCACGAGATTCCTTTGGGCCACCCTAGGTATGGGTTCAACCACTTGAGGTGGCTGGTCAATTGTTTCATCGAAAACCTCTTCTTATTGAACTGGTGTCTCTGGTCGAGGAGTTTGTCAGACCGGTGTCCTAGGAGCCCTTGGGAAATCACATATCTGCTTCATCTGAGTTGCCATTTGTTGGTAACTCTGGGTCAAATCTTGAATTAATGGTCTTAGAATTGTGCCCATTTGTTGAGTCAACATGTGGACCATTTCGTGATTACTCCCATCCATCTGCTATCTCATGACTGCGAAAAAACTTGAGGTGAAAGTTGGGACTGATTGAGACAGAAACCCTAACCCTGGGGGTTAACTGAATTGGTTTTCCAAAGGCCCTAATGTAAGAAGAAAAGTTATCTATGCATTTCATCTCTATGTTTTGATGATAACAATGAAGTATTTGTGAAAGAAAAATTTTATGTTCTAATGTTTGTAACTGTTCAAATTATGTTTTAAGGCAATCAGATCTAACAATCATACTCAAGATGTGCGCTAAAGATTATATGTGAGTCACTATGTGTAAAACAAGTCGCAACTGTGTTGAAGAAGCAAATATGCTTTTGTATCTGATCACAATAAAAAAAATGTTCAAAGATGCCTGATATTGTTGTTGCAATGCTCTTGTGGATGTTGTTCTGATAGTGATTTGGATTCTGAAGTTAGCAAAGCTTCTGAAGTTATAATCTTATAAGAACCAAGTGCTGGAGAATATGATGACTTGAAGAATCTGATGACTTGAAGTTCTGAAGACTGGAGGTTCTGAAGACCAAGTGCAGAAAGACTCTGGAGACTTAAGGGTTCTGAAGATAAAGGTTTTAAAGACCAGGTGCTGAAGACTCTGAAGACATGGTTATGAGTGAACGACGTTCTGAAGACTCTAAAGACTTGAAGTTCTAAAGAACGAGGCTTTCGAAGACAAGTGTTGAAGTTCTAAAGACAAGGTTCTAAGTGAACAAGGTTCTAAAGACACTGAAGACTTAATATTCTGAAGACCCGACTAACATATCTCTACTCATGCTTCAATCATCTACAATTAGAAGCCTTTGAAGTTCGGAAGACAATGTTACCATTATCAAGGATAGTACACAGTACAAAATTATTTATCCCACTACCTCCCCACTAACCTTAATTTTTGAAAAAAATGAAAGACACGGCAATACTATTTCATCCTTGAACAACGACATTCCTCAATAGCCATCTTCTCTCTAACAGCTCTATTTTGCTTGTCTATAAAGGAAAGAATCACATGTTTATGTGAGGTTGTCGAACAGACTAGACCACATGAAGTTGTTGAACAACAAAAGTTGTCAAGATGCTTCTTGAATCATGTTATTAACATTTTCATACAATCACATAAGGTTGATGATTAATAGATAGCAATGGTACAAACCATGATGTGCATAATTGAATATGCAGCCAAAGGATGATATTAATTTGACAATAACCTGCTTATGCAGAAGTTGTTAATTCACATATGTGTTTAATTTCATATGTTGCAGAAGACTTGCAAAGCTGCAGATGAAATAAGAAGATGATCATGGAAGCTCAAATTACAAATCCACAGTTGAATGTTGTGTCCTGAAATGATCATTGGATTGAATAGAACAAAGGTTGATGTCCAGAATGTTCTAATGTGAATCAAGATGAAGATGTTTTTCTACATGCTCAACAAAGATCAATCAAGATTTCAGAAGCTTATGAAGAAGAAGACTTCCAGCATTCTAGAAGCTTGGAGTGAAGATTAATCATCAGAAATATCAATCCATCAGAAAGCTTGTGCTAAAAAAATATCAATCAAGTTTTCATACAACGTATTTTGCTCAAAGATCAAATTATCATAAAGCAAGAAATATTGTTTGCTGAAGATTAATTATATGTGAGTATGAGATGTTTTCAAAAAAACTGGATTAGTCTACCTTTGACTTTCATAAAAATCTCATTAGGAATTTCTTCATGTAAAGAAGAAAGATTGTTGGCACATGACTTTAATGCTTAAAGACTTCAGAATGAAGTCTACAGAAGAAAGTCAGAAATCATGATTAGAAGTACATAAAAGTTATTAATGATTGTTCTCTGACAGAACTACTGTAGATGAGCAAAATTTGTTCAGAAGAAATATGAGATTTCATAACATATCTCATCATCTCTCATCAAAAATTCTAAGGTGTCATTCTGAAGAAAGAAGAAAGAAGAAATTAGCACAAGGAAGCGTCAAGTTAGAATCAGAACGAGAGGTATTCATAATCAACTGGAAGATGTTATGAATCACAAAGGTAATGTTTTCTTTTTATCTCCGACACATTTTTATTAGAACTTCTGATAAAGGTACTTCTAAGAGTTAGAAGTTGTTTTTAATCGTAATGCATTTGTAAAATGTTTGTGAAATGTTAAAATCAAAACTTACTGATTGTTGCACCCCAAAAAATACGACCTCGCGATCAAAACAAACCGCGTGCTGGGCAGACATGAGAGTCGCCACCTAATTCTCATTTATTCCCATAAGGGGAAAGGGAAGATATAGATATAACATGTCTAAAGAGAGGATGAAGACAAAGGTCTCGTAGCCATTGCCTGGGTTCGGAAGTCAGTTATGCAGGGGGGGAAGGTATTAACACCCCCTACATCCATCGTACTCGATTGGAACCATCTAAGTTGTCACGCGCGAAAGGATGTCTATGCTTAATGAGTTACTTGCTAGAGGGAAATGAGTTTGAATTATAAGTTAGATTGATCCTAGGTGCTAAAAAAGGATTGAGATCCTTATGCCTACGTACTCCCTCGTGCAATGAGAAAGTCAAAGCCTTGTAGTTCGGCCTACTACGGGTGTTGGTTGTTTGTTTTATTACCTTTCTTCGAAAAAAGGATTTTGGAGTCGGATTTCACTAAAGACTATGGGTAGAGGTGATTATTCTGAACCAACAAGATGAACATCTTGCGACGAAATAATCGGAGCGAGTAATGAGATGCTCATTATCCTCCTTTCTACCGCTTAAGGCTCGTGTCATACAATTCTTCTCATATTATTAGAGTGTTTTATTGCCTAATGACCGCTTGACGTTGAATCAAGGGTTTGGATTTAAGAGAAATATTTTGGTTTTTTATTGAGGTTTGACGGTGATGCGCGAAGCACTCGACTTACGGGTAAATGCAAATGAGGGTTTGTTGTTTATTAGCGAGGCACAATGCATTCGACTCGCAAAGGTTAGGTGGATATGATTCCTAGTCCCTAGGGTTGCTCCTAGCAAATGAAACCATAACCGAAAAAATAAAGTGCAAGTGTGTGTTGCACCCCAAAATTTGCCCTCACAAAACAAGACTTTGTGTTCTAAGAGGTTCACAAGGTTTACAAGGTTCACAAGACATCTCATGATGTTCACAAGGTTCACAAATAGTCAGAAAGTTTGACAATTCCCTCAGACAATGCCTCCTCCTAAGCAGGGCATCCAAAACTAGGGTTTTGACTTTAATCAGGCTAAATGGACTTCCAAGACTTCAAGTGAGCTTCATAACATCTTATATGTGTTTAAGAACCCCCATGACAAGTTTCAAGACTTTTCCCAAAGGTTTGCTCAGTCAGATGATCAGATAGGTTAAAATCAGTTAAAATAGTTAAAAAGTCAAACTGAGGTCAACTGTGGTCAAACCAAAGTCAAACTTCATGATTTTTTGCCAACATCAAGTATATGAAGTAAAATTCATCATTTGATCAAGGGTTGATCATGATTCATCAAGGAGATTTCAGATCATCAAGAATCAGGAGTTTCTAAATTAGGGTTTTCACAGGAAAAGTCAATTGAACTTTGACCAGCCATAACTTTCACATGCTTCATCAAATTTTTCCCATCCAAAGCTCATTTTGAAGGAAATTGAATTCTCTACAACTTTTTGTCTCACAAGTCAAGCCCAAAAATGCTTCATTTGGAAGGTATGAGCTAAGACATTATAGGTCCTTTTGAAAGTCAACAAAAAGTCAACAACTTCAAAAGGGCATAACTTGAGAATGATAAAAGATATGGACATTAAACCAATGGGGTTGGTTAGAGGACTCTTTAGGCTTTCCAAAATGTCCAAGAACACCCTAATAGCCTTAAAATTGAAGGAGTTGTGTCCTTGCAAAGTTGGGAAATATTTGAGAAGAATATTGAACAAAAGGGGTCTTAGAATCAATATTTTCCAAATGGGCCTACCATTGTGCAACCCAATCCTTGAGATATCATCCCACACGACCCAATCCAAGCATTTTCATGATTTTTATTTTTTATTTAGTATTTATTTGAATTTTATCCATTAAAAATCAAATTAAATCAAAATAAAATATGAAAATTGAATATTTAAAAGTGATTCTTCTTCTAGAAAGTCTTAAAAACCATTCAAAGCTGATTGATATCACACAAATTCGTGCTAGCCTAATTTGGAAGGGTTAGATAAGATATTTTTCAATATTTGAAAGGAGAAAACTTCATGATCAAGTAATCAAGACAAGGCCCATAAATCCATGTTATTTTGACCTAATTCAGTTCACTACATATACACAAACATAACACAATGCCAAGGACACGATTTTGCTGCCTCAAGAGTAAGTTTCAAATTTTCAAAAATTCATCAAAAACTCTCAATTCGGATTCTTGGTTAGAGGCTCTCTCAAGGCATTCTAAAGGTTGCAAAACACTCCTTGGACATCACTGAACCTATTCCAAACCTTAAAAGCATCACAATCATGCCATATTGCATAAACCGAATCATTCTTTCTCAAGTTTATTGACTTTTTCGATTCCATACTTTTATGCATTATCAATTGATTCTAATGATTGTTTTGTGTTTGTAATGATCTTAGCAAGCTTTCTGGATAATTGGATTGAAGAATAATGACCTGAATCGTAAATAGTCATTGTTAGGGTTTCTGGATAATTGGATTGAAGAATAATGATCTTATTTCATTTAATTTATTTATATTATAGTTAATTAATGAATAAATATTAAAATAAAAATGTTTATTACTATTTTCTTATTTATAATTCAAAATCTTGTTAAAATTTAAACTTTATTAAAATTATCTAACATTTATTTTATTATATTATTTTTGTATAAATAAATTAATTATATTTAGATTAACTTATAAAACCTAATTATTTTTATATAAACCCTAATTACTTTCATAAACCCTAATTATTTTATAAATATTAATATTTGTATATAAATCCTAATTATGTCCATTTATTTTTATAATTTGTTTATATTATTATTATGTTTAGTTTTTATATAAATAATGTAATTAAGATTGGATTAAATAATTAACTTTAATTTATTCTTTTCTAAACAATTAAAAAAAATTTAACTTTATTTTATTAAATTAATTTATTATTTTTATATATGTACATAAAATTAAAAAAATAGAACTATTAATCATGTTTATAGCATATAATACTTATTATTTATTTCTTTTATTAAATTCTTTAAAAAAAATAGTTATTTATTTAATTGATTTACTAACCCTCTTACATTTATTTATTATTATTATTATTACTAACCCATTTAATTATTTATTTATTTATTTACTTATTTATTTTAATTATTCTAATTATTATAATGTAATTGTATCCCTTATTTAATAGTTGTAGTAATTTTTATTATTTATTTGTAATTGCTATGGTTAGTAAAATAGGGAGTGTAAAACATGTTTGTATGTAAAAATTGAATTTAGATCATTAATCTCAAGATAAATATCTGAATTGGTACACTCACACACGTAAGTCGATCCTGGATCGCCATCTCACTTCTTAAGGGTTACCTCTCAAGTTGCTTAAACAAAAGGTCAAGTAAGGTGTAAAGCAAAGTCCCTCATCTTATATCATCTAGTCCCTTAACAGATAAAAAGATCAAGTCCCTTCATGGTTGCCTTCGTAATGATCTTGTCCCTTTCGAATAAAGATGATAAGTCCCTTCGAATTGCTTATACACCTTACAGTTGCCTAAATAACAGTTGTCCCTTCACTTGTCCCTCATACATCCAAGGTAATGACTACCTATTCCTTAATAATAGGGATAGTCTTACCACTTAAAGGATATTTAAGAACAGAAAAGACTTAATTTAGGGTAGGTTCCTCTTATGTACTTGCTCACTTTTAAAAAAACATTTCAAACACTTCACATTTTTCAAGAAATTTTCAAAACAAAGGCTTTATATATATCCGTACATGGATCATTATAAAGTACTTAAGAAAATTTCTAAACACACACTACACATTTCAAAAACATTTCAAAGTGAGCTAAGTAACTAAGAGCCCATGGATAACCATGGATGTAAAGGGTGCTAACACCTTCCCTTTACATAACCTACCCCCCGAACCCAAAAATCTTTTAAAAGGTCTTTCCTGTTCTTTTATGCCTTTCCTTTGGATAAAATAAAAGTCGGTGGCGACTCTTGCTATCCGCAACATAACTAAAGTCAGTTCTCCCACCGTGTTACAGAACTGGCGACTCTGCTGGGGATTTAATAAAAGAGGGGTACCCTTAAGAATTAGATCACTTTAAAATTGTTTGCCTTGTTTGCTTTATACTTATCTGTTGGGCGCTCTTATGTGTGGAAGATCCTAACCCGGATCTAGTGTACCTTAGGTAAATGGTAATAGACCAAGGAAAATGTACGGCGTATAGCGATATGGTTGATCTAGTGTGTCGCTCCCGATAAGTGGGACCAGGCCCAAATAAAGGTACAGACGCGAACGGTCGGCGAGAGGGACAATGAGAACACACAGCCGTGAACTCACTGGAGATGAATAGAGTCGCCAGCTAGGCATTTTTATCCCGGAGGAAAGGCAATGCTGCATAGGCCTAGAAAGAGATGGATAAGACGGTTGCGAACCAGAGAGACTGAGAAAGGGGGTTGGTTACAACCTGGGAAGGTATTAGCACCCAGATTGTCCGCCGTACTCGACGGGATCCACGCTTAAAAGATTTGTGCTTTAAAGGGGTAGTGTCAGTGCAATCTGTGTATAAAATAGCTGGAAAAGAATGTACAGGTGTCAGTGTAAAAGAAGTGTAAAGTGTGATATATACAGTGTCAGTGTAAGGACAGGAGTAAAATGCTCATGACTATGAGGCTTAAAGGAATGAAGCTGGAAGGAGGGGGAATATACAGAGACTTTTGTTCGATAACTGTTAAGTTATGCCTACGTATCCTCTCGTGCAATGAGGAAGTCAGAACACCGTAGTTCGACCCAAAGAGACTGAAAGATGAATTGACTGATGAACTGCTTACTTGTCTATGCTCAAGTGTATGACCTGTCTGGCTCAGGTGCAAACTGTCTTGCATTAGACGGAAGAAGCACGTTCTCGTTTGTGAGTGAAGATGATGAGAAAAGAATCCCGGAGGAGACGATTATTGTTTGTTTTTGTGTTTTCAGTCTTTTATTGCTTTTTGAAGTTTGTCATAAGTTAATGAGCTTAAGCCTAAACCAATGGATTTAGTAAACTCATCACATCTTCCCTCTGTTTAGGGGTAATGAGAATACTTTAAGTGTGAAGTCAGATTCTCACACTTAATCACCTTTGGTATAGGATTAAGATCATTAACCTACTTGTGATTATTTAGGTGTTTTTGTGGTTTTTGTGTTGAGTAATGAGGTTAAGCCATAATCAGGGATTTAACAGACTCATTACACCATCCTAATAGAAGGATAATAGATGAGAATGTTTAAGCTGAGGAAAGCTCCTCAACTTAATCCATGATTAGGGATTAAGCTCATGACAAAACAAGCCTTTGATTAAGTGGATTTTATTCAATGGTATGATGATGAAGTGAATTTTATGATTTGTAAGACAACTTGAGGGGGACTTGTCCATTAACACTAGGGTTAGTCCTTCTTGTCCAATTAAGGAAGAATTAGAACCCTAATGCAAGGCCCAAGTTACAAGCTTGATGTCTTGATGATTATTAGATGAATTGATTAAAGGATTTAAACACATTAAGGGTTTAACACTTAGGATTAAAGTTATACACTCCATCCTAAGAGAAGGATGCAGGCATAAGCTTAATCACAAAGCCTTAAAGCCTTTAGGGTTTAGTCCCTGATTATGAGATGAGAAGAGAAGACTCAAAAGAGACACAAAGGTAAAACTAAGAGGGGGGACTAATCAAAACCCTAATCATTGTCATGCTTGGTTGTTCCTAAGGTTTGTGAGATTTTCAAGAGAAGTCTTCAATGGAACCACCAGGAAGCAGATGAAAGGATCAAGAGAAGCAAAGCAACTTGCTTCATTCAAGAAGTCAAGTCACTTGAAGAAAGAAAGTGAGAAGAAGAAGAATGAGCAAGCTCAAACTCAAACACATATCAAAATGCAGCAAGGATGCAAGAGAGAGATGAGAAGAAAGTATGAGAAGTGAAGGCAAATTCACTTCTCAAAATCACTTACCCCCTGAAAGGTTAGGAAAGAAATGCAATGCAATGCAAAATGGGATGGAATGACATGATGCAACCAAAACCAGAAGCATATATGTGATGTTAATGATGCTATGAGATGCTACAAACCAGGAACAAAACATGTGATTTTTAAATACCTAAAAGTATTTTTAATAAATTAATTTTCATTAATCAATTAAAAATAAACTTTTAAATATTTAAAAATACTTTTTTAATGCTAAAAATAAAAATAAAAATATTTTTGTGTTTTAAAAATTAATGAAACTCTTGACAAAAAGTTTCATAATTTTTAAAACATTTTTGCTATTTTAAATAAATTGTGCAAATCAAATGAATTAAATATGAAAATAAAATGAAATTAAAACTGAAAAAGGAAAAGTCAAACAATCCAAGGGCTCTCATTCAAACTGGAATGCGCGCGTGTTGACTTGGCGCCAGATCCTATGGCCAGCATTCAAACTCAGCTAATTAATGTTTAAACCCTAATCTTGCCGTTAATCACCCTCAGGTCACCGGAACAGTGTTCCGGTCATCTTCTCCGTTCACCCCAAAAATCAATCTCTCTCTCCAGGCCATTTTAGGAGCTCTAACTCTCCAGAAGTCATCTACTAACTACCCTAAGCACGAATCCAGCACAAAATCATGTTAAAACTCAAACACAAACACGAATCGAATCAAAGAAGTTTCTAGGTCAAACTTTCAGAACACCATAACATACTCATTTCTTGCTCATTCTCAAAAGTAAATAGATCCCAATGATCAGTGCAACATACAAAACAAGATTCTAACAAGAAAATGGAGTTCTGGAAAAAAAGTTCATGAAGCTACCTGAGATGGAGCTTTCGATTCAGGTGCTTTCTGACTGCTTCTTTGGCTCAAACAAGTCCCAATGATCCTCCTTAGAAGCTTTTGACCTTTGGTTGGAGTTTATATAGCCTCTAGAGAAAGTTGACAGAAACTCAGGCCAAGGGGATGTGAAATTCGTATTTGTGATATAGGGGGTTTCAAGCCAAAACAATGGTTGGTTTCTGACCAGTGAGGTGAGTTGAGATGATTTGTGAAGTTTTTCTTTGTGTTTGAGACTTGTGTAGAGAGATTCGAAGAGAAATGCAAGTTGGAGTGAGTTTGTGTATGCTGAGTTGTAGTGAGCTTCAGCCTTGCTTGTTGTTATGTTTAGCTAGCATTTGATCCACATAAACAAATCTCATTGGTCAGATGATGTGACCTGCCCTTTATTGATTGGTATGGCCACTTTTGCAAATTGTCAACCTTTGTGTAAGAGAGGCATGGGTTGTGTTCTAGGCTAGTACAAGTGTGTGGGCTGGCGCAGCAGGGTGAGGGGAAATGTTAGGGCTGGTTCAGCAGCCAAGGCAACAAGTGGGTGAGGTGTGATGATGGTTTTTGCAAGTTGATCACTTTTGGTTCACATGAAAAGATCTTGCTATACAAACCATGAAACATGAGAAATTTTGGTTCAAATCTGATTTTTAGAACTTGTGTGATGCTTGCACATTGGTTTGATATGAACTAGAAGTCACAAATGCCTTGGTACAAAGTTTTTGCAAGTTTCTCATTTGAGGCATATTTTGAAAATTAGTGATTTTTGCCAACTTTGACACACCATAACTTTTGATCCAAAATGAATTAAGTCATGTTCTTGTACTTTTTGAAAAGGGAAAGATCTAATCTACAACTTTCATGACCAAAGTTTTTCCATTTGAAGCATTTTTGGATCAAAAAGTAATGGTTGAAAAAGTTGCATAAAATGACATTTCATTAAAAGTCAACCATGCCCTAAAAAGTCAACTTTGCAAAAACTTGTAATTCTTGAATTTTGTGAACTTCAACCTTCTTCCATGATCAAATAAAGATCATATACACTCAAAATGATGAAGATCACCCCTTGGTTGGGTCATTGGGGGCCTCAGATGCCCTGATTTTGCACTAACTTGTCTGAAAAGTCAACTCTTGATCAGATGACTTCCCCATGGAATTTCTTCATGAAAATTGATATGCACACTCCCTATACCATATAGAGACCAATGGAAACAAGAATGACCAAAAAATTTGGAGTTATGGCCTCTGAAACCAAAACCCTAATTTTAGGTCAACTGTGCAGTCAAGCCTGGCTCTGCTTCCATACCAATCCCAGTTCTTGTGATTCTTTGGCATTCTTGACTTTGAGAGGGTATAATATGATACTTGAACACACATAGGCCCCTTTGAAGTGATTGTTGATATTTGGAGTGGCTCAAGAAGCTATTAGATTGCTCAGATCACAAACCCTAGATGCAGATGACTTAGAGACAATGTAATGACTCAAAAATGTGATATGAGATGTTATGATTATGTTTATGCATATGAAATGATCACAAGCCATGGTGTGGATGGGTGAGGGCAAATTTGGGGTGTTTACAGCTGCCCCTATTCAAACATGAGTTAGCTGTGCAGGTTGTAAGCGACGGCTTAACAGGCAAACAAGATAACTTGTGGTTGAATACCAAAGACAGTCCAAAATTTGCACTCACAGAAAGAAGAAGAAAAGGGATATAGATTGTAAAGGAAGATAAAGTATATTGTAAAGTGTGGGCGACGGAGGACGACCGTCGAGCAGAGGACGACTGCTGGGTAAAGAGCAATGACGGGGACGGCCGACATGCTGGAAAAGGTGCGAAAAATAAAGCAATGACGGGGACGGCCGACATGCTGGGGATAAAAGAATTATGATGGGGACGGCCATCAAGATAAAGCTGTAAAATTCTCTGGGGATTAATGAAACATGACGGGGACGGCCATCAAGTTCATAAAGTAAAGTAACCAACGATGGGGACGGCCATCGGGCTAAACTGATGAAGGACGATCATCAGGAAAAAGAAAAAGGGACCACGACGGGGACGGCCATCAGGTTAAGGAATAAATGAAATAAACAGATGATGAGGTACGGTCATCAAAGGTGAAGGACGATCACCTAGCAGGGGACGGCTGCTCTGTCGGGGGTAAGATGAGGGACGGTCATCTAAGGTGGAGGACGACCACCTGGCAGGGTACGGCTGCCGAAAATATCGCGACATAGGACGAATGCCGGATAAAAGGTCAACGATGGGGACGGCCATCGGACGAGCATGATGGAGGACGACCATCAAGAGGTGGAGGACGACCACCTAGCAGGGGACGGCTGCTCTCAAGGTTTATCAGGACACAGGACGAATGCCAGATAACCAAAATCAACAATGGGGACGGCCATTGGATAAAATGATGAAGGACGATCATCAAAAGGTGGAGGACGACCACCTAGCAGGGGACGGCTGCTAAAATCAACGATGGGGACGACCATCGGATGAGCATGATGGAGGACGACCATCAAGAGGTGGAGGACGACCACCTAGCAGGGTACGGCTGCTCTCAGGGTTTATCATGACACAGGACGAGTGTCAGATAAAAAGAAAATGCTTTGTTGGTGATCTACTGGGGAATAGTAAACACGGACGAGTGTTTACATCCAAGAAACAAAAGGTATAAGTGTTTGGTATTGTGTATAGATCAAAGATGTGGACGAGCATCCCTGAGACTACGATACGGACGAGTATCGGGTAGAAACAAATACTGACGCGTGTTCAGAGATGATGATACGGACGAGTATCAACTGGTTAACAGAGAACACGGACGAGTGTTGAATCCGAGGGGACTCTTCTGGGGAAAAGTAGACACAGACGAATGTCTATATTCAAGAAGACGTAAGTGTTTGACACAGTGTATGGATCAAAGACGCGGACGAGCATCCTTAGGACTATGATACGGACGAGTATCATGTAGAAACAAACGCTTGACGCATGTTCTGAGATGATGGTACGGACGAGTACCAACGAGTTAACAAAGAACAAAGACTATTGTTGACTCTGAGGGGATGTGGGTGGTATATACAAGATACGGACGAGTATCTGTATAAGGGTGATTGGTATATAGATGAGTATTTGACTGCTGGGGAGAGCGACACGGACGAGTGCCAAAAGGAGAGTGTGTAATATAAACAAGTATCTGATATACAAAGTGTAGATGACTGTGCTGGGGATATGACACGGACGGGTGTCAAAGGATTGTATATGTAAGTATATGTGATTGCAAAGAGGACGTCTTTGGCTTTCTGCCGGGGTTATGACATAGATGGGTGCCAAAGAGAGTATATACTGGTGTTTGTGAATGTGAGGCAACTGCTTTTGCTGAGGAATCTCCGCTGGGGATACGGGGGAAGTATTCTGTATATTGATGGATTGTCATTATTCACAAGTGTTGGTTCGAAACATGGCTTATGATTATGCTATATGTTGGATTTTTGTCGTAATGCTCCGTATTAAACGGAATGCTACGCTTTGTGGGTGATTATGATGTGAATGCTATGATTATGCAAAGATACCAAACCGGGATCCGGGTCCCGCTGCTGCGAAGATCTTCGATCGATCTGTTGAAATGGACATCCCAGCTGGGGGGTGAGATCATTGGTAGATCTGATGAGATGATATCTGCTTGGGGAAATGGGTCAATGATAGGCCTATTCCAATAAATGAGAGACCCAGCTGGGGTTTGTAGAAGCTTTCTTCACTCCGTTGTGAGTTCTTCATGCGCTGCCCTTCTGGATAGGGGCTGGAACTCTGTGGGGAGATGGTTCCCTGACTTGTGTACTCGGCTGAGTATGAAATGGAAACTCGGCCGGGGAGAAAGAGAGATCACTGAAAGACCTCCCTAGGGATTCTGTTGAAGTGGATCCTTGACTCAGCCGGGGATATGGGTGCCTTCTGCGATGCCTGGCAACTCTGATGGGGATAAGTAATAAGTGGCAACCCAGCTGGGGAGAACACACTTTTGGGCGCTGAGTATTGATTTGCCAGCTTGCTGGGATGAAACTTACATGCCCCAAGTTGCGTCTTGGATACCTGCAATCCTGCAAAGATAGGGAAACGCACAAGATAATCCCGAGGTATCCCTTACTGGATTCCGTCATAGGAGTTAGGCACTTATGAGAGTAAGTACATTTCCTGCAAGCATGTTTTTTTATTTGAAGATAAACATCTGTGTTCTTATGCAATCAGTGTTTCTTTTAGACATCAGACATCTTTTACAAGATAAAAATGTACAAAACGAGACATGACTGAAAATCTGATTTTATTAATTCATATGCCCTGAATTGGCGAGATACAGTCAAAGAAACAAATCCCCTGAAATGAGGAGATCGTTACAAATTGAGAAACAAAATGTTGGCAATGTTGATGACGCTTTAAGGAGCTTCCTCTTTACTATGACTCGTATGACTTTCGACGTTCTTCTCATCTTGCTTTCTGAAGAATGTTGATTCTGATTGAAGCTTGATCCTTTCAAAGCTTGCCAAGTTGTAAGCGATACAGACGAATTCAGAATGCAGTTGTTCGCTTATTCCCTTATTTTGCATGGATCGCCCTTTCGGGTTTTCAATCCATCAGGATACCCATTTTTGCCTGAGCTGTCCAATGTGGATTTTCAACTCAGCGGGTGTACATTTTTATTTATTTTTCCTTATTTTTGCCCGAGTCTTTTATTCTGTTTTTGACTCGCCGGGATGCCCTATTTTTGCCTGGACTTTCATTCTGTTTTTATGTCCAGCGGGTCATTTTATGCGAAGTATTTTTTAACTGCATCTGAATTCACAGGGGACGGGAAGTCTTCACCATCCATGGTGCTGAGCATCAGTGCTCCACCAGAGAAAACTTTCTTTACTACGAATGGTCCTTCATAATTTGGAGTCCATTTGCCCCTGTGGTCTGTATAAGGAGGAAGGATTCTCTTCAGCACAAGATCTCCTACTTGGTACTCTCGGTGCCTGACATTCTGATCGAAGGCTCTCTTCATTCTTTTCTGATACAACTGCCCATGACAGATTGCAGCCAATCTTTTCTCTTCAATCAGACTCAGCTGTTCATATCGGGCCCGAACCCATTCTGCTTCACTCAGTTTAACATCCATTAGTACCCGTAGAGAGGGTAATTCAACTTCAATCGGCAGGACTGCTTCCATACCATACACAAGTTGATACGGTGTTGCCCCAGTGGATGTTCTGATTGACGTGCGGTACCCATGCAAGGCAAACGGTAGCATTTCATGCCAGTCTTTGTAGGTGACTACCATCTTCTGCACAATCTTCTTGATATTCTTATTAGCTGCCTCAACAGCGCCATTCATCTTTGGCCTGTAAGGAGAAGAATTGTGGTGTTGAATTTTGAAGTCCCGGCATAGTTCTGCCATCATTTTGTTATTCAAGTTGGAACCATTATCAGTAATGATTCGCTCGGGAACTCCATATCGACAGATGATATCTCTCTTCAGAAATCTGGCTACCACTTGTCTTGTAACATTGGCATAGGAAGCTGCTTCGACCCACTTGGTGAAATAATCAATGGCAACCAGGATGAATCTGTGGCCGTTCGAAGCAGTCGGTTCAATCTTGCCAATCATGTCAATGCCCCACATAGCGAAGGGCCAGGGTGAAGACATTATGTTCAAAGGATTGGGAGGCACATGCACCTTATCTGCATAAATCTGGCATTTATGGCATTTCCTGGCGTAGGCACAACAATCAGCATCCATTGTGATCCAGTAATAGCCTGATCTTAGCAACTTCTTAGCCATGGCATGTCCTCCAGCATGGGTACCAAAGGATCCTTCGTGCACTTCATGCATCAACAAATCTGCTTCTGTCTTATCAACGCATCTGAGGAGTACCATATCAAAGTTTCTCTTGTACAGGGAACCATCAGTGTTCAGGAAGAAACTACCAGCAAGCCTTCTCAAAGTCTTCTTATCATTGGAAGATGCCCCAGGTGGGTATGTTTGATCCTCCAAGAAGCACTTAATGTCATGGAACCAAGGCTTATCATCTTTGACAACATCTGCTGCGAACACATATGCTGGTCTGTCCAGTCTGGACACTGAGATCTGAGGTACAAAGTTGGCAGCCTGAACTTTGATCATGGACGAAATGGTAGCCAGAGCATCTGCAAACTGATTCTCGTCCCGAGGGATATACTCAAGCTTGACTGTTGTGAAGAAAGTTAATAACCTCCTTGTATAATCCCTGTAAGGTATCAGATGATCCTGGTGGGTGTACCATTTTCCGTTGGTTTGATTGATCACCAAAGCTGAATCTCCGAATACGGTCAATGTCTTGATCCTGAAGTCAATGGCTTCCTCAAGACCCATAATGCAAGATTCGTATTCAGCTTCGTTGTTAGTGCAGTTGAAAATGAGTTTTGCCGAGAAAGGCATGTGAACCCCTTTAGGTGTAATGAGCACTGCACCAACACCACGACCATTCATATTAACAGCCCCATCAAACATCATAGTCCACTCTTCTTCCGGGTCAGGCCCTTCAGTGTGAACAGGCTCTTCATGATCTTTTGCTTTTATGAACATGATGTCTTCATCAGGGAAGTCAAATCTCATAGGCTGGTAATCATCAATGGGTTGCTCAGCAAGATATTCAGACAATACACTGCCCTTGATGGCTTTCTGAGATGTATACTGAATGTCATACTCTGTGAGGATCATTTGCCATCTTGCAACCCGTCCGGTAAGAGCTGGCTTCTCAAATATGTACTTAACTGGGTCCATCTTTGAGATCAACAAGGTAGTGTGAGTCAACATATACTGTCTCAGTCGGCGAGCAGCCCACGCTAAAGCACAGCAAGTTTTCTCGAGCAGTGAATAACGTTGTTCACAGTCGGTAAACTTTTTGCTTAGGTAGTATATTGCATACTCTTTTCGACCAGACTCGTCATGCTGGCCCAACACACACCCCATTGACTCTTCTAATACTGTCAAGTACATGATTAGAGGTCTTCCTTCAACTGGAGGCATAAGGATTGGAGGTTCTTGTAAGTATTCTTTGATCTTGTCAAAAGCCTTCTGACAGTCTTCATTCCACCTGACCGTTTGTTCTTTTCTCAACAACTTGAACAAGGGTTCACAGGTTGCCGTAAGGTGAGATATGAACCTTGAAATGTAGTTCAATCGACCTAAGAACCCTCGAACTTCCTTTTCTGTCTTTGGTGCAGGCATCTCTTGGATGGCTTTGACTTTATCAGGGTCAACTTCAATCCCTTTCTCGCTTACAATAAAGCCCAGCAGCTTACCAGATCTCACCCCGAATGTGCATTTGTTGGGGTTCAACTTCAATTGGTATTTCCTCAGACGTTTGAACAACTTGAGCAGATTTACCAGATGGTCCTCTTCAGTGAGGGACTTGGCAATCATGTCATCCACATAACATTCGATTTCTTTATGGATCATATCGTGGAATAATGTTACCATAGCCCGTTGATATGTCGCACCGGCATTCTTGAGCCCAAATGGCATTACCTTGTAGCAGAACGTGCCCCAGGGTGTGATGAAGGTTGTCTTCTCCATGTCTTCAGGTGACATCTTAATCTGATTGTATCCTGAAAATCCATCCATGAAGGAGAATACCGAGAACTGAGCCGTATTATCTACCAATACATCAATGTGAGGTAAAGGGAAATCATCTTTCGGGCTGGCTCTGTTCAGATCCCGGTAGTCAACGCACATCCTTACTTTGCTGTCTTTCTTGGGCACAGGTACTATATTAGCAACCCACGGTGGATAGCTAGTCACGGCAAGGAACCCGGCGTCCCATTGCTTTTGTACCTCTTCCTTGATTTTCATAGCCATGTCCGGGCGAGTACGGCGCAGCTTCTGTTTGACCAGCGGGCATTCTTCTCTCAAAGGCAGCTTGTGCACAACAATGTCGGTATCCAACCCTGGCATATCTTGATAAGACCAAGCGAACACGTCCACATACTCTTGAAGTAGGTCAATCAGTTGTCTCTTCACTGAGTCTTGTAAGCAGGCCCCGATTTTAACTTTTTTCACGTCTTCATCTGTACCAAGATTGATCGTTTCAACCTCCTCCTGGTGAGGAGTAATAACCTTTTCCTCTTGTCTTAACAATCTGGCTAGCTCTTCAGGAAGCTCATATTCTTCTTCAACCCCTTCATCAGCTTGATTGATTGGATTGTCAAAGTCATACGAAGTCATAGCCGTGCTGTTGTCGGTGCTGTCTGGAAGGCACACTCTGCAAGGGTTCAGTTTGTTCATTTTAGTGATTTGATTTTAATCTTGTTTAGAAAAGTGAAATAAAGTTGTCATTTTGAAAACACTGCCATTTATTTTTTTGTACAAAAAGAAAAATGGAAAAACAGTGAGCGGAAAAGAAAAGACTCGTTTGCAAAAAGATGTCTGATATTTCATTGATTAATCTTGTTGCACAAAAAGTACAGATGGCCCGATTACAAAATGAGTCTTGTCATCTTGGGCAAGATGCAAGACTTTGATGCATGCTATAAAATACAGGAAATAATAATTACTCTGCATGAGTAACTCTTATAATTTCCTGGGAAGACCAGTTTGAGATACTGCTCCCCGGGATCTTTGGACGGATCCAGCTTTCCAGGTTGCATTCTTCTTCCAGCTCGTCTTCCAAATTGTTGACAGCATCAGGGGTGAGCATCCCCCCACTAACAAAGTTGGGCTCTTTTGCAGCCTCGGCTTGATCTTGTTGAGTTGGTTTGTAACCCAACCCAAATCTGTCCTCTTTCTTCTCCACCGGCAGTAGTTTGCCCCAGCCTTGGGCGCTTCCTTCTTCAACAACCTTTCGGGCTTGTTGATATGATGTCATTGAAGTTCCAGGTACAGCAGAAGTTTCATTCACGTTCAAGGCTTCGAAACCTTGGCTCATTGTTTCATGGATCTCCCCATCCATCTCAATGTATTTATAAGTAGCCAGGTGGCTAACAAAAATATCCTCCTCTCCATAGATTGTAACGATTTGACCCTCCCACTCGAATTTTAACTTCTGGTGAAGGGTAGAGGTCACGGCGCCAGCGGCGTGAATCCATGGCCTACCCAATAGACAGCTGTAGGCGGGCTGTATATCCATCACGTAGAAGGTCGTTTTGAAAGTTTGCGGGTCAATCGTTATGGGCAACTCAATCTCTCCCAGAACCGATCTTTTAGAACCATCAAAGGCTCTCACCACCAGGTTGCTGGGTCTTAACGCCAATCCGTCATACTCTAGCTTCACAAGGGCCTTTTTAGGTAAGACATTGAGGGATGACCCCGTGTCTACCAGCACATGGGAAAGGACTGCACCCTTACATTCCATGGTTATGTGCAAAGCCTTGTTATGGTTGCGGCCTTCCGTCGTCAAATCAGTGTTGGTGAACCCTAGTCCATGACTAGCATTAACGTTTCCAACCACAGCTTCCAACTGATTGACGGTGATCTCTTCAGGCACATAAGCTGCGTGCAAGACTTTGAGTAGTGCATTCCGATGAGCTTCGGAGCACATAAGCAATGATAGGATTGAGATCTTGGAAGGCATCTGATGAAGCTGATCCACTATTTTGTAATCACTTTTCTTGATGATTCGCATGAACTCATCAACCTCTTGATCAAAGGGTGTTTTCAAAGCTTCTTTAACAATTTGCTCTTCCTGCACCAAGCTTTTCCCTTTTGCCTTGGCAGCAGCTTCTGCTTCGGCAGTGGGTCTTTGAATTTGGGGAGCAAAGAGACGTCCGCTTCGAGTGAAGCCTCCGCCTCCTCCCACATTGTCTACTTGTGGTGCAGGGGTTGATGATTCAAAAGTGATTTTTTGTCCTTCGCAGTACAGGTCAGAGCCGTAATGCCAGGGGATGGCATTACTGCTTTCATAAGGTACTGGCCCAGGCACTGTGATAGTGACTGGACTGATTGCAGCTGCGGAAGGAATTGTGATAGTCTGTGGATCGTAATATATCGTGACTGGTGCTCTGATGGGAGCAGCACTTTGTGAGTTGTAAGCAGAGTTATTTTCTGGATCGTAATAGATTGTAACGGTTGAGACGTCTTCATTGTTTGTTGCTGATGTTGTAGGAGACATTGTTGGAAGGATGGGTGTTGTTGTTGTAGGAGTTTCAAAATGAAGTGGTGCTGGAGTTGTAGAAGGAACGTTTGTTGATATCTGGTCAGTTGAAATGACAGATGAAGTACTTGTTGATGAAGCCGAAGAATTGTCGGGAACAATGGTTGTTGCAGTTGTGGGAGATACTGGAATTGTTGCTGATGAGATTGCTGGATTTGTTGGAAATGATGTGGTGATTTGAAGTTGGCCACTCTGAATGAGACCATCTATGCCATTCCTCAAGTTATCGCACCCATTTACTGAAATATTGCAGTAAGCACACCCTAACTCACATCCCGGGAACATTTGACATTCGAGGAGTTGTGCCTTGATCTCTACCAACGGTGTCCGAATCTGACCCACACTGGTTATTAAATAAGACGGCTTGTCTTCTTCAATAGCGTTGATTCTGGGACCTCCGTGGTGTGGCATAGGGTTTTTGTTGACATTGGGTGGTGGTGGTGCGAAATTCAGGGCCTTAGAGTCTACCAGGTCTTGTACCTTCATGTGCAAGGCTCTGCACTTTTCTGTACTGTGGCCAGGTGCATTTGAATGAAAAGCACATCTGGCGTTGGAGTCATAATTCCTGGGTAGACTATTAGGATCTGGAGGTGCCAATGTCCTTAGCTCAACTAGGTTGAGTTTCAGGAGTTGTGGCAGCAATGTAGCATATGGCATAGGGATCGGATCGATCACCCTATTGGCTTGAGATGGCCTCTGCTGAAATGGCCTTTGCTGATTGTTGTTGTTGGTGTTGTTGTAGTTTCTCGGAGGATACTGAGCTTGTTGATGGTACTGAGGTTGTTGCTGATAGTTTTGCTGCGGAGGTTGATAAGCTGGTTGTGGATGAGCTGGAGCGGGAATGGTGACTGCTGCTACAGACCTGTGAACATACTGGGGTCTGCCCCTGTTGGTGTGGATGGCATTGGTCTCGCCAGTTCTTCTTGGGCCTGCAAAAGGCTTCCTTGTATTGCTGGACGAGCTGGAACCATTGTCAGAAATCTTGCCCATCTTTAACAGGCTCTCAATTATCTCCCCAGCTATGACAACATCTGCAAAGCTAGTGGAAGAGAAAGCAGCCAGCCTGTCAATATATGTTCCCTGGAGGGTGTTCATAAACATATCTGCCATTTCCCTCTCAGACATAGGTGGCTGAACAGCAGCAGCCAATTGCCTCCATCTCTGGGCGTATTCTCGGAAACTTTCCCTTGACGACTGTGGCATTCCCATTAGGAGGGTCCTGTTGGGTGCCATATCTAAGTTGTACTGATACTGTCTGATAAAGGCCTCTTCCAGGTCTTTCCAACACCTGATAGTTGCTCTCGTCAGATGAGAGTACCATTCCCTTGATGCTCCAGTTAAGCTATCCTCGAAATAAAACATCCAGAGCTTCTCATCCATGGTGTAGGCCTTCAGCCTCCCCAGAAATGATTGTAAATGAGTCCGGGGGCATGAAGTCCCATTGTATTTCTCAAAACAAGGAGGCTTAAACTTATGGGGAATCCTGACCCCGTCTACCAAGCCCATGTCCATAACGTCAAAACCTAAAGAGTTTTGGGACTCCAAGGATCTTAATTTCTCAGCTATCTCATCCAGCCTTCTGTCATAAGCTTCCTCCCCAGCACCCATTACTGTGAACTGATCCTCCTGGGGGTCTTCTTGTAGTACCCTTCCTGCAGTGGCAGTCCCTTGAACATTTGCAGGAATATTAACCTCTGGATGAAGGTGAGGACCAAACGCAGGGGGATTGACATGAGGTTGGACCCTCTCATTGTTGCTGGTGCCAGCAGTCCCCACATGTGGATCCTCTTGATTTTGCCTTTCCACCATGGCTCTCAATCTTTCTTGGCTCTGAGCCATGTTGTTCATCACTTCCATAAACTGAGTCATCTGCGTTCTCATTTCCAATCTTTCGTTTGCCATTTGATTTCTAACCTCTGCAAGGTCCTGCTGTACCTGATCCATTTGTATTCCCGAAAGGTTGTTACGGGTTGGATAACGGTGCGGACGGTTGAGGGGAAATACCCGACGTCGAGCAATAGTTCCTGAACATCACAACAGAGTTAGCAGCAATAAAACAAAAACCTACAAAACAAACAAAGGGTTAGCATGCAATGCAGGATGCTTATTTGTTTTCAAGGTATCCGGCTTGGCATTCGGTTTTGACCCTTCCAGACCCTTGAAGATGTTGTTGACGTTGCTTTCGAAGTAAACTCGGATGGAACAAACTGGTACATATATTACAAAAGACAAATGGTACATAGTTTGATTACAAATACAAACCCTCTGAGGGGCCAAAATACATTACAAGAAAAATAAAAGTACATGGAATGAAAGCAACAACAAGCAAATGGTCAAACACCAAGACCAAACTCATCCTCCCGAACTTCCTTGAGAAGTGCTTCGGTCACAGGATCAGCCGGACGCTCCGTGAGATTCCTGATAAGGAGGTTCTGGGTAGTAACAGCTGCAGTTAGCTTCTTGTGCTGACCTTGGTCCTTTAACCTCTTCACTCCAGCTCTGATCTTCAGCTCTGATATCTCCCTCTGGGCTGCTGCCAGGGCTTCCTGCTGCTCTTTGGCACTAGCTTCTAGTTGCTCTATCTTGTCTTGGAACCTCTTATCCTCCAGAGTACGAGCCTCGGTGATCCTGACCCACCTGGCCTGACTCTCCTTCAGATACAAGTCTGTCCTGGCTCTCTGGAACTGGGCTTCCTTGCAAGCATTCTTCAGAATTTGTTCCCCAGCCCTAGACTTCTTAATGTAATCCTCAGACTTCTCAATTTTAGCCAGATGCTCTACTTTCAGCTTCTCCAACCTCTCAATGTCCATCCTACCATCACTCCTCTCCCGGAGGGTCTTCTGCAAAGCCTGAGTCAACTTCTCATTTCTTCCTTTCAAGCTCTCAAACTCCTCCAAACTGACAGTGGCAGGGGGTGGTGCTGAGGATGTTCCAGGCATATCCTCCATGGTAAAGGGCATTCCAGAGAATTGAGCCATGGCATGGGACCACTCATAATATTGTGTTGATGCCACATTGTTGCACTTCCCCAGAATGGTTACTCCCTTGGCTTGAACATTATCCCAGGCCCAGGCTGCCTGCCTAACAACAGCCAGATTAGGCTTGTTCTCACAATAAAGAGTCTCAACCAAGTCTTGTGCCTTAGGAGTGTGGACCAGTGCATAGCCCAGTTGTCTTCTGAACAGCAGAGGGTTGTAATTAATACTACCCTTAACTCCTATTAGGGGCACATTAGGAAAACGCCCACAGCTGGTGATGATATCCCTGCCTTTGGTGCTTTGAGTGCACCACCTGATATCAGCTGAAGTTAGAGCAGTAAGTCTTCTAGCCCAGTTTCTTTGCTGATGAGGGTTCAAAAATGCATCTGTCCTGGGCAAATGCTTGAGAAGCCAAGTATGGAACAACGGAGCACAACACCTCACTAATCTTCCCCTCTGCTTTTCATTCCTCTGATGCACTGAGTAGTAGAGATCCCCCAATAAAGTGGGCACTGGGTTTTTTAGGATGAAAAGATGGATTGCATTCTTGCTAATGAATCGAGGCTCATCTGCAAATAATATGATCCCATATATGCTCAAGGCCAGCAAAGCACAGACTGCTTTCCACTCTCCTAGAGAAGCTTTCAGGGCAGCTTGAGAGATCAAGAAATCCAGATGCAGGCCAGGGATTCCAACCTTAGAAGTCATATGCTGCCCAATCAGGACTGGTTCCAGATGCAAAGCCTTTGCTACTTCTTCATTACCAGGAAAGACCATCTCAGGGTTGAAAGGGATTCCACCCCTGATAGGTATACCAACTAATGATGAGTATTCTTCCAATAAAGGGCCCAACTGAAAGTCCTGAAAAGTGAAACACCTCAGTGGGGGATCATAAAATTGAAGGCAAGTGTGGATCAGGCTTCTCTGTGAAGGGTCCAGATCCATAACCACATCAAGTATATCTCTGTAGTGTTCCCTGAACAGTGGTATATGGTCTAGAGTGATCAGGGTCTGAATCCTCCTGATGTCAGATAGCTCTGGCTGGAAGAAGTGGTAGGTGATGTTGCTCTTTTTAGGAGCCATGATGTTGAGGATGAGTAGAGACAGGTGCTGATGATAACACTGAAGAAATGGGCCACTGATTGGCTGGTGCCGGTGACTGAAGTGGATAGCTGATAGCTGAAGCAGATGCTGATGAAGATAGGTCAGTACATGAAGATAGGGTCAAAACCAAACCAAAATGAAGGTGGATACCCTGAAACACAAATAAGCAAATGTCAATATGATGCAATGATTATGTATGCAAATGATATGCAAGGGTTTGTGACTGAGCTGGATCTGATCAAATGCTCTGATATAGGTCCAAGTATGTTCAAGAACTCCAGATGGAGGTCTATAAATCCAGTAACCAAGGTGGGGGGACTCAAATAAAGAGCCACATGTCCAGGGTTTAGAATCACAAGAACTGTTCCAACATGGAGTATTCTTAATCAAATCAAAGTAACAGGGTATGTTGAGGCCAAGGGTACCTGCAAACCTGTAAACAGCCCAACCCCCTCACAGGTGGTGTTCTAGAACAAGGATCCTCAGACTTGGATCAGTTATGAGAAGTGTACACACTTCTAACCCGGAGGTACAGTGTTTACAATAACCATAAAAGTTCCTCCTCTAATTCACCTCAGTTTCTGAAGGTCAATACTAAAGGTCATCCAGACTTAGCAGGCTTCCCAGATAGCCCTAGTACTGCAGGAAATCTGCAACACAGAGTTCTCAAGAAGAAACCCATATCTGAACCGTGTTTCATATTCCCGCACCAGACCGAGATGGAATGGGAAAGAATATGAACCACTCTAGCCTAGGTGTCACTCAGATCCCAGGTATAGGATCTTAACTCTCAATAGAACACCCACCCACCAAAGCAAAACCAGATCCAGCCAGACAACATGACAGTATGATATATGTAAAGCTATAAATAAAGCAAATAAACAACTGTACATAAACAAAATAAATACAAATAAACAAACACAAATAAGCACATAACACCCCAGTAAACACAAATCAAACAAGCGCTAGGAGGAACCCACAAAAAGAACCAGAAGCCCTGGTTGCAGTATAAGGTTCCCCAGCAGAGTCGCCAAGCTGTCGCTCCCGATAAGTGGGACCAGGCCCAAATAAAGGTACAGACGCGAACGGTCGGCGAGAGGGACAATGAGAACACACAGCCGTGAACTCACTGGAGATGAATAGAGTCGCCAGCTAGGCATTTTTATCCCGGAGGAAAGGCAATGCTGCGTAGGCCTAGAAAGAGATGGATAAGACGGTTGCGAACCAGAGAGACTGAGAAAGGGGGTTGGTTACAACCTGGGAAGGTATTAGCACCCAGATTGTCCGCCGTACTCGACGGGATCCACGCTTAAAAGATTTGTGCTTTAAAGGGGTAGTGTCAGTGCAATCTGTGTATAAAATAGCTGGAAAAGAATGTACAGGTGTCAGTGTAAAAGAAGTGTAAAGTGTGATATATACAGTGTCAGTGTAAGGACAGGAGTGAAATGCTCATGACTATGAGGCTTAAAGGAATGAAGCTGGAAGGAGGGGGAATATACAGAGACTTTTGTTCGATAACTGTTAAGTTATGCCTACGTATCCTCTCGTGCAATGAGGAAGTCAGAACACCGTAGTTCGACCCAAAGAGACTGAAAGATGAATTTACTGATGAACTGCTTACTTGTCTATGCTCAAGTGTATGACCTGTCTGGCTCAGGTGCAAACTGTCTTGCATTAGACGGAAGAAGCACGTTCTCGTTTGTGAGTGAAGATGATGAGAAAAGAATCCCGGAGGAGACGATTATTGTTTGTTTTTGTGTTTTCAGTCTTTTATTGCTTTTTAAAGTTTGTCATAAGTTAATGAGCTTAAGCCTAAACCAATGGATTTAGTAAACTCATCACATCTTCCCTCTGTTTAGGGGTAATGAGAATACTTTAAGTGTGAAGTCAGATTCTCACACTTAATCACCTTTGGTATAGGATTAAGATCATTAACCTACTTGTGATTATTTAGGTGTTTTTGTGGTTTTTGTTTAGTGTTGAGTAATGAGGTTAAGCCATAATCAGGGATTTAACAGACTCATTACACCATCCTAATAGAAGGATAATAGATGAGAATGTTTAAGCTGAGGAAAGCTCCTCAACTTAATCCATGATTAGGGATTAAGCTCATGACAAAACAAGCCTTTGATTAAGTGGATTTTATTCAATGGTATGATGATGAAGTGAATTTTATGATTTGTAAGACAACTTGAGGGGGACTTGTCCATTAACACTAGGGTTAGTCCTTCTTGTCCAATTAAGGAAGAATTAGAACCCTAATGCAAGGCCCAAGTTACAAGCTTGATGTCTTGATGATTATTAGATGAATTGATTAAAGGATTTAAACACATTAAGGGTTTAACACTTAGGATTAAAGTTATACACTCCATCCTAAGAGAAGGATGCAGGCATAAGCTTAATCACAAAGCCTTAAAGCCTTTAGGGTTTAGTCCCTGATTATGAGATGAGAAGAGAAGACTCAAAAGAGACACAAAGGTAAAACTAAGAGGGGGGACTAATCAAAACCCTAATCATTGTCATGCTTGGTTGTTCCTAAGGTTTGTGAGTTTTTCAAGAGAAGTCTTCAATGGAACCACCAGGAAGCAGATGAAAGGATCAAGAGAAGCAAAGCAACTTGCTTCATTCAAGAAGTCAAGTCACTTGAAGAAAGAAAGTGAGAAGAAGAAGAATGAGCAAGCTCAAACTCAAACACATATCAAAATGCAGCAAGGATGCAAGAGAGAGATGAGAAGAAAGTATGAGAAGTGAAGGCAAATTCACTTCTCAAAATCACTTACCACCTGAAAGGTTAGGAAAGAAATGCAATGCAATGCAAAATGGGATGGAATGACATGATGCAACCAAAACCATAAGCATATATGTGATGTTAATGATGCTATGAGATGCTACAAACCAGGAACAAAACATGTGGATGATCATACAAGCTTATGAATGCAAATGAAACAAGTTAAGAACCAAGAACATACATGAAAAGTTATGAGATGCATATGGCATACAACATGACAAATGCAAGGTGCAATGATCAAACATGCTTTCAATATGTCTTATAATGTTCAATGAATCAAATGGAGGCATGGAATGTCATGGCAAGTCATGTTATGCAAGAAAATGCAAGATGGATGCATATGAAAGCCCAAATTAGGGTTTATGAACAATGCAACAAACAAAAACCTAAACCAGAAGCAAACAACATTATAAAAAATTGAAAATGCACTCAAAGGACCCCTAATCCTATACTGACCCACTGCCCAAAGGAGAGGTCTCAACTCTTAACCAAATTCAAGTTATGATTTTCTTAAGATTTCTAGGGTTTTAGGGTTCCTTAACAAGAAAATTACCAAACAAATTGAAAATGAAAGATCAAACCATGGCCATTTAATCTCACAAACTTCATGCTAAACACAATGCAATGCAAAAAGAATCAAGGTCCAACTCCTCATGGTTAGGCAGAAATGATTTTTGGAAGTTTGGATCAAAATAATGCATCAAAAAGATTTTAATTCAATGAAAAATTCTCAAAATGCATCAAGATCAAAAAATAAATTTGTTTTGAAGGTTGGACAATGTTTCTAAATGTCTTAAAACATTTCATGAATTTTTTGGTGATTTTTAAATACCTAAAAGTATTTTTAATAAATTAATTTTCATTAATCAATTAAAAATAAACTTTTAAATATTTAAAAATACTTTTTTAATGCTAAAAATAAAAATAAAAATATTTTTGTGTTTTAAAAATTAATGAAACTCTTGACAAAAAGTTTCATAATTTTTAAAACATTTTTGCTATTTTAAATAAATTGTGCAAATCAAATGAATTAAATATGAAAATAAAATGAAATTAAAACTGAAAAAGGAAAAGTCAAACAATCCAAGGGCTCTCATTCAAACTGGAATGCGCGCGTGTTGACTTGGCGCCAGATCCTATGGCCAGCATTCAAACTCAGCTAATTAATGTTTAAACCCTAATCTTGCCGTTAATCACCCTCAGGTGACCGGAACAGTGTTCCGGTCATCTTCTCCGTTCACCCCAAAAATCAATCTCTCTCTCCAGGCCATTTTAGGAGCTCTAACTCTCCAGAAGTCATCTACTAACTACCCTAAGCACGAATCCAGCACAAAATCATGTTAAAACTCAAACACAAACACGAATCGAATCAAAGAAGTTTCTAGGTCAAACTTTCAGAACACCATAACATACTCATTTCTTGCTCATTCTCAAAAGTAAATAGATCCCAATGATCAGTGCAACATACAAAACAAGATTCTAACAAGAAAATGGAGTTCTGGAAAAAAAGTTCATGAAGCTACCTGAGATGGAGCTTTCGATTCAGGTGCTTTCTGACTGCTTCTTTGGCTCAAACAAGTCCCAATGATCCTCCTTAGAAGCTTTTGACCTTGGGTTGGAGTTTATATAGCCTCTAGAGAAAGTTGACAGAAACTCAGGCCAAGGGGATGTGAAATTCGTATTTGTGATATAGGGGGTTTCAAGCCAAAACAATGGTTGGTTTCTGACCAGTGAGGTGAGTTGAGATGATTTGTGAAGTTTTTCTTTGTGTTTGAGACTTGTGTAGAGAGATTCGAAGAGAAATGCAAGTTGGAGTGAGTTTGTGTATGCTGAGTTGTGGTGAGCTTCAGCCTTGCTTGTTGTTATGTTTAGCTAGCATTTGATCCACATAAACAAATCTCATTGGTCAGATGATGTGACCTGCCCTTTATTGATTGGTATGGCCACTTTTGCAAATTGTCAACCTTTGTGTAAGAGAGGAATGGGTTGTGTTCTAGGCTAGTACAAGTGTGTGGGCTGGCGCAGCAGGGTGAGGGGAAATGTTAGGGCTGGTTCAGCAGCCAAGGCAACAAGTGGGTGAGGTGTGATGATGGTTTTTGCAAGTTGATCACTTTTGGTTCACATGAAAAGATCTTGCTATACAAACCATGAAACATGAGAAATTTTGGTTCAAATCTGATTTTTAGAACTTGTGTGATGCTTGCACATTGGTTTGATATGAACTAGAAGTCACAAATGCCTTGGTACAAAGTTTTTGCAAGTTTCTCATTTGAGGCATATTTTGAAAATTAGTGATTTTTGCCAACTTTGACACACCATAACTTTTGATCCAAAATGAATTAAGTCATGTTCTTGTACTTTTTGAAAAGGGAAAGATCTAATCTACAACTTTCATGACCAAAGTTTTTCCATTTAAAGCATTTTTGGATCAAAAAGTAATGGTTGAAAAAGTTGCATAAAATGACATTTCATTAAAAGTCAACCATGCCCTAAAAAGTCAACTTTGCAAAAACTTGTAATTCTTGAATTTTGTGAACTTAAACCTTCTTCCATGATCAAATAAAGATCATATACACTCAAAATGATGAAGATCGCCCCTTGGTTGGGTCATTGGGGGCCTCAGATGCCCTGATTTTGCACTGACTTGTCTGAAAAGTCAACTCTTGATCAGATGACTTCCCCATGGAATTTCTTCATGAAAATTGATATGCACACTCCCTATACCATATAGAGACCAATGGAAACAAGAATGACCAAAAAATTTGGAGTTATGGCCTCTGAAACCAAAACCCTAATTTTAGGTCAACTGTACAGTCAAGCCTGGCTCTGCTTCCATACCAATCCCAGTTCTTGTGATTCTTTGGCATTCTTGACTTTGAGAGGGTATAATATGATACTTGAACACACATAGGCCCCTTTGAAGTGATTGTTGATCTTTGGAGTGGCTCAAGAAGCTATTAGATTGCTCAGATCACAAACCCTAAATGCAGATGACTTAGAGACAATGCAATGACTCAAAAATGTGATATGAGATGTTATGATTGTGTTTATGCATATGAAATGATCACAAGCCATGGTGTGGATGGGTGAGGGCAAATTTGGGGTGTTTACATAGTGGCCATAGTTAGTGTGACTTCTTGGTTGGTGCTTATGTTCCTTAAGTCAAGTTGAGGATAATATGAGGCTGCCATATGTTGTCAATACACTAACTAACTTTTAGAACCCTAGTTATCCCATCTTGGCTTTTAGAAAGTAGTGAGATAACCGGCTTTGGTGAAGACTGAAGTTGGTTGATACTCGATACTACGCTCATTGAGATTCTAAACTTGGAGGGTTTTGGTTGGCAAGTAAGTTGCCTACTGAACAACCACCCTTGTGAAGGATCAATGATATTGATATCCCTTAGAACCTGGTTACTTTTGTAGGACAGGATGAACCAACTAAACTTCAGGGGAGGGTACTTACCTTTGAACCTCATGCAAGCCTTTAAACCTAGGGCTATTGTGTGACTTGTTTGTGTATGCCACATGTTTGTGATTGAGCATAACATCATGAAATCATGCATCATAAGCATAACATTTTCACTAACCATTTCAAGGACCAAAGGATTTATCTTTGTTCTTTGTTGCAGGTCATGGCTTCTGCTCGTAGGAATACTATCCGGATCAACTTTGTAGGGATACCTCCTAAGCTTAAGGAATTGGTCTCTCAAGTTTCTGAAAACTCTCAGTTCATCAAGAGACATGGTCACCTTCTGGATCTAGTTACTTCAGGGTTCAATGAAGACATGATGAGTGTTCTATTTTAGTTCTTTGACCCTAAGCACCATTGCTTCACATTCCCCGACTATCTGTAACACGGTGGGAGAACTGACTTTAGTTATGTTGCGGATAGCAAGAGTCGCCACCGACTTTTATTTTATCCAAAGGAAAGGCATAAAAGAACAAGAAAGTCCTTTTAAAAGATTTTTGGGTCCGGGGGGTAGGTTATGTAAAGGGAAGGTGTTAGCACCCTTTACATCCATGGTTATCCATGGGCTCTTAGTTACTTAGCTCACTTTGAATTGTTTTTGAAAATGTGAAGTGTGTGAATAGAAATTTTCATAAGAGTTTGATAATGATCCATGTACGGATGCGTAAAAAACTTGTGTTTGAAAATTGTTTGAAATCATGAAGTGTTTGAAAAGTTTTTGAATAGTGAGCAAGTAACTATGAGGAACCTACCCTAAAGTTTAAGTCTTTCTGTTCTTGAATCCTTTAAATGGTAAGACTATCCCTATTATTAAGGAATAGGTAGTCATTACCTTGGATGTGAGGGACAAGTAAGGGTCATCTGTTTATGTAGGCAACTGTAGGGTGTATTAAGCAATTTTGGAGGGACTGTCATCATTATTCGAAAGGGACAAGATCATTACGAAGGCAACCGTTAAAGGACTTGATCTTTTATTGTTAAGGGACTAGATGACTTTATTTTGAGGGACTTTTTGCTTTATACACCCTACTTGACCTTTTTGATTAGGCAACAATGAGAGGTATCCCTAAGGAAGTGAGATGGCGATCAAAGATCGACTTACGTGTGTGAGTGTTCAATTTTAAATATTTATCTTTTAAATTAAGTAATCTAAATTAATTTTAAATAAACATACATGTTACACTCCCTATTTTTACTAACCATGGCATAAAATAAATAATTTAAACATTATAAAATATTACATCCAGGAGCAATTACATAATAATAATAAAAGCAATTTAAATAAATAAGCAAAATAAATAAATAAATAAATAAATAAATAAGCAAAATAACTAAATAAATCAATAAGCAAAATAAATAAGCAATTATAATTGGGTTAGTAATAATAATAATAATAACAATTTAAAAATAAATGGGGTTAGTAATAATCATATAAACATAATTAATAATAATAATAATAATGAAATAAGCAAAAATATTATAATGAACAAAATTTAAAAGTTAATAAGAGAATACAAACAATCATATTAAAAATTAAATCAATTATGAACATATTATTATAATTATTAAATTTGCAATTTTTTTAGAAATTATTTACATGCATAATTAATTATAAACAATTAGTGAATATTTTCATAAAAAAAATAAATAATAAATTAAGCATTTTAATTTTCAAACATATTTATATACAAAATTTTAAATTATAAACAAAAAATTAAATCAAGAATTTTAATTAAATTATAAATATAATATATACCAATAATAATATTAAACAAATAGAAGAAGAAAAAATTAGGGTTGGAAAGTTATTTGGGTTTTATAAAAATATATTTTTTAGGGTTTTTTAAAAATAGGGTTTTAGGAATTTATAGAATAAAATTAAGGGTTTATCTATTAATTTACAAAAATAAACAATTTATTGAAAAATATACATATATATGTAAATGTAAACAATTTAAAGTTTTTTTTTTAATAAAATCAATTATGATAATGGTATTTTTATATTTTTAGGTTTTTAATAATTTAAACAAAATAGCATGAATATAATAAATAAATTGAAAATAATAGTAAAATATAAAAAAAATGAAGAAATTGACCAAAAAGTAAGGACCTGGGATTTGAACCCAGGTCCCTTACCTCAATCCTCAAGGTGCAAAACCAGCCAGGCTACCTGCGCGCGTTGATATAAAGGGAGAAGCTGATCATTATATTGTAAATCCATTGAATAAATGGACTTAAGTCAAAAAAAATTGCTGGAGATTGGTTTCGATCCTCTGACCATTGCTCCATACGCGCGTGCATCCACCAACTGAGCTAAGCAACATTTGTGAAATAAAACAGAAGACAATTCATAATATTTTAAAACAAAAGTTCAAATTTGAAATTCGCGCGCAGGGATCTTCATCTTCTTCCTCTGGCCATACGAATTTTGCTGCGAAAACTATTACGAATTTTCCTGCGATTTTCAAACTGCAGCAATACCTACGAAATTCAAACACCAACGAAACAGCAAAAATTCATGAAATTGAAAACATCATTGAGTTCCTGACAACATTTGCAACCGTCCTGTGTCTTTAGAATTTATTTATGTTTGTCAAATGCTAAAACCCTAAATGGGGGCCGAAACCCTAATAATGGTGAAATTCACCTCAGGCATCCAAACTTCAATCAATTTGTCCAGACACAATCCAAAACTCATCACAAACCAATAAATAACATCAAAATTTGTTAGTATTGCTTAAATATGATAAATCGAAAACGAAAATATTAAGAACAAAATGCATTCGGTTTATGCCATATGAATAGTTTTGGATGCAAATGAGGGCTGGGATTGGTTTCTGGATGTCCAAAGAATCATTCTATGTCCTTGAATTACCTTCAAATGCACTGGAAGAGAGAAACCGAAATTGAAATTTGGTGTGGTTTTTGAAAATTTGGAACTTACAGTTTTGAGCTGGAAATCGTGGGCAATGAGTAGGGTTCAATCATATATTTATAGAGTGATGAATTAGGTCAGAAAAATTTGATGTTTGTGTGGAAGATTTGATCCAAAAAGATTCAAAAAGATAAGCTTTGAAATTTCAATATTTTTGCATCAACACTTTCTATTTCAAGCCAATCAATGTTATCTTTGTATCAATTTGATCCATGCTGAATTCATGACCTTCTAGAATCAAAAATAAATTTAAATCTTCATGTTTAATATTTTATTTAAATTTAAAATGATTTTTAGTATAAAAAATCATAATAAATTAATTAAATAAAATAAAAATTATGAAAATATCAAAGAATTTTCCTGCATGATGTCATGGATTGCTTTGGGTCATTAAAAGTTCAGCCCACTTAGCAAAATTTGGTTTTAAACCTCCATTTGCTTCATAAACTTCCCTAAAATTTCCCAACTTTGCAAGGGCACACATCCTTCAATTTTAATGCTATGAGGGTGTTCTTGGACATTTTGGAAATCTTGAAGAGTCCTCTAACCAACCCCACTGGTTTCATGTCCATATCATTTACCATTCTCAAGTTATGCCCTTTTGAAGTTGTTGACTTTTTGTTGACTTTCAAAAGGACCTGTAATGTCTTAGCTCATACCTTCCAAATGAAGCATTTTTGGGCTTGGCTTGTGAGACACAAAGTTGCAAAGAATTCAATTTCCTTCAAAATGAGCTTTGGATGGAAACTTGGTGATGAAGCATGTGAAAGTTATGGCTGGTCAAAGTTCAGTTGACTTTTCCTGAGGAAACCCTAATTTAGAAACTCCTGATTCTTGATGATCTGAAATCTCCTTGATGAATCATGATCAACCCTTGATAAAATGATGAATTTTACTTCATATAATTGATGTTGACAAAAAATCATGAAGTTTGACTTTGGTTTGACCACAGTTGACCTCAGTTTGACTTTTTAACTGCTTTGACTGATTTTGACCTATCTGATCATCTGACTGAGCAAACCTTTGAGAAAAGTCTTGAAATTTGTCATGGGGGTTCTTACACACATATAGAGTGTTATGAAGCTCACTTGAAGTCTTGGAAGTCCATTTAGCCTGATTAAAGTTGAAACCCTAGTTTTGGATGCACTGCTTAGGAGGTGCATTGTCTAAGGGAATTGTCCAATCTTCTGACAAATGATGAACTTTGTGAACCTTGTAAGATGTCTTATGAACCTTGTGAACCTCATAAAGTGTCTTGTAGACTTCATGAACCTCATGAAAGGTCTTGTGAACCTTGTGAACCTCATAAAGTGTCTTGTAAACTTCATGAACCTCATGAAAGGTCTTGTAAGCATTGTGAATCTTGTGAACCTTGTGAACCTCATAAAGTGACTTGTAGACTTCATGAACCTCATGAAAGGTCTTGTAAGTATTGTGAATCTTGTGAACCTTGTGAACCTTCTTAGCACACAAAGTCTTGTATTGTGAGGGCAAATTTTGGGGTGCAACAGCTGCCCCTGTTCAATTTTCTGAAACCTGAGGGGTTAGATTGGTATATGTGCCAGTCGTGACCTAGAAGGTTGAAGGGGATTGAACATAAAAGCCCAAAAATTTGCACTCACCAGTTTGTAGAGTGGTACAGATGACTAGTTGAATATGCTTGAGTGGGCTTAATGATGCCACTTGGAGAGAAGTGTTTCAGATACATTTCTTGGGGGATAAAGCAGTCCAAAATATGGAGGTAAAATGATAGCTTTCAGGAAGATAAACAACGTCCCGAGGTAGTAATATGCTTTCAGGAGGATAAAGCAGTCCTGAGGTAATAGTATGCTTTCAGGAGGATAAAGCAGTCCTGAGGGATTGATAATATGCTTTCAGGAGGATAAACAACATCCTGAAGTGATGATATGCTTTCAGAAAGATGAACAACGTTCTGAGGTATGAATATGCTTTTAGGAGGTTAAAGCAGTCCTGAGGTAAGGGTGATAGCTTTCGGGAAGATAGACAACATCTCGGGGAGATAATATGCTTTCAGGAGGATAACAACGTCCGGAGGAATTGGTGACCTTTGGGAAGATAACAACGGCCCAAAGTAATAATATGCTTTCAGGAGGATAACAACGTCTTGAGGAAGTGATGATATGCTTTCAGAAAGATGAACAACGTTCTGAAGTATGAATATGCTTTCAGGAGGATAAAGCAGTCCTGAGGTGTTGATATGCTTTCAGGAGGATAAAGCAGTCCTGAGGTATAAGAAGCTTTCAGGAGGATAAAGCAGTCCTGAGGTGATGATAACCTTTGGGAAGATAAACAACGGCCCAATGATCACAATTTGTTGATGAAATTTGCTTGTTGGAGAATTAACCTGAAAACAAGGTAGCATTCTGTATGATAATATTAGTTTATGCATTATGTATGCATGTATAATATGATGCAATGTATTATGTATCTATGGATATGTATATTATGGTATGATGTAAATGATGTATGTATGATATGATGCTGCCGGAAGCGTCTGGATATCTTCGTATAACAACTGTTGGCCAGGAAAATAAATTCTGTTTTGTTACTGAAGGATATGAGGAACTTATTCCCATCTTGTTTGATAATATATTATACATAACCTCCTGTATACTGGGGATAGCAGGGTATACATAACCTCCCGTCTGCTGGGGATAGTAAGGTATACATGACCTTCGTCTTTGTTTGATAGTAGGGTAGATATAACATCCCGTCTTCGTTCGTCGTACCCTTATTGGAAAGTAAATTCCCGAATATCCGTATGAGGATAAAAGAGATGGATATAAATTACAGGGGAGATGTGACTTTATGAAGATGGACTTGCCCTACTGAGGGTTTGTAGCTGTTTTGTTAGAGATGAACCGGCAAAGCTTTGTTGAAATCCTTCCCTCGTTCGTCCTTAGTAAATACTATTACTGCATTTTCATGCATTTCTGGTAAACATCAATCATATTAAGCATACATGCATTTCTGGTAAACATCAATCATATTCAAAAGCATACATACATTCAAACACAACCAATGGACATTTCGCTTATGTAAATAGGGTAAAAGTGAATCTGGATTCAAAGATGGAATTTTATTTATATCAAAAAGTGACCTATACATAGGTAGGTTTGTACAAGGAGACATAAACCCTGGTAGGAGGATTTTGTCATAAAATTTTACAAAACAAAGAGAATCAGCTATGTGGGAAATAATCCTATTGAGTTTCAATTCTACTATTGCCATTATCTTCAAGTATCCCATCTTCTGCTGTTGAGACGGAAACGATTGGATTGAGCTTTATCTGTTCGAACTTGAGTAAGTATCACAACTGGTTGCAGTTTCATGGGTGATCCAAACGAGACATAGTCATACGCATTAATCCCTAACTTTTGCCTGGATTGCCCTTTCAGGTTTTCAATCCACCGGGATACCCTTTTTTGCCCAAGCCGCCTTTTCAGGTTTTCGACTTGCCGGGTGTACATCTTTTTATATATATCCCTAATTTTTGCCCAAACCCTTTTGGTTTGCCGGGATGCCCTTATTTTTGCCTAGGCCTGTCAACCTAGCGGGTCTCTTTTCATGCGTAGTATTTTTTAACTATGTCTGCGTTTACAGGCTGTGGGAAGTCTTCACCATCCATTGTAGTGAGTATCATAGCACCTCCTGAAAACACTGTCTTGACTACAAATGGTCCTTCATATGTAGGAGTCCACTTGCCCCTAGGATCACCCTGTGGTAATATGATACGCTTGATTACCAAGTCACCGGCCTGATATACCTTTGGCTTAACCTTCTTATTAAAAGCTTTGATCATTCATTTCTGGTACATCTGGCCATGACAAACTGCTGCTAACCTCTTCTCATCAATCAAATTTATCTGGTCAAGTCAAGTCTGAATCCACTCATCTTCATCCAAGCCTGCATCCTTCATAATTCTTAAGGAGGGAATCTGAACTTCAATGGGCATAACTGCTTCCATACCATAGACCAAGGAGAATGGGGTTGCCCCTGTTGAAGTACGTATTGTAGTACAATAACCATGAAGAGCAAATGGTAATATCTCATGCCAATCCTTGTAAGTAACAGTCATCTTTTGTATAATCTTCTTAATGTTCTTATTAGCAGCTTCAACTGCCCCATTCATCTTTGGACGATACGGAGAAGAGTTGTGATGCTTAATCTTGAGCTGCGTGCAGAGATCAGTAATCATGGTGTTGTTCAGATTAGAGCCATTGTCAGTAATAATCCTTTCAGGGATGCCATACCTACATATGAGATTATTCTTAATGAATCGAGCCACCACATTCTTGGTAACAGATGCAAATGAAGCTGCCTCTACCCACTTCGTGAAGTAATCAATAGCAACCAGGATGAAACGATGCCCATTAGAAGCAGTAGGTTTGATTTCACCAATCATATCAATGCCCCATATGGCAAAAGGCCAAAGAGCAGTCAACACATTCAATGGTGATGGAGGTATATGTACTTTATCCGCATAGATTTGACACTTGTGACATGTTCTGGAGTGTTGATAGCAATCAGCTTCCATGGTAGACCAATAGTAACCTGCTCTCAATATCTTCTTTGCCATAGTATGTCCACTAGAATGAGTGCCAAAAATTCCATCATGCATATCCTCCATAATCTCAGTTGCTTCCTTCTTATCCACACAACGAAGCATAGTTGAATCATGATTGCGCTTGTACAAAATCCCATTACTCAAAAAGAACTTAGCAGAAAACCTTCTCAGAAACTTCTTATCTTTGACAGATTCCCCTTCAGGGAACTCCTGAGCTTCAAGATTTCTTTTCACTTCATAGAACCAAGGCTTCTCCTCTGCCCCTTCAGTGTCAATCTCATTGCAGTATGCAGGCTTTTCGAATCTATCAATAGTAATCTTGGGAGCTTCATCATCCCAGCTGATCTCAAACATGGATGCCATGGTGGCTAAAGCATCTGCCAACTGATTCTCCCTTCGTGGGATATGTCCAAAGGTAATCTCTTTGAAATGTGGGATCAAAGACAACACATACTCTCTGTAAGGAATGAGATTATCATGCTTGGTATCCCAATCTCCTTTAATCTGACTAACTACCAGGGCTAAATCTCCATACACGTCAAGGAACTGAATCTTCATATCAATAGCAACTTTAATACCCAAGATACATGCCTCATACTCAACCATGTTATTATTACAATAGAAACAAAGTCTGGCAGTAATCGGGGTATGACAACCTTCAGGGGAACTAATCACAACACCAACACCATTACCAAGTGCATTAGAGGCACCATCAAAAACCATAGTCCATCGGGATCCTTGCTCAGGTCCGTCATATTGTCTAGGTTCTTTGGTAATAATCATAATGTCTTTATCAGGGAACTCAAAACTCATTGACTGGTAATCATCCACTGCTTGATGAGCCAAATGATCAGCCACAACACTTCCTTTAATGGCCTTCTGAGTAGTATACTGTATATCATATTCTGTCAAGATCATTTGCCATCTTGCAATTCTTCCGGAGAGAGCAGGTTTCTCAAATATGTACTTGATTGGATCTATCTTCGAAATCAACAAGGTAGTATGGGTCAACATATACTGTCTTAGTCAGCGAGCAGCCCATGCCAAAGCGCAGCAAGTTTTCTCGAGCAGTGAGTATCTTGTTTCACAGTCGGTAAACTTTTTGCTAAGGTAGTATATTGCCTGCTCTTTTCGACCAGACTCGTCATGCTGCCCCAGCACACACCCCATTGAGTTGTCTAACACAGTTAAGTACATAATCAAGGGTCTTCCATCAACTGGTGGCATCAAAATTGGAGGTTCTAGCAGATATCTCTTGATTTCATCAAAGGCTGTCTGGCACTCATCATTCCATTCCATCACCTGATCTTTCTTCAACAACTTGAAGATTGGCTCACAGATGGCAGTTAATTGGGAAATAAATCTTGCAATGTAATTCAATCGTCCCAAGAAACCTCTAACCTCCTTTTCAGTACGGGGAGCTGGCATCTCTCGTATAGCTTTCACTTTTGCAGGATCCACTTCAATACCTTTTCCACTGACAATGAAACCCAGGAGCTTACCAGATCTAACTCCAAAAGTACACTTGTTTGGGTTTAGTCTCAACTTGTATTTCTTCAACCTCTCAAACAATTTATGCAAATGATCAAGATGTTGTTCTTCATTCTGAGACCTGGCTATCATATCATCCACATACACCTCTATCTCATGATGAATCATATCATGAAACAAAGCCACCATAGCACGCTGATATGTTGCCCCTGCATTCTTCAAACCAAATGGCATCACCTTATAACAAAAAGTGCCCCACTGTGTAACAAATGTTGTCTTCTCCATATCTTCAGGTGCCATCTTGATTTGATTGTAACCAGAGAAACCATCCATAAAAGAGAATACCTTATGCTGAGCAGTGTTGTCTACCAGAACATCAATATGAGGAAGCGGAAAGTCATCTTTGGGGCTAGTCTTGTTCAAATCTCTGTAGTCCACACACATACGTACCTTACCATCTTTCTTAGGTACCGGCACCACATTTGCAACCCATTGAGGATAAGAAGTCACTGCTAAGAACCCTGCATCAAACTGTTTCATTACCTCTGCTTTGATCTTTTCTGACATTTCAGGACGCATACGAAGAACCTTCTGTTTATTTGGACGACAATCTTCTTTTACTGGTAAACGGTGAACCACAATGTCTGTATCCAACCCTGGAATATCTTCATAAGACCAAGCAAAGATCTCCACATAGTCACGTAACATCTGAATCAATCTGCTCTTGACACTATCCTCTAAATCAGCCCCTATCTTGACTTCTTTCCTGTTTTCTTCAGTTCCCAAATTCACAACTTCGACTGGCTCTTCATGTGGTTGTATATTCTCTTCTTGTTGTAACAACCTAGCAAGCTCTACAGGTACTTCACAATCGTCCTCATTTCCGTCTTCAGTTTGATAGATCGGATTCTCGAAATTATAATTGGCAATAGTAGAACTGTTATCAACAGGATCCAGAGTGGATGAGGATCTGCATTTTAGTGATGTGGGTGTGTGTAAGAACACATAGCTGATAAAACAAAAAGAAAAGAAAAGAAAGACAAGGAACACAATATTTACGAAAACGAAACGTCCACTGATTTTTATTGAATGAAGTATGCAAATGAAATGACATCCCGTAACAAGCACACCATTGTGCCCCGGGTAAGGCACAAGGCTTAAGAGTTCAATTGTTCAAGAAATTACAAACTTAAAAGCAACAATACAATAATAGTATTTACTCCTGACTAAAGGAGATAGGGATAACATCTTCAGCTTTCCAGTTATTGAGTCCAACACCCACAGTAGGAAAGATCCAAGCATCCAGATTGTAGTCTTCATCATAGTCTCCCACAACATTGATCTGATCTTTCATAACCCCTTTATTGGTGATATGAACAGCACGAGCACGACGAACAGCCTTCTTGGACTCTGCAGTGAAACCCAAACCAAATTTGTCAGACTTGTATGGGATATCAGGAAGCTGACCCCAAATAGTACAACCACCTTCATCCACTACAGCTCTAGCATCTTTGAGGGAGGCCATTGTTGGAGGTATTCTGGTGACCACAGGAACTTTCTTGACAACAGGAGGAGCTACATAGTCATTAACAATCCAAGGAACCACTTCAAATGTCTGGCACGGAGTTTCAACATATTCACCTTCCACTTCCAGATACTTGAAGGTGTTCACATGGCTGACAAAATATTCTTCCTCTCCATAGACAGTAATAACTTTTCCTTCCACCGGATATCTTAGCTTCTGATGTAATGTAGAAGTTACAGCACCTGCCCCATGGATCCAGGGACGAACAAGCAAACAAGAGTACGAAGGACGAATATCCATCACATAAAATGTAGCATTAAAAATCTGAGAACCAACTTTGATTGGGAGATCAATTTCTCCATGCACCACTCTTCTAGAACCGTCAAAAGCCTTCACCACTATATGTCGCTCCCGACAAATGAAAACAGGTTCAGATGAAGGTACAGACGCGAACGGTCGGCGAGAGGGAACAGTGAGAACACACAGCCGTGAATTCACTGGAGAATGAATAGAGTCGCCAGCTAGGCATTTTTATCCCGGAGGAAAGGCAATGCTGCATAAGCCTAGAAAGAGATGGATAAGACGGTTTGCGAACCAGAGAGACTGAGAAAGGGGGTTGGTTACTGTAAACACCCCAAATTTGCCCTCACCCATTCACACCATGGCTTATGGTCATCTCATATGCATAAGTACAATCATATCATCTCACATCTCATTTTTGATTCACTAGATAGTTTCTAAGGCATCTGCCCCTAGGGTTTGTGATCTGAGCAATCCCAAAGCTTCTTGAGCCATTTCAAAGGCTACCAATCAACTCAAAGGGGTCCATGTGTGTTCTTATATCATATTTCATCTCCTCAAAGTCAAAAATGCAGAGGAATCACAAGAACTAGGGTTTGAGTGGATGCAGGGCCAGCTTGAACTACACAGTGGACTGAAAATTAGGGTTTTGGTTTCAGAGGCCATAACCCCAAATTTTTTGGTCATTCTTGTTTCCATTGATCTCTATATGGTATAGGGAGTATGCATATCAATTTTCATGAAGAAATTCCATGGGGAAGTCATCTGATCAAAGGTTGACTTTCTAGACAAGTCAGTGCAAAATCAGGGCATCTGAGGCCCCCAATGACCCAACCAATGGGTGATCTTCATCATTTTGAGTGTATATGATCTTTATTTGATCATGGAAGAAGGTTGAAGTTCATAGAAATCAAGAATTTAGGGTTTTTGCAAATGTTGACTTTTTGGGCATAGTTGACTTTTCAAGAATGCATCATTTTAGGTCATTTTTCAAGCCTTGATTCTTGATCCAAAAAGGCTTCAAATGGAAAAACTTTGGTCATGAAAGTTGTAGATCTCATCTTTCCCTTTTCAAAAAGTACAAGAACATGATCAAACTCTTCTTGGATCAAAAGTTATGGCAATGCAAAGTTGGCTAAAATCATTGATTTTCAAGGCATGCCCTAAGTGAGAATTTTGCAAAATCATGGATCAATGACTTTTGCAGCCTCAAGTTCACCTCTAACCAATGTGCCAACATTCTACAAGTCATAAAGTTCAGATTGGACTAGGTATTGCTCATGTTTTATGGTTCATATAACAAGATTTCTCACATGTGAACAAAAGAGCAACAACTTGCAAAAACTATCATCACATCTCATCCACTTGATTTCTTGGATGCTGAACCAGCCCTAGCTTCTCTCCATGCCATGCTGCGCCAGCCCTAGTCCTTGTACTTGCCTAGTATCAAGCCCATGCCTCTCTTACAAGATTTTTGACTTTTGGCAAAAGCAAACTTACCAATCACAAAAGCACAAGTCACATCATCCAGCCAATCAGATTTGTTTATGTGGACAATTTGCAAGTTAAACATAAGAAGAAGCAAGGCTGAAACTCTCCCCACAATCACATACACCAAAACACTCCATTTTGCATCTTCATTCGAATTTGTTTCCTCAGCTTACAAACACAAAAGCCAAGTCCATAGATCAAATCACCATGCTTCATTGACCCCAAACCCACCAGACCCAGGCCTGAAACAAGCCACAACCCCATTTCACCATTTTCACTCCATAAAGCAAAAGCATTCGAATCTGCTTCTACAAGCCAAGAACACTCAAACAAACTCCACACATCAACTCATCTTGCTCCACTGACCAGAAACCACCCACTACCTTGGCCTGAAACCCTCCATAACTCAAATACGATTTCCACATGCCCTTGGTCAGAACTTCTGCAAATTCACTCAAGAGGCTTTTTAAACTCCAACTAAGCATCCAAAGCTTCAAAGGGGAATCATTGGAACCTGTTTGAGCCAAAGAACTAGCCAGAGAGTGCCAGGAGTCAAAGCTTCGATTCAGGTAGCTTTGGAATTTCATTTTTCCAGAACTCTCTTTTCTTGTTTCTAAAATGATCCTTATGTTCCCCTGAGTGCATTGAACCTTTTACTTTTGAAAATGATTGAGTTTTGGGGTTGTATGCTTGATCTGAAAGTTTGCCCGAAAATTTGTTCTTGCTTGTTTCTCTTGATTTAGTGGAAATAAATGGGGTTTAAGTTAGGGGTTAGGTTTAATGATGTTCAGGGATGAAATCTGGAGAGTTTGGTGGTGTTTTGATGCGTATTCAGTGAGATAGTAGTTTTGACTTGCCGGAGAAGACGACCGGAACAGTGTTCCGGTCGCCTGAAAGTCATTAGGGTTTGTTTAATTAGGGTTAAGTGTAATTAAGCCAGTTTGAATGTGGTCCGTTCATTCCCGCGCCAAGTCAATTCCCGCCCTGGCCACTTTGAATCTCACGCGTTGGATTTGAATACTTTTCATTAAATCAGATTTAATTCATTTATTTTCATTTATTTTTCATTTGTTTTGCACATTTATTTTAAAATAGCAAAAAATCCTTAAAAATTATGAAACTTTTTCTTAAAAGTTTTATTAATTCTTAAGACCCAAAAATATTTTTATTTTATTTTTCATCATTAAAAAAGTATTTTTAAATATTTAAAAGATTATTTTTAATTGATTAATGAGAATTAATTAATTAAAAATACTTTTAGGTATTTAAAAATTACAAAAAAATTCATGACATGTTCTAAGACATTTAGAAACATTGTCCAACCTTCAAACCAAATTTCTTTTTTGATCTTGATGCATTTTAAGAATTTTTCATTGAATTAAATCATATTTTGTGCATTATTTTGATCATAAGTTCCAAAAATCATTTCTGCCAATTGGTGAAGGTTGAGACATTGATTCTTCTTGCATTGTCTTTTGTTTAGCATGTATTTTCAAGGATAAAAAGGCCATGAATTGTTCTTGCATTTTCAAATTGTTTGGCATTTGTTTTGTTAAGAACCCTAAAAAACCCTAATAACTTAGAAAAAATCATATCTTGAGTTTGGTTGAGAGTTGAGAGCTCCCCTTTGGGCAGTGGTTCATCATAGGCCTAGGGTTTCCTTGGGTACCATTTTCCATTTTTACTTTAGGGTTTTGCTTCTGTTTTTGGTTTGTGTTTGATATTTGATCCATAAACCCTAATTTGGGCTTCCATTTGCATCCTTCTTACATTTCTTTGCATAACATGACTTGTCTTTGCATTTTGTGCATTCTTGTGATTCATTTGACATATCAAGACATGTAGGAAGCATCATTGATCATTGCATCTCATACTTGCCATGTCATTTGTCTTGTATGCTTCATAACATTTCATGTTTGTTCATGCTCCTTGGCTTGCATCATTTGCATTCATAATCTTGTATGAACATTCCCATTGCTTTGCCTCATGTTTGCAGCACCTCATAACATCATAATCATCATCAACATGCTTCTGGTCTTGCTTTGCATCATATCATTTCATCTCATCTTGCATTACATTGCATTTCTTTCTAACATTTCAGGTGGTAAGTAAACTTGAGAAGTGGATTTGCCTTCACTTCTCATAACTTTTCTTTTCATCTCTCTTGCACCCATTGCTGCATTCTTATATGTGTTTGAGTTTGAGCTTGCTCATTCTTCTTCATCCCACTTTCTTTCTTCAAGTGACTTGACTTCTTGAATGAAGCAAGTCACTTTGCTTCTCTTAATCCTGTTCATCTGCTTCCTGGTGGCTCCTCTGAAGATTTCTCTTGAAAAACCTCACAAACCTTAGGACCAACCAAGCATGACAATGAATTAGGGTTTTGATTAGTTCCCCCATAGTTTTACTTTTGTGTCTCTCTTTGAGTCTCCTCTTCTCACCTCATAATCAGGGACTAAACCCTAAAGGCTTTAAGACTTTGTGATTAAGCTTAGGCCTGCATCCTTCTCTTAGGATGGAGTGTACAACTTTAATCCTAAGTCTTGAACCCTTAAGGTGTTTAAATCTCTTAATCAATCCATCTAATAATTATCAAGACATCACACTTGTAACTTGGGCCTTGCATTAGGGTTCTAATTCTTCCTTAAGTGGTTAAGAAGGACTAACCCTAGTGTTAATGGACAAGTCCCCCTCAAGTTGTCTTACAAATCATAAAATTCACTTCATCATCATATCATTAATCTAAAATCCACTTAATAAAGGCTTGTTTTGTCATGGGTTTAATCCCTAATCATGGATTAAGTTGAGGAGTTTTTCTCAACTTAAACATTCTCATCTATTATCCTTCTTTTAGGATGGTGTAATGGGTCTGTTTAATCCTTGATTATGGCTTAACCTCATTACTCAACACTAAACAAAATCACAAAAAACATCTAAATAATCACAAGTAGGTTAATGATCTTAATCCTACACCGAAGGTGATTAAGTGTGAGAATCTGACTTCACACTTAAGGTATTCTCATTACCCCTAATCAGAGGGAAGATGTGATGAGTTTACTAACCCATTGGTTTAGGCTTAAGCTCATTATCTTATGACAAACTCCAAAAAGAAATAAAAGACGGAAAACTCAAAAACAAACAATAATCGTCTCCTCCGGGATTCTTTTCTCATCACCTTCATTCACAAACGAGAACTCGCTTCTTCCGTCTAATGCAAGACAGTTTGCATCTGTGCCAGATAGATCATACACTTGAGCATAGGCAAGCAAGCAGTTCACAAGTCAATTCATCTTTCAGTCTCTTTGGGTCGAACTACGGTGTTCTGACTTCCTCATTGCACGAGAGGATACGTAGGCATAACTTAACAGTTATCGAACAAAAGTCTCTGTCCATTCCCCCTCTTTCAGCTTCATTCTTTAGCCTCATGGTCATGAGCAATTCACTCTTATTCTTACACTGACACTTCATTTATACACTTCACTCTCTTTTACACTGACACCTGTACATCTCTTCCAGCTGTTTCATACACAGATTGCACTGACACTACCCCTTTAAAGCACAAATCTTTTAAGCGTGGATCCCGTCGAGTACGGCGGACAATCTGGGTGCTAATACCTTCCCAGGTTGTAACCAACCCCCTTTCTCAGTCTCTCTGGTTCGCAACCGTCTTATCCATCTTTTTCTAGGTCTATGCAGCATTGCCTTTCCTCCGGGATAAAAATGCCTAGCTGGCGACTCTTTTCATCTCCAGTGAGTTCACGGCTGTGTGTTCTCACTGTTCCCTTCGCCGACCGTTCGCGTCTGTACCTTCATCTGACCCCGTTTCATTTGTCGGGAGCGACAGCTTGGCGACTTCACTGGGGATCCCTTATACTGCAACCAGGGCTTCTGGTTCTTTTTGTGGGTTCCTCCTAGCGCTTGATTGATTTGTGTTTACTGGGGTGTTATGTGCTTGCATGTGCTTGTATTTATTTTTGTTTATTGCTTTATGTACAGTTGATTTATTGCTTTCTTTATAGCTTTATATTTTTCATACTGTCATACTGTGCTGGCTGGATCTGGTTTTTCTTTGGTGGGTGGGTATTTCATTGAGAGTTAAGGTCCTATACCTGGGACCTGAGTGACACCTAGGCTAGAGTGAATCATATTCTTTCCCATTCCATTTCGGTCTGGTGCGGGAATATGAAACACGGTTCAGATATGGGTTTCTTCTTGAGAACTCTGTGTTGCAGATTTCCTGCAATGCTAGGGCTATCTGGGAAGCCTGCTAAGTCTGGATGACCTTTTAGTATTGACCTTCAGAAATTGAGGTGAATTAGAGGAGGAATTGTTATGGTTATTGTAAACACTGTACCTCCGGGTTAGAAGTGTTTACACTTCTCATAACTGATCCAAGTCTGAGGATCCTTGTTCTAGATCACCACCTGTGAGGGGGTTGGGCTGTTTACAGGTTTGCAGGTACCTTGACCTCAGAATACCCTGTTACTTTGACTTTGTTAAGAGTACTCCATGTTGGACAGTTCTTGTGATTCTAAAACCTTGGACTTGTGGCTCTTTATTTGAGTCCCCCACCCTGGTTACTGGATTTTTAGACCTCCACCTGGAATTCTTGAACACACATGGATCTATACCAAGGCAGTTAATCAGATTCAGCTCAGTCACAAACCCTTGCATTTCATTTTGCATACATACCCATTGCATCATATTAACATGTGCTTATTTGTGTTTCAGGGTATCCATTTTTTCATCTGGTTTTGGTTTTGACCCCATCTGCAGTATTGACCTATCTCCACCAGCACTTGCTTCAGTTTGTCAGCCATACTTCAGTTACTAGCACTAGCCAGCCAGTGGCCCACTCCTCAGCATCTTCATCAGCACTTATCCTACTCAGTTCTCAGCATCATGGCTCCAAAGAAAAGCAACATCACCTATCATTTCTTCCAACCAGACTTATCAGACATTAGGAGGATCCAAACCCTGATCACTCCAGATCACATACCCTTGTTCAGGGAGAGCTATGGAGATATACTGGACATGGTTATGGATCTGGACCCTTCACAGAGGAGCCTCATCCACACTTGCATCCAGTTCTATGATCCCCCATTGAGATGTTTCACCTTTCAAGACTTTCAGTTGGGTCCTCTTTTGGAAGAATACTCATATTTGGTTGGTTTGCCTATCAAGAGGGAAATCCCTTTCAACCCTGAGATGGTCTTTCCCAGCAATGGAGAGGTAGCAAGGGCTTTGCATCTGGAACCTGTATTGATTGAACAGCATATGACCTCTAAAGCTGGGATCCCTGGATTTCATCTGGACTTCTTAATGTCTCAAGCTAGTTTGAAGGCCTCCTTGGGGGAGTGGAAAGCTGTTTGTGCTCTGTTGGCCTTAAGTGTATATGGAATTGTGTTGTTTGCAGATGAGCCCCGATTCATCAGCAAGAATGCAATCCATTTGTTCATCCTGAAGAACCCAGTGCCAACTTTACTGGGTGATCTCTATTACTCAGTACATCAGAGAAATGAAAAGCAGAGGGGAAGGCTAGTGAGGATTTGTGCTCCATTATTCCATGCTTGGCTTCTCAGGCACCTACCCAGGACAGATGCATTTCTCAATCCTCATCAGCAAAGCAACTGGGCTAAGAGGCTCACTACTCTCACTTCAGCAGATATCAGATGGTGTACTCAGAGCACCAAGGGCAGAGATATGATCACCAGCTGTGGGCACTTTCCCAATGTGCCCTTAATAGGAGTTAAGGGAAGTATCAATTACAACCCTCTGCTGTTCAGAAGGCAATTAGGCTATGCACTGGTTCATACTCCAAGGGAACGAGACCTGGTTGAGACCCTCTACTGTGAGAACAAGATTAGTCTGGCAACTGTTAGGCAGGCTGCCTGGGCCTGGGATCATGTTCAAACCAAGGGAATCACCATTCTGGGGAAGTGCAATAATGTGGCATCAGTCCAATATTATGAGTGGTCCCATGCCAGGGCCCAATTCTCTGGAATGCCCTTTACCATAGAAGACATGCCTGAGTCCTCTTCAGCACCACCCCCTGCCACTATCAGTTTGGAAGAGTTTGAAAGCTTGAAAGAAAGGAATGATAAGCTAACCCAAGCCTTGCAGAAGACCCTCCGGGAGAGGAGTGAAGGTGTGAGGGAGATTGAAAGATTGGAGAAATTGAGGGTAGAACACTTGACTAAGATTGAGAAGTCTGGGGAGTATATCAACAAGTCCAAGGCTGGTGAGCAGATTCTGAAGAACGCTTGTAAGGAAGCCCAGTTCCAAAGAGCAAGAACAGACTTGTATTTGAAAGAGAGTCAGGCCAGGTGGGTCCGGATCACTGAGGCCCGTACTCTAGAAGACAAGAGAGCTCAAGACAAGATGGAGCAGATGGAAAAAGCCCTGGCAGCAGCCCAGGAGGAGATATCAGAGCTGAAAATCAAAGCAGGATTGAAGAGGTCAAAGGACCAAAGTCAGAATAAGAAGTTGACTGCAGCTGTTGCAACAAGAAACCTTCTCATCAGAAGTCTTGCGGAGCATCCGGCTGATCCTGTGACCGAAGCACTTCTCCAGGAAGTTCGTGAGGATGAGTTTGGCCTTGGAGTTTGATCATTTGCTTGTTGTTGTTCCTTTTCCATGTACTTTTGCTTTTTGTGATGTATTTTGGCCCCTTTGAGGGTTTGTGTTGTAAAACGAACAAATTGTATTATTTCACTTTTGTAATATATCTGTGTTGGTTTCTATCTGGGTTCACATCAAAAGCAACTTCAACAGCATCATCTTCAAGGGTCTGGAAGGGTCAAAACTGAAGGCCAAACCGGATACCTTGATAGCAAATAAGCATAACTGCATTGCATGCTAACCCTTTTGTTTGTTTTGTAGGTTTTTGTTTTGTTGTTGCTAACCTCTGTTGTGAATCTCAGGAATTATTGCTCGCCGCCGGGTATTTCCTCTCAACAGGCCTCACAGGTACCCAACTAGAAACAACCTTCCGGGAATTCAGATGGATCAGATGCAGCAGGACCTTACGGAGGTCAGAAACCAGATGGCCAACGAAAGGTTGGAGATGAGAACCCAGATAACACAATTCATGGAAGTGATGAACAACTTAGCTCAAAGCCAGGAGAGGCTCAGAGTTTTGGTAGAAGGAAGGAATCAAGAGGAGCCCCATGTGGGAACTGCTGGCACAAGTAACAACGAGAGGGTCCAACCTCATGTCAATCCCCCAATTTTTGGACCCCATCTCCATCCAGAGGCCAACATCCCTGTCAATATACAAGGGACAGCCACAGCAGCCAGAGTACTTCAAGAAGATCCTCAGGAGGACCAGTATACAGTGATGGGTGCTGGAGAGGAAACTTATGATAAACGATTGGAGGAAATAGCTGAGAAGTTGAGATCACTGGAATCTCAAAACTCTTTGGGGTTTGACGTCATGGACATGGGATTGGTAGACGGGGTCAGGATCCCCCATAAGTTCAAGCCTCCTTGCTTCGAAAAGTATAATGGGACTTCATGCCCCCGGACTCATCTACAATCATTTCTGGGAAGGCTGAAGGCCTATACAATGGATGAGAAATTGTGGATGTTCTATTTTGAAGATAGCTTGACAGGGGCTTCGAGAGAGTGGTATTCCCATCTGACAAGGGCAACAATTAGATGCTGGAAGGACCTGGCAGAGGCCTTCATCAGACAGTATCAGTATAATCTAGATATGGCACCCAACAGGACCCTCCTAATGGGAATGTCACAGTCTTCGAGGGAGAGTTTCCGAGAGTATGCCCAAAGGTGGAGGCAATTGGCTGCTGCCGTTCAACCCCCTATGTCTGAAAGGGAAATGGCAGACATATTTATGAATACTCTTCAGGGAACGTATATTGACAGGTTGGCTGCTTTCTCTTCCACCAGCTTCGCAGATGTTGTCATAGCTGGGGAGAGAATTGAAAGCCTGTTAAAAATGGGAAAGATCTCAGACAACGGTGCAAGCTCGTCCAGTAGTGCAAGAAAGCCTTTTGCAGGCCCGAGAAGAACTGGCGAGACCAATGCCATTCACACCAACAGGGGTAGGCCCCAATATGCCCAAAGGACAATAGCAGCAGTCACTATCCCTGCTCCAGCTCATCCTCAGCCAGTCTATCAACCTCCTCAACAAAACTTCCAACAACAACCTCAGTATCAGCAGAATCAGTATCCTCCAAGGAACTTCAACAACAACAATTCCAACAACAACAATCAACAGAGGCCATTCCAACAGAGGCCATCTCAAGCTAACAGAGTGATCGACCCGATCCCAATGCCGTATGCTGCCTTGCTGCCACAACTTCTGAAACTCAACCTAGTTGAGCTAAGAACGTTGGCACCTCCGGATCCCAACAGTCTACCAAGGAACTATGACTCCAATGCTAGGTGTGCTTTTCATTCCAACGCACCTGGTCACAGTACAGAAAAATGCAGGGCTCTGCATATGAAGGTACAAGACTTGGTAGACTCCAAGGCTCTGAATTTTGCACCTCCGCCCAATGTCAATAAAAACCCAATGCCAAATCATGGTGGTCCCCGAATTAACGCTATTGAAGAAGACCCACCGTCTTATTTGATAACTAGTGTGGATCAGATCAGGACACCATTGGTGGAAATCAAGGCTCAACTCCGCGAAAACCAGATATTTCCGGGGTGTGAACTAGGGTGCCCTTATTGCAATATTTCATGGAATGGGTGCGAGGACCTGAGGAATGGCATTGACAGCCTTATTCAGAGTGGCCTGCTACAGATCACTACATCATTTCCGACAAATCCGGCAACTTCATCAACAACGGTTTCAGAACCTCCTACAAATGCAACAACTATTGTTCCCAACAATTCATCAGCACCATCAACAAGTACTTCACTTGTCCTCCCAAATGATCAGTTTTCAACAGTTCCTCCTGCTACAACTTCAGCTTCATTCCATTTCGACTCTCCATCAACAACAACAACAGTCCTTCCAACAGAACCTCCTACAACACCAGCAATCAATCATGAAGATGTCTCCACTGTTACCATATTCTATGATCCTGAAAATAATTCCGCCTACCATTCAGAGGGTGCTGCTCCCACCAGAGCACCAGTTACAATCTTCTATGATCCACAAACAATAACAGTCCCTTCAGCAGCAGCAATCAGTCCAGTCACTGTCACGGTGCCTGGACCAGTACCATATGAAAGCAATAGGGCCATCCCTTGGCACTATGGCTCTGACGTGTACTGTGAAGGGAAAAGAATCACTCTTGAAACAGCAACACCTGCACCACAAGTAGATAATGTGGGGGGGAGGCGGAGGCTTCACTCGAAGCGGACGTCTCTTTGCTTCACAAGTTCAAAGACCTACTGCCGAAGCAGAAGCTGCTGCCAAGGCAAAAGGAAAAGGCCCGGTGCAGGAAGATCCAGCTGCCAAAGAAGCCCTGAAGACTCCATTTGATCAGGAAGTTGATGAGTTTATGCGGATCATCAAAAAGAGTGATTATAAAATTGTGGATCAGCTTCACCAGATGCCATCCAAAATCTCTATCCTCTCACTGCTTATGTGCTCCGAAGCCCATCGGAATGCACTACTTAAAGTCCTGCACGCAGCTTACGTGCCTGAGGAGATTACTGTCAACCAGTTGGAAACCGTGGTTGGAAACGTTACTGCTAGCAATGGGCTAGGGTTTACCAATTCTGACTTGACAGCGGATGGCCGCAACCACAACAAAGCCTTGCACATAACCCTGGAATGCAAAGGAGCTGTCTTTTCTCATGTGCTGGTGGACACAGGTTCTTCCCTGAATGTCTTGCCAAAGAAGGCTCTGGTGAAGCTTGAATATGATGGATTGGCATTGAGGCCCAGCAACCTGGTGGTAAGAGCCTTTGATGGTTCGAAGAGATCGGTTCTGGGAGAGATTGAGCTGCCTGTGACAATTGGCCCACAGACTTTTAAAACTATCTTTTATGTGATGGACATTCAGCCCGCCTACAGCTGTTTGTTGGGTAGACCCTGGATTCACGCCGCTGGCGCAATAACGTCTACCCTTCACCAAAAGTTAAAATTTGAGTGGGAAGGCCAAGTTGTCACAATCTGTGGAGAGGAGGACATTTTTGTCAGCCACCTGGCAACCTATAAGTACATTGAAATGGATGGAGAGATCCATGAAACAATGAGCCAAGGTTTTGAAGCCTTGAACGTCAATGAAGCATCTGCTGTATCTGGTATCTCCATGTCATCTTACCAACAAGCCCGGAAGGTTGTTGAAGAAGGAACTGCCCTAGGCTGGGGCAAGGTCTTAGCTGTGGAGGAGAAGAAGGACAAGTTTGGGTTGGGTTACAGACCAACTCAACATCAAGCGAAGGCTACTGCAGAGCCAGGTTTTGTCAGTGGGGGGATGCTTACCCCCGATGCTATCAACTGTCTGGAAGACGAGCTGGAAGAGGAGCGCAATCTGGAGAATTGGATTCGTCCAAAGATCCCGGGGAGCAGTGTCTCGAACTGGTCTTCCCAGGAAATTATAAGGGTTACTCGATCAGAGTAATTATTATTTCCTGTATTTTTTTATAGCATGCATCAAAGTCTTGCATCTTGCCCAAGATGACAAGACTCATTTTGTAACCAGGGCCATCTGTACTTTTGTGCAAACAAGATTAAATTAATGAAATATCAGACATCTTTTTGCAAACGAGTCTTTTTCTTTTCTGCTCACTGTTTTTCCATTTTTCTTTTTGTACAAAAATAAATGGCGGTGTTTTCAAAATGATAACTTCATTTCGCTTTTTTCTAAAGCAAGATTAAAATCAATCACTAAAATGAACCAACTTAACCCTTGCAGAGAGTGCCTTCCAGACAGCACCGACAACAGCACGGCTATGACATCGTATGACTTTGACAATCCAATCAATCAAGCTGATGAAGGGGTTGACGGAGAATATGAACTTCCTGAAGAGCTAGCCAGGTTGTTGAGACAAGAGGAAAAGGTCATTACTCCTCACCAGGAGGAGATTGAAGTGATTAATCTTGGTACTGACGAAGACGTGAAAGAAGTTAAAATCGGGGCCTGCCTGCAAGACTCAGTGAAGGGACAACTGATAGATCTGCTTCAAGAGTATGTTGATGTGTTTGCTTGGTCGTATCAAGATATGCCAGGGTTGGATACCGATATAGTTGTGCACAAGCTGCCTCTGAGGGAAGAATGCCCACCGGTCAAACAGAAGCTGCGCCGAACTCGCCCAGACATGGCTATGAAAATCAAGGAGGAGGTACAAAAGCAATGGGACGCCGGGTTCCTTGCTGTGACTAGCTATCCGCCGTGGGTTGCTAACATAGTACCTGTGCCTAAGAAAGATGGCAAAGTAAGGACGTGTGTTGACTACCGGGATCTGAACAGAGCCAGCCCGAAGGATGACTTCCCATTACCTCACATTGATGTATTGGTGGATAACACGGCTCAGTTCTCGGTATTCTCCTTCATGGATGGATTTTCAGGATATAATCAGATCAAAATGTCACCTGAAGACATGGAGAAGACAACATTCATCACACCTTGGGGCACGTTCTGCTACAAAGTGATGCCATTCGGATTGAAGAATGCTGGTGCAACATACCAACGGGCTATGGTGACATTGTTCCACGATATGATCCACAAAGAAATAGAATGTTACGTGGATGATATGATCGCCAAGTCCCTTACAGAGGAAGACCACCTGGTGAATCTGCTCAAATTATTCAAGCGTCTGAGGAAGTACCAATTGAAGTTGAACCCCAACAAATGCACATTCGGGGTGCGATCCGGTAAGCTGCTGGGCTTTGTTGTAAGCGAGAAAGGGATTGAGGTTGACCCTGATAAAGTCAAGGCTATACAAGAAATGCCTGCACCGAAAACTGAGAAAGAAGTTCGAGGGTTCTTAGGTCGATTGAACTACATTTCAAGGTTCATATCTCACCTTACAGCGACCTGTGAACCTTTGTTCAAGCTATTAAGAAAGGAACAAACGGTCAGGTGGAACGAAGATTGCCAGAAGGCTTTTGACAAGATCAAAGAATACTTACAAGAACCTCCAATCCTCATGCCGCCAGTCGAAGGAAGACCTCTGATTATGTACTTGACAGTGCTAGAAGAATCAATGGGGTGTGTGCTGGGCCAGCATGACGAGTCTGGTCGAAAAGAGTATGCAATATACTACCTAAGCAAAAAGTTTACCGACTGTGAACAGCGTTATTCACTGCTCGAGAAAACTTGCTGTGCTTTAGCGTGGGCTGCTCGCCGACTGAGACAGTATATGTTGACCCACACTACCTTATTAATCTCAAAAATGGATCCAGTCAAGTACATTTTCGAGAAGCCAGCTCTTACCGGACGAGTTGCAAGATGGCAAATGATCCTCACAGAATACGACATACAGTACACATCTCAGAAAGCCATCAAGGGCAGTGTACTATCTGAATATCTTGCTGAGCAACCCATTGATGACTACCAGCCTATGAGGTTTGACTTCCCTGATGAAGACATCATGTTCATTAAAGCAAAAGATCATGAAGAGCCTGTTCACACTGAAGGGCCCGACCCGGAAGAAGAATGGACTATGATGTTTGATGGGGCTGTTAACATGAATGGCCGTGGTGTTGGTGCAGTACTCATTACACCTAAAGGAGTTCACATGCCTTTCTCGGCGAAACTCACTTTCAACTGCACTAACAACGAAGCTGAATACGAAGCTTGCATTATGGGTCTTGAGGAAGCCATTGACCTCAGGATCAAGACATTGACCGTATTCGGAGATTCAGCTTTGGTAGTCAATCAAACCAACGGGAAGTGGTACACCCACCAGGATCATCTGATACCTTACAGGGATTATACAAGAAGGTTATTGACTTTCTTTACAACAGTCAAGCTTGAATATATCCCTCGCGACGAGAATCAGTTTGCAGATGCTCTTGCTACCATTTCATCCATGATCAAAGTTCAAACGGCCAACTTTGTACCTCAAATTTCAGTGTCTAGACTTGATAGACCAGCATATGTATTTGCAGCAGATGTTGTAAAAGATGATAAGCCTTGGTTCCATGACATTAAGTGCTTCTTGGGGGATCAGACATACCCACCTGGGGCATCTTCCAGTGATAAGAAGACTTTGAGAAGGCTTGCTGGAAGTTTCTTTCTGAACACTGATGGGTCTTTATATAAGCGGAACTTTGATATGGTACTCCTCAGATGTGTTGACAAGACGGAAGCAGATTTGCTGATGCATGAAGTGCACGAAGGCTCTTTTGGTACCCATGCAGGAGGGCATGCCATGGCTAAGAAATTGCTAAGATCAGGCTATTACTGGATCACAATGGATGCAGACTGTTGTGCTTACGCCAGAAAATGTCATAAGTGCCAGATCTACGCAGATAAGGTGCATGTGCCTCCCAATCCTTTGAACATCATGTCTTCACCCTGGCCCTTTGCTATGTGGGGCATTGATATGATTGGCAAGATTGAGCCAACTGCTTCAAACGGCCACAGATTCATCCTGGTCGCCATCGACTATTTCACCAAGTGGGTTGAAGCAGCCTCATATGCAAACGTCACTAGACAAGTGGTAGCCAGATTTCTGAAAAGAGATATCATCTGTCGGTATGGAGTGCCCGAGCGAATCATTACTGATAATGGTTCCAACTTAAACAACAAAATGATGGCAGAGCTGTGCCGGGACTTCAAGATCCAACATCACAATTCTTCTCCTTACAGGCCAAAAATGAACGGCGCTGTTGAGGCAGCAAATAAGAATATTAAGAAGATTGTACAGAAGATGGTAATCACATACAAAGACTGGCATGAAACGCTACCATTTGCCCTGCATGGGTACCGCACATCAATCAGAACATCCACTGGGGCAACACCGTACCAACTTGTATATGGTATGGAAGCAGTCCTACCTGTTGAAGTTGAATTGCCCTCTCTACGGGTATTAATGGATGTTAGACTGAGTGAAGCAGAATGGGTTCGGGCCCGATACGAACAACTGAGTCTGATCGAAGAGAAGAGATTGGCTGCAATCTGCCATGGGCAGTTATATCAAAAGAGAATGAAGAAAGCCTTCGATCAAAAAGTCAGGCACCGAGAGTACCAAGTGGGAGATCTTGTGCTGAAAAGAATCCTCCCTCCTCATACAGACCACAGGGGCAAATGGACTCCAAATTATGAAGGACCATTTGTTGTAAAGAAAGTTTTCTCCGGTGGAGCACTGATGCTCAGCACCATGGATGGTGAAGATTTCCCGTCCCCTGTGAATTCAGATGCAGTTAAAAAATACTTCGCATAAAATGACCCGCTGGACATAAAAACAGAATGTAAGTCCAGGCAAAAATAGGGCATCCCGGCGAGTCAAAAACAGAATAAAAGACTCGGGCAAAAGTAAGGGAAAATGAACAAAAAATGTGTGTACACCCGCTGAGTTGAAAAGCCGCATTGGACAGCTCAGGCAAAAATGGGTATCCCGATGGATTGAAAACCCGAAAGGGCGATCCATGCAAAATAAGGGAATAAGCGAACAACTGCATTCTGAGTTCGTCTGTATCACCTACAATTTGGTAAGCTACAAAGGACCAAGCTTCAATCAGAATCAACTCTCTCCAGAAAGCAAGACGAGAAGAACGTCATTGTCATACGAGTCATAGCAGGAGAGGAAGCTCCTTGAAAGCGTCGTCAACACCGCCAGCACTTTATTTCTCGATTTGTAACAATCTCCTCATTTCAGGAGATATGTTTCTTTGACTGTATCTTTGCCAATTCAGGGCACATGAATTAATAAAATCAGATTTTCAGTCATGTCTCGTTTTTACATTTATGTTTTGCAAAGAGTCGTCTGATATCTCTAAAAATACAATTGCATAAGTACAGATGCCTTTCTCTAAAAATGAAAACACATGCTTACAGGGAATCTGATCATTCTCGAAAGTACTTAACTCCTATGACGGAATCCAGTAAGGGATACCTCGGGACCTTTTGCACGTTCCATTATCTTTGCAGGATTGCAGGTATCCAGAACGCAACCTGGGGCACGTAGGTTACGTCTCAGCAAATAGGCGAATCATTATCAACTCGGTCTATCTTCCACATGGCACTAGAAGATGCCCATTTCCCCAGCGGAGCTGCCAAATCAGCATACACTCAATCTCAGCATCCGAAATGCTCTATCCCCAGCTGAGTTGCTCCCCATTGCTCTCCCCAGCTGAGTTGCCTCTCAATTCCCCAGCCGAGCTGCCATTCTTCCTCAGCAGAATGCAGAAGTCAGGGAATCATCTCCCCGCACCTTCCCCAGCCTCTATTCGGAAGAGCAACGCATGAAGAGATCACAACAGAGTACAGAAAGCTTTTGCAAACCCCAGCTGGGTCCCATTTATAAGGATATGTCAATCAGTGACCTATATCCCCGAGCAGGTGCATCATTAGATCTACCAGCGATCTTATCCCCAGCTGGGATGTTCACTTCAAGCAGATCGACCAGAGATCTTCGCAGCAACGGGATCCGAATCCCGGATCTGTCGCCTCTTCGCATAATCATGGCATCCGCATCATATTCACCCCCCAGAGCGTAGCATTCCGTCTAATACGGAGCATTACGGCAAAAATCAAATACATAGCATAATCATAAGTCATGTTGTGAATTGAACACTTGTGAATAATGAACCGTTCATCACCATTGTACAGAAATCCCCACCAGAGTCCCAGCAAAGCAGTTGCCTCTCAAATCACAAACACCAGTATATACACCTTTTGGCACCCGTCCGTGTCATCATTCCCCAGTAAAGTCGCCTGAACACCCTTTACAAACAAATCACCCTCATTACAGATACATCCTGACACCCGTCCGTGTCAAATCACCAGCAAAAAGCCAAAGACATCCTCTTTGCCCTCACATGTACTTGTATATACACCCTTTTTGACACCCGTCCGTGTCATATCCCCAGCGCAGTCGCTTACACCTTTATCAACCCATACACTTGTTAATATTACACTTTTCTTTCTTGGCACCCGTCCGTGTCACTCTCCCCAGCAGTTAAAACACTCATCTATACAATACAATACTCACTACTCATGGTACGCTTATACAGATACTCGTCCGTATCTTGTATACATCATCACTTATATCCCCACAGATTCAACAATAGTCCTTGTTCTTTGTTAACCAGTTGGTACTCGTCCGTACCATCATCTCAGAACATTGCGTCTAGTGTTTGTTTCTACATGATACTCGTCCGTATCATAGTCCATGATGCTCGTCCGCATCTTTAATCCATACACCGTGTCAAACACTTATGTCTTCTTGGATATAGATACTCGTCCGTGTCTACTATTCCCCAGAAGAGTCCTTTCAGATGCAACACTCGTCTGTGTTCCTTGTTAACCAGTTGATACTCGTCCGTATCATCATCTCTGAACATGTGTCAGTTTGTTTCTACATGATACTCGTCCGTATCATAGTCTTAAGGATGCTCGTCCGCATCTTTAATCTATACACAATACCAAACACTTATACCTTTTGTTTCTTGGATATAAACGCTCGTCCGTGTTTACTATCTCCCCGGTAGATCACCAATAAATTTTCTTTTTATCTAACACTCGTCCTGTGTTATGATACCTTTGAGAGCAGCCGTACCCTGCTGAGTGGTCGTCCTCCACTTCTTGATGGTCGTCCTCCATCATGCTCATCCGATGGCCGTCCCCATCGTTGATATTTTTAGCAGCCGTCCCCTGCTAGGTGGTCGTCCTCCACCTTTTGATGATCGTCCTTCATCACTTTATCCAATGGCCGTCCCCATTGTTGATTTCGGTTATCTGACATTCGTCCTATGTCATGATAAACCTTGAGAGCAGTCGTACCCTGCTGAGTGGTCGTCCTCCACTTCTTGATGGTCGTCCTCCATCATGCTCGTCCGATGGCCGTCCCCATCGTTGACCTTTTTCTATCCGATGGCCGTCCCCATCGTTGATATTTTCGGCAGCCGTACCCTGCCAGGTGGTCGTCCTCCACCTTTGATGGCCGTCCCCATCATATTTCGTTTATTCCCAATAGAGCAGCCGTATCCTGCTAGGTGATCGTCCTTCACCTTTGATGGCCGTACCCCATCATCTGTTTATTTCATTCATTCTTTAACCCGATGGCCGTCCCCGTCGTGGTCCCTTTTCCTTTTTAGCCCGATGGCCGTCCCCATCGTTGGTTACTTTACCTTTATGAACTTGATGGCCGTCCCCGTCATGTTTCATTAATCCCCAGAGAACTTTGCAGCTTTATCTTGATGGCCGTCCCCATCATAATATCCTATTTTCCCCAGCTAGTCGGTCGTCCCCGTCTTAGCTTTACTTTTTATCCCCAGCATGTCGGCCGTCCCCGTCATTGCTTTATTTCCCTGCACTTTTCCAGCATGTCGGCCGTCCCCGTCATTGCTTTATTTTCATACACCCTCCCCAGCATGTCGGCCGTCCCCGTCATCGCTCTTTACCCAGCAGTCGTCCTCTGCTCGACGGTCGTCCTCCGTCGCCCACACTTTACAATATACTTTCTTTTACAATCTATATCCCTTTTCTTCTTCATTTCTGTGAGTGCAAATTTTGGACTGTCTTTGGTATTCAACCACAAGTTATCTTGTTTGCCTGTTAAGCCGTCGCTTACAACCTGCACAGCTAACTCATGTTTGAATAGGGGCAGCTGTAAACACCCCAAATTTGCCCTCACCCATTCACACCATGGCTTATGGTCATCTCATATGCATAAGTACAATCATATCATCTCACATCTCATTTTTGATTCACTAGATAGTTTCTAAGGCATCTGCCCCTAGGGTTTGTGATCTGAGCAATCCCAAAGCTTCTTGAGCCATTTCAAAGGCTACCAATCAACTCAAAGGGGTCCATGTGTGTTCTTATATCATATTTCATCTCCTCAAAGTCAAAAATGCAGAGGAATCACAAGAACTAGGGTTTGAGTGGATGCAGGGCCAGCTTGAACTACACAATGGACTGAAAATTAGGGTTTTGGTTTCAGAGGCCATAACCCCAAATTTTTTGGTCATTCTTGTTTCCATTGATCTTTATATGGTATAGGGAGTATGCATATCAATTTTCATGAAGAAATTCCATGGGGAAGTCATCTGATCAAAGGTTGACTTTCTAGACAAGTCAGTGCAAAATCAGGGCATCTGAGGCCCCCAATGACCCAACCAATGGGTGATCTTCATCATTTTGAGTGTATATGATCTTTATTTGATCATGGAAGAAGGTTGAAGTTCATAGAAATCAAGAATTTAGGGTTTTTGCAAATGTTGACTTTTTGGGCATAGTTGACTTTTCAAGAATGCATCATTTTAGGTCATTTTTCAAGCCTTGATTCTTGATCCAAAAAGGCTTCAAATGGAAAAACTTTGGTCATGAAAGTTGTAGATCTCATCTTTCCCTTTTCAAAAAGTACAAGAACATGATCAAACTCTTCTTGGATCAAAAGTTATGGCAATGCAAAGTTGGCTAAAATCATTGATTTTCAAGGCATGCCCTAAGTGAGAATTTTGCAAAATCATGGATCAATGACTTTTGCAGCCTCAAGTTCACCTCTAACCAATGTGCCAACATTCTACAAGTCATAAAGTTCAGATTGGACTAGGTATTGCTCATGTTTTATGGTTCATATAACAAGATTTCTCACATGTGAACAAAAGAGCAACAACTTGCAAAAACTATCATCACATCTCATCCACTTGATTTCTTGGATGCTGAACCAGCCCTAGCTTCTCTCCATGCCATGCTGCGCCAGCCCTAGTCCTTGTACTTGCCTAGTATCAAGCCCATGCCTCTCTTACAAGATTTTTGACTTTTGGCAAAAGCAAACTTACCAATCACAAAAGCACAAGTCACATCATCCAGCCAATCAGATTTGTTTATGTGGACAATTTGCAAGCTAAACATAAGAAGAAGCAAGGCTGAAACTCTCCCCACAATCACATACACCAAAACACTCCATTTTGCATCTTCATTCGAATTTGTTTCCTCAGCTTACAAACACAAAAGCCAAGTCCATAGATCAAATCACCATGCTTCATTGACCCCAAACCCACCAGACCCAGGCCTGAAACAAGCCACAACCCCATTTCACCATTTTCACTCCATAAAGCAAAAGCATTCGAATCTGCTTCTACAAGCCAAGAACACTCAAACAAACTCCACACATCAACTCATCTTGCTCCACTGACCAGAAACCACCCACTACCTTGGCCTGAAACCCTCCATAACTCAAATACGATTTCCACATGCCCTTGGTCAGAACTTCTGCAAATTCACTCAAGAGGCTTTTTAAACTCCAACTAAGCATCCAAAGCTTCAAAGGGGAATCATTGGAACCTGTTTGAGCCAAAGAACTAGCCAGAGAGTGCCAGGAGTCAAAGCTTCGATTCAGGTAGCTTTGGAATTTCATTTTTCCAGAACTCTCTTTTCTTGTTTCTAAAATGATCCTTATGTTCCCCTGAGTGCATTGAACCTTTTACTTTTGAAAATGATTGAGTTTTGGGGTTGTATGCTTGATCTGAAAGTTTGCCCGAAAATTTGTTCTTGCTTGTTTCTCTTGATTTAGTGGAAATAAATGGGGTTTAAGTTAGGGGTTAGGTTTAATGATGTTCAGGGATGAAATCTGGAGAGTTTGGTGGTGTTTTGATGCGTATTCAGTGAGATAGTAGTTTTGACTTGCCGGAGAAGACGACCGGAACAGTGTTCCGGTCGCCTGAAAGTCATTAGGGTTTGTTTAATTAGGGTTAAGTGTAATTAAGCCAGTTTGAATGTGGTCCGTTCATTCCCGCGCCAAGTCAATTCCCGCCCTGGCCACTTTGAATCTCACGCGTTGGATTTGAATACTTTTCATTAAATCAGATTTAATTCATTTATTTTCATTTATTTTTCATTTGTTTTGCACATTTATTTTAAAATAGCAAAAAATCCTTAAAAATTATGAAACTTTTTCTTAAAAGTTTTATTAATTCTTAAGACCCAAAAATATTTTTATTTTATTTTTCATCATTAAAAAAGTATTTTTAAATATTTAAAAGATTATTTTTAATTGATTAATGAGAATTAATTAATTAAAAATACTTTTAGGTATTTAAAAATTACAAAAAAATTCATGACATGTTCTAAGACATTTAGAAACATTGTCCAACCTTCAAACCAAATTTCTTTTTTGATCTTGATGCATTTTAAGAATTTTTCATTGAATTAAATCATATTTTGTGCATTATTTTGATCATAAGTTCCAAAAATCATTTCTGCCAATTGGTGAAGGTTGAGACATTGATTCTTCTTGCATTGTCTTTTGTTTAGCATGTATTTTCAAGGATAAAAAGGCCATGAATTGTTCTTGCATTTTCAAATTGTTTGGCATTTGTTTTGTTAAGAACCCTAAAAAACCCTAATAACTTAGAAAAAATCATATCTTGAGTTTGGTTGAGAGTTGAGAGCTCCCCTTTGGGCAGTGGTTCATCATAGGCCTAGGGTTTCCTTGGGTACCATTTTCCATTTTTACTTTAGGGTTTTGCTTCTGTTTTTGGTTTGTGTTTGATATTTGATCCATAAACCCTAATTTGGGCTTCCATTTGCATCCTTCTTACATTTCTTTGCATAACATGACTTGTCTTTGCATTTTGTGCATTCTTGTGATTCATTTGACATATCAAGACATGTAGGAAGCATCATTGATCATTGCATCTCATACTTGCCATGTCATTTGTCTTGTATGCTTCATAACATTTCATGTTTGTTCATGCTCCTTGGCTTGCATCATTTGCATTCATAATCTTGTATGAACATTCCCATTGCTTTGCCTCATGTTTACAGCACCTCATAACATCATAATCATCATCAACATGCTTCTGGTCTTGCTTTGCATCATATCATTTCATCTCATCTTGCATTACATTGCATTTCTTTCTAACATTTCAGGTGGTAAGTAAACTTGAGAAGTGGATTTGCCTTCACTTCTCATAACTTTTCTTTTCATCTCTCTTGCACCCATTGCTGCATTCTTATATGTGTTTGAGTTTGAGCTTGCTCATTCTTCTTCATCCCACTTTCTTTCTTCAAGTGACTTGACTTCTTGAATGAAGCAAGTCACTTTGCTTCTCTTAATCCTGTTCATCTGCTTCCTGGTGGCTCCTCTGAAGATTTCTCTTGAAAAACCTCACAAACCTTAGGACCAACCAAGCATGACAATGAATTAGGGTTTTGATTAGTTCCCCCATAGTTTTACTTTTGTGTCTCTCTTTGAGTCTCCTCTTCTCACCTCATAATCAGGGACTAAACCCTAAAGGCTTTAAGACTTTGTGATTAAGCTTAGGCCTGCATCCTTCTCTTAGGATGGAGTGTACAACTTTAATCCTAAGTCTTGAACCCTTAAGGTGTTTAAATCTCTTAATCAATCCATCTAATAATTATCAAGACATCACACTTGTAACTTGGGCCTTGCATTAGGGTTCTAATTCTTCCTTAAGTGGTTAAGAAGGACTAACCCTAGTGTTAATGGACAAGTCCCCCTCAAGTTGTCTTACAAATCATAAAATTCACTTCATCATCATATCATTAATCTAAAATCCACTTAATAAAGGCTTGTTTTGTCATGGGTTTAATCCCTAATCATGGATTAAGTTGAGGAGTTTTTCTCAACTTAAACATTCTCATCTATTATCCTTCTTTTAGGATGGTGTAATGGGTCTGTTTAATCCTTGATTATGGCTTAACCTCATTACTCAACACTAAACAAAATCACAAAAAACATCTAAATAATCACAAGTAGGTTAATGATCTTAATCCTACACCGAAGGTGATTAAGTGTGAGAATCTGACTTCACACTTAAGGTATTCTCATTACCCCTAATCAGAGGGAAGATGTGATGAGTTTACTAACCCATTGGTTTAGGCTTAAGCTCATTATCTTATGACAAACTCCAAAAAGAAATAAAAGACGGAAAACTCAAAAACAAACAATAATCGTCTCCTCCGGGATTCTTTTCTCATCACCTTCATTCACAAACGAGAACTCGCTTCTTCCGTCTAATGCAAGACAGTTTGCATCTGTGCCAGACAGATCATACACTTGAGCATAGGCAAGCAAGCAGTTCACAAGTCAATTCATCTTTCAGTCTCTTTGGGTCGAACTACGGTGTTCTGACTTCCTCATTGCACGAGAGGATACGTAGGCATAACTTAACAGTTATCGAACAAAAGTCTCTGTCCATTCCCCCTCTTTCAGCTTCATTCTTTAGCCTCATGGTCATGAGCAATTCACTCTTATTCTTACACTGACACTTCATTTATACACTTCACTCTCTTTTACACTGACACCTGTACATCTCTTCCAGCTGTTTCATACACAGATTGCACTGACACTACCCCTTTAAAGCACAAATCTTTTAAGCGTGGATCCCGTCGAGTACGGCGGACAATCTGGGTGCTAATACCTTCCCAGGTTGTAACCAACCCCCTTTCTCAGTCTCTCTGGTTCGCAACCGTCTTATCCATCTTTTTCTAGGTCTATGCAGCATTGCCTTTCCTCCGGGATAAAAATGCCTAGCTGGCGACTCTTTTCATCTCCAGTGAGTTCACGGCTGTGTGTTCTCACTGTTCCCTTCGCCGACCGTTCGCGTCTGTACCTTCATCTGACCCCGTTTCATTTGTCGGGAGCGACAGTTACAACCTGGGAAGGTATTAGCACCCAGATTGTCCGCCGTACTCGACGGGATCCACGCTTAAAAGATTTGTGTTTTAAAGGGGTAGTGTCAGTGCAATTTGTGTGTAAGATAGCTGGAAAAGGATGTACAGGTGTCAGTGTAAAGTGTATAAGTGATATGAAGTATGAAAGTGTCAGTGTAAGAAAGGAGTGAAATGCTCATGACAATGAGGCTAAGAATAATGCTGGAAGGAGGGGGGATATACAGAGACTTTTGTTCGATAACTGTTAAGTTATGCCTACGTATCCTCTCGTGCAATGAGGAAGTCAGAACACCGTAGTTCGACCCAAAGAGACTGATAGATGAATTGACTTGTGAACTGCTTGCTTGTCTATGCTCAAGTGTATGACCTGTCTGGCTCAGGTGCTGACTGTCTTGCATTAGACGGAAGAAGCAAGTTCTCGCTTGTGAGTGAAGGTGATGAGAAAAGAATCCCGGAGGAGACGATTATTGTTTGTTTTTTTGTTTTCAGTCTTTTATTGCTTTTTGAAGTTTGTCATAGGATAATGAGCTTAAGTCTAAACCAATGGATTTAGTAAACTCATCACATCTTCCCTCTGATTAGGGGTAATGAGAATACCTTAAGTGTGAAGTCAGATTCTCACACTTAATCACCTTTGGTGCAGGATTAAGATCATTAACCTACTTGTGATTATTTAGATATTTTTGTTGTTTTTGTTTAGTGTTGAGTAATGAGGTTAAGCCTTAATCAAGGATTAAACAGACCCATTACACCATCCTAAAAGAAGGATGATAGATGAGAATGTTTAAGCTGAGGAAAGCTCCTCAACTTAATCCATGATTAGGGATTAAACTCATGACAAAACAAGCCTTTGATTAAGTGGATTTTATTTAATGGTATGATGATGAAGTGAGTTTTATTGTTTGTAAGACAACTTGAGGGGGACTTGTCCATTAACACTAGGGTTAGTCCTTCTTAACCACTTAAGGAAGAATTAGAACCCTAATGCAAGGCCCAAGTTACAAGTGTGATGTCTTGATACTTATTAAATGAATTGATTAAGAGATTTAAACACCTTAAGGGTTCAAGACTTAGGATTAAAGTTATACACTCCATCCTAAGATAAGGATGCAGGCATAACCCTAACCACAAAGTCTTAAAGCCTTTAGGGTTTAGTCCCTGATTATGAGATGAGAAGAGAAGACTCAAAGAGAGACACAAAGGTGAAAACTAAGAGGGGAGACTAATCAAAACCCTAATTCATTGTCATGCTTGGTTGTCCCTAAAGTTTGTGAGGTTAAACAAGAACAAATCTTCAAAGGAGCCACCAGGAAGCAGATGAACAGAATCAAGAGAAGCAAAGTGACTTGCTTCATTCAAGAAGTCAAGTCACTTGAAGAAAGAAAGTGGGAAGAACAAGAATGAGCAAGCTCAATCTCAAACACATATAAGAATGCAGCAATGGATGCAAGAGAGATGAAAAGAAAAGGTATGAGAAGTGAAGGCAAATTCACTTCCCAAGTTCACTTACCACCTGAAATGTTAGAAAGAAATGCAATGCAATGCTAAATGAAATGAAATGACATGATGCTAGACCAAACCAGAAGCATGTTGATGATGATTATGATGCTATGAGATGCTGCAAACATGAGGCAAGGCATGGAGATGTTCATACAAGATCATGGATGCAAATGATGCAAGCTAAGGAGCATGAACAAGCATGAAATGTTATGAAGCATACAAGGTAAATGACATGGCAAATATGTGATGCAATGATCAAACATGCCTCCTACATGTCTTAAGATGCCAAATGAATCACAAGAATGCACAAAATGCAAAGACAAGTCATGTTATGCAAGGAAATGCAAGAAGGATGCAAGAGAAAGCCCAAATTAGGGTTCATGGATCAAACATCAAACAAAAATCCAAAACAGAAACAAAACCCTAAGATAAAAAATGGAAAATGACACCCAAAGAAACCCTAAACCTATAATGAACCAAGGTCCAAAGGGGAGGTCCCAACTCTCAACCAAATTCAAGATATGATTTTTACAAGTTATTAGGGTTTTTTAGGGTTCTTAACAAAAGAAATGCCAATCAATTTGGAAATGCAAGAACAATTCATGGCCATTTTATCCTAGAAACTACATGCAAAACACAAAACAATGCAAGAAGAATCAATGTCTCAACCTTCTCCAATAGGCAGAAATGAATTTTTGAACTTATGATCAAAATAATGCATAAAAAAGGATTTAATTCAATGAAAAATTCTTAAAATGCATCAAGATCAAAAAAGAAATTTGGTTTGAAGGTTGGACAATGTTTCTAAATGTCTTAGAACATTTCATGAATTTTTTTGTAATTTTTAAATACCTAAAAGTATTTTTAATTAATTAATTCCCATTAATCAATTAAAAATAATCTTTTAAATATTTAAAAATACCTTTTTAAAGATAAAAAATAAAATAAAAATGTTTTTGGGTCTTAAAAATTAATAAAACTTTAAAGAAAAAGTTTCATAATTTTTAAGAATTTTCTGCTATTTTAAAATAAATATGCAAATTAATTGAAAAAAAAATGAATAAAAATTAAATGAAAATGAAAGTAAACAGGATGAAGGGATGAGATGCGTCCTGGATTTGAAAACGTTGACTGGCGCGTGAACGAAGGGTCTGGATTCACTCTGGCCAAATTAATTTAATTACGAATTAATTAAAACTTAATTAAGTGGATTAGGGTTAATGAATGAATCTGGGCCATCCAAACCAGCGGGAAGTCAACAAGTCAAGGGGGATCTACGCTCAGAATTCAAACTGACTAAATGACACAGATTAGGGCATAATCACTCTCAGGTGGCCGGAGAAGACCTCCGGTCGTCTTCTCCGGCCAGCACCTCACCTGAAAACTCCCCAAATCCCTCAAATCGTAACGAAAATGAAAACTAAGCTCACCAAAATGATCCCCATGACCCCCTGAGCTAAAACCCTAAGTCCAAACAAATTTCTTCTTCCTCAAAACCATGAATCGAACAGAACAAGTTTTAGGGCAAACCAGTTTCAGAGACAAATTAAATGCTTATTTCACCACCATTTCAAAAACCAAAGACATATTCATGACCAGGACAACACAAAGAACAAGTTTGTAACAAGAAAAATGATTTCTGGAAAAATAATTTTCGAGCTACCTGAGATTTGGAGCTTTCAGTTTGAGGACTTTCTGGCCACTTCTCTTTGTGCAATCCACTCCACTTGGTCCCCAGAAGATGTTTGAATGCTCAATGAGAGTTTAAGCTGGCTGGATAGTGAGATTCGAAAGCTTCTGCTCAAGCTTGGTCAGAAATGGCAATGGTGAAATAGAGAGCTTCAGGTCATAATGAATGGCTGTTTGTGATTCTGAGGATGAATGGAGAAGGTCTGGAGTGTTTGTTTATGTGTTTGTGAGCTATGATGAGAGTTTCGAATGAAACTGCAAAATGGAGTGAGAAATGGCAGTGGGATGTTCTGGTTGTTTCAGGCTTGGGTTCTTGGTGCTGGGTGGTCTATGGAGCAAGGTGAGTTGAATGGTGAAGATGGTTGAAGTGTTTTCAGGCTGTGGAGAGAAATTCGAAGGCTTATGCAAAATGGAGTGTTTTTGTGAATGTTGTGAATGTGTGTGTTTCAGCCTTGCTTGCTTAGTGTTATGGCTTGCCAAAGGATACAATAAACAAATGCAAGTGGCCAGAGGATGTGACATGGCCTGTGGTGATTGGGATGTTTGCTTTTGCCAAAAGTCAAAAATCTTGTAAGAGAGGCATGGGCTTGATACTAGCTTGGTACAAAGGCTAGGGCTGGCGCAGCATGGTGTGGTGAGAGAGCCAGCAAGGTTCAAAGGCCAAGGCAGCAAGTTGAGGGAAGTGTCATGAGTGTTTTGCAACTTGGTTACTTTTTGCCTTTTCATGATAAAAATGTCTTGTTACATGAACTAAACACATGTGAACCTTGGTCAAATTCTGATTTTTGTGACTTAGAGGATGTTTGTGTAATGGTTTGAAATGAACTAGAGGTCACAATTGGCTTTGGTTCAAGACTTTGCAAAATTTCCATTTGAAGCATGCCTTGAAAATCAATGATTTTTGCCAACTTTGCATTGCCATAACTTTTGATCCAAGAAGAGTTTGATCATGTTCTTGTACTTTTTGAAAAGGGAAAGATGAGATCTACAACTTTCATGACCAAAGTTTTTTCATTTGAAGCCTTTTTGGATCAAGAATCAAAGCTTGAAAAATGGCCTAAAATGATGCATTCTTGAAAAAGTCAACTATGCCCAAAAAGTCAACATTTGCAAAAACCCTAAATTCTTGATTTCTATGAACTTCAACCTTCTTCCATGATCAAATAAAGATCATATACACTCAAAATGATGAAGATCACCCATTGGTTGGGTCATTGGGGGCCTCAGATGCCCTGATTTTACACTGACTTGTCTGAAAAGTCAACCCTTGATCAGATGACTTCCCCATGGAATTTCTTCATGAAAATTGATGTGCATACTCCCTATACCATATAGATATCAATGGAAACAAGAATGACCAAAAAATTTGGAGTTATGGCCTCTGAAACCAAAACCCTAATTTTCAGTCAACTGTGCAGTTCATCCTGGCTCTGCACCCACTCAAGCCCTAGTTCTTGTGATTCCTCTGCAATTCTTGACTTTGAGGAGATGGAATATGATATAAGAACACACATGGACCCCTTTGAAGTGATTGGTGGCCTTTGGAGTGGCTCAAGATGCTTTGGGATTGCTCAGATCACAAACCCTAGGTGCAGATGCCTTAGAAACTATGCAGTGAATCAAAAATGAGATGTGAGATGATATGTTTGTGTTTATGCATATGAGATGATCACAAGCCATGGTGTGAATGGGTGAGGGCAAATTTGGGGTGTTTAAAGCTGCCCCTATTCAAACATGAGTTAGCTGTGCAGGTTGTAAGCGACTGCTTAACAGGCAAACAAGATAACTTGTGGTTGAATACCAAAGACAGTCCAAAATTTGCACTCACGGAATGAAGAAGAAAAGGGATATAGATTGTAAAAGGAAAACAAAGTATATTGTAAAGGTGTGGGCGACGGAGGACGACCGTCGAGCAGAGGACGACTGCTGGGTAAAGAGCGATGACGGGGACGGCCGACATGCTGGGAAAAGTGCAGGAAAATAAAGCAATGACGGGGACGGCCGACATGCTAGGGATAGAAGGTAAAGCCAAGACGGGGACGGCCGACTAGCTGGGGAAAATAAAATCATGATGGGGACAGCCATCAAGATAAAGCTGTAAAATTCTCTGGAAATTAATGAAACATGATGGGGACGGCCATCAAGTTCATAAAGGTAAAGTAACCAACGATGGGGACGGCCATCGGGTTAAAAAAGAAAAGGGACCACGACGGGGACGGCCATCGGGTTAAAGAATAAATGAAATAAACAGATGATGGGGTACGGCCATCAAAGGTGAAGGACGATCACCTAGCAGGGGACGGCTGCTCTGTTGGGGATAGAAGAAATATGATGGGGACGGCCATCAAAGGTGGAGGACGACCACCTGGAAGGGTACGGCTGCCGAAAATATCAACGATGGGGACGGCCATCGGATAGAAAAGGTCAACGATGGGGACGGCCATCGGACGAGCATGATGGAGGACGACCATCAAGAAGTGGAGGACGACCACTCAGCAGGGTACGGCTGCTCTCGAGGTTTCTCATGACATAGGACGAATGCCAGATAACCAAAATCAACAATGGGGACGGCCATTGGATAAAGTGATGAAGGACAATCATCAAAAGGGTGGAGGACGACCACCTAGCAGGGGACGGCTGCTAAAAACAACGATGGGGACGGCCATCGGATGAGCATGATGGAGGACGACCATCAAGAAGTGGAGGACGACCACTCAGCAGGGTACGGCTGCTCTCAGGGTTATCATGATACAGGACGAGCGTCTGATAAAAGAGAATGCTCTGTTGGTGATCTACTGGGGATATAGTGAACACGGACGAGCGTTCACAAACAAGAAAAGGAAGTATAAGTGTTTGGCATTGTGTATAGATTAAAGATGCGGACGAGCATCCTTAAGACTATGATACGGACGAGTACCATGTAGAAACAAACTGACACATGTTCAGAGATGATGATACGGACGAGTATCAACTGGTTAACAAAGAACACGGACGAGTGTTGCATCTGAAAGTATCCTTCTGGGGAATAGTAGACACAGACGAGTATCTATATCCAAGAAGACACAAGTGTTTGACACGGTGTATGGATTAAAGATACGGACGAGCATCCTCAAGACTATGATACGGACGAGTATCATGTAGAAACAAACATTTGATGCATATTCTGAGATGATGGTACGGACGAGTACCAACTGGTTAACAAAGAACAAGGACCAATGTTGAATCTGTGGGGATATAAGTGATATACACAAGATACGGACGAGTATCTGTATGAGTGTAACATGAGTAGTGAGCCTGAGTATTTTATCTGCTGGGGGGATGACACGGACGGGTGCCAAGAAAGAAAAGTGTAATATGAACAAGTATATGGGTGATGAAAGTGAGCGACTGCGCTGGGGATATGACACGGACGGGTGTCGAGAAAGTGTATATAAGGTATATGTGAGTGCAAAGATGTCTTTGGCTTTCTGCTGGTGATTTGACACGGACGGGTGTCATGAAGTATCCGTGATATGGATGATTTGTTTGCAAAGAGTGTTCAGGCGACTTTACTGGGGAGCGTTGATACGGACGGGTATCAAAAGAAAATATGCTGGTATTCGTGAATATGAGGCAACTGTTTTTGCTGGGATTCTGGTGGGGATATTTCTGTATAATGATGATGAACGGTTTATTCACAAGTGTTAATTCATAACATGGCTTATGATTATGCTATGCGTTTGATTTTTGCCGTAATGCTCCGTATTAGACGGAATGCTACGCTCTGAGGGGATAGTATGATGCGAATGCTATGATCATGCAAAGATATCAAACCGGGATTCGGATCCCGTTGCTGCGAAGATCTCTGGTCGATCTGCTTGAAGTGAGCATCCCAGCTGGGGGTGAGATCACTGGTAGATCTAATGATGTATCTGTTTGGGGATATAGGTCGCTGATCGACATATCCTTGTGATGTGGGACCCAGCTGGGGTTTGTAGAAGTCTTCTGTACTCTGTTGTGATCTTCATGCATTGTTCTTCTGAAAAGAGGCTGAGACTCTATGGGGAGATGATTCCCTGATTTCTGCATTCTGCTGAGGAAGAATGGTTGGCACTACAGCTGGGGGAATGCTGTTGATAACTCAGCTGGGGAGAGTAATGAGAGGCAACTTGGCTGGGGAGGAAACATCCCGAGTGTTAAGCCTGTTTGTTGATTGGGCAACTTTGCTGGGGAAAGCAATGGGGAGCACTACAGCTGGGGAATGCTGTTGATAACTCAGCTGGGGAGAGTAATGAGAGGCAACTCGGCTGGGGAGAAAACATCCTGAGTGTTAAGCCTGTTTGTTGATTGGGCAACTTTGCTGGGGAAAGCAATGGGGAGCACTACAGCTGGGGAATGCTGTTGATAACTCAGCTGGGGAGAGTAATGAGAGGCAACTCGGCTGGGGAGAAAACATCCTGAGTGTTAAGCCTGTTTGTTGATTTGGCAACTTTGCTGGGGAGGTGGGCACTCTCCAGTGCCATGTGGAAGATAGACCGAGTTGATAATGATTCGCCAACTTGCTGAGATGTAACCTGCATGCCCCAGGTTGCGTTCTGGATACCTGCAATCCTGCAACGATAAGGAAACGTACAAAAGGTCCCGAGGTATCCCTCACTGGATTCCGTCATAGGAGTTAAGTACTTTCGAGAATAATCACATTCCCTGTAAGCATGTGTTTTTATTTCTAGAGAAAGGCATCTGTACTTATGCAATTGTATTTTTAGAGATATCAGACAACTCTTTGCAAAACATAAATGTAAAAACGAAACATGACCGAAAATCTGATTTTATAAATTCATGTGCCCTGAATTGGCAAGATACAGTCAAGGAAACATATCTCCTGAAATGAAGAGATTGTTACAAATTGAGAAACAAAATGCTGGCGATGCTGACGACGCTTTCAAGGAGCTTCCTCTTCTGCTATGACTCGTATGACAATGACGTTCTTCTCGTCTTGCTTTCTGAAGAGAGTTGATTCCGATTGAAGCTTGATCCTTTGTAGCTTACCAAGTTGTAAGTGATACAGACGAATTCAGAGTGCAGTTGTTCGCTTATTCCCTTATTTTGCATGGATCGCCCTTTCGGGTTTTCAATCCATCGGGATACCCATTTTTGCCTGAGCTGTCCAATGCGGCTTTTCAACTCAGCGGGTGTACATTTTTTCATTTATTTCCCTTATTTTTGCCCGAGTCTTTTATTCTGTTTTTGACTCGCCGGGATGCCCTATTTTTGCCTGGACTCACATTTTGTTTTTTATGTCCAGCGGGTCATTTTATGCGAAGTATTTTTTAACTGCATCTGAATTCACAGGGGACGGGAAATCTTCACCATCCATGGTGCTGAGCATCAGTGCTCCACCGGAGAAAACTTTCTTTACCACGAATGGTCCTTCATAGTTTGGAGTCCACTTGCCCCTGTGGTCTGTATGAGGAGGGAGGATCCTTTTCAACACAAGATCTCCCACTTGGTACTCTCGGTGCCTGACTTTCTGATCGAAGGCCTTCTTCATTCTTTTCTGATACAACTGTCCATGACAGATTGCAGCCAATCTCTTTTCTTCAATTAGACTCAGTTGCTCGTATCGGGCCTGAACCCATTCTGCTTCACTCAGTTTAACATCCATTAGTACCCGTAGAGAGGGTAATTCAACTTCAACAGGCAGGACTGCTTCCATACCATACACAAGCTGATACGGTGTTGCCCCAGTGGATGTTCTGATTGACGTGCGGTACCCATGCAAGGCAAACGGTAGCATTTCATGCCAGTCTTTGTATGTGACTACCATCTTTTGCACAATCTTCTTGATATTCTTATTTGCCGCCTCAACAGCACCATTCATCTTTGGCCTGTAAGGAGAAGAATTGTGATGTTGGATCTTGAAGTCCCGGCACAGCTCTGCCATCATTTTGTTGTTTAGGTTGGAACCATTATCAGTAATGATTCGCTCGGGCACTCCATACCGACAGATGATATCTCTCTTCAAGAATCTGGCTACCACTTGCCTAGTAACATTTGCATATGAGGCTGCTTCAACCCACTTGGTGAAATAATCAATGGCGACCAGGATGAATCTGTGACCATTCGAAGCAGTTGGCTCAATCTTGCCAATCATGTCAATGCCCCACATGGCAAAGGGCCAAGGTGAAGACATGATGTTCAAAGGATTGGGAGGCACATGCACCTTATCTGCGTAAATCTGGCATTTGTGACATTTTCTGGCGTAGGCGCAACAGTCTGCATCCATTGTGATCCAGTAATAGCCTGACCTCAACAATTTCTTAGCCATGGCATGCCCTCCTGCATGGGTGCCAAAGGATCCTTCGTGCACTTCATGCATCAACAAATCTGCTTCCGTCTTATCAACGCATCTGAGGAGTACCAAGTCAAAGTTCCTTTTGTACAGGGAACCATCAGTGTTCAAGAAGAAACTACCAGCAAGCCTTCTCAAAGTCTTCTTATCATTGGAAGATGCCCCAGGTGGGTATGTCTGATCATCCAAGAAGCACTTAATGTCATGAAACCAAGGCTTATCATCTTTAACAACATCCGCTGCAAATACATATGCTGGTCTATCCAGTCTAGACACTGAAATCTGAGGTACAAAGCTGGCGGTTTGAACTTTGATCATGGACGAAATGGTAGCAAGAGCATCTGCAAACTGGTTCTCGTCCCGAGGGATATACTCAAGCTTGACTGTTGTGAAGAAAGTCAATAACCTTCTTGTATAATCCCTGTAAGGTATCAGATGATCCTGGTGGGTGTACCATTTTCCGTTGGTTTGATTGACTACCAAAGCTGAATCTCCGAATACGGTCAATGTCTTGATCCTGAGGTTAATGGCTTCCTCAAGACCCATAATGCAAGCTTCGTATTCGGCTTCGTTGTTAGTGCAGTTGAAAGTGAGTTTTGCCGAGAAAGGCATGTGAACTCCTTTAGGTGTAATGAGTACTGCACCAACACCACGGCCATTCATGTTAACAGCCCCATCAAACATCATAGTCCATTCTTCTTCTGGGTCAGGCCCTTCAGTGTGAATAGGCTCTTCGTGATCTTTTGCTTTAATGAACATGATGTCTTCATCAGGGAAGTCGAACCTCATAGGCTGGTAGTCATCAATGGGTTGCTCAGCAAGATATTCAGATAGTACACTGCCCTTGATGGCTTTCTGAGATGTGTACTGTATGTCGTATTCTGTGAGAATCATCTGCCATCTTGCAACCCGTCCGGTAAGAGCTGGCTTCTCGAAAATGTACTTAACTGGATCCATTTTTGAGATTAATAAGGTAGTGTGGGTCAACATATACTGCCTCAGTCGGCGAGCAGCCCACGCTAAAGCACAGTAAGTTTTCTCGAGCAGTGAATAACGTTGTTCACAGTCGGTAAACTTTTTGCTTAGGTAGTATATTGCATACTCTTTTCGACCAGACTCGTCATGCTGGCCCAGCACACACCCCATCGACTCTTCTAACACTGTCAAGTACATAATCAGAGGTCTTCCTTCTACTGGAGGCATGAGGATTGGAGGTTCTTGTAAGTACTCTTTGATCTTGTCAAAAGCCTTCTGGCAATCTTCATTCCACCTGACCGTTTGTTCTTTTCTTAGCAGCTTGAACAAGGGTTCACAGGTTGCTGTGAGGTGAGATATGAACCGCGAAATGTAGTTCAATCGACCTAAGAACCCTCGAACTTCTTTCTCAGTTTTCGGTGCAGGCATCTCTTGAATAGCCTTGACTTTATCAGGGTCAACTTCAATCCCTTTCTCGCTTACGATAAAACCCAGCAACTTACCAGATCGCACCCCGAATGTGCATTTGTTGGGGTTCAACTTCAGTTGATACTTTCTCAGACGCTTGAACAACTTGAGCAGATTCACCAGATGATCTTCTTCAGTAAGGGACTTGGCAATCATATCATCCACATAACATTCTATTTCTTTGTGGATCATATCGTGGAATAATGTTACCATAGCCCGTTGATACGTTGCACCGGCATTCTTGAGCCCAAATGGCATCACTTTGTAACAGAACGTGCCCCAAGGTGTAATGAATGTTGTCTTCTCCATGTCTTCAGGTGACATCTTGATCTGGTTATATCCTGAAAATCCATCCATGAAGGAGAATACCGAGAACTGAGCCGTGTTATCCACCAATACATCAATGTGAGGTAATGGGAAGTCATCTTTCGGGCTGGCTCTGTTCAGATCCCGGTAATCAACACACATTCTTACTTTGCCATCTTTCTTAGGCACAGGTACTACGTTAGCAACCCACGGCGGATAGCTAGTCACAGCAAGGAACCCGGCGTCCCATTGCTTTTGTACCTCTTCCTTGATTTTCATAGCCATGTCTGGGCGAGTTCGGCGCAGTTTCTGTTTAACTGGTGGGCATTCTTCTCTCAAAGGCAGCTTGTGCACAACAATGTCGGTATCCAACCCTGGCATATCTTGATACGACCAAGCAAACACATCAACATACTCTTGAAGCAGATCTATCAGTTGTCTCTTCACTGAGTTTTGCAGGCAAGCCCCTATTTTAACCTCTTTCACGTCTTCCTCCGTACCAAGATTAATCACTTCAATCTCCTCCTGGTGAGGAGTAATAACCTTTTCCTCCTGTCTCAACAACCTGGCTAGCTCTTCAGGAAGCTCATACTCTTCATCAACCCCTTCATCAGCTTGATTTATTGGATTGTCAAAGTCATACGATGTCATAGCCGTGCTGTTGTCGGTGCTGTCTGGAAGGCACTCTCTGCAAGGGTTAAGTTTGTTCATTTTAGTGATTGATTTTAATCTTGCTTTAGAAAAAAGTGAAATGAAGTCATCATTTTGAAAACACCGCCATTTATTTTTGTACAAAAAGAAAAATGGAAAAACAGTGAGCAGAAAAGAAAAAGACTCGTTTGCAAAAAGATGTCTGATATTTCATTAATTTAATCTTGTTTGCACAAAAGTACAGATGGCCCTGATTACAAAATGAGTCTTGTCATCTTGGGCAAGATGCAAGACTTTGATGCATGCTATAAAAATATACAGGAAATAATAATTACTCTGCATGAGTAACTCTTATAATTTCCTGGGAAGACCAGTTCGAGACACTGCTCCCCGGGATCTTTGGACGAATCCAATTCTCCAGATTGCGCTCCTCTTCCAGCTCGTCTTCCAGACAGTTGATAGCATCGGGGGTAAGCATCCCCCCACTGACAAAACCAGGCTCTGCAGCAGCCTTTGCTTGATGTTGAGTTGGTCTGTAACCCAACCCAAACTTGTCCTTCTTCTCCTCCACAGCTAAAACCTTGCCCCAGCCTAGGGCAGTTCCTTCTTCAACAACCTTCCGGGCTTGTTGGTATGATGACATTGGAGTACCAGATACAGCAGATGCTTCATTGACATTCAAAGCTTCAAACCCCTGGCTCATTGTTTCATGGATCTCCCCATCCATTTCAATGTACTTGTAGGTTGCCAGGTGGCTGACAAAAATGTCCTCCTCTCCACAGATTGTGACAACTTGGCCTTCCCACTCAAATTTTAACTTTTGGTGAAGGGTAGACGTTATTGCGCCGGCGGCGTGAATCCAGGGTCTACCCAACAAACAGCTGTAGGCGGGCTGAATGTCCATCACATAAAAGATAGTTTTAAAGGTCTGTGGGCCAATTGTCACGGGCAGCTCAATCTCTCCCAGAACCGATCTCTTCAAACCATCAAAGGCTCGCACCACCAGGTTGCTGGGTCTCAATGCCAATCCATCATATTCTAACTTCACCAGAGCCTTCTTCGGTAAGACATTCAGGGAAGAACCTGTGTCCACCAGCACATGAGAAAGGACAGCTCCTTTGCATTCCAGGGTTATGTGCAAGGCTTTGTTGTGATTGCGGCCATCCGCTGTCAAGTCAGAATTGGTAAACCCTAGCCCATTGCTAGCAGTAACATTTCCAACCACTGTTTCCAACTGGTTGACAGTAATCTCTTCAGGCACGTAAGCTGCGTGCAAGACTTTAAGTAGTGCATTCCGATGGGCTTCGGAGCACATAAGCAGTGAGAGGATAGAGATTTTGGATGGCGTCTGGTGAAGCTGATCCACAACTTTATAATCGCTCTTTTTGATGATCCGCATAAACTCATCAACTTCCTGATCAAATGAAGTCTTCAGGGTTTCTTTGGCAACTGGATCTTCCTGCACCGGGCCTTTTCCCTTTGCCTTGGCAGCAGCTTCTGCTTCGGCAGTGGGTCTTTGAACTTGTGAAGCAAAGAGACGTCCGCTTCGAGTGAAGCCTCCGCCTCCCCCCACATTATCTACTTGTGGTGCAGGTGCTGATGTTTCAAGAGTGATTCTTTTCCCTTCTCGGTACACGTCAGAGCCATAGTGCCAAGGGATGGCCCTGTTGCTCTCATATGGTACTGGTCCAGGCACCGTGACAGTGACTGGGCTGATTGCTGCTGCTGAAGGGACTGTTATTGTTTGTGGATCATAAAAGATTGTTACTGGTGCTCTGGCGGGAGCAGCACCTTCTGAATGGTAGGCGGAATTATCTTCAGGATCGTAGAATATGGTAACAGTAGAGACATCTTCATGATTGATTGCTGGTGTTGTAGGAGGTGTTGTTGGAAGGACTGATGTTGTTGTCGATGGTGATTCGAAATGGAATGAAGCTGAAGTTGTAGCAGGAGAAACTGTTGAAAACTGATCATTTGGAAGGACAGGTGAAGTGCTTGTTGATGTTGCTGATGAATTGTCGGGAACAATAGTTGCTGCAGTTGTAGGAGGTTCTGAAACCGTTGTTGATGAAGTTGCCGGATTTGTTGGGAATGATGTAGTGATCTGTAGCAGGCCACTCTGAATAAGGCTGTCAATGCCGTTCCTCAGGTCCTCACACCCATTCCATGAAATATTACAATAGGGACACCCTAGTTCACACCCCGGAAATATTTGGTTTTCGCGGAGTTGAGCTTTGATTTCCACCAATGGTGTCCTGATCTGATCCACACTAGTTATTAAATAAGACGGTTGGTCTTCTTCAATAGCATTAATTCGGGGACCACCATGGTTTGGCATAGGGTTTTTATTGACATTGGGTGGCGGTGCAAAATTCAGAGCCTTGGAGTCTACCAAGTCTTGTACCTTCATATGCAGAGCCCTGCATTTTTCTGTACTGTGACCAGGTGCATTCGAATGAAAAGCACACCTAGCATTGGAGTCATAGTTCCTTGGTAGACTGTTGGGATCCGGAGGTGCCAACGTTCTTAGCTCAACTAGGTTGAGTTTCAGAAGTTGTGGCAACAAGGCAGCATACGGCATTGGGATCGGGTCGATTACTCGGTTAGCTTGAGAGGGCCTTTGCTGGAATGGCCTCTGTTGATTGTTGTTGGTGTTGTTGTTGTAGTTCCTTGGAGGATACTGATTCTGCTGATACTGAGGTTGTTGTTGGAAGTTTTGTTGCGGAGGTTGATAGACTGGCTGAGGATGAGCTGGAGCAGGAATGGTGACTGCTGCTATTGACCTCTGAACATATTGGGGCCTACCCCTGTTGGTGTGAATGGCATTGGTCTCGCCAGTTCTTCTCGGGCCTGCAAAAGGCTTTCTTGTACTACTGGACGAGCTTGCACCGTTATCTGAGATCTTACCCATCTTTAACAGGCTTTCAATTCTCTCCCCAGCTATAACAACATCTGCGAAGCTAGTGGAGGAGAAAGCAGCCAACCTGTCAATATAGGTGCCCTGAAGGGTATTCATGAACATATCGGCCATTTCCCTTTCAGACATAGGTGGCTGGACAGCAGCAGCAAGCTGTCTCCATCTTTGAGCATATTCTCTGAAGCTCTCCCTGGATGACTGTGACATTCCCATTAGGAGGGTCCTGTTGGGTGCCATATCTAGATTATACTGATACTGTCTGATGAAGGCCTCTGCCAGGTCCTTCCAGCATCTAATTGTTGCTCTTGTCAGATGGGAATACCACTCCCTCGAAGCTCCAGTCAAGCTATCTTCAAAATAGAACATCCACAATTTCTCATCCATTGTATAGGCCTTCAGCCTTCCCAGAAATGATTGCAAATGGGTCCGGGGGCACAAAGTCCCATTATACTTTTCGAAACAAGGAGGCTTGAACTTATGGGGGATCCTGACCCCGTCTACCAAACCCATGTCCATAACGTCGAAACCCAAAGAATTTTGAGATTCTAAGGACCTCAACTTCTCAGCTATTTCTTCCAATCGTCTATCATAAGTTTCCTCTCCGGCACCCATTACTGTATACTGGTCCTCCTGAGGATCTTCTTGAAGTACTCTAGCTGCTGTGGCTGTCCCCTGAATGTTGACTGGGATGTTGGCCTCTGGATGGAGATGGGGTCCAAAAACTGGGGGATTGACATGAGGTTGGACCCTCTCGTTGTTACTTGTGCCAGCAGTTCCCACATGGGGCTCCTCTTGATTCCTTCCTTCTACCAAAGCTCTGAGCCTCTCCTGGCTTTGAGCTAAGTTATTCATCACTTCCATGAATTGTGTTATCTGAGTTCTCATCTCCAACCTTTCGTTGGCCATCTGGTTTCTGACCTCTGTAAGGTCCTGCTGCATCTGATCCATCTGGATTCCCGGAAGGTTGTTTCTAGTTGGGTACCTGTGTGGCCTGTTGAGAGGAAATACCCGGCGGCGAGCAATAATTCCTGAGATTCACAACAGAGGTTAGTAATAACAAAACAAAACCCTACAAAACAAATAAAAGGTTAGCATGCAATGCAGTTATGCTTATTTGCTCTCAAGGTATCCGGTTTGGCCTTCAGTTTTGACCCCTCCAGACCCTTGAAGATGCTGCTGTTGAAGTTGCTTTTGAAGTAACCCAGATGGAAACTAACACAAATATATTACAAAGGTGAAATAATACAACTTGTTCAAATTACAACACAAGCCCTTAAAGGGGTCAAAATACATCACAAAAAACAAAAGTACATGGAATAGGGATAACAACATGCAAATGATCAAACTCCAAGGCCAAACTCATCCTCACGAACTTCCTTAAGAAGTGCTTCGGTCACAGGATCAGCCGGATGCTCCGTAAGATTTCTGATGAGAAGGTTTCTTGTTGCAACAGCTGCAGTCAACTTCTTGTTCTGACTTTGGTCCTTAGACCTCTTCACTCCTGCTTTGATTTTCAGCTCTGATATTTCCTCCTGGGCTGCTGCCAGGGCTTTTTCCATCTGTTCCATCTTGTCTTGAACTCTCTTGTCTTCTAGAGTACGGGCCTCAGTGATCCGGACCCACCTGGCCTGACTCTCCTTCAGGTACAAGTCTGTTCTTGCTCTCTGGAACTGGGCTTCTTTACAAGCATTCTTCAGAATCTGTTCACCAGCTTTAGACTTGTTGATATAATCTCCAGACTTCTCAATCTTGGTCAAGTGTTCCACTCTCAATTTCTCCAATCTCTCAATCTCCCTCACACCTTCACTCCTTTCCCGGAGGGTCTTCTGCAAAGCCTGGGTTAACTTCTCATTCCTTTCCTTCAAGCTCTCAAACTCCTCCAAACTGATAGTGGCAGGGGGTGGTGCTGAAGATGACTCAGGCATGTCTTCTATGGTAAAGGGCATTCCAGAGAATTGGGCCCTAGCATGGGACCACTCATAATATTGGACTGATGCCACATTATTGCACTTCCCCAGAATGGTGATTCCCTTGGTTTGAACATGATCCCAGGCCCAGGCAGCCTGCCTAACAATTGCCAGACTAATCTTGTTCTCACAGTAGAGGGTCTCCACTAAGTCCTGCTCCCTGGGAGTATGGACCAGTGCATAGCCCAATTGTCTTCTGAACAGCAGAGGGTTGTAATTGATACTTCCCTTAACTCCTATCAAGGGCACATTGGGAAAGTGCCCACAGCTTGTAATGATATCTCTGCCCTTGGTGCTTTGAGCACACCATCTGATGTCTGCTGAAGTGAGAGTAGTGAGCCTCTTAGCCCAGTTGCTCTGCTGATGAGGATTTAGGAATGCATCTGTCCTGGGCAGATGCTTAAGAAGCCAAGCATGGAATAATGGAGCACAAATCCTCACTAATCTTCCCCTCTGTTTCTCATTCCTCTGGTGCACTGAGTAATAGAGATCTCCTAGCAAAGTTGGCATTGGGTTCTTCAGGATGAACAAATGGATTGCATTCTTGCTAATGAATCGAGGCTCATCTGCAAACAACACAATTCCATATACACTTAAGGCCAACAGAGCACAAACAACTTTCCACTCCCCCAAGGAGGCCTTCAGACTAGCTTGAGAAATTAGGAAGTCCAGATGAAATCCAGGGATCCCAGCTTTAGAGGTCATATGCTGCTCAATCAAAGCAGGTTCCAGGTGCAAAGCTTTTGCTACCTCTCCATTGCTGGGAGAGACCATTTCAGGGTTGAAAGGGATTTCCCTCTTGATAGGCAAACCAATCAAAGATGAGTATTCTTCTAAAAGAGGCCCCAACTGAAAGTCTTGAAAGGTGAAGCATCTCAATGGGGGGTCATAAAACTGAATGCAGGTGTGGATCAAACTCCTCTGAGATGGGTCCAGATCCATGACCAAGTCAAGTATATCCCCATAATGCTCCCTGAACAAAGGTATGTGCTCTGGAGTGATCAGGGTTTGGATCCTTCTGATGTCTGATAAGTCTGGTTGGAAGAAATGATAGGTGATGTTGCTTTTCTTTGGAGCCATGATGCTGAAGACTGAGTAGAGTGCTGATGAAGATGCTGAGGAGTGGGCCACTGGCTGGCTAGTGCAAGTAACTGAAGTATATGGCTGACAAACTGAAGCAAGTGCTGGTGGAGATAGGTCAATATAGCAGATGGGGTCAAAACCAAAACCAGATGAAAGTGGATACCCTGAAACACAAATAAGCAAATGTTAATATGATGCAATGAGTATGTATGCAAATGATATGCAAGGGTTTGTGACTGAGCTGGATCTGATCAAAATGTCCTGATATAAGTCCATGTGTGTCCAAGAATCCCAGATGGAGGTCTATAAATCCAGTAACCAGGGTGGGGGGCTCAAATAAAGAGCCACAAGTCCAGGGTTTTAGAATCACAAGAACTATCCAACATGGAGCATTCTTAACAAAGTCAAAGTGACAGGGTATTCTGAGGTCAAGGTACCTGCAAACCTGTAAACAGCCCAACCCCCTCACAGGTGGTGATCTAGAACAAGGATCCTCAGACTTGGATCAGTTATGAGAAGTGTAAACACTTCTAACCCGGAGGTACAGTGTTTACAATAACCATAACAATTCCTCCTCTAATTCACCTCAGTTTCTGAAGGTCAGTACTAAAAGGTCATCCAGACTTAGCAGGCTTCCCAGATAGCCCTAGCATTGTAGGAAATCTGCAACACAGAGTTCTCAAGAAGAAACCCATATCTGAACCGTGTTTCATATTCCCGCACCAGACCGAAATGGAATGGGAAAGAATATGATTCACTCTAGCCTAGGTGTCACTCAGGTCCCAGGTATAGGACCTTAACTCTCAATGAAATACCCACCCACCAAAGCAAACAACCAGATCCAGCCAGCAGCATGACAGTATGATATATACAAAAGCAATAAAGAAAGCAATAAAGCAACTGTACATAAAGCAATAAACAAAAATAAATACAAGCACAAACAAGCACATAACACCCCAGTAAACACAAATCAATCAAGCGCTAGGAGGAACCCACAAAAAGAACCAGAAGCCCTGGTTGCAGCATAAGGCCTCCCCAGCAGAGTCGCCAAGCTGTCGCTCCCGACAAAAGAAAACAGGTTCAGATGAAGGTACAGACGCGAACGGTCGGCGAGAGGGAACAGTGAGAACACACAGCCGTGAATTCACTGGAGAATGAATAGAGTCGCCAGCTAGGCATTTTTATCCCGGAGGAAAGGCAATGCTGCATAAGCCTAGAAAGAGATGGATAAGACGGTTTGCGAACCAGAGAGACTGAGAAAGGGGGTTGGTTACAACCTGGGAAGGTATTAGCACCCAGATTGTCCGCCGTACTCGACGGGATCCACGCTTAAAAGATTTGTGTTTTAAAGGGGTAGTGTCAGTGCAATTTGTGTGTAAGATAGCTGGAAAAGGATGTACAGGTGTCAGTGTAAAGTGTATAAGTGATATGAAGTATGAAAGTGTCAGTGTAAGAAAGGAGTGAAATGCTCATGACAATGAGGCTAAGAATAATGCTGGAAGGAGGGGGGATATACAGAGACTTTTGTTCGATAACTGTTAAGTTATGCCTACGTATCCTCTCGTGCAATGAGGAAGTCAGAACACCGTAGTTCGACCCAAAGAGACTGATAGATGAATTGACTTGTGAACTGCTTGCTTGTCTATGCTCAAGTGTATGACCTGTCTGGCTCAGGTGCTGACTGTCTTGCATTAGACGGAAGAAGCAAGTTCTCGCTTGTGAGTGAAGGTGATGAGAAAAGAATCCCGGAGGAGACGATTATTGTTTGTTTTTTTGTTTTCAGTCTTTTATTGCTTTTTGAAGTTTGTCATAGGATAATGAGCTTAAGTCTAAACCAATGGATTTAGTAAACTCATCACATCTTCCCTCTGATTAGGGGTAATGAGAATACCTTAAGTGTGAAGTCAGATTCTCACACTTAATCACCTTTGGTGCAGGATTAAGATCATTAACCTACTTGTGATTATTTAGATGTTTTTGTTGTTTTTGTTTAGTGTTGAGTAATGAGGTTAAGCCTTAATCAAGGATTAAACAGACCCATTACACCATCCTAAAAGAAGGATGATAGATGAGAATGTTTAAGCTGAGGAAAGCTCCTCAACTTAATCCATGATTAGGGATTAAACTCATGACAAAACAAGCCTTTGATTAAGTGGATTTTATTTAATGGTATGATGATGAAGTGAGTTTTATTGTTTGTAAGACAACTTGAGGGGGACTTGTCCATTAACACTAGGGTTAGTCCTTCTTAACCACTTAAGGAAGAATTAGAACCCTAATGCAAGGCCCAAGTTACAAGTGTGATGTCTTGATACTTATTAAATGAATTGATTAAGAGATTTAAACACCTTAAGGGTTCAAGACTTAGGATTAAAGTTATACACTCCATCCTAAGATAAGGATGCAGGCATAACCCTAACCACAAAGTCTTAAAGCCTTTAGGGTTTAGTCCCTGATTATGAGATGAGAAGAGAAGACTCAAAGAGAGACACAAAGGTGAAAACTAAGAGGGGAGACTAATCAAAACCCTAATTCATTGTCATGCTTGGTTGTCCCTAAAGTTTGTGAGGTTAAACAAGAACAAATCTTCAAAGGAGCCACCAGGAAGCAGATGAACAGAATCAAGAGAAGCAAAGTGACTTGCTTCATTCAAGAAGTCAAGTCACTTGAAGAAAGAAAGTGGGAAGAACAAGAATGAGCAAGCTCAATCTCAAACACATATAAGAATGCAGCAATGGATGCAAGAGAGATGAAAAGAAAAGGTATGAGAAGTGAAGGCAAATTCACTTCCCAAGTTCACTTACCACCTGAAATGTTAGAAAGAAATGCAATGCAATGCTAAATGAAATGAAATGACATGATGCTAGACCAAACCAGAAGCATGTTGATGATGATTATGATGCTATGAGATGCTGCAAACATGAGGCAAGGCATGGAGATGTTCATACAAGATCATGGATGCAAATGATGCAAGCTAAGGAGCATGAACAAGCATGAAATGTTATGAAGCATACAAGGTAAATGACATGGCAAATATGTGATGCAATGATCAAACATGCCTCCTACATGTCTTAAGATGCCAAATGAATCACAAGAATGCACAAAATGCAAAGACAAGTCATGTTATGCAAGGAAATGCAAGAAGGATGCAAGAGAAAGCCCAAATTAGGGTTCATGGATCAAACATCAAACAAAAATCCAAAACAGAAACAAAACCCTAAGATAAAAAATGGAAAATGACACCCAAAGAAACCCTAAACCTATAATGAACCAAGGTCCAAAGGGGAGGTCCCAACTCTCAACCAAATTCAAGATATGATTTTTACAAGTTATTAGGGTTTTTTAGGGTTCTTAACAAAAGAAATGCCAATCAATTTTGAAATGCAAGAACAATTCATGGCCATTTTATCCTAGAAACTACATGCAAAACACAAAACAATGCAAGAAGAATCAATGTCTCAACCTTCTCCAATAGGCAGAAATGAATTTTTGAACTTATGATCAAAATAATGCATAAAAAGGGATTTAATTCAATGAAAAATTCTTAAAATGCATCAAGATCAAAAAAGAAATTTGGTTTGAAGGTTGGACAATGTTTCTAAATGTCTTAGAACATTTCATGAATTTTTTTGTAATTTTTAAATACCTAAAAGTATTTTTAATTAATTAATTCCCATTAATCAATTAAAAATAATCTTTTAAATATTTAAAAATACCTTTTTAAAGATAAAAAATAAAATAAAAATGTTTTTGGGTCTTAAAAATTAATAAAACTTTAAAGAAAAAGTTTCATAATTTTTAAGAATTTTCTGCTATTTTAAAATAAATATGCAAATTAATTGGAAAAAAAAATGAATAAAAATTAAATGAAAATGAAAGTAAACAGGATGAAGGGATGAGATGCGTCCTGGATTTGAAAACGTTGACTGGCGCGTGAACGAAGGGTCTGGATTCACTCTGGCCAAATTAATTTAATTACGAATTAATTAAAACTTAATTAAGTGGATTAGGGTTAATGAATGAATCTGGGCCATCCAAACCAGCGGGAAGTCAACAAGTCAAGGGGGATCTACGCTCAGAATTCAAACTGACTAAATGACACAGATTAGGGCATAATCACTCTCAGGTGGCCGGAGAAGACCTCCGGTCGTCTTCTCCGGCCAGCACCTCACCTGAAAACTCCCCAAATCCCTCAAATCGTAACGAAAATGAAAACTAAGCTCACCAAAATGATCCCCATGACCCCCTGAGCTAAAACCCTAAGTCCAAACAAATTTCTTCTTCCTCAAAACCATGAATCGAACAGAACAAGTTTTAGGGCAAACCAGTTTCAGAGACAAATTAAATGCTTATTTCACCACCATTTCAAAAACCAAAGACATATTCATGACCAGGACAACACAAAGAACAAGTTTGTAACAAGAAAAATGATTTCTGGAAAAATAATTTTCGAGCTACCTGAGATTTGGAGCTTTCAGTTTGAGGACTTTCTGGCCACTTCTCTTTGTGCAATCCACTCCACTTGGTCCCCAGAAGATGTTTGAATGCTCAATGAGAGTTTAAGCTGGCTGGATAGTGAGATTCGAAAGCTTCTGCTCAAGCTTGGTCAGAAATGGCAATGGTGAAATAGAGAGCTTCAGGTCATAATGAATGGCTGTTTGTGATTCTGAGGATGAATGGAGAAGGTCTGGAGTGTTTGTTTATGTGTTTGTGAGCTATGATGAGAGTTTCGAATGAAACTGCAAAATGGAGTGAGAAATGGCAGTGGGATGTTCTGGCTGTTTCAGGCTTGGGTTCTTGGTGCTGGGTGGTCTATGGAGCAAGGTGAGTTGAATGGTGAAGATGGTTGAAGTGTTTTCAGGCTGTGGAGAGAAATTCGAAGGCTTATGCAAAATGGAGTGTTTTTGTGAATGTTGTGAATGTGTGTGTTTCAGCCTTGCTTGCTTAGTGTTATGGCTTGCCAAAGGATACAATAAACAAATGCAAGTGGCCAGAGGATGTGACATGGCCTGTGGTGATTGGGATGTTTGCTTTTGCCAAAAGTCAAAAATCTTGTAAGAGAGGCATGGGCTTGATACTAGCTTGGTACAAAGGCTAGGGCTGGCGCAGCATGGTGTGGTGAGAGAGCCAGCAAGGTTCAAAGGCCAAGGCAGCAAGTTGAGGGAAGTGTCATGAGTGTTTTGCAACTTGGTTACTTTTTGCCTTTTCATGATAAAAATGTCTTGTTACATGAACTAAACACATGTGAACCTTGGTCAAATTCTGATTTTTGTGACTTAGAGGATGTTTGTGTAATGGTTTGAAATGAACTAGAGGTCACAATTGGCTTTGGTTCAAGACTTTGCAAAATTTCCATTTGAAGCATGCCTTGAAAATCAATGATTTTTGCCAACTTTGCATTGCCATAACTTTTGATCCAAGAAGAGTTTGATCATGTTCTTGTACTTTTTGAAAAGGGAAAGATGAGATCTACAACTTTCATGACCAAAGTTTTTTCATTTGAAGCCTTTTTGGATCAAGAATCAAAGCTTGAAAAATGGCCTAAAATGATGCATTCTTGAAAAAGTCAACTATGCCCAAAAAGTCAACATTTGCAAAAACCCTAAATTCTTGATTTCTATGAACTTCAACCTTCTTCCATGATCAAATAAAGATCATATACACTCAAAATGATGAAGATCACCCATTGGTTGGGTCATTGGGGGCCTCAGATGCCCTGATTTTACACTGACTTGTCTGAAAAGTCAACCCTTGATCAGATGACTTCCCCATGGAATTTCTTCATGAAAATTGATGTGCATACTCCCTATACCATATAGAGATCAATGGAAACAAGAATGACCAAAAATTTTGGAGTTATGGCCTCTGAAACCAAAACCCTAATTTTCAGTCAACTGTGCAGTTCATCCTGGCTCTGCACCCACTCAAGCCCTAGTTCTTGTGATTCCTCTGCAATTCTTGACTTTGAGGAGATGGAATATGATATAAGAACACACATGGACCCCTTTGAAGTGATTGGTGGCCTTTGGAGTGGCTCAAGATGCTTTGGGATTGCTCAGATCACAAACCCTAGGTGCAGATGCCTTAGAAACTATGCAGTGAATCAAAAATGAGATGTGAGATGATATGTTTGTGTTTATGCATATGAGATGATCACAAGCCATGGTGTGAATGGGTGAGGGCAAATTTGGGGTGTTTACACTATACTACTGGGCTTTAGCACAGCATCTTCAGGACTCAGCTTATTCAGGACTTCTTTGGGCAACACATTCAGAGAAGAACCATTGTCTATCAGTACATGTGACAGGGTAGTGCCCCTGCATTCAATTGAGATATGCAGAGCCCTGTTATGATCCCTCTTGGCAGGGGTCAAATCAGCATCAGAAAATCCTAACCCATTATCATAGGTCAGATGGGCAACACAATTTTCAAACTGGTCAACAGAAATTGCATTGGGTACATGAGCAGTCTTCAGAAACTTGATCAAAGCTTTGGCATGAGCCTCGGAACATAACAACAAAGACAGCATAGAAATCTTGGAGGGAGTATGCCCCAACTGATCAACAATGTCATAATCACTCTTACGAATGATTTTCAATACTTCTTCCATCTGCTTGGCAAGATCATCAGCAGCTGGCACATCGGTAGGTACATGTTCAATAACAGGACTTTTGCCCCGAGCATTAGTGGTGGAGGTAGCAGCAGGAGTAACTGCATTCTTGGAAGTAATTGGAGGAGAGAAGACTCTTCCACTTCGTGTGATCTTACTAGATCCAGCAATATTATCAACATCAACAGGCACATCAGCTAAGGGTTCCTGCTTAACACCATGGATATAAACATCAGATCCATAATGCCAAGGCACAACTTTATCAGATGTATACGGAATAGGACCAGGAGTAGTAATGACCATAGGAGCCACTCTGGCTTCAGCAACAACCTTCACAGGGCCTTCAACAGTAATCTTAATTGGACCCTTATGAGTGATTTTAACAGGTCCCTTGGAAGTGATCCTTACCGGCACTCTATCAACCATGTCAACTTCTTCAGTCTTCCTACCTTTAGTAATATGATCCACCATACTCTCTACAGACGATGGAGTCCTCTCAAACACTATGGTATATTTATCCATGAGACGCTGAATTCCATCTCTCAATCTCCAACAACTATCCGACTTATAGGTACAATACAAACAATCTTCACGACAACCTGGAAAGAACCCAACTTGCACTAACTTCTTCTTGATAACAGACAGTGGTGTGGTCAACTCTGCGACTGAATAGATATGTAAATCTTCATCAATGGCATTGACAGTCTTCTCGTGATTTGGCATGGGAGCAGTAATCACATTTGGAGTACCCAGAGGGTCAAACTCAATTTCTCCAGCCTCAATCATATCTTGAATTTTGTTCTTCAAGACCCAACAGCTATTAGTATCATGTCCCTGACAGTTTGAATGATATGCACATCGTGCATTGGGATTGTACCTGGGAGAGGTAACATTGGGATTCTGAGGAGCCTCTTTCAGAGTAATAAGTTCAGCCTTCAACAAGTGTTACAATGCCTGAGCCATTGACATGTTGATCTTAGTGAACTGTCTTCTAGCCCTCTGTTGGTTGCCCTGTGGCTGCTCTGTTGTTGCAGGAGTTGGATTTGAAATATGAACTGCACTTACAGACTGATGCCTTCTATTACGATCAGGTTGACCATAAACAGCATTGGATTCTTTCTTCCCAGTGGGAGGCTTCTTTGCAGTACCTGATGAAGGAGTACCCACTTGAATCTTGCCACTCTTTATACCATTTTCCACGCGTTCTCCTGTCATTATCAACTCAGTGAAGCCAGATGATGAGCTTCCAATGAGATGACTGTAAAAAGGACCATTCAGCGTACACATGAACATATCAACCAATTCCCTATCAGTTAAAGGGGGTTGTACTCTTCCAGCTAAATCTCTCCACTTCTGAGCATACTCCTTGAAACTTTCTTTGGCACCCATAGACATGCTTTGCAGCTGCATGCGAGTGGGAGCTAAATCAGCATTGTATTGATACTGCTTATAGAAAGCTTCAGCAAGATCATTTCAATCCCTGATGTTGACACTCTCCAATTGATAATACCACTCCAATTGAGCTCCAGATAAGCTCTCCTGAAAAAAATGGATCCATAACTTTTTATCAGCAGTGTGAGGTTGGATTCTTCTGACATAAGACCTCAGATGCAGCTTGGGACAAGAGACCCCATCATAAACAACAAAGGTAGGAACCTTGAAACCAATGGGTATGACTACCCCAGATATCAGACTCAAATCTTCAAAATCCAGCCCAGAAGACTTCTGCAACTCCATAGCATCCATTCTATCCACCAGTATTTTGAATTTGTCTTCATTAGGCTCATGGATGTAATTTGCCTCAGAATCAGAGTCCCCCATAGTGTTGTGGAGACTGCCTCCCTCTTTTTCAGACTCTTCAGATTCATAGTCTTCAACTGGTTCTTTGGTATTGGCAAGACCTTTGAACCTTCTTCCCATGTTGATCAGGCCACCTGACCTTCTAGTCTTCTTAGTCTTCTTGGCCAGCAGTGTCTTTAATTCATCCTGCCCCTTGGTCAGGTTCAGGATCAGCTCTTGGAACTGTGCATTTTGTGCCTGGAGATCCTTAACTGTTTGTTCAAGAGCCATTGCTGAAATAAACAGCGAGAAGATGAGAAACCTGTGCACAATTATAAACCTGTGATGCAATGAAATGATATGTGAATGTATATGCAATGTTTTCAAGGACCGCAGGATTTAAATTTGCTTAGACAAAGAAGAAGGTAAACTTTTATTAGTAATAAATTGGTTTTGCCTCTTGGGCTTACAAAAAAATGAAATGAAATAAGTACAAAAGATGGGGTTTTAAGTCTCCCATGGACATTTCCTCTTTGTGTTGAGGTATGAGTTGAGATTCCATTCCTCATGAAGTTGCTTTGTTAGTTCTAGGATTCTTTCTTGGCTTGCTTTGTAATGAGCCTCGAAAGTATCCCTTTGCTCCTTCAACTGGATCCAGGATCTCTGTAAGTCTTCCATATCAGTAGGCATGTCTGGGTGAAGGATGGTATAAGCAGTGTCTCCTTCAGCAACAGGTTCCATGGTAACTGGCAGGATAGCAGGATATGGCATCATGAGAGTCTGAGCACGAGATCGCACCCATCTGAGATAAGCTTCCATATGAATAGTGTACTTAGGCTCCAGTGTCTTGCTGTCAACCCTGTTTACTTTTCCCCATGCTCGTATGAATCTCTGACGGTAACCTTGAAGATCATTGTCGTAGTCAAACACAATGCCCTGAATCAACATGTCATGAGGACCATCACTCCGAGCGTAACCAAACTGTCGTAAAGCTAGAGAGGGGTTGTAGGTGATGCCTCCTCTTATGCCTAGAAGTGGCACATTAGGAAACTCCCCACAACGGTCAATGATAGTGACATTCTCCATAGATCTGGAGCACCAATGGATGTCTGAATGAGAGAGTGACATAATTCTTTTGGACCACCTGAACCCTTGCTCATTCTTCATTACTGAGCGAGGAAGGTGAGAAATAAACCACCTAGAGAGCAAAGGTATGCAGCACATCAGAGTTCCTCTTGCCCTTGTAGTACGAGTATGAAGAGAATGTAGGATGTCTCCAAGCAATGTAGGCACTGGATTGTGACTCAGGAATATGTTGATGGCATGAACATCTATGAACTGATCAGGATTGGGGAACAATACTAAGCCATATATCAGCAAGGCTAAGATCTCCTCAAAAGCATCATAGCTCATGGCCTTCAAGAACACCTGAGCTTTCTCTACCAACACCTTAGCAAGAATACCCTTAACTCCGCTTCTCGTTTCTAGAACAATGTCAGATTTCTTCAGATGTAGAGCTGCAGCAATAACCTCTGGTTTAAACTCCTTTTCCAAACCTGTAAAGGGTCTTTGATCAAGAACAGGTATACCCAGAAGTTTTGAGAACTCTTCCATTGTAGGAACTAGCTGATAGTCAGGGAATGTAAAGCAATGGTGCTTAGGGTCAAAGAACTGAAACAGAACACTCATCATGTCTTCATTGAACCCTGAAGTGACTAGATCCAATAGGTGACTATGTCTCTTGATGAACTGGGAGTGATCAGACACTTGAGAAACCAACTCTTTAAGCTTAGCAAGTATGCCCACAAAGTTGATCCTGATGGTGTTTCTACGAGCAGAAGCCATGACCTGCAACAAAGAACAAAGATAAATCCTTTGGTCCTTGAAATGGTTAGTGAAAATGCTATGCTTATGATGCATGATGATGTCATCATGTTATGCTCAATCACAAACATGTGGCACACACAAACAAGTCACACCATAGCCCTAGGTTTAAAGGCTTGCATGAGGTTTAAGGTAAGTACCCTCCCCTGAAGTTAGTTGGTTCATCCTGTCCTACAAAAGTAACCATGTTCTAAGGGATCTCAATATCATTGATCCTTTACAAGGGTGGTTGTTCAGTAGGCAACTTACTTGCCAACCAAAACCCTCCAAGTTTAGAATCTCAATGAGCGTAGCATCGAGTATCAACCAACTTCAGTCTGCACCAAAGCCGGTTATCTCACTACTTTCTAAAGGCCAAGATGGGATAACTAGGGTTCTAAAAGTTAGTTAGTGCATTGACAACATATGGCAGCCTCATATTATCCTCAACTTGATTTAAGGAACATAAGCACCAACCAAGAAGTCACACTAACTATGGCCACCAGATCAACCATATCGGTATACGCCGTACAGTTTCCTTGGTCTATTGCCATTTACCTAAGGTACACTAGATCCGGGTTAGGATCTTTCACACATAATAGCCCAACAAGTAATATAAAGCAAACAAGGCAAACAATTTAAGAATGATCTAATTCCTAAGGGTACCCCTCTTTTATTATATCCCCAGCAGAGTCGCCAGTTCTGTAACACGGTGGGAGAACTGACTTTAGTTATGTTGCGGATAGCAAGAGTCGCCACCGACTTTTATTTTATCCAAAGGAAAGGCATAAAAGAACAGGAAAGACCTTTTAAAAGATTTTTGGGCCCGGGGGTAGGTTATGTAAAGGGAAGGTGTTAGCACCCTTTACATCCATGGTTATCCATGGGCTCTTAGTTACTTAGCTCACTTTGAATTGTTTTTGAAAATGTGAAGTGTGTGAATAGAAATTTTCATAAAAGTTTGATAATGATCCATGTACGGATGCGTAAAAAACTTGTGTTTGAAAATTGTTTGAAATCATGAAGTGTTTGAAAAGTTTTTGAATAGTGAGCAAGTAACTATGAGGAACCTACCCTAAAGTTTAAGTCTTTCTGTTCTTGAATCCTTTAAATGGTAAGACTATCCCTATTATTAAGGAATAGGTAGTCATTACCTTGGATGTGAGGGACAAGTAAGGGTCATCTGTTTATGTAGGCAACTGTAGGGTGTATTAAGCAATTTTGGAGGGACTGTCATCATTATTCGAAAGGGACAAGATCATTACGAAGACAACCATTAAAGGACTTGATCTTTTATTGTTAAGGGACTAGATGACTTTATTTTGAGGGACTTTTTGCTTTATACACCCTACTTGACCTTTTTGATTAGGCAACAATGAGAGGTATCCCTAAGGAAGTGAGATGGCGATCAAAGATCGACTTACGTGTGTGAGTGTTCAATTTTAAATATTTATCTTTTAAATTAAGTGATCTAAATTAATTTTAAATAAACATACATGTTACACTCCCTATTTTTACTAACCATGGCATAAAATAAATAATTTAAACATTATAAAATATTACATCCAGGAGCAATTACATAATAATAATAAAAGCAATTTAAATAAATAAGCAAAATAAATAAATAAATAAATAAATAAGCAAAATAACTAAATAAATCAATAAGCAAAATAAATAAGCAATTATAATTGGGTTAGTAATAATAATAATAATAACAATTTAAAAATAAATGGGGTTAGTAATAATCATATAAACATAATTAATAATAATAATAATAATGAAATAAGCAAAAATATTATAATGAACAAAATTTAAAAGTTAATAAGAGAATACAAACAATCATATTAAAAATTAAATCAATTATGAACATATTATTATAATTATTAAATTTGCAATTTTTTTAGAAATTATTTACATGCATAATTAATTATAAACAATTAGTGAATATTTTCATAAAAAAAAATAAATTAAGCATTTTAATTTTCAAACATATTTATATACAAAATTTTAAATTATAAACAAAAATTAAATCAAGAATTTTAATTAAATTATAAATATAATATATACCAATAATAATATTAAACAAATAGAAGAAGAAAAAATTAGGGTTGGAAAGTTATTAGGGTTTTATAAAAATATATTTTTTAGGGTTTTTAAAAAATAGGGTTTTAGGAATTTATATAATAAAATTAAGGGTTTATCTATTAATTTACAAAAATAAACAATTTATTGAAAAATATACATATATATGTAAATGTAAACAATTTAAAGTTTTTTTTTTAATAAAATCAATTATGATAATGGTATTTTTATATTTTTAGGTTTTTAATAATTTAAACAAAATAGCATGAATATAATAAATAAATTGAAAATAATAGTAAAATATAAAAAAAAATGAAGAAATTGACCAAAAAGTAAGGACCTGGGATTTGAACCCAGGTCCCTTACCTCAATCCTCAAGGTGCAAAACCAGCCAGGCTACCTGCGCGCGTTGATATAAAGGGAGAAGCTGATCATTATATTGTAAATCCATTGAATAAATGGACTTAAGTCAAAAAAAATTGCTGGAGATTGGTTTCGATCCCCTGACCATTGCTCCATACGCGCGTGCATCCACCAACTGAGCTAAGCAACATTTGTGAAATAAAACAGAAGACAATTCATAATATTTTAAAACAAAAGTTCAAATTTGAAATTCGCGCGCAGGGATCTTCATCTTCTTCCTCTGGCCATACGAATTTTGCTGCGAAAACTATTACGAATTTTCCTGCGATTTTCAAACTGCAGCAATACCTACGAAATTCAAACACCAACGAAACAGCAAAAATTCATGAAATTGAAAACATCATTGAGTTCCTGACAACATTTGCAACCGTCCTGTGTCTTTAGAATTTATTTATGTTTGTCAAATGCTAAAACCCTAAATGGGGGCCGAAACCCTAATAATGGTGAAATTCACCTCAGGCATCCAAACTTCAATCAATTTGTCCAGACACAATCCAAAACTCATCACAAACCAATAAATAACATCAAAATTCGTTAGTATTGCTTAAATATGATAAATCGAAAACGAAAATATTAAGAACAAAATGCATTCGGTTTATGCCATATGAATAGTTTTGGATGCAAATGAGGGCTGGGATTGGTTTCTGGATGTCCAAAGAATCATTCTATGTCCTTGAATTACCTTCAAATGCACTGGAAGAGAGAAACCGAAATTGAAATTTGGTGTGGTTTTTGAAAATTTGGAACTTACACTTTTGAGCTGAAAATCGTGGGCAATGAGTAGGGTTCAATCATATATTTATAGAGTGATGAATTAGGTCAGAAAAATTTGATGTTTGTGTGGAAGATTTGATCCAAAAAGATTCAAAAAGATAAGCTTTAAAATTTTAATATTTTTGCATCAACACTTTCTATTTCAAGCCAATCAATGTTATCTTTGTATCAATTTGATCCATGCTGAATTCATGACCTTCTAGAATCAAAAATAAATTTAAATCTTCATGTTTAATATTTTATTTAAATTTAAAATGATTTTTAGTATAAAAAATCATAATAAATTAATTAAATAAAATAAAAATTATGAAAATATCAAAGAATTTTCGTGCATGATGTCATGGATTGCTTTGGGTCATTAAAAGTTCAGCCCACTTAGCAAAATTTGGTTTTAAACCTCCATTTGCTTCATAAACTTCCCTAAAATTTCCCAACTTTGCAAGGGCACACATCCTTCAATTTTAATGCTGTGAGGGTGTTCTTGGACATTTTGGAAAGCTTGAAGAGTCCTCTAACCAACCCCACTGGTTTCATGTCCATATCATTTACCATTATCAAGTTATGCCCTTTTGAAGTTGTTGACTTTTTGTTGACTTTCAAAAGGACCTGTAATGTCTTAGCTCATACCTTCCAAATGAAGCATTTTTGGGCTTGGCTTGTGAGACACAAAGTTGTAAAGAATTAAATTTCCTTCAAAATGAGCTTTGGATGGAAACTTGGTGATGAAGCATGTGAAAGTTATGGCTGGTCAAAGTTCAGTTGACTTTTCCTGAGGAAACCCTAATTTAGAAACTCCTGATTCTTGATGATCTGAAATCTCCTTGATGAATCATGATCAACCCTTGATAAAATGATGAATTTTACTTCATATACTTGATGTTGACAAAAAATCATGAAGTTTGACTTTGGTTTGACCACAGTTGACCTCAGTTTGACTTTTTAACTGCTTTGACTGATTTTGACCTATCTGATCATCTGACTGAGCAAACCTTTGAGAAAAGTATTGAAATTTGTCATGGGGGTTCTTACACACATATAGAGTGTTATGAAGCTAACTTGAAGTCTTGGAAGTCCATTTAGCCTGATTAAAGTTGAAACCCTAGTTTTGGATGCACTGCTTAGGAGGTGCATTGTCTAAAGGAATTGTCCAATCTTCTGACAAATGATGAACTCTGTGAACCTTGTGAACCTTGTAAGATGTCTTATGAACCTTGTGAACCTCATAAAGTGTCTTGTAGACTTCATGAACCTCATGAAAGGTCTTGTGAACCTTGTGAACCTCATAAAGTGTCTTGTAAACTTCATGAACCTCATGAAAGGTCTTGTAAGCATTGTGAATCTTGTGAACCTTGTGAACCTCATAAAGTGACTTGTAGACTTCATGAACCTCATGAAAGGTCTTGTAAGTATTGTGAATCTTGTGAACCTTGTGAACCTTCTTAGCACACAAAGTCTTGTATTGTGAGGGCAAATTTTGGGGTGCAACACTATCAGCTGGTTCCTACAATGGAAGAGTTCTCTAAACTTCTGGGTATACCTGTTCTTGATCAAAGACCCTTCACAGGCTTGGAAAAAGAGCTTAAACTAGAGGTTATTGCTGCAGCTTTACATCTGAAGAAGTCAGATATTGTTCTAGAAACGAGAAGCGGAGTTAAGGGTATTCTTGCTAAGGTGTTGATAGAGAAGGCTCAAGTGTTCTTGAAGGCTATGAGCTATGATGCTTTTGAGGAGATCTTAGCCTTGTTGATTTATGGTTTAATGTTGTTCCCCAATCCAGATCAGTTCGTAGACGTTCACGCCATCAACATATTTCTGAGTCACAATCCAGTGCCTACATTGCTTGGAGACATTCCGCACTCTCTTCATACTCGTACTACAAAGGCACGAGGAACTCTGATGTGTTGTATACCTTTACTATCTAGGTGGTTTATTTCTCACCTTCATCGATCAGTGATGAAGAATGAACAAGGGTTCAGGTGGTCCAAGAGGATCATGTCACTCTCTCATTCAGATATCCATTGGTGCTCCAGATCTATGGAGAATGTTACTATCATTGACCGTTGTGGGGAGTTTCCTAATGTGCCACTTCTAGGCATAAGAGGAGGCATTACTTACAACCCTTCTTTAGCTTTACGACATTTTGGTTACGCTCGGAGTGATGGTCCTCATGACATGTTGATTCAGGGTATTATGTTTGATTACGACAACGATCTGCAAGGTTACCGTCAGAGGTTCATACGAGCATGGGGAAAAGTGAACAAGGTTGACAGCAAGACTCTGGAGCCCAAGTACACTATTCCTATGGAAGCTTACCTCAGATGGGTGCGATCTCGTGCTCAGACTCTCATGATGCCATATCCTGCCATCCTGCCAGTTACTATGGAGCCCGTTGCTGAAGGAGATACCTCTTATACCATCCTTCACCCAGACATGCCCACTGACATGGAAGACTTACAGAGGTCCTGGATCCAGTTGAAGGAGCAAAGGGATACTTTCGAGGCTCATTACAAAGCAAGTCAAGGAAGAATCCTGGAGCTAACAAAGCAACTTCACGAGGAGCGGAATCTCAACTCATACCTCAACACAAAGAGGAAACGTCCATGGGAGGCTTAAAACCCCATTTCTTGTATTTATTACATTTTTATTGTAAGCCCAAGGGGCAAGCAAATTTATTACTAATAAAAGTTTACTTTCTTGATTGTTTAAACAAATTTAAATCCTGCGGTACTTGAAAACATTGCATATACATTCACATATCATATCATTGCATCACAGGTTTATTGTGTACAGGTTTTTTATCTTCTCGCTGTTTATTTCAGCAATGGCTCTTGAACAAATAGTCAAAGATCTCCAGGCACAAAATGCACAGTTCCAAGAGCTGATCCTGAACTTGTCCAAAGGGCAGGATGAATTGAAGACACTGCTGGCCAAGAAGACTAAGAAGACTAGAAGGTCAGGAGGCCTGATCAACATGGGAAGAAGGTTCAGAGGTCCTGTCAAGACTAAAGAACAGGTTGAAGATTATGAGTCTGAAGAGTCTGAGAAAGAGGGAGGCAGTCTCCATAATACAATGGGGGACTCTGATTCTGAAGCTAACTACTATCATGAGCCTAATGAAGATAAGTTCAATATGCTGGTGGATAGAATGGATGCAATGGAATTGCAAAAGTCTTCTGGGTTGGATTTTGAAGACCTGAGTTTGATATCTGGGGTGGTCATACCCATTGGTTTCAAGGTTCCTACTTTCGTAGTTTATGATGGTGTCTCCTGTCCCAAGCTGCATCTGAGATCATATGTCCGGAGAATCCAACCCCATACTGCTGATAAGAAGTTGTGGATCCATTTCTTCCAAGAGAGCTTATCTGGAGCTCAATTGGAATGGTACTATCAGCTGGAGAGTATCAACATCTGTGATTGGAATGATCTTGTTGAAGCCTTTTATAAGCAATATCAATACAATGCTGACCTAACCCCTACTCGCATGCAACTGCAAAGCATGTCTATGGGTGCTAAAGAAAATTTCAAGGAGTATGCCCAGAAGTGGAGAGACTTGGCTGGAAGAGTGCAACCCCCTCTAACTGATAGGGAGTTAGTGGATATGTTCATGTGTACGCTGAATGGTCCTTTTTACAGTCATCTCATTGGAAGCTCATCATCTGGCTTCACTGAGTTGATAATGACAGGAGAGCGCGTAGAAAGTGGTATAAGGAGTGGCAAGATCCAAGTGGGTGCTTCTTAATCCAGTACTACAAAGAAGCCCCCTAGTGGGAAGAAAGAGTCGAATGTTGTTTATGGTCAATCTGATCGTAGTAGGAGGCATCAATCTGTGAGTGCAGTTCACATCTCCAATCCAACTCCTGCAATACCAGAGCCACCACAGGGCAATCAACAGAGGCCTAGAAGGCAGTTCACTAGGATCAACATGTCACTGGCCCAAGCCTTGCAACACTTGTTGAAGGGTGAACTTATCACTTTGAGGGACCCTCCTCAGAATCCCAATGTTACCTCTCCCAGGTACAATCCTAATGCACGATGTGCATATCATTCAAATTTTCAGGGACATGATACCAATAGTTGCTGGGTATTGAAGAATAAGATTCAGGATATGATTGATGCTGGAGAGATTGAGTTCGACCCTCCGGGTACTCCAAATGTGATTACTGCTCCCATGCCAAATCATGAGAAGACTGTCAATGCCATTGATGAAGTTTCATATATTTCCTCAGTTGCGGATTTGACTACACCATTGTCTGTTATTAAGAAGAAGTTGGTACAAGCTGGGTTCTTTCCAGGTTGTCGTGAAGATTGTGTCTATTGTGCTTATAAGTCGGATAGTTGCTGGAGGTTGAAGGACGGAATTCAACGCCTCATGAATAATTACACCATAGTGTTTGAAAGGACCCCACCTTCTGTGGAGAGTATGGTTGAACATATAACTCAAGGTGCGAAGGTTGAAGAGGTGGATATGGTTGATAAAGTGCCGGTGAGGATTACTTCCAAGGGCCCTATAAAAATCACTCATAAGGGTCCAATTAAAATTACTGCTGAGGGTCCTGTGAAGATTGTTGCTGAAGCTAGAGTGGCTCCTATGATCATTACCACTCCGGGTCCTATTCCATATACTTCTGACAAAGTTGTGCCTTGGCATTATGGGTCTGATGTTTATATTCATGGTGTCAAGCAGGAATCTTTAGCTGATGCACCTGTTGTGGGTGAAAATCTGGATGTTGATAATATTGCTGGATCTAGTAAGATCACACGAAGTGGAAGAGTTTTCTCTCCTCCAGTTAATTCTAAGAATACAGTTACTCCAACTACTACCTCTACTGCTGATGCTCGGGGCAAAGGTCCTGTTATTGAACCTATACAAAATGATGTGCCAGCTGCTGATGATCTCTCTAAGCAGATGGAAGAAGTACTGAAGATCATTCGCAAGAGTGATTATGACATTATTGACCAATTGGGGCATACTCCCTCCAAGATTTCTATGTTGTCCTTATTGTTGTGTTCTGAGGCTCATGCCAAGGCCCTGATTAAATATTTGAAGACTGCTCACGTGCCAAATGAGATTTCTATAGACCAGTTTGAAAATTGTGTTGCACACTTGACCTATGATAATGGGTTAGGTTTCTCCGATGCTGATTTGACTCCTGCTAAGAGGGATCATAACAGGGCTCTACATATCTCTATTGAATGTAGGGGCACTACCCTGTCACATGTATTAATAGACAATGGTTCCTCTCTGAATGTGTTGCCCAAAGAAGTTCTGAATAAGCTTAGTCCTGAAGATGCTGTGTTGAAGCCCAGTAATATAGTGGTGAAAGCTTTTGATGGCTCGAGAAGAGTGGTGCATGGAGAAATTGATCTCCCAATCAAAGTAGGTTCTCAGGTCTTCAATGCTACCTTTTATGTCATGGATATTCGTCCGTCGTATTCTTGTTTGCTTGGGCGTCCCTGGATCCATGGGGCAGGTGTTGTAACCTCCACTTTACATCAGAAGCTGAGATATCCAGTAGAAGGAAAAGTTGTTACTGTTTACGGAGAGGAAGGATATATAGTTAGCCATGTGAACTCCTTTAAATATCTTGAAGTGGAAGGTGAATATGTTGAAACTCTGTGCCAGACATTCGAAGTAGTTCCTTGGGTTGTTAATAATTATGAAGCTCCTCCTGTTGTCAAGAAAGTTCCTGTGGTCACCAGAGTACCTCCTACAATGGCCTCACTCAAAGATGCTAGAGCTGTGGTGGATGAAGGTGGTTGTACTATTTGGGGTCAGCTTCCCGATATTCCTTACAAGTCTGACAAATTTGGTTTGGGTTTCACTGCAGAGTCCCAGAAGGTTGTTCGTCGTGCTCGTGCTGTTCGTATCACCAATCAGGGGATTATGAAGGATTAGATCAATGTTGTGGGTGACTATGACGGAGACTACAACTTGGATGCTTGGATTTTTCCTACTGTGGGTGTTGGGCTCAATAATTGGAAGGCTGAAGATGTTATTCCTATCTCCTTTAGTCAGGAGTAAATACTATTACTGTGTTATTACGTTTAAAGTTTGTAATTTTTGAACAATTAAAACTCTTAAGCCTTGTGCCTTACCCGGGGCACAATGGTGTGCTTGTTACGGGATGTCATTTCATTTGCATACTTCATTCAATAAAAATCAGTGGACGTTTCGTTTTCGTAAATATTGTGTTCCTTGTCTTTCTTTTCTTTTATTTTTTTATCAGCTATGTGTTCTTACACACACCCACATCACTAAAATGCAGATCCTCATCCACTCTGGATCCTGTTGATAACAGTTCTACTATTGCCAATTATAATTTCGAGAATCTGATCTATCAAGCTGAAGATGGAAATGAGGACGATTGTGAAGTACCTGTAGAGCTTGCTAGGTTGTTACAATAAGAAGAGAAAGCTATACAGCCACATGAAGAGCCAATCGAAGTTGTGAATCTGGGAACTTAAGAAAACAGGAGAGAGGTCAAGATAGGGGTTGAATTAGAGGATAGTGTTAAGAGCAGATTGATTCAAATGTTACATGACTATGTGGAGATCTTTGCTTGGTCCTATGAAGATATGCCAGGGTTGGATACAGACATTGTGGTTCACCGTTTACCAATGAAAGAAGATTGTCGTCCAAAGAAGCAGAAGGTTCGTCGCATGCGTCCTGAAATGTCAGAGAAGATTAAGGCAGAGGTAATGAAACAGTTTGATGCAGGGTTCTTAGCTGTGACTTCTTATCCTCAATAGGTTGCAAATGTGGTGTCGGTACCTAAGAAAGATGGTAAGGTACGTATGTGTGTAGATTACAGGGATTTGAACAAGGCTAGCCCCAAAGATGACTTTCCACTTCCTCATATTGATGTTCTGGTAGACAACACTGCTCAGCATAAAGTATTCTCTTTCATGGATGATTTCTCTGGTTACAATCAAATCAAGATGGCACCTGAAGATATGGAGAAGACTACATTTGTTACACAGTGGGGCACTTTTTGCTATAAAGTGATGCCATTTGGTTTGAAGAATGTCGGGGCAACATATCAGCGTGCTATGGTGGCTTTGTTTCATGATATGATTCATCATGAGATAGAGGTATATGTGGATGATATGATAGCCAGGTCCCAGAATGAAGAGCAACACCTTGATCATCTGCACAAGTTGTTTGAAAGGTTGAAGAAATACAAGTTAAGATTGAACCCAAACAAGTGTACTTTTGGAGTTAGGTCTGGTAAACTCCTGGGGTTCATTGTCAGTGGAAAAGGTATTGAAGTAGACCCTGCTAAAGTGAAAGCTATACGAGAGATGCCAGCTCCCCGTACTGAGAAGGAAGTTAGAGGTTTCTTGGGACGATTGAATTACATTGAAAGATTTATTTCCCAATTAACTGCCACCTGTGAGCCAATCTTCAGGTTATTGAAGAAAGATCAGGTGATGGAATGGAATGATGAGTGCCAGGCTGCCTTTGATGAAATCAAGAAATATCTTCTAGAACCTCCTATTTTGATGCCACCAGTTGATGGAAGACCCTTGATTATGTACTTAACAGTGTTAGACAACTCAATGGGGTGTGTGTTGGGGCAACATGACGAGTCTGGTCGAATAGAGCAGGCAATATACTACCTTAGCAAAAAGTTTACCGACTGTGAAACAAGATACTCACTGCTCGAGAAAACTTGCTACGCTTTGGCATGGGCAGCTCGCCGACTAAGACAATATATGTTGACCCATACTACCTTGTTGATTTCGAAGATGGATCCAATCAAGTACATATTCGAGAAACCTGCTCTCTCTGGAAGAATAGCAAGATGGCAAATGATCTTGACAGAATATGACATACAGTATACTATTCAGAAGGCCATTAAATGAAGTGTTGTGGCTAATCATTTGGCTCATCAAGCAGTGGATGATTATCAGTCAATGAGTTTTGAGTTCCCCGATGAAGACATTATGATCATTACCAAAGAACCTGGACAATATGACGGACCTGAACAAGGATCCCAATGGACTATGGTTTTTAATGGAGCTTCTAATACACTTGGTAATGGTGTTGGTGTTGTGATCATTTCCCCTGAAGGTTGTCATACCCCGATTACTGCCAGACTTTGTTTCTATTGTATCAATAACATGGCTGAGTATGAGGCATGCATCCTGGGTATTAAAGCTACCATTGATATGAGGATTCAGTTCCTTGACGTGTATGGAGATTCAGCCCTGGTAGTAAGTGAGATCAAAGGAGATTGGGATACCAAGCATGATAACCTCATTCCTTACAGAGAGTATGTGTTGTCTTTGATCCCACATTTCAAAGAGATTACTTTGGACATATTCCACGAAGAGAGAATCAGTTAGCAGATGCATTAGCCACCATGGCATCCATGTTTGAGATCAGCTGGGATGGTGAAGCTCCCAAGATTACTATTGATAGATTTGAGAAGCCTGCATACTGCAATGAGATTGACACTGAAGAAGCAGAGGAGAAGCCTTGGTTCTATGAAGTGAAAAGATATCTTGAAGCCCAGGAGTTCCCTGAAGGGGCATCTGTCAAAGATAAAAAGTTTCTGAGAAGGTTTTCTGCTAAGTTCTTTTTGAGTAATGGCATTTTTTACAAGCGCAATCATGATTCAACTATGCTTCGTTGTGTGGATAAGAAGGAAGCAACAGAGATTATGGAAGATATGCATGATGGGATCTTTGGCACTTATTCTAGTGGTCATACCATGGCAAAGAAGATTTTGAGAGCAGGTTACTATTTGTCTACCATGGAAGCTAATTGCTATCAACACTCTAGAACATGTCACAAGTGTCAAATCTATGCTGATAAAGTACATGTACCTCCATCACCTTTGAATGTGTTGACTGCTCCTTGGCCTTTTGCCATGTGGGCCATTGATATGATTGGGGAGATCAAGCCTACTGCTTCTAATGGACATCGTTTTATCTTGGTTGCTATTGATTACTTCACAAAGTGGGTGGAGGTAGCTTCATTTGCATCTGTTACTAAGAATGTGGTGGCTCGATTCATTAAGAATAATCTCATATGTAGGTATGGAATCCCTGAAAAGATTATTACTGATAATGGCTCTAATCTGAACAACACTATGATTACTGATCTCTGCACGTAGTTCAAGATTAAACATCACAACTCTTCTTCGTATCGTCCAAAGATGAATGGGGCAGTATAAGCTGCTAACAAGAATATTAAGAAGATTCTACAGAAGATGACTGTTACTTACAAGGATTGGTATGAGATGTTACCATTTGCTCTTCATGGTTATCGTACTACAATACGTACTTCAACAGGGGCAACCCCATTCTCCTTAGTCTATGGTATGGAAGCAGTTCTACCCATTGAAGTTCAGATACCCTCCTTAAGAATTATGAAGGATGCAGGCTTGGATGAAGATGAGTGGATTCAGACCCGACTTGACCAGATAAATTTGATTGATGAGAAGAGGTTAGCAGTAGTTTGTCATGGCCATATGTACTAGAAACGAATGATCAAAGCTTTTAATAAGAAGGTTAAGCCAAAGGTATATCAGGCAGGTGACTTGGTAATCAAGCGTATCATATTACCACAGGGTGATCCTAGGGGCAAGTGGACTCCTACATATGAAGGACCATTTGTGGTCAAAACAGTATTCTCAGGAGGTGCCATGATACTTACTACTATGGATGGTGAAGACTTCCCACAGCCTGTAAACGCAAACATAGTTAAAAAATACTACGCATAAAAAGAGACCCGCTAGGTTGACTGGCCTAGGCAAAAATAAGGGCATCCCGGCGAACCAAAAGGGTTCGGGCAAAAATTAGGGATATATGTAAAAAATGTACACCCGGCAAGTCGAAAACCTAAAAAGACGGCTTGGGCAAAAAAGGGTATCCCGGTGGATTGAAAACCTGAAAGGGCAATCCAGGCAAAAGTTAGGGATTAAAGCGTATGACTATGTCTCGTTTGGATCACCCATAAAACTACAACCAGTTGTGCTACTTACTCAAGCTCGAACAGATAAAAATCAATCCAATCATTTCTGTCTCGACAACAGAAGATGAGATACTTGAAGATAATGGCAATAGTAGAATTGAAACTCAATAGGATTATTTCCCACATAGCTGATTTTCTTTGTTTTGTAAAAAATTTACGACGAATTCCTCTTACTAGGATTTCTGTCTCCTTGTACAAACTTGCCTATGTATAGGTAATTTTGTGATATAAATAAAATTTCATCTTTGAATCCAGATTTACTTTTACCCTATTTACATAAGCGAAACGTCCATTGGTTTTGTTTGAATGTATGTATGCTTTTGAATATGATTGATGTTTACCAGAAATGCATAAATGCTTAATATGATTGATGTTTACCAGAAATGCATGAAAATGCAGTAATAGTATTTACTAAGGACGAACGAGGGAAGGAATTCAACGAAGCTTCGCCGGTTCATCCCTACCAGACAGCTACAAGTCCCCTAGTAGGGCAAATCCATCTTCATAAATACTTCGAGTTACATCTCCCCTGTAATTTATATCCATCTCTTTTATCCTCATACGGATAGTCGGGAATTTATTCTTTCAATAGGAGTACGACGAACGAAGACGGGAGTTTACGGATACCTTACTATCGAACGAAGACGGGAGTTTATGGATACCTTACTATCGAACGAAGACGGGAGGTTATGGATACCTTACTATCAAACGAAGACGGGAAGTTATGAATACTATATTATCAAACGAGACGGGAACAAGTTCCTCATATTCTTCAGCAACAAATCGGGATTTATTTTCCCTGGCCAGCAGTTGTTATACAAAGATACCCGGACGCTTCAGGCTACATGGTTCATACATACATCATTTACATCATACCATAACATACATATCCATAAATGCATAATACATTACTTAAGTGCATCATACTATACACGCATACATAATGCATAAACTAATATTATCTTGCAGAATGTTATATACATTATGATATTTGCATCGAACTAATCTTGTTTTTCAGATTAATTCTCCAGCAGACAAACTTTATCAACAACTTATACCTCGGGACGTTGTTTATCCTCCTGAAAGCTATCATGACTTTGGGCCGTTGTTTATCTTCCCAAAAGTTATACCCTTACCTTGGGTCGTTGTTTATCTTCCCAAGTACCCTATCATGACTTTGGGCCGTTATTTATCTTCCCAAAAGTTATACCCTTACCTTGGGCCGTTGTTTATCTTCCCAAGTACCCTATCATGACTTTAGGCCGTTGTTTATCTTCCCAAAAGTTATACCCTTACCTTGGGCCGTTGTTTATCTTCCCAAGTACCCTATCATGACTTTGGGCCGTTGTTTATCTTCCCAAAAGTTATACCCTTACCTTGGGCCGTTGTTTATCTTCCCAAGTACCCTATCATGACTTTGGGCCGTTGTTTATCTTCCCAAAAGTTATACCCTCACCTTGGGCCGTTGGGACGTTGTTTATCATCCCAAAAGCTATATCTTCATACTTTGGATTACCTTATTCTCCAAGAAGTATATTTGAAGAACTTTTCTTTAGATAGCATCTTTAAGCCCATCTCCAGTTCATCCTGATGGCATCTCTAAGCCCATCTCCGGTTTCTCCAAGTGGCATCTTTAAGCCCACTCAAGCATATACAACATATCACCAGTATCACTCTACGCACCGGTGAGCGCAAATTTTTGGGCTTTTGTGTTCAATCCCCTTCAACCTTCCAGGTTACGAATGGTACAAATACCAATCTAACCCCTCTGGTTTCAGAAAATTGAACAGGGGCAGCTGTTGCACCCCAAAATTTGCCCTCAAAAAACAAGACTTTGTGTGCTAAGAGGTTCACAAGGTTCACAAGTTTCACAAGACATCTCATGATGTTCACAAGGTTCACAAAGTTCACAAATAGTCAGAAAGTTTGACAATTCCCTCAAACAATGCCTCCTCCTAAGCAGGGCATCCAAAACTAGGGTTTTGACTTTAATCAGGCTAAATGGACTTACAAGACTTCAAGTGAGCTTCATAACATCTTATATGTGTTTAAGAACCCCCATGACAAGTTTCAAGACTTTTCCCAAAGGTTTGCTCAGTCATATGATCAGATAGGTTAAAATCAGTTAAAATAGTTAAAAAGTCAAACTGAGGTCAACTGTGGTCAAACCAAAGTCAAACTTCATGATTTTTTGCCAACATCAAGTATATGAAGTAAAATTCATCATTTGATCAAGGGTTGATCATGATTCATCAAGGAGATTTCAGATCATCAAGAATCAGGAGTTTCTAAATTAGGGTTTTCACAAGAAAAGTCAACTGAACTTTGACCAGCCATAACTTTCACATGCTTCATCAAATTTTTCCCATCTAAAGCTAATTTTGAAGGAAATTGAATTCTCTACAACTTTGTGTCTCACAAGCCAAGCCCAAAAATGCTTCATTTGGAAGGTATGAGCTAAGACATTATAGGTCCTTTTGAAAGTCAACAAAAAGTCAACAACTTCAAAAGGGCATAACTTGAGAATGATAAAAGATATGGACATGAAAACAATGGGGTTGGTTAGAGGACTCTTTAAGCTTTCCAAAATGTCAAAGAACACCCTCATAGCCTTAAAATTGAAGGAGTTGTGTCCTTGCAAAGTTGGGAAATTTTTGAGAAGAATATTGAACAAAAGGGGTCTTTGAATCAATTTTTTCCAAATGGGCCTACCATTGTGCAACCCAATCCTTGAGATATCATCCCACACGACCAAATCCAAGCATTTTCATGATTTTTATTTTTTATTTAGTATTTATTTGAATTTTATCCATTAAAAATCAAATTAAATCAAAATAAAATATGAAAATTGAATATTTAAAAGTGATTCTTCTTCTAGAAAGTCTTAAAAACCATTCAAAGCTGATTGATATCACACAAATTCGTGCTAGCCTAATTTGGAAGGGTTAGATAAGATATTTTTCAATATTTGAAAGGAGAAAACTTCATGATCAAGTAATCAAGACAAGGCCCATAAATCCATGTTATTTTGACCTAATTCAGTTCACTACATATACACAAACATAACACAATGCCAAGGACACGATTTTGCTACCTCAAGAGTAAGTTTCAAATTTTCAAAAATTCATCAAAAACTCTCAATTCAGATTCTTGGTTAGAGGCTCTCTCAAGGCATTCTAAAGGTTGCAAAACACTCCTTGGACATCACTGAACCTATTCCAATCCTTAAAAGCATCCCAATCATGCCATATTACATAAACCGAATCATTCTTTCTCAAGTTTATTGACTTTTTCGATTCCATACTTTTATGCATTATCAATTGATTCTAATGATTGTTTTGTGTTTGTAATGATCTTAGCAAGCTTTCTGGATAATTGGATTGAAGAATAATGACCTGAATCGTAAATAGCCATTGTTAGGGTTTCGGCCAAGCTTTTAGGGTTTCATGATAGACCTAATATAAATAATTTTTAAGGACATAGAATGATCGTATGAACTTTGGGGATCATAATACACCAATCAATTTGGAAAAATTTCACTGTTTTGTTGATGTTTGAATTTCGTAGGTCCTGTACAGGTTGAAATTCGCAGGAAATTGCCCAGGAGAATTCGTAGGAAATTTCGCAGCATCCAAGGAGGAAGACGAAGTCAGCGCGCCAAAATTTGCATTCAAAATTTGTTATAATATTTTATGATTTATTGTTAATATTATTTCAATTGATATAGCCTGGCTCAGTTGGTTGGTATGCGCATACGTGATGTTCAAGGTCCTGGGTTCGAATCCCCCAGGCCTTTTTGTTTTGTTGCTTTTATTCTGATTTTTCCAGGATACGCATAAAAGAATATGAAGGCAACATGTTATCACCAAACGCGCATTGGCCTGGTGGAGGACTGGTTGGTCTTGAGGTTTGCAAAGCCTAGGGCCTGGGTTCGAATCCCAGCCCCAGGTAAGTCCCTTTTTCTCATTTTTTTTCTTATTTCATTTAATTTATTTATATTATAGTTAATTAATGAATAAATATTAAAATAAAAATGTTTATTACTATTTTCTTATTTATAATTCAAAATCTTGTTAAAATTTAAACTTTATTAAAATTATCTAACATTTATTTTATTATATTATTTTTGTATAAATAAATAAATTATATTTAGATTAACTTATAAAACCTAATTATTTTTATATAAACCCTAATTACTTTCATAAACCCTAATTATTTTATAAATATTAATATTTGTATATAAATCCTAATTATGTCCATTTATTTTTATAATTTGTTTACATTATTATTATGTTTAGTTTTTATATAAATAATGTAATTAAGATTGGATTAAATAATTAACTTTAATTTATTCTTTTCTAAACAATTAAAAAAAACTTTAACTTTATTTTATTAAATTAATTTATTATTTTTATATATGTACATAAAATTAAAAAACTAGAACTATTAATCATGTTTATAGCATATAATACTTATTATTTATTTCTTTTATTAAATTCTTTTAAAAAAAAGTTATTTATTTAATTGATTTACTAACCCTCTTACATTTATTTATTATTATTATTATTACTAACTCATTTAATTATTTATTTATTTATTTACTTATTTATTTTAATTATTCTAATTATTATAATGTAATTGTATCCCTTATGTAATAGTTGTAGTAATTTTTATTATTTATTTTTAATTTCTATGGTTAGTAAAATAGGGAGTGTAAAACATGTTTGTATGTAAAAATTTAATTTAGATCATTAATCTCAAGATAAATATCTGAATTAGTACACTCACACACGTAAGTCGATCCTGGATCGCCATCTCACTTCTTAAGGGTTACCTCTCAAGTTGCTTAAACAAAAGGTCAAGTAAGGTGTAAAGCAAAGTCCCTCATCTTATATCATCTAGTCCCTTAACAGATAAAAAGATCAAGTCCCTTCATGATTGCCTTCGTAATGATCTTGTCCCTTTCGAATAAAGATGATAAGTCCCTTCGAATTGCTTATACACCTTACAGTTGCCTAAATAACAGTTGTCCCTTCACTTGTCCCTCATACATCCAAGGTAATGACTACCTATTCCTTAATAATAGGGATAGTCTTACCACTTAAAGGATATTTAAGAACAGAAAAGACTTAATTTAGGGTAGGTTCCTCTTATGTACTTGCTCACTTTTAAAAAAAAAACATTTCAAACACTTCACATTTTTCAAGCAATTTTCAAAACAAAGGCTTTATATATGTCCGTACATGGATCATTATAAAGTACTTAAGAAAATTTCTAAACACACACTACACATTTCAAAAACATTTCAAAGTGAGCTAAGTAACTAAGAGCCCATGGATAACCATGGATGTAAAGGGTGCTAACACCTTCCCTTTACATAACCTACCCCCCGAACCCAAAAATCTTTTAAAAGGTCTTTCCTGTTCTTTTATGCCTTTCCTTTGGATAAAATAAAAGTCGGTGGCGACTCTTGCTATCTGCAACATAACTAAAGTCAGTTCTCCCACCGTGTTACAGTGTGCGAGTGAAATCGCTTGGTGTTAGACCAAAGGTTTGCGAACTAAAGGTGATATCTAAACTAGTCCCTAAAGGTGCTCCTAGCGATCGACACGATAAATGCGGAAAAGTAAAATGCGTACAAAGGATTGGGATGGGGTACATGTAAGTTACACGGGATTGCACGAAATAAAAGGTTTCATTGTATTTTCCCAAGAGGAAGCGTGTGTGAAGTGTCCTAACTATTCAGAGGCGTTGGACCTTGAATTAAATCAGAAGCATCGAAATGTAGCTCTTTAACTACCTTAGAACCGATTCAATATTTAGAAACGTTCTATGAGGAGTTTAGCGTAGATATTGTATTAAAAAAAATAAACTAAATAAAATAACCTTGAATTTCCTAAAAGGAAAATAAAGTGGTCTCATCATTAATCGAGATTTCAAGTTGCTTGCGACGAATCTCAAGATATTAGATGTTCACCGACCATAAAAATGAAAATAAATGATTCGATAAATACTTTTTAAAGCATTTTTAGATAATAATAAAATAACAAGACATGAAACATAATAAAATCATAAATAGATTGAAATAATAAATGATAAAAAAATTAAGAAATAATAATTATGAAAAGAAAAGGGGTGATCCGTGAAAACAGGGTAGTTGTTGCACCCCAAAATTTTTCCTCCCACAATCAAGACAACCTCTCTCAAGACTTCTAAATGATCATAAGGTCCTCAAGACTCCCAATTGGTCAAGAAGTGTGGAAGTTTCCCCAGACAATGCCTCCTCCTAAGCAAAGTGTCCAAAACTAGGGTTTTGAGTTTTCTCAGGTTAAAATGAGTTTCAAGGCATCAAGTGAGCTTCATAACATCCCACATGTATTCAAGAATCCCCATGTCAAGTTTCAAAGCTTTCCCAAAGAGCTTGCCTAGTCAGATGATCAGATATGTAAAAATCAGTCAAAGTAGTTAAAAAGTCAAACTGAGGTCAACTATGGTCAAATTAAAGTCAAACTTCAATATTTTTTGCCAACATCAATTTTATGAAGTAAAATTCATCATTTGATCAAGTGTTGATCATGATTCATCAAGGAAGTCTCAGATCATCAAGAATCAGGAGTTTCTAAATTAGGGTTTTCTAAGGAAAAGTCAACTGAACTTTGACCAGCCATAACTTTCACATGCTTCATCAAAACTTTCCCATCCAAAGCAAATTTTAAAGGAAATTGAATTCTCTATAACTTTGTGTCTCACAAGCCAAGCCTAAAAATGCTTCATTTGGAAGGTATGAGCCAAAACATTACATGTCATTTCAAAAGTCAACAAAAAGTCAACATCTTCCAAAGGGCATAATTTGAAAATGGTAAAATATATGGACATGAGACCAAAGAGGATTGTTATAGGACTCTTTAAGCTTTCCAAAATGTCCAAGAACATCTTCATAGCCTTAAAATTGAAGGATTTTTGCCTTGTCAAAGTTGGGAGATTTTTGAAGGGTGTGTGAAGAAAATAAGGCCTTAAAACCAAAATTTTCCAAATGGACCTATCATGTTGTAATCCAATCTTTATGATGACCTCAAGCACGACCCAAAACCAAAGAGTTCTGATTTTTATTATTTATTTATTGTTTATTTGGATTTTATTCATTAAAATACAATTTAAATATAAATTAAATATGAAAAATCAAATAATGGGCAAGATATGTGATTGGAAATCATTTAAATTATATTTGGAATGATTGGAAGTCAATTGAAATCAGATTGGATCAAAATTGGAAAGGATGGATGAGATTTTTTTGAATATTTGAAAGTGAGAAATCTTCACACTCAAGTTATCTCATAAGCCCGCAAATCCATAAATTTTATGACCTAAATTCAATCCTTATAAGTTCATGAACTCAACACCAGCATGAGGGACGATTTTGGCAGCCAAGAACACCAAGAACAATCTTCAAAATTTGCAAGAAAAAGTGATATTCGGATTCAAAGATTGAGCCACTTTCAAGATCAAATAAAGGTTGCAATTTGTTCTTGGGGAGTCATAAAATGTTTTTGGATCATGAGAACATCCATTCATGCATCAAAACGCCATAACTGAATGCACTTTGTTCTTCTTTTTTTTTATTTTTCGCTTTCATATATTCATGAGTGATTAATTGTTTTTGTTTGCATAACAATGTTTGTTTGAATGTGTAGAACGATTCTGGGTGGATTAATTTGAATTTCGATGCCGATTCAGCAAGATGCCATGTTAGGGTTCCAAAAAATCGTGAATTGGGATTTTGTTTAAGAGCCTATTTTAGACCAAATTAATGGTGTATTTGGAATCATTAGCCTTCTGTTAATCGATCTGGACAATTAGAATGAATTTATTGCTTGTGTTTCTCATGTTCTAATGTGCAGGACTTATAGTGACAGAAAAAATTTATCACTATAGCCTTTTGTGACGGATGAAGTGTCACTAAAGGTTAAATGGACGGCTGGAGGTGGAAGATGAAGCTTGGCGTGTTTTCTGAAAATTTGAATTTTTGTTTTTAATATATTGTTTGTTTCAGGATTATTGGCATCAAAACGCTAGTGGCTCAGTTGGCAAGGACGCGTGCGTGAAGGCTCTTAGACCTAGGTTCGATCCCCAGGTTTTGTGTTTTTTGTTTTAATCCATTTATTTTGCGTGCTGGCTCTGTTGGTTTTGTGCTATGCTGTTGTGGTAAGGGACTTGGGTTCAATTCCCAGGTCCTATCTTTTTGGCCATTTTCTCTTCTTTTTTTTCTTCATATTTTCTTATTTTTCTTTTATAACTTTATTTTAATTAATTAATTTATTAAATCCAAAACCAATAATGTTTTTATAAGTAACTAAATTTTATATTTTTTATTAAACTCATAATTTTTCTTAATACTTATTTTAATTAATCTTATTTTTCTAATAATAATTTTGTATATAACTTTTACTATAATTATATTTTGTAAATAAAACTAATTTAAGAAATTATTTTAAAACCCTAATTTTATAACCTAATTTTCTCTAACCCTAAATAAAATACTTTTTTTTAATTACTCTTTTTTTAATTTGTATAAAATTTTAACATATTATCCTTTATTATTATTATCACTATATTATTTTAAATTTATGCTATTACTAAATTAATTTCTAAAAAAATTTATAACTAACCTAAATTTTTTTATTTCTAATCCTTGTTATTTATTGCTTTATTTATTATTATTTTTGTTATTATTGTTTATTTATTTATTTTTATTATGTCTATTATTATTTTTTTTATCCGATTATTTTGTAACTGCCCAAGCCTTGTAATAGTTTAGATTTATTTTTTCGTTTTTAATTATTATTATTAGCTGTGTGGTTAGTAAATAGGGAGTGCGAAACTACTTGTAATTAAAATTAAATTAGATAATTAACTTTAAATAAGATAAATATTTGAAATAAAACACTCACACACGTAAGTCGATCTTTGATCGCCATGTTGCACTTCCTAGGGTATTCCTCTTGGTTGCCTTATCTAAATGGTCAAGTCCCTCGAATATAGGGGTGTCTTAAGCAAAATCCCTTCACTTATAAAATTATCAAGTCCCTACAAATTTAAAAGATCAAGTCCCTTCGAGGTTGCCTACAGAATAATGATTTTGTCCCTTCGAATAAATGATGACAGTCCCTACGAATTGCTAAAGACACCCCTACCTGTTGCCTTCTATGACCATACGATGACCATACGCCTGTCCCTTAACAAATCTAAGGTAACGACTACCTATTCCTTAATAATAGGGATAGTCTTACCCTTGAAAGAACATACAAGAACATGAAAGACTTAATCTAGGGTAGGTACCTTTTAGTTGCTTGCTCACATTTCAAAATACTTTTTACACCTCACTTCCTTAAACATTTTTCAAAACAAGGCTTTGTATACATCCATACGAGGATCATTACAAAGTACTTAGAAAAATTTCTAATCACACACTACACTCTTCAAAAACAATTTAAGTGAGCTAAGTAACTAAGAGCCCATGGATAACCATGGATATAAAGGATGCTAACACCTTCCCTTTATATAACCTACCCCCCTAACCCAAGTCTTTTAAAATAGGTATTTCCTGTTCTTTTATGTCCTTTCCACTTGGATAAAATAAAAGTCGGTGGCGACTCTTGCTATCCGCAACATGACTAAAAAGTCAGTTCTCCCACTGTGTTACAGTAGTGTAATTAGGAATCCATGAGCCCATCAGTCAAAGTTCATAACAAAGAAAAAAACGAACAGGGGTGCATTGTGTGATTTCAGTGTGTAGAGAGAAAAGATGATGGGCCTAGCCCATATAACATCATGAACCAGCAAACTCAACATATAAATAAAACAAAATAATAAAAAGAAAAAATAACGTAAACAGGCGAAAAGAAAATAAAAACGCTATCGCGGTTTCAAAAACACGATTCAGAAAACACAAAATACCCACCCTCAAAAGTTTCACAGCGGCGGTTTGGTTCTCTCGATTCTCGCGGATTCGATTGTGTTCTCGGTGGTGATTTGGTTGCGGGGGTGTTTCACGGTCTGGTTCGCTCGGATTCTCGCGCGATTTGGTTTTTTGGTTGGTGTTCAGAATAACATTTATGGCTTTGGTTCAAATTCTCTATGGTGGTTCGGGTATGGTTCTATGAAGATTTCGGCGGTGGTTTATGTGTTACGGCTGGTATGAGTTTCTCTGTTTTGGTGGTGTTATGGAGATGTTGTTTTCGTGATTTATGAGTCAACGATTTCGCTGGGTTTTTAGATTTGTTGTGTAAATCGATTTTGAAGGAATTTGCGCGAGGGTTATACGATGAGTGATGTGGTGATGATTTTGACACGGTGAGGGCTAGTGGTAATTTATGGTTTGTGGAAGATGATGAATTTTTGTGAAGGATATGAAGGTTTTATTTTAGTTCTAATTCAACATTCTTCTTCTATCTGTTTTTTTTATTTTCTGGTTTATCCGTGGTTTGAAAAAAATGGTTACGATGGTTCGAGAGTGGAGAATATATTGAAGGTTTTTTTCTGGGTTTACGAGGTTATGGAGGACGAGGAAATTTTCTGGTTTTTGTTCTTTTGAAGCTTGGTTTGGAAATAGTTTTTCAGGGGTCTGAGAGGCTTTCCAAGCTTAGAAATTGAAGAGTGAAAAGGTTGATTTTATAGAGGATGTGAAGAGGGTAAAAAGGAGAATTGATTTGAAAATTTTGAGAATAATGATGAACAATATTGTTGCTGGAAATTGGCTGTGAGATTTACGTTTGTGGAATTTTGTTGCTGAAGGAAGTGGGATAGTGTGTGTTGCATTTGGAATTGTTTGTTGTGGTGGGGTCTAATAAATTTTTTGAAGATTCTGATTATACAAAGGCATGTGCAGATGTGGGTGGGCCAGCATAAAAAAAATGAAATCAAAATTATATGCATCAAGTAATAAAAAATGTAGTATTATAATAAAAAGGTTACGTGATGGTGCTGAAGAAAATTAAATTAAATTAAATTGGGGAGTGATAAATGTGGACATTAAAATTGTGGGGTCAAGTTGATAATTGATGAGTAGAATCAAACTTACTCAGATTTTTTGGTTTATATATAATAATAACAATATTAATAATAATAACAATAATAGAAATAGAAATAGTAATAATAATAAAAAATAATAGTAAATAGAAATAATATTAGTAAAAATAAAAATAAAAATAATAGAAATATTAATAATAATAGTAAAAACAATGAGAATAATAATAATGGTAAAAATAATAAAAATAAAAATAGTAATAATAATAATGGAAAATGGTTTAATAATAGTGATATAAAAAATAAAACTGAAATAATGATAAGAATGGTTTTTTTTTGGGATTTTGGGATTTGTGATAATAAAAAATGTGAATTATAAAAAAATGGTTTATGAATAATGGAAGTAATAATCAGATAAAAAGTTCCGCACAACACACTGATTTTTAGCAACAATGCACACAAACAATGACAATCTTGAAAAGAACCCTGATTTCTGCACAAACCCCGAATTTGGAAAAGAAATGATATATTTTTGGATTTTTCTGAATATAGGTGAAAATAATATACAGGTAGGACAAATTTGGGGTATGACACTGATAAATGAATGTGTCATGATTTGAAACGGTTACTTATCAAGAGAAAATATTCTGATTTATTCTCTGAGTAATGAACAATTACAACATTTAATGTGGTCATTTCATTTGAGATCTTGTGAACGTGATTGCGACAGCTATCCCACTCGCCAAGCATGCGTGATTAGGAAAATACAAATTAGGCGTAGTTAGTATTCTTGAAAATAGGATTAAACCTTTATGTTTTCATATTTGTGCATTGCATTTATTGTTAGTAATCATTTTTAATAGGTGGTTGCTTTTCTTGGTAACCTATATATATATATATTCACTCTCTCACTTCACACATTAAGTTATCACACAACTACACTTTGTTTCCTAGAAAACCCTAAACCCCTCAATTTTGTAACCTTCTTCATCCTCCATCATCAACAATGGAATTCTCCTCTCAACGACCAAGGAAAAACAACTAGCTGAATGACTTCCACATCTTCTTACGAACACCAATTAAGAATCTTATTATGGACTGTGAGACAATGGTAGATTTTAAGAACTTGAAGGCTAATGGATGTGGTTTGACTTATTCCTTAAATTTACGAGGATGGAGTGAGTACTTCAAAAGGTTGGAAGGGCCAACGTATCCATGTTTGGTCAAGGATTTCTAGATTCACGCAGCAACAAGCAAAGACATCATAATATCCTGTCTTTGGGAGAAGGATAATAATTTTCTTAAAAGACCTTCTCTAATTTACTGGTGCATCACAAGAGTAAGAATCATTAACATTGAGCTAAGTAAGAAAATCGAAGCTAAAGTTATTGCTTATATTCAAGAAAAGAGTTGTGGTTGATGTTGAGGATTCAACATTCTCAGGTCTAAAAATCATGCAAGGAAATGTGTTTCATAAGTTTCCTTCAAACCAACTCAATGCAATTCATAAGTGTGTTTTATAATTCAGGCTGAAGGGGATAAAGATTCACCTTCCAACTATTCTGTTCAAACTCCTGAAGGAAGCAATAAGGAATTCTAGAATTGATATTCTGGTCGAATCTGGAATAGTTAAGGATATATTGATCAATGTAGAGGAAGCTAATAAGTTAATCAAGGAGGCTGGAAAGTTTTTCCAACATAGGAATCTGAAACACTGTGAAAAGGATGTTGATTTTGCATGTGCGGAACGTATGCAAAGGACTATGGCTATGACGATTATAGTTTAGGGATTTCCTGTTTTCAACACCACATATGATCCAAAATAAGTGACTAATTATTTGGCAAAATTCAAAGACGAAGTTGTAGATTTATGGATTGATCTAGATGACACCTCAGATAGACTTCAAGAGATATTCAAGAGTAAGAAAAAGGGGAAGAAGGAAAAACATGTTGATGGCGAAGGACCCTCTACAAAGAGATCAAAGACTGTCATATCTGTCATTGATCAATATCAACCCACTTCACAGCTGATGTTATTCTGCAAATATCTGACTTCATTCCTCTTACGGTTAATGAATCACTTGATGCTTTTAAGGATGATGTTGTCAGCGGGATTCAGAAGTTGTTGAATGAGACTAGATCAAGTAAGGATCTAACAGCTTTGGATAATGAGTGGACTCACTTCAATATGTGGATGTCTGAAAAGCTTGAGAAATTCAAGCAACTTGTTGTTCAACAAGCTGGGGAAAAATAAGCTGCTAAAGAGAGATTGCATTGAAGACTCTTGAGATTAGTGGTCTTTCTTCCTCCTCCAACCCGGTATTGCAAACTCTGCACACTTTTCAGAATCAACAAGTAGCTCTCACATCAAGAATGGAAAAGCAGGATGAAGTCATTGTCGACCTCAGAAATATGATTCAACAGCTCCTTATGAGACTTCCACCTCCTCCCAACCCTTAGGCGCAATCTAGGCTATCCCATATGATTTTATTTTGAAATAGTGTATGTTTTTATTGTTTATTTTGTATTAGTACTAATGATTTTGTGTCTGTTAAGCTTTAATGAAATATATTTTGTTCTATCTTAAATGGCCTATTTTTTTAAAAATGCTTAAAACTCATATTTGTCTTTTCATTATGCATTTCTTAAATTGGTATAACCTTTTTTATGATGTCAAAAAGGGGAAGAAAGTAATATGGTTTTGATAATATTTATTTTCAAAATCACAACTCAAACATAATCTTAATTGATATAAAATACGTTTATCACTAACGTTTGTTTGATGTTTAAGGAACTTTGAAAAAGTTCACTTAAAGTTCTAAGACATGTCAAATCTAAAAGAACTCTACTCAATATCTTAATAGACAAATGTTGATAGATCTTAAGAACTGATTGATCATATGATCGAAGTTATACACTTCACAAACATATGAGTTTAGAATCATATAGACCCAATATTATTCAGAAGTTAAGATTAGGGATTAGGGGGAGACTCTGAACAAACATAAATAAAATTTTAGGGTTAACACATTCAGGGGGTGTTGTTGCTCAAAACTTTGAATATGTTATGTTTGGTGGTTACCATGTATAAAATTTTCTATTAAAATACATGGTTTTGTCATCATAAAAAAAGGGAGATTGTAAGAACAATAATTGTCTCTGCATTTCATTTCTATGTTTTTATGATAACAATGAAGTATTTGTGAAAGAATAATTTTATATTCTAATGTTTGTTATTGTGCATATCATGTTTTGAAGTAATCATATCTAACAAACATACTCAAGATGTGCGCTAAAGACTATATGCGAGTTACTATGTGTAACATAAGTCACAAGCATGCTGAAAAAGCAAGGATGCTTCTATATCTTATCATAATCAGAAAGATTCAATGATGCTTGGTGTTGTTGTTACAATGATCTTGTGGATGTTATTTTGAGAGTAGTTTGGATTCTGAAGCTAGCAAAGCTTCTAAAGTTATAATCTTCTTAGAACTAAGTGCTGAAGATTCGGATGACTTGAAGACTCTGATGACTTGAAGTTCTGAAGACTAAAGGTTCTGAAAACCACATGCAGAAAGACTCTGAAGAATTAAGGGTTATGAAGATAAAGGTTATGGAGACCAAGTGTTCAAGACTCTGAAGACAATGTTATGAGTGAACGACATTCTGAAGACTCTGAAGACTTGAAGTTCTGAAGACCAAGGGTTTCGAAGACAAGTGCTGAAGTTCTAGAGAAAATATTCTGAGTGAACAAGGTTCTGAAGACACTGAAGATTTAAGATTTTAAAGACCCATGCTAACATGTCTCTACTCATGCTTCAATCATCTACAATCATAAGCCTTTAAAGTTCAGAAGACAGTGTTATTGTTATCAAGGATAGTACATAATACAAAATGCTTTATCCCACTACCTCTCCACTAACCTTAATTTGTGAAAAAAGGACAGACGTGGCAGTAACATTTCATCCTTGAGTAACGACATTCCTCAGTAGCCAGCCGCTCTCTAACGACTCTATTTTTCTTGGCTATAAAAGGAAAGAATCACATGTTTATGTGAGGTTGTCGAACAGACCAGACCACATGAAGTTTTTGAACAACAAAAGTTATCAATATGGTTCTTGAATCATGTTGTTGAGGTTTTCATACAATCACACAAGGTTGATGATTACAAGATTACAAATCATGATGTGCATAATTGAATATGCAACCAAATGCTGATATTGATTTGACAACAATCTGCTTATGCAGAAGTTGTTGATTCACATATTTGCTTAATTTCATATGTTGCAGAAGACTTGCAAAGTTGCATATGAAACAAGAAGTTGATCATCAAAGCTCAAATTACAAATCAATAATTGAATGTTCTATTTTGAAGTGATCATTGGATTGAATAGAACAATGGTTGTTGTCTAGAATGTTCAAATGTGAATCAAGATGAAGAAGTTATTCTAAGTGCTCAACAAAGATCAATCAATCTTTCAGAAGCTTATGAAGAAGAAGACCTCCAGCATTTAAGAAGTTTGAGTTGTTGTCTGGAAGAAGCTACTTGAAGAAGAAGAAGAAGACTCCACACATTTGTGCTACAATACAATGTAATATCTTAGTGTGTATTGGGTGATCTTCTGATGTACTTAATTGTGTTTACACATGCTTTTGTAAAAAGCTAACATTTTTAAATGTTACCCTTATCCCTTAAGTTTCTTGTGAAGGTCAGAAATTAAGGAGGCTCAGAACTTAGCAGCTTGGTGCTTTCTCAGGACTTGGGATCTTGATGATTATTTAGGGGTTAGTGTTTTGGTGATGCTCAAAACTATTTGTTCTGGTTCCATGAAGTCGCGCCAGCTAGTAACACAATGTTGTAAGTCATTTTAGTTGGTTGTGCAGTTAGTTACAGCAGGTAACTCCGCAAGGAAGTCGTATCAGCTAGTAACACAATGTTGTAAGTCATTTTAGTTGATTGTGCAGTTAGTCACGACGAGCAATTGTGCATTATAATTTGTTACACTTATAGTGGATTAAGCCGTTGTCTAAGGCAAATCACCTTGTGGGGTGGACTGGAGTAGCTTGTGGTTTACAAGTGAACTAGGATATACTGTGTGTCTCTTCTTTTGTTTACGCTTTAGTTTATTTACTTATGCTTTCGCAATGCAATAATGCTAAAGACGAAAAAGTTAACAAGAGTAAAAACATACAATTCAAACCCCCTTTTTCTTGTGGTTTTCTCACCCCTTCACCTAATCCCTGGTAAGGTGAGAAAGATGGCGATGATTTTTCCCCAAACATCAACCTACTATTATGTAGACTTAACATGAACTCTGTTGGCATCCCAAAGGTTCGATGCATGGGCATTGTGAAATTGGGCATATGTTGCCTCAAAGTCCCTACCACTGTTGGCATTGGAGTCTCAGGCCGATGTGGTGTCAATATAGGTCCACTATGAACGGTCGAAACCGCAGATATAGTGTCAGAGCCAACATCAGTTATTTGTCTCACAACCGTATTCTTCTCCTAAGACATTTCTTTGTTTGGACGTGGTGTCACCATCTTACCACTACGTAAGTGCATATACTCAATACAATGGGTCCCACTGGGTGTGCCAATTTGTTCGCTCATAATTTTTGCGCAAACAATCGCTAGTCTCCTTTCACGGGTTTACTTGCAGGGTCGGCTACCAAATCCCATACCACGTGGTTAAGTTTATGTGATGTTTGTAGGATGGTTTGATTTAAAAGGAGACGGAAAATAACTTGTAGAAAAAGGTGCAGTTAAAGCGATAAATGGAAGACAAGTTAAAAATCTAAATGGCAAGGTAGATAAAAGACTTGATCATTTAAATTGCTTAAAGATAAATGTGGACGCTAGCATACATTTTTGCAGGAATGAACTCTTTTCTCATCACGTTAGATACTTTGAATGTGTTTCCTTGACAATGTTACAAATGCGACAATTAAAAATGAAAATGAACTTTTCTTAAATAGAGAAACAAAATAAATTATATTCTATTGTTGATAATTTCGGACGTGGCACATGTAGCTCTGCTATATTGTAACTTCCCCCACGTCTTTATCATTTCAAATCTTTTCCCGCACAAAACCCCATCAATTTTGGATTAATTCGACTTGCATTCAGTCGAAGTCCTTCTACAGTGTGATTTTTTGGATCGTCCTCCAACATGTCTTTTGTTGGTATCGGCTTGTGTGTTGGCTTCTTTGCCATCCTTTTCCTTGATCCTACTTAGTCGAAATCTTCTAGCCAACACAGGTTCTGCCGTTACAAACCCTCTAGAAACCTGCCCTCGTCGGACCTTTTATAATAGTCCCTCATAGTTTGAATTGATGGGGCAACCATGTTATCCAACTCTTCAGTATCCGATGAAAGTATTAGTGGATCTATTTATGGTTGGTCTCTTTCAGCTATAATTTCCTTTCTAGATGCTTTTCTGAGAGTACGTGCGACCTATTAAATTTTTGGATCGAATGGTAGTAGTTCTAATCCTGAACTACGTACACACAAACAAAAAATACCTCAATAGCATTATAATAATCACAAGAAAATAAACAAAAAATAAAAACTAGAAATAAAATATGTTGCACAAAGCGTTTCCCTGTTGCAATCAACAGTCCCCGACGACGGCGCAAAAAACTTGATGACTTATCGGCAAATATACTGGTAATATCGCAATAAAAAATATTGAACCTGCAATGACTGTGTTTGAACAAGACAATATTTGTGCAATGTAACAGAAAACAGTAAATAAGATGGGGGTTCACGTTTCAGTGCGAAAAGTAAATAAACGAGTAAACAATATCACGAAAGCAGTCAGGTTGTGTTATAGAATTCCTTATTCCTTTATTGTTGATGTTTAATGCCTTGTATGAATGATATAATCACTATAACCCCACGACGAATTAACAAAACTGTTATAGTCGATCCCTCGCGAAATAACTCACTAACCATTACTCAGAGATTTATATCCCTAGTCCGCCAGCGTAAGCAGGGTTAGGCGATGTATAAAACGTTAATTATCTATGCCACTACTCGGGGTCTCCTATCCCTATTTGACTAGCGTAAGTAGAAAAATTTCCCAAGGTCTAACACATAAGCTAAGGGTCAGTAATTCCTATGTGTACCAATATTAGATTAATAGAGTATCTCAAATAAAAAGCATTATGAACAAGAAACAATTGAATAATATTATAGATCAATAGGTTCATACAATAGTAAAATCAACATAGAATCAAACAATGTAGAAATAGATTCATCATAACAGAACCTAACCTAGAAGAATTTAGCTACTCATAGTGCAATTAAAAATATCACAATTGATAGACAAAGATAATATAATAAGTTCCTTGAGGAGATTTCCTCCAATGGCTTCAAATGCTCTCATAATCAACCTTTGTGCTCTCTAATTCGTGCTTCAATCTCGAAAATTTGTAACACTTGTCGAAATGCTGAAAATCTCCTTAAAAAGAGCTCAAAATGGGTTAGAACGCGTCAAAAAACCCCCATAAAGTGTCCATCGTGCATATTATATATGCATCACACACGAAGTAACTTATTCATCCTTATCACGCACGCAATGGCGCGTGTAATTATTCCATTAGTTGCTTTAAAAAAACACCCTTTTCACCAGAATTTCTACTAAGTCCTATTCTTCCATACTTAGCTGTTTTTCACTCATTCTTGAGTCTTTCTTCTTCCTTTTGGCTCATCTTTCGCTTATTTTTCACCAATTTTTTCCCTAATTATATGTAATAACAGATTGTCATAAATATCATTTCTAATCAACCAAGATAATATTGAAAACATTATTAATAATTGCATAGACAATCACTTTTACCTGAGGACTCCAACCTCTATTGGCAGTTTTCAAAATGTCAATGGGAGAATCACAGTTAATATTCAAGCTCATAATTTTAGCCAACAATCTCAAAATGCAAATTAAATGGGTAAGAGAGGAAGATGTGATCTAAAGATTCATAACTCTTACAATAGAGATTACAAATGGATGAAAGGTGACATGAATCGATAAGTTATCACTAGTTGGGATCTTGTTGTGAATAATCCTCCAAGCAAGCATAAATTTTGAAGGAGGGGTCTCTTTGAGCCACATTAAATCAAACTAATCAAATTTTGGAGAAGAGGTAGCAATAAAACCATATGCATCATGTAAAGCAAGCAGACCATTTTGAGAATGATTTTAACAAATCGTATCGTCAGCCTCACAAAAAGGAACCTCAAGGGTCTAAGGGTCTATATGGAAGTACATATAAGCTAACTTGACTCTGGTCTAAGGGACTCACTGTCTCCTTGGGCGGGACAAAACTCAAGGGTCTCACCTAAGAGGCACGACAAATGTTCAAACTAAAAGACCTGATGGCAAGTCTTGCTTGGGGGCTCGATGGAAGTCCTGCCCAAGTAGGTCAAATGCCTTGCTTGAGGGAGTGGTAGTCTCGTCTGCAGAGTTATGCACATTTCGGCCTTAGGTACATAGATTTCTATAGATAATTATACTCTCGCCTAAGGGGCTCAATATCTCATCCGGAGAGACAAAACTCAAGGTTCACGCCTAAGAGGCGTGATAGATGTCCAACCTGAGAGACCTGAAATTCTTGCTTAAGGGCTCGATGGAAGTCCCACCAGAGTAGACCAAACACCTAGTCTGAGGGATCGGTAGTCTCGTCAGTCGGGCTATGCACATTTATGCCCGATGGAATGAGATTCCTTAGGATAATATCTTGAGGGACACAATGTCTCCTCAAGTGATACAAAACTCAACGGTCACGCGTCCAACTTGAGAGACCTGAAGGCAATTCTTTCGCGAGGGCTCGATGGAAGTCCTGCTAAAGTAGGCCAAACACATCATCTAAGGAACTAGTAATCTCTTCAATCAAGCTATGTATAATTTTCTCCGACAGATTTAGATTCCCCAATCCAACTAAATCCTCTCCTGAGACACTTAGTGTCTCTCCAACCAAATCTCCCTGGGAAGCTAAAGATTTCGTAAAGGGAAGCACCCATTCTTAAGATACTTCCATCGACCATGAATAAAAAGACATTTCATCTTCTACCAAAGGCCTTGTTCCTGAAGGATTATGTAAAGTTATATTTACAAATAACCTTGCCTAGGGAGATGCCTTTAAACCACAATAGAAGAGGAGACTATAGAATGTTGTCCAAAGGGAGGTATCGCCTCGCCCCGAAGTCTTCCATCTCTCATATATGGGAATGTGGGATATGAAATTTCTCGTCCAGAGAGAAAGTCAAGGCCATCAGCTGACCCACGACTCCCTTGGAAATAAGGATTCAACTATCCACTATTGACTAAGTGGGTGGTGGCCATTTCTAAGGAAACTCGAAATTTCGAAGACCTCTATAAATACATATGTTTTCAAGGATAACAGACATGCCCCAAGTAATACACATTCTTAACACCCCAAATGAGCATAATGGTCAATATCATATTAATATAATATCATTAATAATCATACGCTTACTATTAAGCATCACTGTTCATAAGCAGAGCCTCTCACCTCACACGAGAAGATCTCCTAAATCACCTCAAAGCATCATCATATATGGCTTCTCATTGCTGTGGGAAATCCCTAACCACCATACCATGTTATAAACCTACTAAGGCCTCTAAGTCTCCATGTCCTTGCAGGGGAACATGCACACCTGTACTTTTTGACCAATATAATCTATGTGTACCTTTATTTCTTCCCTTACCTCCATTATATTTTTGCATTCATTATTATAGCTATTGTATCATTGCATCGTTGGTATGTCATTTAGGTTAAATATTTCTTATAGCGATTTAATGTCTAAATGTAGGTTTGTGATGCATCAAACCTATTGGATCATCATCAATTCAATTATGCTTTGAATGAAGTTCTATGTAAAGGATATTAAATCTCTTTTTTTAAAGCAACTTAAGTTATATTTTAATTGAATTTCATTAGAAAGAATCATGCTTTTAGTGACATCTTATAATATTCTTATTGGATTAATTTATTGAGAAGCTTCCAAGTTCTCTATGTATTGTTTTTTGCTTCCGTGTATTTTAAAATCTCTCATTTTGTTTTATGGAACCTAATTTTTTTTTGAAATTTTCTTTTTGGCGATAGGTCTATTCACCCCCCCCCCTTTCCAGACCTTCTTGTGTCCATATTCTCACCCAACAAAAATAACTTTCAAAAGAAGAACATCTAGACAAGAAGTTATACTGAAAGTCAAGAAAAAAACAAGTGATTTCATTTTATATATTTTCTATTGTAGGATCAAAACACTTGTATCTGTACATATAGTTTCTTACCCCCCCCCCCCCCCCGTTGTGTGATATTGTAAACATTCCATCATTTATCCATTTATCTGGTTGTATTATTCAATGGTTTAAGTGTAAAACACATTCTTTTAGGCAACAAAGAGATCCAATTGGAATCAATTTTTTCTATTTGTAAAATCTAAGATATAGACTAGTTCGACCAAGAAATGTCTTAGTGATCTTGTATATGTTAAATTATAGTGAAAATATCTTAATGCGAGGGGACTGGACGTAATTCTGAGTTAAAGAGGTGAACCAAAATAAACTATGTGTGTTTAATATTTCTTACATATCTATTTATCATTCAACACTTGTGATTGATTTGAGTTTCATTTGAAACTAACAAAAAACAGTTTAAAATCGTCCAACACAATTTGACCCCCTTTTTTCTTCTATCTTTCTCAATATCAATTGGCATCAGAGCTTTGGTATTTGTAGTGATATAAATTTATTATCCCTGTAGAAGGGACAACTTATGGGAAGTAAGATGGATGAGATACCCCGCCAAAGGGCAAGTCATCATGCAAAGACCAAGGTCTTCCAAATGGGGCATGCAAACCTCCTAGAATTAGGCGTAATATCGCCTTAATTGGGATAACGAATCATCCATAGAAGTTAGTCCCTCTAAACACGCGCTCACGATCCATCCAATGTGAATGATGTGTCCCCATAATAACATACAAAGGATCAGTAAAAGGGATCAAATTTCTCTACCCGTTATCTATGGAGGAACAAATTTTTCTTCCCCGTGATCTAGTATTGGAGCGGAAGTAACTTCCCTTAACCCAGACCCATAGGTCCGTATAAATACCCCAACCTTAGGTTTAAGGAGGGACAAATGATTAAGTACACAAAATACTTATATAATACAGAGCTTCTCACCTCACGTGAGTTTGCTCTCTCCATAGCCAAAAAAAAACACCACTGAACAAGGTTTTTTTATCGTCGTGAGCAAGCGCTAACCCTCATAAATTCACTAAGGCCTCTGACCACCCCTATCTCTTGAAAATCTCTAGCTTCTTCTGTAGTCAAGAGATAGATTTTGACGAATATGAACCTCAAAGGAAATAAAATTATATTACTTAGAAATCTAAGAGACAGAAGATCAAGGTTATGCAAGAGTAAGAATCAAAAGATAAAGATCATAAATATGCATCAGATGGTGGTGATTTTTCCTTTCACTACAACAAACAAGACCTTAGACAGCGCTTTGTTTAGCCTTAGACAGCGCTTTAAAGCGCTGTCTAAACCTCCGCTGCTAAAGGTTTAGACAGCGCTTTTTAAAATGTTAAAAGCGTTGTCTAAGCCCCCACCCTTAGACAGCGCTTTGGCCAAAAGCGCTTTATAAGACCCTCTTATTTTAAATTTTTTAGGTACACCTTAGACAACGCTTTTGAAAAGCGTTGTCTAAGCCCCCCCCTTAGACAACGCTTTGGCCAAAAGCGCTGTCTAAGCCCCTCATATTTTAATTTTTTTAGGTATACCTTAGACAGCGCTTTTCAGAAAGCGCTGTCTAAGCCCCCCCTTAGACAACGCTTTTGCCTAAAGCGCTTTCTAATCTCCCCCTTAGACAGCGCTTTTTACAAAAGCGCTGTCTAAGGTATACGAAATTTTTTGAAGGATTTGTTTGAAACCACATTTTTTCCAGGTTTATAAACCAGAATTTCTACCTGTTTTCAACCAGATTTTGGCAGACAATTATCACATTTTATATATGCCATTTTGGCCTTTTTTTACCAATTTTTGGCTAACCAATTCAAACCAATTCAAACCAAATTTGCCATAAATGTATCAAAATATATACAAATTTATGTTTACATTTATAAGTCATTACATATACTACTACAAATGTACACATTAATTACACACTTTGAGCTCTATCATGAATTGACACCACTCCTCTTTGATTTCGTCCACTTGATCCTTTGTATAAGATGCACACTTGAATTCATCAAAGTACTACATAATAATATAACATATTTTGAATTAATTCCAACTATTTAATTATATGAGATATGTGTAAATATAAAAATAACTCATAAGTTAGAAATACATACATCGGTGAGAATCTCTAATCGGCCCAAAACGAGAGTATCTCGCATAAACCTCAACATGAAATACCCGCAATCTATTTGATTACGTTGACGAGGACACTACATATGAAAAAAAAAATATGGATTATAAATCCTAAGTTTTATCAAGTGTAGTCATCACTAATATAATAAAAAATGCGGTAATTAAAAATATACCGCCACTTTAATCCATGTAATGGAGTTGGCGCCCCTCCTTGAGGTTTGGATAACTCGTTGGGCCCGAAAAGCTTGTAGGACGCTAATAAAATAAAAATGAAGCAATTAGAACAATTCACATAAACTAAGAAAAATTTTGAACATTCTCACTTACGTGTCAATTAGGACCTTCATATCCGGGTATGTTGTCCAATCATTTCCTAACGAGTCAAGATAATACATAATTTCTCGGATAGGATTGATTGCGAGCAACAACCAATGTTCACTGTAATGATTAGGCAAATGTTAGATGGTAACTTGGAAAATAATTATAATAGATGAATTTAGAATGAAATGCTAACCCGATATTAAACGGTATAAAAAACAACTTCTCCGCATCTTTATTGTCCATGAGGATCCGAAGAACGTACTCCGTCACGGTATCCGGTCTACTTAACATTAAACTATAGTTGACGGTCGCGGGTGCTAAGAATCCGAATGACACGTCCAAACCATTGGGGCGCATCAATTTGTCATACAAAAACCTAATATAAAAACATCATTAACATAAAGTAAACATCATTAACATAAGTTGTTTAATTAATAAAACAAAGTAGTCCGGATTTACCTAACATATGTATTGACAACGTTGACGCCGATTTCTTCACGACCAAAAACTTGCATGAAGTCCTCATTACCAATCATTTGTTCGTAATCAAAGCCGAAAATCCCTACCTCCATATGTACAATCCGAACACCTCCGGTCGGTATATCGGTCATCTCTAGAAATGTCCTGAGGCACGACCTATACTTGGTGGTAGGTTTTTTCCTAGCTACGGACTTCTTAGCACCAGAACTTTGTACCCGTGCGGAGGCGTTGCTAACCTCCTTTTTTTGTTGTGCGGAGGCATTGCTAACCTCATTTTCTTGAAGCTACATGTCATATAAATAGTTAGATCAAATTAAGAATGTAACAACTTCCATGAATATATGTCATATAATTGTATATTACCTCTTTTCTTGAAACCGTGGACTCGGTATGCCGTGGAATCGCACTATCTTTTGATTTGAATTTTGTGGGAGTCTATTTAACATAGGAAAATATGTAAGTAAAATTTTAAGCATAAATTTTAAACTTTGAATATACCAAGGAAGTTAACATAAGTTTTAATCATACCTCATATCCTACGCATATGAGGTTTGTCGGCCATGCAACAAACGAACCTACTGCTTCGTGCACTGTTGTTGCATCCGAATCATCGCTAGGATATGGTAATGCTGCATTCGGCTCAACTGCAATATCAACTGATACCTTCAAACATCCAGCAGGGAGCTCTCTAGTGTGGAGTAATACTCCGCTAACGTTATGCACTTTTCCCTTGCCAACCATCCGATAGTATGGTGACGACAAATACAACTGACAATGGGAAATTCCCTAAAACCAATAATAACAAGAAATCGTTAATGTGTATATATGTCCAATACATAATTTAAGCAAATAGTTCAATTTAAGACAATTATATGTAATTACCTCTGGAATGTTCGGCTGAAAGGTACAATTGATACTGTCTTTGTCCGAAGCATCTCTGTATACTGTTGAGGCGCTAGCCTCTCTTTCTCTCTTCAATGCATCAAGCTCAGCTTGCATGGCTTCCATTCTTGCATGAAGCTCCCGATTACTAGGAGCCTTTCCTTTTTTAATACTCATGGAGGTCGGAGTGACTCCAAATCCCTTACCCCTCACCCGACCAGAATACTCAGGGACATCTAATGCCCGACCAAGTATGCTCCTAGTATCATCGGGAGATAAAGACTGAGATAGCTCCTCCTGAAAAATCAGATGAATACCGTACACTTGTCAAATATTTGTGTATAAAAATGTTATTCAATTAATGAAAAAATGTTATACTTACACATTTCTGGTATACGTGTAAAACTTCTTCTTGAGGAACTCCAGATTTGCCCACACGGGCTTCCTTCCACAAAACATGTGCAGGAAGAGATGTTTCTGAACTTTCCTCCTTCTGCAGCTACACATTAAGTCATACAATTTGATCAGATAAAAGTAATATATGATGAAAAAATTTGTTATCTCAATTTATAAATACTTACCATGGATTGTTCTAAACGTCCATATCCGACACGTCCTTTTCGGTACGGATATGCGGGACTTGATGCTCTTTCCCGATTTGTAGCACTTATTCTTTGAAAAACCGGGTCTTGTCTTTTGGATTTGAAAGCTTCCCATTCTTCAGCCGATATCAAACTTTCATATTTTTTAGGAAGCTCCGCATCCACAAAATTACCATCCGCATCCTTAAGGAACTTGGATGATAAAAATGTCTGAAACCCTCTTAGAAGCTTTCCGGCCAATTTCATACAAAAGCCTCTTCTTTCTTCTTCGATGTTAAAACATCGCTAAGAAAAACATACAGATTGATAGTTAGTATCGGTAATTGAAAAAACATAATTGATACCGTATAATTAAGGGCCAAATGATTGTACCTTTATCTCACTCCAAATTTTTTCTTTGGACTCATTCAGCTCTTTGTTTCTCCAATCATCACATGTAATGGGAATTTCATTCCTTACTAGTGCACCGATAAAACTAGTTAAGGTATGCCCATTAGGTTCTATAAGCTGTCCCTGGGTGCTCCAATAGACATCTAGTATGATGCCTCGAGATCTTCCTTGGACCACCCTTCTCATTACTGTGATGCCTCTTCGAATTTCTTCTTCCGCGGATACTTTTTTAGGAACTTCCTCATGTTGGTCATCAGCCATGTCTAACCTGTAATAAACCAAGGAAACCATCAAATATCAAATATAACTTATAATCAAAGCAATTGAAAACAAAAAAATAAAGAAATCATGCATTATCATATATAACTTATAATCAAAGCAATTGAAAACAAAAAAATAAAGAAATCATGCATTATCACATATAACTTATAATCAAAACAATTGAAAAAATAAAATAAAGAAACCATGGATAATTTACCTAAGTCACTAACATCTCTTTCTTTTCTTTGTTGGAATATTAATCACTTGTTTCTTAGCAATGCGTACGGATGAATTGATCCAAATTCCCTCATTATGATCGTTTCTTATATATGACTCATCCGGTATAAGATCCTCAACTTCATCATTTCTATTCAACTCATTCCGTCTAATGCATGACTCATTCTCAACATCAATATCACATTGATCGACACCGCTATCATCAGTCACTTTGTTAGAGAAAAGCACTATAGACCATTTTGTACTCTTCGGGTCATTCACATAGAACACTTGTTTAGCTTGAGATGCTAGAATAAAAGGTTCATCTTTGTACCCCACCCTAGTAAGATCAACTTGCAAAAATCCAGACTTATCCATTCGTATGCCACTACTATTCACCCACTTGCAACCAAAGATGGGAATCTGAAACTTCTCGTAATCAAACACCCAAATGTGCTCAATAACTCCAAAATATGACAAATTTGCATATTTGGGGTTTAAGTCCTTCATACTTGATATATGCATTGCTTCAGCTAGCACGGTGACACCACTATTTTGCATAGTACTCTTATCATCTTGTTCTTTGGTATAAAATGTGTATCCATTAATTGAATATGCGCTATGAGAAAACACATGCAAACTTGGACCATATGCCAAACATCTCAACCTTTCTGTTACCGAAGAAGGATCTGAAGAGCGCTTCAAATAAATATGATCCTTCAACCATTGTATGAAACTTTGATTGTGCTCTATAACTATCCAATTTTCATTTCTGTTCGGATTTAACCTTCGGAGTACATCCTTGTGCATTTCAACATATGGCTCAACCTCATTATTATTGTGCAGAACATACAAATGAACTTGATCCCGTTCATCCCTTGATATTGTCACAATTTTATTCCCAATTAATTTTTTACCTTCCATTTTGTCGAAAATCTGAGCTCTGGGGAGTCCAATCGATTGAACGTTAGACAAATATTCAGTACAAAACTCAACAGCTTCTTCAACAATGTATCGTTCAACAATACAATCCCCTGGTCGACTTCGGAATTTCACGTACCCTTTTAATATGTTCATATACCGTTCAGCAGGGTACATCCATCTCATATAAGCTGGTCCACACAACTGTGTCTCTTTCACAAGATGAACAACTAAATGAACCATTATGTCAAAAAAAAGACGGAGGAAAATACATTTCAAGCTCACACAAGGTAATTACAATCTCTTTTTGTAGTGTTGGTAAGATCTCGGGATCGATCACCTTACTACAAATTGACCTAAAGAAAAAACACAATTTAGTTATGGAACTTCTTACTTTTTCTGGCAAAATAGAACGTATACCGATCGGTAGAAAATGTTCCATTATAACATGACAATCATGTGTCTTCAAATTCTTCAACTTGAGGTCTTTCATAGAAACAAGTCTTCTGATATCAGATGAGTATCCTTCTGGAACCTTAACTTCACTCAGAGACTTACACACAAGTTTTTTCTCCTTTCTAGATAAAGTAAAAGCAGCAGGTGGTAGATATGTTCGTCTTCCTTTCTTCACGAGTGCTAATTCAGTTCTCATTCCCATTTTTAACATGTCCTCCCTTGCTTTAAGGCCATCCTTAGACTTTCCTTTTATATTGAGTAATGTACCGATAACACTTTCAAATACGTTTTTTTCAATATGCATAACATCGAGAAAATGTCTCACGTACAAAGACTTCCAATATGGCAATTCAAAAAATATCGACCTTTTCTTCCACCCACCTTTCACAATCTTATGTGCAAAAGGCTTGCCAAACTCAGTACGCACATCTTTCACCTTTTCAAAAACTTGTTCACCTGACAATGCGGGTGGAGCTCTACGATGTTCGGTGTCTCCATTGAATGCTTTTCTCCACCCACGGTAGTGATGTTTAGAATGTAAGAATCTACGATGACCGAGAAACACATTCTTCTGGCAAAGTTCTAATCGAATCGTATCGGTTCCGTCTTCACAAACAGGACACGCACGTTGACCTTTAATGCTATACCCAGATAGATTCCCGTATGCTGGAAAATCATTAATTGTGCCAAACAACATCGCCCTCAAATTGAAACTTTCTTTCCTATATCCATCATAAACCTCCACACCGTTCTCCCACAAAATCTTTAAATCTTCGATCAGAGGTGTCAAGTATACGTCTATGTCATTACCTGGTTGTTTAGGCCCAGAGATTAACATAGATAACATCATGTACTTACGCTTCATACATAGCCACGGAGGTAGGTTATAAATCATAAGAATCACAGGCCATGTGGTATGTGAAATACTTTGAAGACCATGTGGGTTCATTCCATCAGTAGATAATGCCAATCGAAGGTTTCTTGCTTCTGATCCAAACTCAGGATAATCATTATCAATCTTCGACCACTGTGGTGAATCAGCCGGATGCCGATACTTTCCATCAGTAATTCTTTCATCTGCATGCCAAGTAATATGTCTTGCATCGGTTTCACTACGAAACATGCGCCTAAATCTCGGAATTATCGGAAAATACCATAAGACTTTTGCGGGAGATAATCTTTTCTTATATCGAGACAAACCGCATTTAGGGCACTCAGTTAACGTTGCATATTCGTTACGAAACAAAATGCAATCGTTAGGACAAGCATGTATCTTATCATAGCTCATGCTAATAGAGCACAACATTTTTTTTGCCTCATAGGTTCGATTAGGAAGAACATTATCATCCGGTAGCATTTCTCTCATTAGGACCAACAACTCTGTGAAACTTTTATCCGACCATCCATTGCCCGCCTTTAAGTTGTACAACTTTAATACCGCAGAAAGTCTTGAGAATTTAGTGCAACCTTTGTACAACGGTTTCTCTGCATCGCTTACCATCCTCTCAAACATTTCAGGACAATCATGAAGATCTTCTTCCAGTGCTTCTACAATCTCTTCAACTCGATCACAATCATATGTTTCCGTGTCTTTGTCGTATGAAGCATAGGTCGTATTACTTTTTCCACTCGATTCAACATTCCCGTTAATTTTCTCACCATGAAATATCCAACACTGATAACTTTGATCAATTCCATGCCTCAGCAAATGCGATTTCAATCCATGTGCGTCAACCTTACCAATATAACAACAACGCAAGCAAGGACAATGCATTCGTCTGGGGTTTTCAGCGTGTTGAACAACATACTTAACGAATTCCGCAACCCCACTCTCGTACTCTTTGGTCATTCGATCGGCACAGATCCATGTTTTATCCATGGTTTTCCTACTTATTAAAAAGAAAACACTTTCACAGTTAAAAAGAAAAATGGTTGGCAAGTGATGAAATATAGAATGAAATGGATATCACTCCATTTCACTCCGTTTCATCCTATTTTAACTAATTCAAACAATAAAATATCACTATTTTCCATCTCATATTATCTCACTCGAATCTTTTCATCAATTCAAAGAAAAACTAAATTAATGAAGTCTTTCCACCAAATTGAAGCATTTCTCATTCCCTTCCATCCATGAGGAACTACTTTAAAATATATATATATATATATATATATATATATATATATATATATATATATATATATATATATATATATATATATATATATATATATATATATATATATATCATCCATATTTTCTCACGAAAACCTACTTTCACATATTGGCCTAATCTTATTTAGAGATGAGTCTATGTTAATTCAATTTCAAATTTTCTTTTTAAAATGGTGGTAAACAATTACACAAATTACATCTTAAACCAAACTCATCACGTGAACCTAGCTACACAATTCAATTTAATTAGTCTTAATAATACTAATCTACATGTTCACTTTATCATGCATGCCACCTTCACTCCATTCCTAAGAACATCAAACAAGACTCAAGACACCAACAACTCTCATAGAAACAAAAATGTTTGGTAATGGTAATTGTGATGTTGATAATGAGAAAACCATAGTGTAAAACCACTGTGTAAACCAAAAATATCAAAACTTAAACAAAAAACATAGCATGAAAAATACTGATATTTCCCTAAAAACATCAAAACTGATATTTCCCTAAAAACATAAAAACTGAAATACATACCACAATGCCTGAACGATTCTTCAAACCGAATGAATCAAAAATTGCAGAAATGAAGAACTGAAAACCGAAAAAATTAATGAATGAAGAACTGAAATCCGAAAAAATGAATGAATGAATGAAAAAGTGAACTGAAACTGAAATACATACCGCGATGAAGAACAGAGAACGAACGATTCAAACAAATTTCAATGACTTCAATGACTTCAAGTTCTTCAAGTTCAAGTTCGCTGTTAGGGTTCGCTGGAAACGTTCGCAGGAGGGAAAACAAAAAGAACAGAGAATGAAAATAGAAGTCTGAAATTTAATTTTAATTAGACTTTAGACAGCGCTTTTGGGAAAAACGCTTTCTAAGGTATGCCTTAGACAGCGCTTTCCAAAAGCGCTTTCTAAACCCCCCCCCCCCCTTAGACAGCGCTTTTGGTTTTATTTTTTTTTAAATTTAAAAACTTTAAACAGCGCTTTATCAAAAGCGCTGACTAAGGTATATATTTAAAAGCGCTTTCTATAAGCGCTGTCTAAGGGGGGGTCTTAGACAGCGCTTTTTGAAAGCGCTGTCTAAGACCCCCCCTTAGACAGCGCTTTCATTATTTTTTTGGACCATTTTCCGTGTTTTATTTTTATTTTAACCTTAGACAGCGCTTTCTCTTAAAAGCGCTGTCTAAGATGCGCTGTTAAAAGACATTTTTGGCGTAGTGTTTATATCTAGACAAGTACAATGTTTTTAGGCCAAGGAAAAAAATTCCAACAAGGAGTTCAAGTATTCTAAAGATCCAAGAGACAAAAAAATAAGATGACAATAAGGTCATTTTCTATGACTGCAAACAGCTCAGACATTTTAGAAATGAATGTTCCAAGATGGAGAAAGAGAAATTGAAGAAGAGTGGATTTGGAGGAAATAAGAAAGGTCTCATATGCACATGGTATCAACAAGATGATTCCTCTAATGAAGAAGATGGGCATGCCAATGTTGTACTAATTGCCTTAACATCCTATGGAGTGAAATGTGACGACACAACAGACGACGATGATGAGGATGAAATCTCTTTTAGCAACTGAGTTAAAATACCAATGATGGTACCTAGGTGGTGGATGTTCCCGACAAATAACGAAAGAAAGCCATATGTTGCAAAGCCTCAACACTACAAGAAAAATGCATTTTAGCATCAATATATTAGCGTCGGCCACGACTCCAACGCTATTAGTGGCAATCTAGCGTCCCCATAAGCCGACGTTACCACGTTTTCAAATTTAATATTTAATTTTTAATGTCTTACGTATTTCCAAATCAAAAGTTTTATTTACTTATTTATTTATTTTTATAAAAACCCTAGCGTCGCTATGAGACCGACGCTAAATATTAAGTTGAAATAAATTTCGTTTCCCACCACTTTTTTTGTTTCCCTCCCTATTAATTAATTTATTTTAATTATTTATATTATTTTATAAAGACATTAGCGTCGCAATATGGCCGACACTATATTGGAGCGAAATAACTTTCATTTCCCACCTCTTTTCACTTTTCCCCGTCTGTTTATTTATTTATTATCTTATTTATTATTTTATAAAATGTTAGCATCGCATAATGGCCGACGCTATGTTTTTTCTTGATTTAGAAAATCAAATGTATAACAAATTTTAAATAAAATAAAATACAAAGTAAAAATAAAATAGGGTTTAGAATTTTTTTATGAATTTTAAAATTTGTTTTGACATTAGAATTCTAAATTTATACAATAAACATAAACATAATTGAATTAAAATTTATAAAATAAAATAATAAACCTAAACATATAAATTTAAACTTATTTTAAATAATAAAATTTAAATTTATAAATAAGATAAATTTATTCTATCATTTTAATTAGAAAATACATTTATAAAAGTAAATATATTTTTAAATTATATATTAAGATAAAAATCAATTAAAATTATAAACTATTTATATTAATTAAATCAATTTTATAAACTAAGTATTATAATTATAAACTAAGTATATTAATTAAATATATTTTATAAAACAAAACAAAATTTACAATCTGGGTATTTTTCCCTAGGGTCTCAAAATTTCAATCACCTCCACCGCCGCGTTACAACAGCACAAATCCACCAAACCCTACTATTCCACCGCCGCGTTACAACAACACAAAATCAACTAGTTTCTCAACAACATACAACAACTCAACGCATTTTTTTCAAGGTTAGAGGTATAACTATGCTTGTTGATGTCATGTCTAGAAAAGGAGTAATTTGAATAAGAATAAGTATACCGTGAAATTGTTTTTCTTTTGTGTTTTGACTTGTTATTATTTTACAGGAAAATCTTATCTTGAGTTGGAGTTTCTACATCTATCTCGTGAAGAAGTGAGGTCTGCATCTTGATTGATTAATAAGGTATGTATTTTACTAATCTTAGCCCTATCGTGGGATGACTCCATCAAAATCTATGTTGTTTCGATTATATGCATAATCCGTGTTTTGACTAAATTGTTATGTCGGATTTTGAGCATTATGATAATTTGTGTTGTTTCTGCTAATGTTTAGTTTGCGTTGATTCACATTAATAAAATTGTTATGTAGGTTGCTGCTTGTATCATGAACATGTCGGTTGCTGCTTGTATCATGAACATATTAATTCGCATTAATAAAATTGTTATGTCGGTTTCGACCCAGTTACGTAAATTTGTTTGTTTCGATCCAACAATCTTAGCTCCAAGACCATCCCCCTTAGTATTACCAGGATTCACAACATTTGCTTCACCTTTGAACAACTCATAACGAGCATTACCCTCAAAACCCTTCACCACACCAGCACCATAGATAGCTCCAAGACACTGCATTATTATGTAAAACAGTGCTCTTGTCAAGGACAGTTTCCTAGCCAAAAACAAACCAAATGTCACAGCTGGATTTATTTTTCCACCTATTCCAAACAAAACATCCTTAGTTTAGTTTAGTCTAAAACAAAATAAAATAGTTAATTACCAAGTAACAATGAAGTAAAGAAAAAGAAGTGACTTGTTTCTCTATGGAAGCCTCTGGGTAATAACACTTTTAATTGGAGTGGGGTTTGAATTGTAAGAGTTTTGAGTGTTTGAAAGGTAAGAAATTGAGTAGAGATTGTGTTAATTGTTTTGATTTGGTGAGTAGTGGAAATGAGAATCAAAGGTTTTTGAAGGGTAAGAGTAAAAATGATTTTTTGATTGATGATGTTTTAGGTTTAGGAAATGGTGGAATTAGAGTAGGCTTTGATATTGGCGGTGGTTCTGGTTCTTTTACTGCTAGAATGTTTGATAGAAATGTTACTGTGATTACAAATACTTTTAATGTTAATGCACCATTTAGTGAATTCATTGCTGCAAGAGGACTTTTTCCGATTTACTTGAGTTTAGATCATAGGTTTCTGTTTTACGATAATGTATTTGATTTGAATCATGCTTCGAATGCATTTGATGTTGTTGGATGAAAAGCGGAGAAGTTGGAGTTTTTGATGTTTGATATTGATCGAGTTTTGCGAGCCGGTGGTTTTTTTTGGCTTGATAATTTCTTTTGTGATAGCAAAGAGAAGAAACAAACTCTTACAAGGTTGATTGAAAGGTTTGATTATAAGAAATTGAAATGGGTTATGGGCAAAAAGGTTGATAGTTTTGGATCGGGTAAACCCGTGGTTGTGTTATCTGCGGTTCTTTAGAAACCAGTTAGACCGGGTTAAAGTTTTAGGAGCTTATAGCTTATACAACAAATGTAGCAAGTGAGAATATTATTGATTCTGTTATGTCTCTTTCGCGCAAAATTTGTGCGAATGGAATTGTTTTGAACATTGTTGTCTGTCATCAAATATCATAAGATGTGGATTATGTATAAGAAGTGTTTGCTTACCAAATGTAGAGCAACATTTTGAGGTGATATAATGTCATTTTAAGTTATGTTGTGTATTTGAGTTCTAGATTTGTTGTTGGAAAATGGAAAGAAAATGATGAATTAGTTCATTTTTGAAGCATATGAAGTCAACTTTAGACTCTTTCAAATTTTGAATTTTACTTTCTTTGACTATGACCTACCAAAAGCGAGATAAACAATTATATACCTTAATTCATGCTTGGATCTGATTATTTCAGAAGCTGTTTTCAACTTATTTTTTCAAAAGCACTTGAGAATAACTTATTTTTCAGTTTATTTTCAACCATATTATTGGTTACACTCACTTGCCAAACTTTCCTTAAGTTCTAATTGAATGTGTAGTCATCCAATGAATATGAACTGCTAAATAGAGTACTAGGATTTAGCTAGTCTTTGTGAAAAATGCTTATCAATTTTGGTATCATTTCATTTGTGTCCATGCAATATCTTGGGGAATGGATTTTCATAATCCCCACCTAACAAAGCACTGATGTATCTAAATAGATATGCATAGGTTTTCATGGTATATTGAGAGCATTGACACATCATTGTTTAACATTACAAAGGAATTCTTTACGCACACCAACCATTCAATTCCTCCATGTAACACAAATATATATTACACAAGTTATTAATATTCCTCCATGTAACAAAGCACTGATGTATCTAAATAGATAAAAAGTCTTCCACTAACCGTTCTAAGGGTCCAACCATAATCTACAAAAAGAATAGTAGTAAAACATGAATTTCAAGTATCAAGTAATCTCATCTCATTTAGAAATTTGAGAGTTCCTAAAGGCCATAATCTTATCCTACTAGTTAATTATTCTTAACAATAGAGTTTCAAATGGAAAAGGAATGGCGACCGAGTTAATTATCCTACTAGTTTATTGGCAATCTATGTATAAGTGTTAGATTTGTTTCAAAACTAATTGTAATATATGAATTTTAACATGTTTTTAACTAAGGTTTTGTAACTTACATCTTTGTGCTTTTGCTACTGCTTTTGTGGGTCTAAACAACTATATGAATGAAGAATGGTTGCTTCTGCTATGCATCAATACACTGAAATTGTTGGATTCATATTTACCGTAACAACAGTCACTTGCCGACCCTATCACATTCCATCTCTTTGTGAAAAATGGCCTTGATAACTACTAACAACAATTAATCACATGTTTATTGTTTTGGCGTGTTTGCTAGTGTCGAATATCGTATAGTGGGTTATGTAACCTTTCACACACAGCAAATCCTAGTAGCAATCTAGAGACTTTGATATATTGAACTGTGATGTTAATTATTTTGAATATGCTCGTTATGTTAATTATTTTGTTTTTGTTTTTAATCACTGCAGGTTTGTTCTCATACCTTGAGAAGCAAGGTGATTTATTGTTTTTATACTTCATATTAATGTATTTAGTGCTTATGCATGTTTAAGAATGTTATATGCATGTTGGTTTCTGACTGAAAGGATTACTGAAAGTTAGTGCTTATTCATTTAAGAATGTTATATGTATGTTGATTAATGTAGTTAGTGCTTATTCATTTAACTTTGGGACATATAAACCAAAACATAAATGAAAGAATCATAAAGGAAACCATATAAATCAAAACACAAAACAGTAAAAAGCAGGATGTTAAAACATAAACCATTAAAAATGCAAAGCTATAATGGATACCTCACCTATAGAATGGAGTGCAAAAGTAGGAAGAGGTAAGGATTAAAGTGTTAATATTCACAGCATACTTCCTTCTTATATTATAAATCTTAAGCTGCTATCTATTTTGGTTACAAACTCCTATTTGAAATTATATTGTCCAAGTTACAAAATCTGCTTAAAATCATGTATAAATGCAAGCATAATCACTTGCAGAATTTTGGTTTCCAAACTTACAAAATCCTGCTTCAAAATATATATTAATAATCTTTAGGTAAGCATAATCCTGCTTCAAAATATATATTAATAATCTCTAGGTAAGCATAATCCTGCTTCTAAATTTCGTAAGTATTGCAAATATTTAACATTTCCTAAAGATATATCTATAACTATTTTACAGAGTAATATTATAAGAAGCTCAAAGTGGAATAAAGTGTGTTCAAAAGTCAATTTTCAGACATTAGGATACTTATCTTATAGTACAAATTTTTATTTTACTACAACTTTTATAATTATCTCAAAGTGGAATAAATTATCTCTTTTAATTAGGATTGTCCTTGCATTCCAAATTTTGGTAAAATGTTGCATTTTTATAATACGGTAACGGAGTTTCCGAATATGAAATTGATTGTTCTGTAGATGTTGCAGGTATAGGAAATGAGTTAGAAAAACAGAAGTTGTGTTAAAATAGTATGAATGAGTAATTTATCATATCCTTGTAATCTCTAACAATGGTCGCCTAGTTTACAAATTTCATGTTGATACAAGTTGCACAATGGTCTTTTTTTTTCTTTTGGAGTTGCACTAATTTATATACAGCAACCCTATAGAAAAGTCAAATGAAATTAATGCTAAATAATTATTCAGCACTTATTAGTGCTGGTACTAAAATTAGAAAAAAAACGCAGTTATATGATTGTATATGCAGCTGCTGTATAGAAAAGTCCATGAAATTAGTGTTGATGTATAGAAAGACTGGTCGAGCAGTTATAATTTCAGCTCATTTAACAATAAGAAAAGCTTCAAGTTGTATAGACTTTTGAGAAAAGGATTGAATGATAAGTATACTTGCACAACCTTAAAGAGAATAAAAAGATTTTGACAAGTGTTATGCTAATGACATCTATTAGGCCACAATTTTCTTGGGTTATTAAAATTATAGTAAATTTGTTTTAGTTGTATGGCTTAGTTAAATATTACTAATGAGTGTTTTGGGTGTTCTTTGAACATGACTGATTTTGCTTATTGAAAATTTGTAAGGGAAAAAATATTTGTGTTAGTGATTATTGGAATTGTTTTAGAATGCATGTGGTAAGGGAAGAATGCATGTGATTATTGAAAATTTGTAAGGGAAGAATGGATTTGTGTTGGATTTTTTTATGCCAACCAAATTGGAAAATGTATGTGGTGGTGATTCAGAAAGTCCTTCAAGAATCCGTGTGTTGTATAGTTTCTGTTTCATATCAAGTTTAACTTATATGTCTCAATTTCTATAATAAACTAATTAAGTTTAATTGATTGAGGAAATAATACATACAAAAATATATAAAAATAATCTCTTATAAATCTATATATGAAAGCTAAAACATTTCTTCTAAGATTTGTATTGCTATGTAGGGACACCTCCTGAAGTACTATTTTTAATCTGTTAAGATTTACGGGTTAAATGATTCGATGTTTCTTAGGCATGTTTGTTGGAAGTATCTTTCTACCTTTGTATTGCTATGTAGGGACAGTGTGACATAAAGCGTTTGAAAGATGAATTTATTAGAAACTTATATTTGTTTTTTATGTAGAGAATGGATCGAAGTTGGATGTATGATAGAGTAAACTCCGATAGGTATGGTTTGAAAGATGAATTTATTAGTGGAGTTGAAGAGTTTGTCAATAAAGCGATGAATCGATCTCAGTTTTTAAACGAAGGAGGGATAAGGTGTCCTTGTGTAAATTGCGTCTGCATTCTCTTGAAAACGCCTAATGAGGTCAAACTATTATACGTGGACTGATCATGGAGAAGAGAATTAGAATGTGGATCTTGATGATCATACTAGTAGTGGTGGGAATGCTGGTGGGGATAATCTAGGTAACGAAGAACAATTTGAGGCAATGAATGATATGGTCTCTGATGTTTTCAGGCCATTTGTTAATGTCTCAAATGTGAATGATAATATGGAAAACGAAACGATTAGTGAGGGTGAGGTACCAAATGAAAAAGCTCAACGATTTTATGATGAATTAATCTCTGCAAACCAACCCATTTATGAGGGAGCTTCTGAATCCAGACTATCTATTTCAGTTAAGTTGTTGGTTGCCATGTCTAGTTGGCATGTTCCTCAAAAGGCCATGGATTTTCTCTCTCAAATGCTCGTTGATGTTTGTCCAACTAAAGAATGCTTACCTGGAAACTATTACCAAGTGAAGAAGTTGGTGTCTAAGTTAGGATTGGAAGTTGAGAAAATTGATTGTTGTGTGAATGGATGCTTATTATATTTTAAAGAAGATAGCACCTTAACTCAGTGCAGATTTTGTGGAGCTGCTAGGTATGTTCCTCGAAAGTGTGGAATGGGAAAATACAAAGATGTGGCAGTGAAAAGAATGTTCTATTTTCTAATCATTCCTAGGTTACAATGACCTTATGCTTCAGAGGAATCTGCAACTCATATGAGATGGCATCGTGAGAACACCAGCAATCCAAATGTTTTGCGTCACCCATCTGATGGAAAAGCTTGGAAACACTTCGATGAAGTTTATCCCGATTATGCTAGTGAACCAAGAAATGTAAGATTGGGTTTATGTAGTGATGGGTTTACCCCTTACATTCAAGCCTCTAGTTCTCCATATTCATGTTGGCCAATAATAGTCACACCATACAATCTCCCTCCAGAAATGTGCATGACCAAACCATACATATTTTTGACTTGTCTTGTACCTGGACCATACAACCCGAAAGTTAAAATAGATGTCTACTTGCAACCTTTGGTTGATGATTTACAGCGGTTGTGGAAAGATGGCATTGTGACATATGATATCTCTATGCAGCAGAATTTTGTTATGAGAGCGAATTTAATGTGGACAATCAATGATTTTCCAGCATATGGTATGTTGTCTGGATGGGGAACACAATGTAAATTAGCATGCCCTTATTGCATGGACAATATAGATTCTTTCACCTTACAATTTGGTGGGAAAAGTTGCTAGTTTGATTGTCATCGTAGGTTTTTACCAATGGATCATCCTTTCAGAAAAAGTAAAAAGAGATTTACAAAAAGTAAGATTGTGAAAAAAAGACCACCACCAATGTGGATCGGCCAGGATGTTTGGGAAGCTATTCGTGATTTCCCAAAAGTCACAGACAGTGTCTGGGCCACCAAATTTCCGGGGTATGGGAAACAACATAATTGGAACAAAAGAAGTATATTTTGGGATCTTCCATACTGGAAGGATAACCTTGATGTGCTACACATAGAGAATAATGTATTTGATAATGTGTTTTACACTGTCATGAATGATCCTGCAAAAACAAAGGACAATGAGAAGGCCAGATTGGATTTACCTCTTAATTGTTTACGTGGGGATTTAGAGATGCGCCTTCTACCTAACGGAAAGATGGCTAAGCCAAAGGCAAAATTTTCATTGACACCAGAAGAGGCAAAGCTAGTATGTAGATGGATTAAGGAACTAAAAATGCCGGATGGTTATTCCTCGAATCTTTCTAGGTGTGCTGATGCTACCAAGGGTAGGATGAAGGGGATGAAAAGCCATGACTGTCATGTATTCATGGAGTGTTTGCTTCCAATTGCTTTTCGTTCCTTGCCTCTTGAGATATGGAAGCCGCTAACTGAGTTAAGTCGTTTTTTTAAAGACTTGTGTCGTAATACATTGAAGTTGGAAGACCTTGTTAGGTTGGAACAAAACATTCCCATCATCATATGCAAACTAGAAAGAATTTTTCCACCAGGTTTCTTTGAATCGATGGAACATCTCCCGATTCACCTACCTACTGAAGCAATCCTTGGTGGTCCTGTACATTATCGTTGGATGTATCCATTTGAAAGGTAATTGATGTTCAATTTTTGTAGATTAATGAAATGAAAAAACATTTTTTAAGCGTTTCATGTGTAGATTGATGGGAGACTACAAGCGTTCGGTGAAAAATAAAGCCAGGGTTGAAGGTTCAATATGCACTGCGTACTTGCACAGTGAAACTACTCATTTTTTCTCTCACTATTTCAAGACCTTTAGTTTGTTGCCAAGTACAAGTTTAAGGAACGATCCTCGATCAGATCATGAGAATTCCCAACCAATACTTTCAGTTTTTAGTAAATGTGGTCATCTTAGTGGAAAGGCTCGACCCTATTGGTTGATAGATAAGGAATGGAAGTCTGCTCATGTGCACGTCCTAATCAATTGTGACGAGGTTAAACCGTATCTCTAGTAAGTACATTTTTGTAAGACATTTGTGTTGTTCTCAACCATTTTTTATAAATACACTCATCAATTTTATGATCGATGTCAGATTGTTCATGCAATATCATTCTATCAATGAGGAAGATGCTTCCGGTCTTATACACGAGTAGTTTCCTTCATGGCTAAAAGACTATGTTAGTATATTTCTCACAGTTTATATTATGTGGTTGACAATCTTTAAGTTTATATTTCTCACAAAAAACAATCTCTAAGGTTATATATATATATATATATATATATATATATATATATATATATATATATATATATATTTAGGTGAATGATAAGAGAAATGAAACGACTAGTCCATATCTGAAGGCCTTAGCTCTCGGTCCTAACCCAAAGGCAACATCATGGAACATATACTTTGTTAATGGGTACAAGTTTCACACTCAAGAATGGAGTAATGGTAAAAAGACTACTAATTGTGGGGTGCATGTTAAAGGTGTTACAAGTGGAGGAGAAAACAATTTTTATGGTATCATCCAACGTATCCTTCAATTGGAATACCATGGTTTTAGCAACAAGATTTCCCTATTTTATTGTGATTGGTTTGATCCTACAAATAATTCTGGAACAAAAGTTAATATTTGGTACAACATTGTTGACATTAAGATGAATAAGCGATATCGTTAGTATGACCCGTTCATTCTTGCACAAGAAGCGAAACAAGTTTACTATGTACCATATCCAGAAATGTGTAGGAATATGCGTGGATGGTGTGCAGCAATCACCACAAAACCAAGGGGTTATGTTGAGATAGACAATATCGACGATGCAATTCCTTATCAATCATATGAAATGTTACCAGTTGTGCCTATTACAGAAGTTGAAGAAATACATGGTTTAGTTGATGGAGGGTTAATTGACGAGGTTGAGCCAATAACAATGACAATTGACCCAATGACTCAAGATTGAGAGAACATTTTATGTTTTAATTTTAGATTTTTATGCACTTGTTCAAATGTGTGTTGTAACATAATTCCTAAGGTTATAAATAATTCAATTCAATTACTCTTGTAACATATATTTAGATATGTACTTTCACGTTATAAAAAAACATGTTATATTTGATGTATTTGATGTAAAAAAACCATGTTGTATTTGATGTATTGTAAAATCACATGCACATCTTTTGATTGATATAAATAATTATTCTGCAGTAATTTGTAAAAGCATATGCACATCTTTTGCACGTCTCATGTATGAATATTTCTTGGTGAGTGCATAGATATATAACCTTTAACATTGCCATTTCTTGATGAACATTTCTTATTACTCAGTGTTGGTAGCTTTGAGATGACTGGACAAAACGGAAAGAGAAAAGCACCATCGAGCACATCTAAGTAAGATGACTAAATCTTTTCACCTATTTGATTTTTTTGTATTTAAACTTATTTATTTTTGGATTTTGACTTATTTATCTAATGGTTTCTTTGTAAAAGAGTTATTGACAAGTTATGTCGTCAAAGACAGATTCCACCTGGGACTCTTGCTATAAACAACTCTCGTAAGGTCCATAGTAAACCTGGTTCAACGTACCCACCACAACCTACTAAGAGAAATCCACCACCACCCACTAAGAAAAACCCACCACTGACCACTCAGCCTCCACCGATTCAAACAAATCCCACACCATCAGATACTCAACCTCCACCAACCACTCCAGATTCGACACCTATTCAGCCTCCACTGACTTCTGAGGAGTTCACATTCATTCCTACTCCAGGATATACTCAGCCTCCGCCGCAGCCTCAGCCTCAGCCGCAGCCGCCTCCTTCCCATCACACCACAAACGAGGAAGTGCAGAGGGACCAAACACTGGCTAATGAAGGGCAAAAACCGAAGATCTGTATTGTGGAAACAACTAATGCGTAAGTGTTTATTGCTTGACTTTTAGTTATATTAATTTATTAATTCTATTTCAATCTATAAAAGTCAATATTAAAGATTTGAATTTTATGTTTGCTGAATTGTTAACATGTGCAGATTACATCCAGGTGATCTTGTTGCCGCAATGATTCGAAAAGTTATTGAAAAGAATTACCGTGGAACCTTCGTTAATTATGGTGAGCTTAAACGTGACGGAAGAGAGGAGGTGAGAAAGGAATGGTTCAACGATTTTAAGGTAAGACATGAAAATGCACGAAATATATATATATATATATATATATATATATATATATATATAACATATGAATCTTATATTATTCTATGAAACATCATATAATCATGTGAATATCATATGAACATGAAATTTCTTTTTTAGTTGTGGTTGATGATTATGTATACTACTGAGTTTTATTTATTATTTGTTTATTTTGTCAGAGGCTTGTATCTTGGGATCATTGTGAAGATGCAAAGATGGAAGAATTGTTTCATCATAAATGTGGAAAACGGCTGTCTGATATACAACGAAAGGCTAGAGAAAAGGGGCAGAAGCCAGGTTGGATGTGTGTAGATACATGGACGTATCTCCTAGACAAGTGGAAGACAGATGAATTCAGAGTTGTATCCCAACAAAATAAGATTAATCGATCATCTAACAAAGGTGGGGCAGTCCATACAACAGGTCGTAAAGCTCACCATGATGTTGCACTTGAATTGGTATATACTTTATAATTACAATGCGTTAATATATACTTTATAATTACAAAGCGTTAATATAATTATATTTGATATAAATTTTTACCATATATATTTGATCTAATGATAGGCTAAAAAACTCGATCGACCCGTACATCCAGATGAGATTTTCATTGCCACCCATAAAAAGAAGAATGGGGAGTGGGTTGACGTCTGTGCAGCGACAACACATGTAAGTTAACATTTTAATATACTTTGTTTGAAATATTATACTTTGTTTGGGATTTGTGTTAAAAACTTCCACAAAATATTATACTCACGTGTTTTTCTATTTATATGTTTATATCTTATGGATATGTTTAAGAACTATTTTGGCTATATGTTTATATGTTTTTGGCTATTATTCTCAGTTTTCTTAAATACTTGTGTACAGGAAAAATTCTGCAGCAACTTGCAACTAGTTGGTGATGAAGTCGAAGGATCAACAAGAATACAAATTTGGAAAGAAGTTGCAGGGGGGTAAGACACGGGGGGCGGTGTTATGGCACAGGACAATTGGCACGTAACATAAGATGTGGAGTAAACTTCTTGACTCAAGTGTCAATTACAAACCCACATAGAGAAGCAGATAACCAGGCCATTGAGGCTTCCAGAGTTGAAGCTGTTGTTGCACGTGAAGAGGTTGCACGGGTGAATGCACGGACAAATGAATTGGCAAAGAAATTTGAAGAATTGTCAAAGAAATTTGATATGTTGCATTCTCTTCAGGCGGGTCCTTCTAGTGCTTCTGCGAGTGGTCATCCTGATTATAACGATTCGGTACGTTCTATTTTCTATTGTTTTTGATTTAGTTGAATTGAACTCGTTTATAAATTATGTTTATGTAGTTGAGTTGAATTTTCATATCCTTTTGTACTTAATTGCACTGAAGTTGTTTGTTAGAATTTAGGCACTGTTATATCATTCCTATTTGAGAACAACGGTTTGTACACAAGCTGGTTGGTTATTCTGCTTTGATGGGTCCTCTTGGAGGGGTAGTTTTGGTTGATTATTATGTTGTGAAGAAAATGAAGTTGAGGATAAGTGATTTGTACACAACAAGAAGTGTTTTTGGGTTTGTTGTGGTTTATAATAATGGGTTTGTAGTGGTTTATAATAATGCTTGGTTTATTAGTTTCTTTTTAGGAGGGTTTTTGTATTGGATTTTGTTGGGTTTGAACATTGTAGATTGGCATGTGCGCAAAGTATCACATGCTTGAGCGTATTTTTTTAGCGTATTTTTTTAAGTTAATTAATGTGTCTGACTCGTGACTATTTATTTTGGATGTTGCAGGAGGAGGAGGATGATGAGGAAGTTGATGTTGGTTATCATGATTAGTGTGTAGATTATTCAGGACCTGTTTTATGTGTTGATATTTTGATGTTGTATTTTGGAACTGATTAGAATTTTGATGTTGGTTTTTTTTGGAACTGATTAGTATTTTGATGTTGGTGTATTTTATAACTCATTAGAACTTATTAGAATAACATGTTGGTGTATCTTAGAACTCATTAGAATGACATAGTGTATTTTGGATCACTTGAATTGTTGATTGATGATTTTCTTTTTGTAATGCCATTGGCCTGTTAGAGTTAAAATAATAAACAAGTTTGAATTAATAATAAACAGGTATTGAGTGGCAATTGGATAAAGGGAAGGTGATGATTTCAAATAAAATTTGCACTATTAAATAATTTAGTGTCGGCCAAAAGACCCACGCTACATTAATTTATAAATGATTCATGAATCCACTAGTGGTGGCTTCAGACCGAGGCTAATAAAATTTATTTGTCAGTCTAATAAATATAGTGGCGGCCATGCAACCGACGCTAATAAAATATATTTGTCTGTCTAATAAATATAGTGGCGGCCACGTGACCGACGCTGACATAAAATAATTAGGTGTCTAAAAAATATAGTGGCGGCTCTATGGCCGACGCTAGATCATAATAATATGTTGACCAACCTGACAGTCAATCCAATTAAAAAGTGACAGATGGCATTCCATAGCGTCGTCCAATAGCCGACGCTAAGTCATCATTTAGCTGCGCATTTTGGGTCAAGATTTAGTGGCGTTCTAGTGCCACACTTAAGCCGACGCTACTCAAGTGTCACTAGAAAAGCCGACGCTAATACTATTAACTTCCAACTTTGGAAAGGCGGCCCCGACCCCCACGCTAAGCCGAAGCTAACCCTGTCTAGTGTCGGTTTTTGTTGTGGTAGCGAGGGCTTTTTGGCCGACGCTAAAGCTGGTGTTTCTTGTAGTGCAAGATGAAATAAGGAAGAAGCATGTGCTTTGGAGGAAATCAGAAAGACGAGATCATAGGATCCGCTATAGTAAATAACGTTTTTTTCTCATAAACAATAATGTGATTTTAGTTAAATGATGAATTCATCTACTCAACATAAGTCAATTAAGTGACATTAACTACGACGTCGTCTTGAATCAAAAGTTATGTTAAAATATTATTCAAACATATTGATTCATACTATTCCATGATAAAAGGAATAATAGTATTTTTTTTAAAATCTAATTTAGAAAAATACCTCAAGCAATAAATATCTTCTCCTATAAAATTATATATTTTTTATAAATAAATAAAATTTATAAGGTTAAATTTATCAAATAGCCGAACTAGAGTAATTTCTAATTTATCAAATACCTCAAGCATAAATAAACATTGAATGAAAAATTATAAATATTAAAAAAAAATTAATGGAGATCCACTAATAGTATAAAAAAAAATTGCGTTGTCATATATCATTTTGTCATATATCATTTTGTCATATCATATAACTAATTTAAAGTTCTCGGTATAATTGACGGAATACATGATCGTGATTTGTTGACAAAGTAAAACTAATTTACACAGTCAGTGCATCATTTATTTTCTCTTTTAAAAAACATACATATTTAATTTAAATGTTAAAGAAAAAATAATTCATAAATTTTATTAACTTTAAAAGTGTTTTTAGTTCCACTATTTAATCCTATAAAAGCAAATAAGGACTTAAATTATAAATAAATAAAAAATATTGACACTAAATTAAAAACCATTTATTTTGTAAGAGCTAAAAATATATTTAACTCAAAATTTAACCAATAAATAAAAATAATCACAATTTAGACTCATCTATGAATCAAGAATTAAACATTTTCATAATTGACTATGTAGATTAACAATAATGTATTTTATATAAATAAATAAAAAGTAATCTATTTGCAATAAACTCATAATTGACTATGAACTTGATACTAGTTTTTACTGTTATTTTTTTTCTCTATAGTTGTTTTAAAGGTTGATGTGTAAACTAAGACAGATCATGGACTAAAATTGTTACATTTTATAATCATTAATTCTAATTCTAATTTTGACTTGAATTTGAATTTTATAAATTATTTATCAATTTTATTGTAAAGTTTAACTTAATTAATAAATTTATATCATCTCATAATTTTGTATGAGATGTAACTAGGGGCTGAGACTTTAGTTTTTGAATAAGTTTATTCTTTTAATTTTTTTTTATAAAAATGTATCATTTGATGAATATATAGTAACAGTTTCACAATCTGTTATCTTGAGAAAAGCAACATAAGTGCTTATTCAACTTATGCAGAGGATTATAGATTCGATAGTGCCACTCACATGCAACGTGCCAATTGTATATTGATTCGTCTCTATCTGAACAGTATATACAAAAAAAGTACACAAACACTCTGTGCTACACTTGAATATTGTTGCTTTTTTGACTCATTCAGACATTGCTGCTATTTATCTAGAATGGATAATGTAATTATCTAAAAATATAATAAAATAAGTTGGTCACTAAAAAATAGAGTCAATTACTGAGTTAATTTTTTAACTAATAAATTTATTCACTAAAAATAATAAAAATATTTTATACACTCCATAATTTTGAAAATATTGTGGTGATTACGTGGCATGATGTGATGGGTGAACTGTAATTAATTTTGTCAAAGGTCTTATAAATTCTTGTCCTCTCTCATAAATATTAACACAAAAAGATTCCTTCTTTTTTTTTCTATCCACACTGTTTGTATTGCATGTAACAAACAAACTCATTCTTATCTTCCATGGCTTCAGATTCCAATTCAAATCTCAGAATCACCATTGAAAGAAATCCATCACAGTCACGTTTAACTGAATTGAACATCAAGTGCTGGCCCAAGTAAGCATTATAATCACTTCTTTTTTTCTTTCTTTACATTTTGTATATATTAATCTAACATGATGATTTCTCTTTTTTTGTAATGGGGGGTGTGAAAATAAAAAAGATGGGGTTGTTCACCAGGAAAGTATCAGTTAAAATTTGATGCAGAAGAAACATGCTATTTATTGAAAGGAAAAGTGAAGGCATACACAAAAGGTTCATCAGATTTTGTAGAATTTGGAGCTGGAGATTTAGTGACAATTCCTAAAGGACTGAGTTGTACTTGGGATGTTTCTGTTGCTGTTGACAAGTACTACAAATTTGAATCATCTTCTTCATCTTTACCATCATGTTAATTATTACTAGTTGTAGATTTTGTATTGAAATTAAAATTAGATTTATAGTGTTTTGATTCAATTTTTGTGGTTGAAGATGCTTCTGACATTATATTTATTATAGTCAAAGATAGAGTCAAATGCATGTTGTGTTCAAACCATACGTGTTATGTTAGAATTTAAAACGCCGCTTTTATTATTCCTTTGACTGGTCAACGATATGGATATGTACATTATATTTATTTAATGTTTTTATCATCATTCAATTCAATGATATATTAAGATTTTATAGAGTGTCCGATCACTCGTTAACATTATATATATATATATATATATATATATATATATATATATATATATATATATATATATATATATATATATATATATATATATATATATATATATATATATATATATATATATCAAGGGAATTAAAATCGGATCGAATATTGAACCAGTATAGGTCAGGGTTTTAAGGTTTAAAAGTCTAACCGATTAGACCGATAGTCGGACCGTTATTGTATGTGTTATTTTATTTAATGCTAGTTTTTTACTATATAGATTGACGTTTTTTATTTCCTATAATTTTTTTAAACTATAATCAGTTTGAGAAAGAATTGGAGAGTATTATTTATAACAAGAATTCCAGGTCTTATGATCAAGAAAATTCAAATTTTGAATGGGTTAGAGTGAGATCTTCAATTATAAGATTCATTTGGTTTAAGAGAAATACTAATAACACTCTCTTTTCAACACTCTCTTTGGTTCAATAGTATTAAATTTGTTTTTTTTTCATATTTTATTATATTTTTCTTTTAAAAAAAATTAAAAATTTGAAAAAGTTAAAATCCGGTTCAACCCATATAATTGAATGAACCCCCGGTTTTGATCGGTTTTCTCAGTTTCCATCCGATTTTCTGGTTGTTGCTCTGGTTCCTTGACAAACCGATTTAAAAAGTTTAATTGACCGGACATAGACTCGATTCTCGGTCTAACAGTTAAATCGGTTGATCCGGTCTGATTTAATTTGATATATATTGACTAGAAAAACATAATGACTTCAAATTTTGTTAATCTCTTCATGAATACCAAGATGAGTAAAATATTTTTTTTCTTTTCTTTTATTGAAATAATATTAATTCAATCTTAGAATTACATAAGTGTTCAAGAAAATAAAAACTAATATAGAACTAAAAATTATTGTAGACAATTTAAAATGGATATGGTTGCTCTTCAATGGACTAAATATAGTGGTATTAAAACCAATAATATTATTAAGAGACTCGAATGTTACAAGAATGAAAGTATTGAGGCTCGTGGGTTATTGGGAGGTATTTGGTTCATGTGGAATATTACAGTTTATGAGGTAGATGACGATGCATAGCCATGGCAGAAAAAGAGAATTGAAAAGTGCAGTGTTAGCCAAAATGTTGAATGATAGAAAATTCTTACAAACACAATAGGTGTTGTGAATCAAGTGCGAGGAAGAAGTCTCACATTGATTAAAAAATGGAAGATTGACCACTTTATAAGTGAGAGAACCCACACACCAATCACCTTAAGATTTTAGGTGGATATATGGTGTGTATCTCACAAAGGTGTGTCCCAAGTAAAAATGTTCACTCGTTGATCCCCCTCGAATCGCCCCAACAAGAGGGACAAATACATTATATACATGGGCAAATTCTAAAGACTGTAGCAAGACCCAAAAAGAGAATAAAGTCCATAACTTATTAATCTAATAGCCCCCATAAGCTTGGGGTAGATGGAGTGAAGACCAAGCTTAGTGATATTTGTAAGAAATGGCTTAGCATCTAACAGTTTAGTAAAAACATCAGCTAACTGTTGAGACAAAGTGGCAGGGAGCAGGTATAATAGTTTTTGTTGAAGCTTTTCACGAACTAAGTGGCAGTCCAAATCAATATGTTTGGTTCGTTCATGGAATGAAGAGTTACTTGCGATGTGTCTTGCTGAAGTGTTATCACAATATAAAAGGGTCAGTTGTTTGAAAGATATAGAGTTCATTGAGGAGATTCGTAAGACATGGATCGGTATTCCGCCTTAGTGGAACTTCAAGATACATTGGGTTGATTTTTCGATTCCCAAGAGATCAAAGAGTCCCCAAGATAATTACAGAAGTCAGTGATAGATTTACATGTTTCAGGGAAGGTAGCACAATCTGAATCAGAGAACACCTTTAGTTGCAAATCAGATTTGTTGGGAAAAAATAGACCTTGGCCTGGAGAAGCTTTAAGGTATCTAAGGACGCGCAAAGCAGCATTGTAATGAATTTCTATAGGACAACTCATATGTTGACTAAGTTGTTGCACATAATAAGATATATATGGTATAGTGTTGAGTAGGTAAATGAGCTGACCAACCAGCTTGCGATACTTGGTAGGGTCATCCAAAGGAACACCATTAGTGGTCTTCAGCCTTGTATCACGGGCCATTGGAGTTGTTGCAGTTTTACAACCAAGTAAACCAGTGTTGGACAACATATCTAATGTATATTTTCTTTGACAAATGTTTATGTCAGAGCTGCTGCGAGCGACCTCAAGACCTAAGAAATACTTCAACGGTCCAAGATCTTTGATGTGGAAATGATGTTGTAAAATATTTTTTGTGTGGTTAATGATCTTCATGATTTTTTTCTACAAGCAGAAGATCATTAACATATATTATGATGAAAGTAAAATGTTTATGAGATGTATGTATGAATAAAGAGTGATCAAATGAGTATTGCTTGAAATTGTTAGTGATTAAAACTTGGGATAAATTCTCAAATCATTGACGACTGGACTGTTTTAAGTCATAAATGGATTTGAGAAGTTTGCAAACTTGAGTTGGATATGAGGGAGAGTGATGGTAAATTCATGTAGCCTTCCTCGTCTATATCTCCAGGTAAAAACGCATTATGCATATCAAGTTGATGGATGAATAAATTCAAAGATGCAACTAGAGCAAGTAGTAATCTTATAGGGGTGAGTTTGGCAATGGGTGAAAACGTGTCAAAGAAGTCAATACCTTGGATTTTGTTTGAAACCTTGAGCTACCAACCTAGCTTTATGCCTTTCTATAGTACCATCAGAATGAAATTTAGTCTTGTATACCGACTTACATCCTATGGATTTCTTGCCAGGGGGTAACGAGGTGAAAGTCCATGTGTGATTGACTTGTAATGCTTGAAGTTCAGCTTCAATGGCCTTGACCCAATGAGGATGAACACTAGCTTGCTTGAAAGAGATACGATCACAGCCAGTGGTAACAGCATAAATAAAGAAAAAAATATGCAGGAGATAAATGATTATATGAAATGTACTTAGATATGTCATAAATGATAGAAGAATTAGATGCATTACAAACAAAATCTTAAAAAAAACAGGAGCAGAATTCAGTCTGGTGGAAGTTTTAATAGTGTGAGGCTCGGGAGAAGTGGAAAGGTTAGGCATAGGTGAAATATCATGTTGTGGAGTATTTATGTGTGTGGAAGAAGTAAATTGGGGTATGTGGGGGAAGCATGTTCAGTAGGTACATTATGTTGAGTATCTAGAGGGTTAGGTGTGGGATTTATGTTGGTATGGGAACAATAACCCTAAGCCTTCATCTGAATCCAAGAATCCTCCTGTTGCAGACAAAGACCAAGTCATCTCCAAGGAGGATTACCAACATTTCTTGTTGCTTATCCAACAATCTAGAAAGGATAATCAACATCTCAAGCATGACAAATCCTCCAACCCTAAAAAGGGGATAATCTCAGGTATTGCTAATACATGTAGTACTCTTAAGAACTTTTCCATATGGATTATTGACTCAGGTGTATCCCGTCATGTTTGCCCTCATATTACATGTTTTTTTAGATATCTTTGTTATTAATCATGTTCATATTTATGTTCCCAGTGGTACTTGTATGACTTCTACTTATTTTGGTACTGTTATTCTTAATAAATTTTTGCATCTGCACAATGTTTTATATATTCCTGGATTTAAGTTTAGTTTGATATTTATCTCTAGACTTTGTCACAATTCCAATTACAACATTACATTCTCACACAACTCTTGCTATATCCAGGATATGTCTACCAAACAAATGATTGGACAAGTCACTCCGTATAACAACCTTTATTTTCTTCATACAGACTTTGTGCACACTTTCAACCATACCAACACTTGTAACACTACTAGTATTAAGGATTCTGACATTATAGCTAATTCCCTATGAAACCATCGTTTAGGACATCCCTCAAATGAGGTTTTACATATTATGTCTACTAAATCTCCTGATATCAAATATCATAAGACTTCCATTTGTAATACTTTCCCTTTATCCAAGCAATGTAAACTTCATTTTCCTAATAGTAATTGTGTTTCTCTTAATTCCTTTGATTTAATGCATATGGACATATGAGGTCCCATTTATGTTTCTTCCGTGGATGGTTTTAAATATTTTTTAACCATTGTTGATGACTTTACTAAATACACTTGGGCTTTTGTTATGACTAATAAATTTGACACTAGAATTCACATTAAGAGCTTTATATCTTATTGCCATACCCAATTCTCTGGTATAAAAAATCATGAATTAAGAAAAAGGCACCAAATTCATAATTTCGACAGGACACTCAAAGTCTTGGGGACGGTCTCTGATGGCATGTGGTGAAAGATAATGATTCCATGATCAATATTCTCCTTTATGAAGTGTTTATCAATTTCCATGTGTTTTGTTCTATCATGTTAGATTGGGTTCTTGGTCATTATGATCACACCATTATTGTCACATATGATTTTGACCCCACCATCAAAACAAAATTTTCACTCTTCAAGCATCCTCCTTAGCCACACTCCATCATATATTTATGCATAGGGATGGAAAAAATATCCATACTCGCGGATATCCGCAGATAAAACCCGTCACGGATACGGGGCGGGTAGCTTAATAAATATTCGTGGATAAAATAAATGGATATTTAAATGCTCGTTTAATAATGGATATGGATACGTGTTTAATGATACCATATCTGCGGATATCCATATTCGTTAATAAATTATAATTATGATTTAAATTGACTCTCCCTTTTCATCTTCTAAAAAACTAGTTTTCTCATATATATTTTTTGAAGTTTTCTTTGAAGAAAACCTTTTATATTTCATATAAATCATATTGGTCATTTCATATTTAAGTTTCTTCTTTACTCCATACCTTACTTCAACAATTCAATTCCACCGTCATGTTCGCTGGTGTTTTTGGCGAACAACCTTTGGTTTACAAATTCCTTGGAAATTGGTTACTTGCAGGACCAATCACACAAGTCCTAGGACACATGTGCTAAATTCTTAGGGTTAATTCCTTAATGTATGAGTCTTATTAGTTTTCTTGTATGTTCTGTCGAACAATTTCTAACGAAGTTGTTCTTATTTATGTTGAAGTGTATATGTGTTTGTATAATAAACTAAAAGAAAAACTTAAAGTTTGCATTTAAAGGATTTCTGGAATATAAACTTGCTTGAAAGTAAATTGCTAGAAAAGTAAATAAAAGCATAAACTTTGAACAAGAAATAAAAGAAATCTAAGTTTTATAACGGAAAGATAAATGGTGTCTACACGTACATTTTCCAGACAATTCTCTCTTCTCTTACAAACGAGTATTAGAGTAATTTTCACAGAAATGTTGTACAGAATTTTCACCCCTTACACAAAGAAAACTATCCTATTTATGTACAAATAAAATAACCGTCGAATAACGGTCAATTCCTAACAATTCGCCACTTGGCGTTCTGCATGCTAATAACCCTTAGGAATCCTCCATGTATCTTCTACCAAACGAGGCCGTTATCCATAAAAATTGTCTTTTAACTGGCGAAACGACGTATCTTCTTGTCACGTCGAATTCATTTGAAATTCAAATATAGTCATAACGTCTCTTTCGTCGAATCTTTGCCTTTCCATCCCTAGTTGAAAACACAAGAAGACTTTTTCGTAGTGATGTGAAGAACTTTCTAACTGGCACCTAAATCGCTCCTTCGACAAACAACTATTTATTACACCACAAACCAAATCACCACAAACCTTCTCAAGATTCTGGACATGTTTGGAAGAAAGAGTGATCTTATCCTGTCGAATATCTTCACAACTACGTATATCATTGCTCAAAGCACAATAAGATGAGGAGTACTGAGAAACTTCAATGTCGAATACTGGTGATTTGTGGAAGAATAGCTAACGCAACTACCAATTGCTAAGTCTTTCATTTATTAAAACCCATGGTGTCGAAATTATGTGCATACACGTCCAACGAACCACTTTCCATGTCCAGCCAGTGTCTTCCTTTCAACTCCTTTGTCGTCCGCTCTTTCACCATAACACGCAGTCACAATATCTATCATTTTTTGTTAAAAATGAAATGTCTGAATATTATGTTTTGATGAAAATGAATGAAATTAATGTGATAACATTTTGTTGTTAAAATAAGAGAGATTTGTATGGATGTTATGTGCTAATAATTCCTTGTGTCTTTAAAAGAAGTTGGAAAAAATTCAAAAAAATAAAAATAAAAATAAAAATATTATCCATGGATATCTATAAATATTCGCGGATACTTTAAAATCCATGGATTATTCGTTTAGCGGATATCCGCACGGATAAGGGGCGGATATGGATATCATATTTATCCAATGGGACAAACATGGATATCATACTATCTATCCCCATGGATATCCATTTACATCCATACATAAATGACTCTTTGTTTTGCCTTTACGCTACCTATAACTACCACAAACTACTTCTTACCTCACTATGTAACCATATTTCGCCATACAAATGAACAATAGCCATATGTGGATTTTTTATCTGAAGTGTATCATACATAATCTGAATTTGTGTATACTTCAATTTCTTTCTTTGTATTTTCTTGAAATATAATTCCTTTCTAAGAGTGTCTGTTGGGTGCAAGTGTGAGTGATTAAAGTCCCACATTGCCTATAAATGGGTGGAATGTTGGATTTATAAGATTGAGGGCCCATTTAGCTAACACCTTAAGGTTTTGGGTTGAGATGCGGTTTATCCCTCTCTTCTGGTCCTGGAGCATTAGTCTCATTTGTGCTCTCGACTCTCTCGGACTCCCCAATAGTGGTATCAGAGTCGTGGTTCGACTTTGTGGGGGAGAGGGAACTGCTATTTTAGATCATGTTATATGATATGGGAGACTCACACTTGTGGGGAGAATATTAGGTGTAAGTGTGAGTGATTAAAGCCTGACATTGTATATGAATGGGTGGAATGTTGGATTTATAAGAGAGAAGACTCATTTAGCTAACATCTTAAGGTTTTGGGTTGAAATGTGGTGTCTCTCTCTCTCTTGTGGTCCTGAAGAATTAGTCTCATTAGTGCTCCTCTCTCGGACTCCCAAACAGTGGTATTAAAGTTGTGGTTCGACTTTGTGGGGGAGCATGAGTTGGATCTGGTGTTGGATCTTGTTAAAGGAGGTGGGGGACTCACCCTTGTGGGGGAGAATGTTGGGTGCAAGTTTGATTTGTTAAAGTCCCACATTGCCTATGAATGGGTGGAATGTTGGATTTATAAGAGAGATGACTCATTTACCTAATACCTTAAGGTTTTGGGTTGAGATGTGGTGTCTCCATCTCTTGTGGTCTAGAGCATTAGTCTCATTGGTACGTCCGACTCTCCCGGGCTCCCTAACAGTGTGTTGGGGTTGTTTGAAAATATACATGTTGAAGAAGCCTCACATTGCTTAGTTTTGTTAATGAAGAGAAAGTCCAAGGCTATATATATGATAGAATTTCTTTCAAGTCCCATATCTATAAGTTTTATGAAGCAATAGGGAGTCAAATGATATATATATATATATATATATATATATATATATATATATATATATATATATATATATATATATATATATATATATATATATATATATATAATTCAAGTTTTTCATTCCAAGATGCACCAGTGGAAAGCACTTTAAGCTTATATTTAACTTTCTTTGTTCTCTTATGATCTTGTATTAGAGTATTGTAAGATGTAGTTAAATATTTGTTTTGGAGGGTGTGGGTGTACTGAGGGTCTGAGTTAGTTAAGGGTATATTATATGTTGTAACCAGAGTTATCAATCCCGACCGCGATCGCCGCTATCTCGGGCGATCCGGCCAGGGCGGCCACCAGCCGCGTGCATAGAGAGGAGCGTTTCCCAGATACAAATCGCAAGCGATTTCTTCGGGATCGTGAATTGTGGGTTGAAATAATTAAATTATAACAATAATAAAAATAATAATAATTTTTTATATGTATAATTTTCATATTTTTATGTATAAATATTACTTATTTATATATATAATTTTTTATATAATTATTCATATAATTATCCCACTATCTGCTATTTCGTTATCCCATTTTTAGAGTCTACCGCTCCGCTCCGCTATCCGGGATTAATAACTCTGGTTATAATAATTTTCACATAGTGTTATTCTCTGGTTGTCTATTGACAACGATCGTAGTTTTTTCTCCGGTTTTGAAGTTTCCACGTTATGCTGTTGTGATTGAGTTCATCTTTTCTTTATGTTTTCTTTGTTTTTTCCTAACTGGTATCAGAGCTTCTGGTTCGATTCGGGGATAAATGTTCTTAGTATGTTTTGTGGTTGCAGTTTTGTTTGATCTTCCACCTCAGAAAAGAAGGATAGTGTTGTGAAAGAGTTGTTAAGTTGCAACCACAAATTTCATTGTGCAGTTTAGGCTAGAGAAAATTGATGGCATAATTTTTTTTTTACTTGTGGAAAGTTCAAGTCAAAGATTTGTTAATACAAAATTACACGAGATGCAAGATTATGTCGGTGGTTGAAGAGCTTCCAACCAACAAGGAAGTTGAACCATAATGTTTCAACCTGATTTTCGACATATGAAAATTCTTGAAGTTGTTTAGCTTCAAGTGAAGAATACTCTTCTTTAGGTGGAGTATGATAGTTTTTTAAAACTACGATTGTCGGTGAAAACAATGTGAAATTTTTGATGTGGTCTATCTTCAAATGAAATATATTCTTCATGAGAGAGTATGATAAATTTTAAAACTATGATTGTCAGTGAAGATTTTGTAGATTTAACATTGTGGATGACTTTAATAGATTTACATGGATTATATTAATGAAAGCAAAATATGAATTAGTTATGCAAGTTCATAATTTTGTTAATATTGTTGAAAACCAACACAAAACCATTCCTCGAATCATTAGGACGAATGATGGTCTTGAATTTTCCCTTTCTTAATTTTACAATACCAAAGGTATACAACATCAAATGTATTGTGTTGAAACTCCCCAACAAACTTGGAGAGTGGAGAGAAAACATAACACATTTTGAAAGTTGAGAGATCCTTGATGTTTCAATCTAAACTTCCAAGACCCTATTGGTCACATGGACAGATTGGTCTAAACCATGTTATATTCTTGATCAACAGAGTTACAATTCTAATCCTATCCAACAAATCGCCTTATTTCACTTTATTTGACAAAAGCCCTGACTTACAATCTTTCAAAGAGTTTGGTTGTCTTGCTTTTGCTTCAACCTTACAATCTCACATATCCAAACTTGATTCAAGAGCTAGAAAATATGCTTTTTGGGGATACAAGGTGTGTTGCAAAGGATTTGTTCTCTTGGATTTACATACAAATGGAGTGTTCATTTCTAGAAATGTAAGTTTCCATGAACACATTATCTCATTCCCATCAAAGGACACTAATCCAAATAGCAATTGGATAATCTGTCCTTACCACCCATACATTGAAAACACAACTTCTTCATAAACCATACTCAATGACTCCCACCAAACTCACACAGGGTTTGTTCTTACACATCAACCTCCTATTTCTACCTACCATCATCCTGATAATGATACACCTTAACCAAAGCCAATAATACCACACCAGTCACCCAAGCTACATAAACTTGCATCCTCATCCACGTCTAATTACCACCTTCTTGATGATGTTGACACTAACCCACTATCACTTCCCATTACTCAACCCGCCAGAACAAAAAAAACACATATATACCTCAAAGATTGTATTTGTAATACATTCACATTATGTTTCGGTACACCTTACACTATCTCTCATTTCATGTTTTATTATCATTTATCACCATTACATTCACATTATGTCATATCTCTTAATTCATTAACTGAACCAAAATCATTTACTGAGGCAAACAAGTATGAATGCTAGAAACAGGCAATGCAAACTGAGATTATAGCTCTGGAGAGAACATGTACTTGGGATATTGTGAACTTGCCATCAAACATTAAACCTATAGGTTGTAAAAGGCTCTTCAAGATCAAATTTCATGTAGATGACCCAATGGAAAGATTCAAGGCTACGCAACGCAGCCTACGCTGGTAGCTAAAGGTTATAATCAAATTGAAGGGTTGGATTACTTCGACACGTACTCACTTGTGGCCAAGCTTACTACTGTCAGTTTGGTTATAACTCTTACCTCCATTCACAACGGGTACATTCATCAACTAGATATCAACAATGCATTCTTGTATGGTGAGCTTCAAGATGTATACATGGTAATACCTCCTAGCATCAAAACTGCAAAATCAAACCGAGTGTACAAACTCAAGAAATCACTTAATGGACTCAAGCAGACAAGTATGAGTGGTATGAAAAACTGACTTCCACTCTCAGCCACGGTGAATTATTTCAAGCTAATGTAGTTCATTCATTATTCATCAAGAAAGTATTAGCTTGACCTCTTAATTGACTCATAATTACTTGGCTCCAAACCTGTCAACACACCTGCAGATCCATCGATCAGACTATTCAATGACAACAACTCACCTCACATGAATATTTCAGGTTATAAAAGATTAATTGGGCGCCTTCTCTACTTAACAACCACCAGACTTGACATTACTTTCATCAAACAATAATTAAGTTAATTCCTCAACAAACCATCCACTACATATTTCAATGTTGCTACAAGAGTCCTTCAATACCTGAAACAAAGTCTTGTTCAAGGCCTATTCTTTCCTCAAGAATCATCCATGCACTTCACAGATTTTTTTTTAATGTTAATTGGCCAGGCTTTTCTAATGTTTTTTGATGTTGATTGGACAGGTTTTTCTAATGTTGATTGGGTAGGGTGCTTTGAGACTCGAAAATCCATATCCAACCAATGTTTCTTCTTAGGTAAATTTCTGATTTCATAGCACACCAAGAAACAATTGATTGTGTCCATGTCTTCTTAAGAAGCGGAATATCATGCATTAACTGCAACTACATGTGAACTACAATGACTTGTCAATTTGCTTGCATATTTGAAGACATCACCAACCAAATCACCAACATTGTATTGTGATAACCTCAGCGCAATTTATATAGCTGACAATCCCGTATTTATGAATGCATTAAACATCTTGAAATTGATTGTCACGTTGTTGGTGAAAAGCTTCAAAGTGGTCTATTCCAGTTCTTGTCAGTTTCATCTAAAGATCAAGTGGCAGATTTCTTCACTACACCACTACTTCATATATTGCAGCAAATTCCTCCCTCCATTAAAATACATGAAGACCAAATAAACTGTCTTACAAATATCGAAACCAAAATCAAAATTCGCCAATTTGATGAGACTTGTTAACACATTTAACGCCACAATTATAAGTAATGAATTTCCTCTAATGTATCAATAGACCATTTTATTCAGTTGGTAACTTAACCTCTAGTTAATATAATAGTAGGAGTTAAAATGAATGGAAAGAAAAGATTCAAGGTACCCAAAGAAAAACACAAGATTTAGAATGGTGTGCTCCCTCTCTTCTCTTCCTTTAAAATGTAAATGCCAAACTTACGTGATAAGATCGTGTAAAAGTTTCACAAAAGCAAATTCATGTTCCTAAGTTATGAGATTTCTGAGGATAAATTTGTTTCCCTTGTAACCACTGAACAGGTTACACATGTAGAAAGGAAGATACACCTTAGCAATGGGCACAAAGAAGGAGGGTAAGCAGAAAAAGAGAACACAGACATTTTTACAAAAGGAGAACACTAATAATACATATATATTCATACATAGATAATACAAAAATATACATTTCCTAATGCGGTGAGTGTGAAGTTCCAGTTCTTGGTTGCCTGTGCTCAGCACTGGATATGATGTTAAATTTGTACAGATCATCAGTGGAAACAGCTGCATGGTGATAAGATCCGTTTTAAAACAACTTACAGATGAAAAGAAAGACAATTTTTTCCAAGTGTATTTCACCCGAGAAGTTGATCTTTATTCTTTAATTGGTTTTTCAATTAACTTAATTGGTTGAGTTGTTGATTGAAAAATCAAGGTATACATAACTCTTCATTTAAAATTTTAAAAAAAAAAACTACATCTTATCCACTAATGTAGGAAAACTTACCGAGTTTATTTTTCATACTACCACAAATACAAGCAAATAAAACACTAAGGGATACAATAAAAAAACTAAGACTTACCACGTGAGTGATAAAGATAATTTGAAGCAGATCATTGAATTCCATTTCCAATCATGTTTAAACCTACAATTAGATGGAAATTTTGTGAGGATAAAATAAATTAGATGGAAATTTTGTGAGGATAAAATATATTAAATGCCTGTCATTGTGAACCAAATATTGAAATATATACTATTGTGAACCGAATACTGAGGTCAACTTTAGTACTCATCAAGCATTTATCTCCACGAAAATCAAAACCAAACATCACTTTTATAGTTGTGTAACTAATTTAATAAAATCCCTAAAAGAATTAATATATAACCTTGCTCACTGACTGAATCCAACGACGGTCTCCTCGGGAAAGTAACTTGGTCCATTGCCATTCACTGGGTGAGCACCATCGTAGTGAAGGATCCTAAGCTTTCCTTCCTACAATCACAGAGAAAAAAATAACAATTAAACAATGCAGGTGAAAGCATGCCAGATTGATCTCCCCCTAGTATAATCATACCTTTGTTCCATAAACTAGCCCACCCCCAGGAAAAGGATGAAAGCATGCCACATTAACCTCATCTTCAGCACTAGGAAGCACCCTAACAAGTTCCATATCTGAAACTCTATACACCTAAAATACAAAGCAAAATCCAAGACAGGGATTTGAGATCAAAACAATTTTATCTTACAATGTTCAGTGTCAGCTCACAGATAAAGCACAGTCGGTTGATTCATAAATAAAGATCATATAAAGCTACAACAGATAGGAAGAGAATTGCACCTCTAACACTGTATATATGGGTAATGTTGTTTCTCCATCAATGACAATGCTTTTAAGAAGAGAACCATGACGTCGACCATAGGCAAGGAGTATATGCTCAGATGTTGGTGAGAACTACACATCAAACAGAAGTTGTACCAATTCAATCCATGAATAATATTGTTTTAAAAATTATATTTAAACTCAAATGTGACAGAACTAGCTATAAAGGGTTTTAAAAATTATATTTAAAGAAAATCATGGGAATAAACTTAACAACCAATAATAATAAAGGGTTTACTTCATTTTTATTCATCATTTTGACTTGGAGTCCAAAGCATATAACAAATAAAAGAACACATATTTGTATCTATGGCTGAGAGAGAAGAAATCATTAAAGAAATATGAATACTATAAAAAAAGGTACAGACACGTGCAGAGCGGAGGAGGGATAGAATTATGATTATGAGAAAACATATGAAGTACTAATCTGACCTGAATTGAAGTCAGACAATGAGCTGCTCTAATTGCTCGAGAAGCAAGCACCAACCCAAATCTGTTTAAGAAATATCAATAAGAAAATTATTTTAAAATGTAATGGACTCATAAAAACCTGCTCAAGAAATAGTAAATGCTTAGCAGCAATAGATGAATTGTTCCCTACGTTGCCTCCTCAAGGGAATATATCCGCAGCTCATACATAACTTGGTGTGCTGATATTGGATGCCGAGTTGGCGATGTTGCAACACCAGGCTCTTGATGTACTGGAGTTTGCAATTCTGGATCAGCTTCTATATGTGGAAGCATACATGCAACACAGGCAGCTAAAAATCTACCGCATGGTGAAAAGTGGGCACCCATTTCACTGCAAAGTGCAAACGCAATTGTAAAATAAAAACATAAAATGCATATAATTTCAATTCACAGGAATAGAAAAATATAGCTTCAAAAAGTACCTGCAGAGGACAGCATGAGGTATGATTAGACGACATCTGTCAGAATTTAGAGGGGAACAGGGATTTTTTATGTCATGAGACCATACCCTTAACTTCACGGTACAAGGCAGTTCAGTAGCTGCCGCTGCAGCCACAGATGTTGCGAGTTCTGACTGGATTCGACTCATGATGGTTTGGATGTCAGATCCATCGTGTGGTGTATTAGTAGAAGCTGCAAGATTTCGGGATTCAGATGCAGGTCTACGCAATTGGGAAAACTGACTCCGTAGACCTGATCTTATAGAAGATCTGGGTATGTTGATGCCGCCAGACATTGCTGTAGATGGCATTTCTGTGTCAACATTAGAAGTGGAAAGAGTATTAGCCGTTGCAGAAGAACTAATCTGTTGAGCTAGAGTGCCACTACTAACACCCGGGTGAGAATGCGTTGAGGGGATACCAACTTGGCTTTGACCCATTAACCATCCTTGTATAAAAGGTAATTCCCAGCCACTTGTGTCTCTTGAAGAAACAAACTGATGAAATTGACCAAACTCTGAATGAACCCCATGATTTGCAGTCTGTCCCGATAGTCCGTGTAACATGCCATTGAGAGAACTTACATCAGTAACGTTTCCGTGTTGACTTCCTTCCAACGGTCTGGTTTCATCAGTCTCCATACCATCCATTGTGAGGTTGCGGATGCCAATTCCCATTCCATTAGAGAAAGAAGAATGAGTGGGATATTCTGTACCAGGTTGAGAGTTAGTTGGAATCTCGGAGACTGTATCCATTGGAGACGAAGTATCACATTGTTCTGTTACATTTGTATCTGCTTGAAACTGAGCCACCGCAAGGGACTCAATTTGCATTCTACCCGAGCCATCATCGTGACTAACACGCTGTAATTCCTCTCTTGACTCATCAACAGTAAACGACGGAACAAAGAAGAAAGTTGATGAAACGTTAGGTGGTTCGCTGGACAAAGTAACATGTTCCGTGGGTTGAATATTTGTGACAAAAACGGCAGGTGGAGGATATTGTAAATAACCAATAGATGTTGCCTCTGTCATCGAGGAATCTGAAGAGTCGAGATCATTGACCTGCGCATCAATACAAGCATGTTAACCAAAAGAAAAATCAAAAAGTTAAAATTCTGAATGGGTAAATAGGCAACAAAAAACACAAGTTCATTCACCTCAGCAGTTAAAAGATATGGTGCAGCATGAGGGTGAAAATGCACAGCCCGTAGAGACCGCCTAGTCTTCAACACAAAAATTGGTGAGTAGGATGCTTCACTTTTCTTGTCGTAGTGCCATATGTACAGCTACACGGTGTTCCAGAACACAATGTAAGAATATAAAAAATCTATTAAAAACGAAGTGTAATAAATTCACTAAAGATTTTTTTTTTAAAAAGAGATGGGAGGTTCTCATAAAAATTACTACCTTGTGGCCTGATGCAACGGCAATTATTTCCCCTTTGGCATGAAAAGCAATGGAAGCAATTGGGCGATCTGTGAGAAAACATCCGATAGATCCATCAAACAAAGAACCCAATTAATGCCAGAAAAACAAGCAAACAAATTTAGTAACAGTAGCAAAGGTAATTTAGAAAATAAAACGAGATACAGTAAGTAAATATACAGAAATGGTGAGATGTTATGCACTCTGATGTGTTGGCATCCCATAATCGAACTTCTTGATCCAAGCTCCCACTAGCAAGTATATGTGGATGCAATGGATGGAACCTAACCTGCAGTCGTTAAGCACAAAAATTTAAATTGGAAAATGACAAAGCACTTGATTCCTTTTGTAAACTACAATCAATACTAAAAGCAAAAAGCAAAAGATGAAAACAAATGCACAATAAACTCGGGCAAACAGGCAGATTTCAAGCTTACCACCCAAGGCGTCCTCATATGGCCCATTAACACCTTTAAGCAACGTCCAGTTTCACAATCAATTATCTTTACTGTGTGGTCACCACTACACATGGAAAACAAACAAAATTCATCGCAAAGGAACTTCAATTCAAACTAACAATGAGGTAATGAAGTAATGAACTAGTTGCAACTAACTGCGTAGATGCAAGAACTTTTCCATCTGGACTAAACGCTGCTGCAATAGTAGACCTTGGGGCGGGAAATAAAGGGCAATACTTGGCTGACAAATGCCTTAATGAATCAGCCTCAACCCTAAGAATCATTTTTAAAGATGTCAGTCCATAAAATTGGCTTTTCACAAAGAAAGAGCATTAGAAAAATCCCAATATCAAGAGGCTAGTTTTTGCAAGATATCATTTATAAACTGAAGTAGTACAAATACCATGACAGGAGGCCACGCCTTGCATCTCTAGATGCATGCTTTGTTCTTGGTGAAATCTCTCTACGTGCAACCAAATTAAAGACATTGCTACAATTGGACAAATTCAAAACGTCATATGACAAATATTGTACAGAAAACTTATATACAACCAATCTAAAACGGGCCCAACTTTATCTTCTTCAGTTGATGAATACGTACTTGAAGCTGATTTAAACATTAAAACACTTATAGATCCATCATATAATATAGTACAAACGTGTGATATTCAAGGAACAAAATTAGAATTTTTTTAGAATAAGCTAACATGATCCACAACCTCCCATCTAGATCATACATACAAAAATACCAACTGAATGTAAACTACCAAGTATACATTATCAATAAACCCATTCGACACACATTATCAATATCATAATCCTACGATCTCAGCATTAAGTCCACACAAGTCTCGTCTTGTTCCACAGCTATTGTCTTTGTTGATTTTCAAGTCAACCAAGGTAAATTTAAGTCAAACAATCCAAAATCAACTTAACATTCAACAACAATACAAAAACCAGCTTGAAATCTAACCAGCACTCGAAATACAACCTCAGAAACAATATCAAACACAATTTCAGCTGATCCTAATGATTAATCTAACACCACCAACATCATTCCCAAAAAAATTCACAAATTACAATCAAAATTACACGATCCATAATTAATAATTCAAATCAAAATTAGCACAAAAAAGACAAATAATTAAAATTAATCGATTTAAAAGCTACTAAAACCGATACAAACAGAGAAACGGTTAATCAGAAAGAGATAATCCTTACCTTCGTTTAGAGATAGAGGTGTTGTGATCACAATTCCGAGGAATTCCCGTCATTTTTGCGTGTAGAATTTTTTAAAAAATATATACAAAAAAGAAGAAAAAAGAAGATAGATTAAGGAGGAGAAATAGAAGAGAGGATCCAATCAGAGAGAGGTAAAGGAAGAAGAGATAAACGCCTCTTCTCTATCTCTCTCTGGTGGCTTTATTTCAGAGAAGCTCCTCCGTGTTCGTCTTCAATTTCAAAGGGGCAGAGACCTAGAGACGACGGTAATGGAATAATCAACATAAGTCTTAGGTTAATATTCGAATTTCCTATAATTTAAGGGGCCAAAGTGTAAAAATTATTTAATATCTTTGTTCGGATGATTTGATGGCAGATTTTATTGTTAAAAGGATATTATATCTTTCATTATCCTTTAGGACAAAATAAATACACTTGGGTTTATGTAGCTAATTTTGGTTTTTTTTTTTTTTTTAAGAAAGAGATTTAATTAGTTAAACAAATTGCAGTTCTAGTCTTTCTAAATTTTTTTTTTCATATTAGCTTATGACCAATTTGCTAGATGAAAAGTAAACTATATTAGGATGGTTGTTAAGATTTAATTTTCGTATTTTCAAATGTTATGTATTTTAGTAATTGAATAAAGTACGTGTGAATTTATAAAAAAAATAATGTTAGAGAAAGGCGATTATCAAAATGTGAAATTGTTGTTAGGATTCACTAAAGCAATATATAACTATAAAAAAAGAAGCATGTAAGATTGAACGAAAAGAGAAGAAGGTCATATAAATTGGAGAATGCTACAATATAGAATAATCGGCAGATATTTTGTACGATGATTCGTATAGTGAGAAAGGGAGGGAAGGTGGTGATAGATCCAAGGTTTCCTACAAAGAAGTCGTGTTAGGGGAAAATGAAGGTCGTGTAAGTCACGAATAATGGAATGAGGATATGTTGGAAGACAATTTAGAATATGAAACTAGGGATGAGTTTCAGGAGTTAAAGATTGTGGAAAAAAACTAAGATAATATGTAATATTCAACATACTTTCATCTTGTTAAGATTGAAGTTGATCACTAGGGTTTAGTGGTTGTTTGCCTTTATCATTGGTTTTGTGGCAGAGAAGAAAGTGAGTAGGTTATCATGTATAGGGGGAGGCTCTAAATAGAAATTCATTTGGTAGTGTTAGAAAGAGGCATTGAACAACGTAGGGTTTATTATTGTTATTGTTTGTAAGTATAATTTTATTAAGCTATTGATAGTGAATTTTCTTTCTTAGGTTGTGGACTCGGCCCCTCGGACTTATGTGTAGTTTCACCAAACTAGGTAAGCAATTTATTGTGTTATTTATTGCTTTTATGCTTCATCATCTAGTACTTGTTATTGTAGTGGTTCTGGTGTAAATTGTCGAACCTGTTGTCGAAGAATCGAGATTAACATTCATCCCATGAGGAACAAAATTTTAATTGGTATCAATGCAAACACCCTAGCATGTTGGGTGAGCTTCGGGGAAGATAAATTTTGCTAAAATGGAGACAATTAAAGATGGAAGATCGGTCAACAAACCATCTTTTGGAAATATTGAATGATTGCCTCTAAATATGGTATAGCCAACCTAAAATCATAGGCTTATTGGACTGATGCTAAAAATGATGAAGCCTTTAGGAACTCTGAGGCATTGAATGTGATTTTCAATGGTGTGGACAAGAACGTGTTCAGGTTGATCAACACATGTTCAAAAGAGAAAGAAGCATGAGAGATTCTAAAAATTGCACATGAAGGCACATCCAAGGTTCGTATGTCAAGGTTGCAGCTCCTAACAACAAAATTTGAGAACCTGGTGATGAATGAAGATGAAACTGTGAATGAGTTTCACATCAGATTGTGTGATATTGCCAACACATCCTTTATCGCAAGTGAAAATATGTCTGAAGAAGAGCTTGCCAGAAAGATTCTCAAATCATTACCTAAGAGGTTTGATATGAAAGTGACTAATATGAAAAGCTTAGCAATATCAAGGTTGATGAAATCATTGGTTTCGTACAAACCTTTGAGATGTGCATCAATGACATGTCAGAAAAGAAGAACAAATGTATAACCTTTGTATACAACACTGAGGAAGTTGGAATTCAAGGTGATAAATAATATAGTTTGGCAGATGATATAGCTCTTGTTGGGAAAATAAATTCAACAATACCTTGAAGTATTTGGAAAGGAAGTGAAGGACCAATGTTCCAGACAAGAGGTCCAACATCATTCTCCGAGACAAAGATAGTAATGAAGAAGAACCTAACAGTGGGAATTGTAACACCCCAAATATTTAGAATACTTATTTAATTTATTTATGATGAATATTCATGTTTTCCGTGATTTTGATGAACTATTTTGAAGTATGACATGTTTATGTTGCATGTTGAGGGATTAGATAAGTTGAATGAATATTTGGGATTATTTGGTAATAATGATTATAAAATAATATTATTTATATTATTATTAATAAAAATAAAATAGAAAAATTAAGGGGAAATTTGTCCTTTGTAAGAGGTTAAGTGAGAGTAAGTCGGGAAAGTCATAAAAGGGTCTTAAGGGCATGGTTATCAAAAAGGGAATTAGAGGTTTGGAGAAGGGGTTCTTTTGATCAATCGTGTTTTGAGAACTGCTCTAAGGAGAGGAGAGGGAGAGGCTAGGGCTCTAAGAGATTGTTGTAGAACTGGGGAAGAGAATATCATAATTGAATTATAAGGTATTGAGAGTATTGCATTTCATTATTCTGGATATAGGATTTAGATGTATGCATATAGTATTGGGGGTTTTGAGGATTTGTAGGTTTGATGAAAAGTGTTGAGTATGATGAAATTGGAGTCCCTTTGATGTGTATTACGATGTATACGATGTATATTCTGAGGTGTTGTTGTGATATGACGAAACCATGATGTGTTGTATGGATTTTGGACTGATAGAGTGATGAAATCGCAAGAAGTGGGGACTGGTTTAGTGCAGGGAAATGCAACAGCAGAATTATTGTTTTACGCGTTTCGTCGGGCGAGTGGTGTGTTTTGTTGGGCGAAGTTGTTTCGATTGTAGGTCGTCGGGTGAAATTATAAGCGAGTGAGGTGTGAAAAACATGAGCTACTGGGATTGTATGGAGGGGTGTCCCGCCTCTACTTCGTCGGGCGAAACCTTGGAGAGCGAGCTGCTTCGCCGGGAGAGCAACTGGCAAGCAGAAGCATATGTATTATGTTTTTTTATCATTTTGTTTTCTTTGTTTTCGTGATTCTCCTTTGTTGTTGTTGTTTTTATGCCATGGAGTAAATAAGGTGTTGTATTTTGTTGATTTTAACATTATGGGTTATAGAGTAACATGAATAAATTATGATGTATGTTAATGATGTTGTATTACAATGTTTTCGACATATAATATAAATGATGATGCAATCTTGATGACCTTATGATGGTAATTATGACGATGTTTTGCATCATGCATTCACAACATACCTTGGGACTTCTGTCCAATGATGATGTGGGGGCTCTGGTCCAATGTTGACTTTAATCCTATTGTGTGGATTTGAGTAATTATGTTGTGCTTCGTCTTTGAGGACGATGGCTCAGTGTCCATCCATGTTATTTGGTACCATATGCATGATTTCTATGACGTAACATTTCATACTAAGTGGCATTGCATGGTTGAGTGTAATTGATGTTGATGATTTGGTGATGTTTTCATAATGATGTTATGATGATGTTGAATGGTGTTCTATTTATATCTTTTCTTTATATATTGTATAATTATTTGCAATTACTCACCCTGCCTGCTTGAATGTTGCTTCCACGTGGGTAACGTGCAGGTGATCGGATTATCTCTTCAGTACATGAAGATTTAGCTTTGGAGTCATTTTAGTTTCCGTTGGTTTAGAACAGTGTCTTGCTCTAATATGTAACATCGGGTTGGGAACGCTTAAGTTGAACCTTTATGTTTCGTCTTATTTTAGAACAATGTTATTATGAGTTTCTTGTTTTAAGATGTTTTGGATTTTATTTGATAAAAACTATTATTTTCGCTGCGAGATAGTTGAATAAAATATTTGATGAAATAACCAGTGTTACGGAGCAGGATATGTTATTATGATACTTTTATGAAGAAATGTGACCCCTTTTGTGTTTTAACACCGATATGATTATGCATAATTGTTATATATATGATATGGGGTAGAAGGGTGTTACGTTAATGGTATCAGAGCAAGTTAGTATATTCGTACATGTTTTGTATGATGTTAGTCCCTTGTCAGTCGACGATTGTGAATACACTGTCGATGAATTGTTTCTTCCAGTGTTGATTAATGGTGTGCAAATGGTTAGAAGAAATGATTGTGCAATTATTGATGTGTTTGAATCACTTGCCCAATCGAGGGCTCAGAACAATGCTCATGATGAGTTACGTGCTTTGAAAAAGTTCAAGAGGAACAATCCACCAGCTTTCGAGGGCGCAGAAGTGGCTCAAGGCGATTGAGAAGATCTTCCGAGTGATGGTGTAATGCCCTTATTATTTATTTAATTATTTAATTGGAATTTTTGTGTTTTGGTGTGTGGTGTAAAGTTGTTAGTGTGTGGAAGAAAGTATAATATTATTTAATATGATATGAATTTAAATGAATTATATTATATTGAATAATTAAAATTATTGGAATATAAAATGAAAAGGGTAGAATGGTAATTTAGTGAAGGATAGTGAGGGCAAATAAGGAAAACGTTATTTGGGGTCTAAGGGTTAAGTTTGGAAATTTGGAAAAGAGAAACCAGTCGTGTTTTGTGATCGTGAAGAGGAAACGTGAATAGAGAAAAAGGAAGGAGAAAGGGCAAGAGCTTGAAGAAGAATTCGGACTAGGAGAAGGAAATTGCTCATCAAACTAAGGTAAGGGTGGTATTTCTTCATCTCTTAAGGGTTTAATAATAGGAATTTTAAGTATAGTGTTATTGAGTAGAAGACATGGGGTTGGGTGATTTTGGATGAAAAAGTGTGTTAGGTTGTAAAAAAATTGTTAATTGTATGATAATTGTATGAATTAAGTGGTTGGATGTGAAAATTCTGGATTTTCTGGCTGAAAAATTGGTTTTTGGATGAATAATTCGTAGCAGGGTTTTGGCTGTCTCGCAGAAGGAGAACTGCTAAAATTGTAATCCTCGCTTAGCGAGCTGCAACTTGCTTAGCGAGCAAGTGGAAACTTTGGAGCATTCTTGGCAGAGAGTTGCTCGCTTTGCAAGCAAGCCCTTCGCTTAGCGAGACCTGGAGTGAAAAATAAAATGTTTTTATTCTGAAAAATTATCTAAAACTCTTTAATTAATATATTAAGGGATTTAGGACCGATTTATTGCTGTTAGAGGTAAGTAGAGATGGATTATAAGCTTAATTAGAAGAATAATAAGCATAACTTGAAATGAACATGAATTGATATGTACATTTTTTGTTGTTGTTGCTATGTGTGATTGTTGTTGTTGTTGCTACATGACATTGATGTTGATATATGTTGATGTGATTGTTGATGTATGTTGTGTTGTTATTATGTGTTCTCGTTGATATTGATATACGTCGTGGTATTTGAAGATGCATGTTGTGGATGTTGTTTGATGTTGTAGTAAGTTGTTGTTATATATTAGTTGTTGATGTTGTTTGCATGAAGTAGTTGTTGTAGACATGCATAATTATCACCGATGGTGCATGGCATGTGCAAGGTTGGGAATGATATACCAAGGTAGGGTATGTCCATTTGAATCCCAAGGGAGATCGGTGTGATGTTGGTGCGGTCATGAAATAAGGATTTTACGTGACCATGAAGCAGGGGTCGATGGTGATCATGAAATAGGGATCATATTGGACCATGAAAGAGGGGTCAAGAGTTCCGACGGGAACTGGATCTTGAAATAGAGATCGATATATTACCGTATGCATATAGTTGGTAGAGTCTCATTACATAAGTTGTTGTTGTGTGTATGATGTTAGTAGTATGTTTCAGTGTATTTGTTTAATTATCGTTTGGTAAGAAGTGGTGATTATTTGATGATACTTGCTTTTGTTTTTATTATTTTTCCCTTTTGTTGGTGTAAGTATCCCACCTCTTCTGTTTGAATGTTACCCTTATGTTGGTAACGTGCAAGTGATCAGGATTAGTAGAGTGGTGGTCGGTGAAGTCGGTGTACTTCACAGTTAGAAGAGTCGGCTCTGATACGTGCTTTAGGGTGTCGGGATGACAATTGCTTCTTTGTTTACTTATTTTGGAAAAACATTTTGTAGTTGAATTTTATCTTGCATTTAATTAAATTTTTCTGCTGCAAGTAAAAAAAACGTAAAATGTATCACATTGATCTATGTATTTTTAGTGATTGTGACACTCAAAATGAATGATGTGTTTTAATTACTCTTATTTTTAATTGAAAAATTTGTGGGGATATTTTGGGTGTTACAGATGGCTTGTAATGATGTACAGAATGTGCAGTTCGATACTCACATGTTGCCGAACGAAGCTGAAGACTGGTAGGATAACACCTGTCAACAATTGGAGGATGTTGGTATAGAAATAACTTGGGTTGTGTTTAAGAGGGAATTCTTGGGGAAGTATTTTCCTGGAGATGCTCGTGGTAAGAAAGAAATAAAATTCCTTGAATTGAAGCAAGGGAACATGACGGTGGCAGAGTATGATGCGAAGTTTGAAGCGCTGGTGAAGTTTTGTCCTCACTACAACTGTGTTAATGTTGAACTTTCCAAATGTCTTAAGTTTGAGAATAGATTGAGACCATAGATCAAATAAGGGATTGGATGCCAATAGATTCGTAGGTATGTTGAACTGGTGGATAAAAGTAGAATCTATGACGAGGATAGTCAAGCTCGATATGCTCACTACAAACACCTTAGTGAGAAGAGAGAAAAAAAACAATTTAGAGGAAAACCTTATGTGACTCCAACTGATAAAGGGAAACAGAATGCTTCAGATGGGAAGAAGACAAGTAGGGGAGCGACTTTCGTTCATGTTAAGTGCTACATGTGTAACACCCATATTTAATTAAATATTATTGAGTATTTTTTTGTATATTTCTTGAGTATATTGAATAAGTTGTTTGAGTTGATAAGTTGATAATCGGGAAAATAGTCGATTTAGTCGGGAGAAATTAATATTAGAAATAATGTTAATTTTAGGAGAATATTAACTAATTTGGTTGGTTAAGTTGTGTGTGAGAAATAGCAAAGTTGGGGGTAATATGTACTAGGCCAATTAAGAGGATTAATAAACCCATTAATTATTAAGTGATGAGAATGAAATAATGGAGTTATGCAGCAAACAAAACAAAACAGTTAGGTCAAGTATTTGTAGCAAGTAGTGGAAAACCAAGGTTGGAGGCACAAGGTTGAAGAAGAGAGATTACGAGAAGTCGTCGTCGGTAAACCAAGTTTCAGATTCAATCGGAAATTCGAGCTACCTTCAATCTAAGGTAAGGGTGGTGTCATACCCTAAATTTTGACCATAAATTTTTGAAATTTTTGTTTATTTGACGCATTTTCACCAATATATCAAAAATCAATCACTTTGCATTTTTTTTAAAGTTTGAAACATATCATTAATCATTAATCATTGTATTCTTGTTCGATTTTATATCGTTTTTATTTTATTCTTGATTTCGAAGAATTAAGTTAATTTAGAATTTAGGTAGGTTTTTTTTTGTTCCTCTTAAATCATTTCCTTTTATTTAGTTATTATAATTTTAGTTTATCTTTTAAATCTAGTTTTTTTTAGATTTTAATTATTCCTTTTTTTAAGGGGCCAATTTAGATTAATTTAGTCATTTTAATTAATTTATTAATTTTACTAATTCTATTCTTTATTCTTATTTTAGACTATTTAGAATTAGTTTCAATTCCACTTGAATTTAGTTTTAATTTAATTTAATTTTCTTTTAGTTTATATCATAATTAATCTTTCCTCACTTAATTATTTTTATATCAATTTTATTTTTATATCAATTTTATTTTATTATTATTATTTTATTTATTTATTTATTTATTTATTTTATTAGATGAGTGTAATTAGTATTGATCTATACTTGGTTGGGATAGAATTGTTTGGTTAGTTTTAAAAGTTTTGTTATATGCTCTTGGTCCAATTCAAACTCCACAGCTTACACTCAAAACAGCTTTGACCAAAGAACACAATCCCCCACACTGCCTACACCCTGCATCATACTACTCCCAAAGCATACACCAATTGGTGCCTACAAAACCTGCATACAAAAAGGTGAAAAAGAGACCAATCATAAAAAATAATAACAGTCAAAAACATATAGTTGTCATTTTATGAAAGAGGACCTACACAAACCAATGGAGACTAAATATTCACGGGAAAGACTTACATAAAGGGGATCAAACGCAAAAACAATGGGGGGGGGGGTTCCTATTTTGAGACCAAAAAAAAGACCTCCAGGACCATTTGATAAGAACCGATCGAAGCCCTTTCGGCGGGAGGATATCAATTTTTCATAGCATCCTCCCAAAACTTGACTTTGATTGAAACACTGAAAAACACTCTTCATCATTCACCATTAACATCTTTTCTCCATGATCATCACAGAAACATTCAGCAAAATAGAGGAGAATTGAAAACGATTTGAAGAGCTTCAACCTCATAAAAAACCCGAATATCTCTCTATAATCACCTTGATATACTATTGAATCCCTCACCTGTAACCCATCCAAACACCCATCAATATCCGTAGCTACCACCACTTGTCGTCGTCTCTGGATACAGACGCAATGACGTTGCTTTTCCCGTTTCTGCTAGAGTTCAGATGGTTGAGAACTCTCCAACGGAAGCTTACTCGGGACTCGTTCGACTTGGGATTCCAATTGACCTGGACGAACCCACCGCCATTCTCGAGACCCAACCGCCACCCTCTCCACTGAAAGACAAAAAAAAACAGAAACGTCCAGCGAAAACCCCCCACTCTCGCACTCTTCGACAACCTTCAACCTCAGAATCCGAGAAACGGAGCCAAACCACCCAAACAAAAGCAAAACAGAGAGATTTAGGAGATATTTACAAATCGTAAATCTGAGACGATGAGAGATACCATGAAAACACTGTAAAATTGCAAGTTTCCCAACCCAACACCGTGAGCATCTGAGATTTGCAAACGAAAGCACATCATTCACCGCGAACCATCGCCACCTTCATGAGCGCGAGTCTTCGAACCGCGAGAAACTGAGTAACATGATCGGAACGAGCGATTTGTGAGAGACGGTGAACGAAGCTGAGGTTAGATTCGCGCCGCTGAGAACAAACCGAGGGAGGGTATCAAAGGAGACGGCTGTGGTAACTTCTGAGTTTCTTTTTTTCCTCGTTTCCACTTTTAACTTTTTTTTTTTATTATTTTAATTCATTTAGTTATTTGTTATTATTAGATTAGGTTATAAATTTAGGTTTTGTGGATTAGATTAGTTTTAGCCCATTACTATTCACACCCATATGCAGTCAATGAACACCGATTCTTTGTTTTATTGTCATGACCTTTTATACTTATTATTAGATTGTAATTTAATTCCTAACAAAATGTGTTTAGTTGTTAGTAGTAGATTTTTTAGCTCACTGTTTAGGAAATTTTAAATTAATTTAGAATTAGCGTTACGCAATTTTAATTATAGGTTTTTTTTTAGAAAAAAATAGTTTTCATTAAATATTGGTTAGTTAGCGTCGATTAGGAAAATTAGTTTACTTTTTTATGATATTTTAAAATAATTAGAATTTAGTTAGCTTATTTAGTATAATTATATCATTTTTATAATCAAATTATTTATATTAATTAAAAAATATGTGTTCATTTTAATATAGAATAATCCAAAAAAATATTTACTTTAATTTAGGGTTTTAGTTTGTCCATTTATCTTGATACCTTGTCTTTCATGCCTATGCCATGTCTCACCTTGACCTAATTACTTGTTGACACCATGATGTTTTGTCGTGCGTTTTGCTTGCTCGATTTCATTATTTTTATCTCGACGCTTTTTGACCTGATCCAAGGGAAATAAGTTTTGTTGACTTTGTGTCATTCACATTCGTATACCATTTACAAATATTTAACCTTTTATTATTATTTAACTTTATCATAAAGATAGTCATTAATCTCTAACACTCCACGATTTCTTGAGTGAATCACTCCTAGGCTAGCCCCACGTGTTGTGGATTCATTCGCCCTTTCGTATATAAAGCAATCAATTCGCTTAATCGAATAAACAATTCATGCGCCTACATTTGCACACATGTAAGTCAGTCACTAAGCGATTGCCATCTGCATGATTATACGCGTCTAATTAAATTAACAGGGAACTGAACTTCGGAATCGAGCATTCTGCGGGTTCTTTAATGAATCACTCTTGGGGCTAGCCTTCGAGTTGTGTTTCATTTACTCCTTCGTTTCTAAAAAACACTAAGCCCTAATTCATCCAAAATAATCGCAAGACGTCTCTAAATCAATATACTAATTAACGTAAGAACTAAACTTAGGAATCTAGCATTTCTCGGGTTTTTGAATTGAATTACTGTTGGGGCTAGCCCCCGATTTGTAATTCATTCGCTCTTTCGTTTTCAAAATGTAAATCTTAAATCGCGTCTTAATTCACAAATCAAATAACGAAAGAGCAGAGCTCCGGAGTCTAGCACTCCGCACGTTCTTGAATTAAATCACTCCTGGGCTAGCCCCACGCGACGTGGTTTATTCACCCTCTTGTTCCTAAAACACGGAAACTTTTAAATAAATTATACGAAGAACTGAACTCAGGAATCTAGCATTCCTCGGGTGCTTGAACTGAATTACCCTTGAGGCAAGCCTTCGAGTTGTAATTCATTCACTCTTTCGTATTCAAAACAATTCAACAACCTTAAAAGATTAGACATGATTCATCCCCATAGGAAGATATTCCTTCTATCCCCACAAACACAAACAAAATCTTACAAACAATCATTCTCAAAGGAAGAACGTGGCATTGCTTGTCGATACTCATATCCAAGTTTAAAGCTTCTTCCGATTTCATTTCTCAAAGAAAGAATGTGGCATTGCTTGTCGATCCTCGTACCCAAGTTTAACGCTTCTTTCGATTTTCTCTCCCTCAAATGTTTGTGGTGGATTAGGCGAGATATCTCTCTTAAAGATGACGACTTGTCTCTTTCTTTCAAATACAATTTAAAACTTACCAACCAATGCAAATCATTTTATAATTAATCAACGAGTAACTGAACTCTAGAGTCTTGCACTCTGCACGTTCTTGAATGCAATCACTCCTGGGCTAGCCCCACGCGTTGTGGTTCATTCGCCCTCTCGCTTAAAACACTTTAATAAAGATCAAATATCTTTTCTCTAAACGAACATTGTTTAAATCTTTCTATCTCGCAAACAAGTTAACGCTCCAGCCTCCTATCGCGAGCAGATAAGCCAACACTTGGCAGTAGAAAGCATTTTCAAACAATCGTTCAATAAAAATCACAAACCGTAGTCGCACGAACTACGAAGCTCTGACTTTCCCATTGCACAAGGGAATACGTAGGCACGGGGATTTTAATCCTGCGCGAGCACAATAATAAAAAACTTAACCTTTCCCCATAATAAATAATAATTAATAATCCCTTAAAGCAATCTTAACAAAAAGAAGACAATAATAATAAATTAGCATTTAAGCGCAAATTAGACTAAGAGGTTCCCGTTGAGTACAACGGACGTGAGGGGTGCTTAATACCTTCCCTTTGCGTAAATGACTCCCGAACTTAGATTAGTGGTTTCGTTGACTATTTCTTATCCGATTTAGGTTGTGTCTATATTTCCTTTTTCTCTCGTAGAATAAATAGAATTAGGTGGCGACTCTGTTGTTTGTTTTAGGATCGTATTTTTCGAGGTACGACAGGTGGGTTCAAATTTTATAATCGGGAATACAATAATTGGTATATAGGATTGGGATTTTATAATTTGCTATTGTGTTGATTTGTGGTGATGATTTGTTAGTGTTGTGTGGAAAAATTATATGATGGTTGTTTATGTTGGAGAAGCGTTGCGGTAGTAAATGATTTTTAGTGAATCTGAAACTGGAATTGAATACGGAGAATTAAGTTGAATTAAGGTGTATTACGTAGTCGAAAATAATACTGAAACCGAATTATGGAAAAATGGAAGAAAATTGGAACTGGGAAGGAAACTGGAAAAAAAATCGGTGACGGGGGACACGAAGGAGGGTGGCGCACGCCACTTGGGCAGTGGCCACTCATGTGTACAAAAGGTGGCGCAAGCCACCTGATGGGCAATGAAGGTGGAGCAATCCACATACCTATATGGTGAGAGCCACCACTAAAGTAGCGCAAGCCACATAAAAAGGAGGGTGGGGACCACTTTTGTTTATTCCTGTGTATACTAAGTGATTTAATTAATGGAATAATGAATTAGTTAATGATTTAATTAGTTAACAGTTATATGTGATGGAATTAGTGATTAATTAATCAACAACATATTAAGTATATTAAGTAGACATAATACAGTAGTAGTAGTAGTGAGATTGTAGTAGAAAACCATAAACTAGCAAATATCAGCATATTGTATCAGAATTTAACTTGATGACAGTAAGGAAATTGTAGCAGAAAATGTATGTATCAGTAAGTTAAGATTTATCATAATTAGTGAACTTGTTGGTATTAATAACAGAGTGTAAAACAGTGTCGATTTAGTCGAATAAGTGAAATTAAGCGTAAAAATTAGTTGTCCGAAATTAGTTGAAATATATCGGGGTAATTCGTATAAATTAGTAGGTGACTTTGGTTAGTTATACATGGAATTGTGTGTACTATTGAATAAGTTATTCTATCCAGGTTTATGGACATATTTGAGTTGTAAGTCTGATGACGATGTTGATTTAAGTTGTTGAAGCTGATGCATAATTGTTGTTGTTAAGTTGTAGGTCTATGGCCAATGTTGAATAGTTGTTGTTGTCGAGTTTTAGGCTTATGGCCAATGTTGATTTGTTGTTGTCGATAAGTTGCGATAATAGATATTTGTTGTTAAGTAGTTATAGTATGTTGTTGTTGCTACGTTGGGATAGTATATTGTTGATGTGTTGTTGTATAATTATTATTGTTGTTATTCCGATAAATGAGTTGAGTCGCATCGCATACATTGCATTTTATAAGTTGGAGCTAATGCCCAACCATGTTGACTTGGATTGACAAAGAATTATAAGTTGAAGTTGAAGGCTTATACCTTGTTGTTGCCTCGATAAACTGGCATTTTCTAAGTTGGGAGTTATGCTCCAATGGTACCACATGCATACATGTAACACCCTTCTAAAACCCAAATAAAATATAATTTTTATTTAAGATAATTAAATTATCCATCAAAATATCACGAATGTCACAACTTCATAAAAAATTCACACACAAAAGAATTTGCTCCCTAACACAGGTTTTCAATCAATTCTAATAACATGATTCAACATTATAACTAAAATCCTTTAAAAATATACTCGCAACAAGTTTTTTTATGTTATAACTTCTTTAAATAAAAATAATATTGTAAAGGTAATTCTCAGAAAATCATATAATTCTCAGTTATCTCAAGGTTTATAGTTTAAAATATTCAAACAATGGAAACCATCAAAACATCTCATAAATCTTCAAAACAACAAAAACACACAAAAGATTCTTAAACAGACAACCCCATCCCCGGTGTTATGTATCTGAGCAAGACTCCACTTTACTTCTACGAAGTAAATCGACACATGCTGAAGCAACTCCTAAGCTTCCTGATCTATTCCGGATTACCTGCAAGTTACCCACGAAAGAGGCAACAATTCCAAGAAGAAAGGGTAAGTTGTCATCATTATTCTAAAAGAATATAGAAAAGAATCGACAGAATGTAAGATTCTCAGACAACACCAATCATATACACAAAATCATCACATAATTCATCAAATTCATCAAAGGTCATTTAACTCAATGTCATAAAATGTCAAACACAATGATATGCAACTAAATTTGGACTCATGCATGTGGTACCGAACATCACTGATGACTTAGTCATCGTTATCTCCAAAGATCCCCACCAATAGGATCGATTCTCGCTTGGAAACAAAGCACATCAAAGTTGCACTTAATCCACACAATGGGATTAAGGTCATCGATGGACAAGTACGTCCTTTAATATCTTCGTTAGATTCATCCCCCTGTAAAACTTCACTGGATTGTTCATCCTAAATGTCATGAATGCAGGATGCGTGTAAATTCACAAAATATGACCACTGCTAGTCAAATGCATCACCGTTCATCTAATTCATCACATACTGTCGTATATTAACAAACTCACATTTACATATAGTATAGCATATACTGTCATATAAACTTATTGCACAATTTGGAAAATTATAATTCATTCCAAAATATTCCTGTATTGTCAAAACATTCCACCAATGAAATAAACAAACCAGACAACACAAATTATCACACGCAAACATAAAAAAAAACAAGGAAACAAGTATTGTAGTTGTTGTTTGATGGTTTTCCCATAAACCATGACCACCTTCCCATTGTTTAATTGTGACGACCTTCCCAAGGTCATGTCGACCGTCTCACGGCATGACGCCCGTCCCACTGGTCCATACGACCGCCACACACAACTCTCCTCGTCTTCTCAAACGCATACTTTCTTTCAATACTAGTTACGTGCTACGATTCTAAAACACATAGGCACCCTAACCGATTTATTCTTATTTATTCACGACTAAACATATATCCATTCTCCTACATACTCGTATTCATCAAATCACCCTCATAAACCTCATTCATCGTAATTTAATTCCTATTGACATCAATTTTTCTAGAATCCTATTATAATAATAAAGATTACAAACCCCTTACCTCTGGTTAATCTTTCAGATAAACGTTCTTCTCGATTCCTCCAATTCTCCTCCAATCCTCGTTATAGGTTTTGCCTCTTGGTTCCTCTGTTTTCTCTAACACGAATTCTCAGAATGATTTCCTAACTTCTCCCACTCACATCTAACTCCTTATACCATAATTTGTGCTTTCCCTATAATATCCTCACTTACTTCTCATATTACCTAAATTCCCTTTAGTTCTACAATTTATATTATCTTATTTTCTCTAATTAATTTAATCCTAATTAATTATAGTTCCTCCAAATAAAATCAACAAGTCCCTCAAATTAACATTCGTCAAATATAACCCTCTAACACGTCACCGAACTCAATTGTTTTCACCAAATTCAATTAAAAAAATTATAATCTTCTCAATTGATCAAGTAAATAATTATTTACGAAAATATGGCGTTACAACTCTCCCCCACTTAGAATAATTTCGTCCTTGAAAATTTACCTGAGTCAAATAGAGTCGGATATGACTCCTTCATCTGATATTCTCGTTCCCAAGTCCAACTTTCACCAGCTGGTCCATCCCATAACACTTTCACTAAAGCAATCTCTTTCCCTCATAATTGCTTCATCTATCGGCCATCTATTCTCACCGGCAATGCTTCAACGGTCATGTTATCTCTTACCTGTACATCATCCATCTGAATAATATGCGACAAATCTGATATATACGTCCTCAGCCGCGACACATGAATTACATCTTGCAGATTCACAAGTGACGGTAGTAATGCAACTTGGTAAGCCACATTCCCGATTCTCTGCGAAATCTGATATGGTCCCACAAAACACGGAGTGAGCTTCCTTGACTTCAAAGCTCTTATGACACCTTTTATTGGAGTAACTCTCAAGAACACATGATCCCCTTATTGAAATTCTAGTGCTTTCCTTCTCTTATCATGGTAACTCTTTTGACGACTCTATGAAGCTTTCATTCTTTCTTGTATCACTTTGATTTTTCCAGTCGTCTCTTGCACAATCTTTGGTCCGATTACCGCACTCTCTCCCGATTTATACCAACACAGTGGAGTCCTACACCTCTTCCCATACAACGCTTTGTACGGTGTCATTCCAATACTAGTGTGAAAACTGTTATTGTAGGTAAACTCAATCAAAGGCAAATGATTGTCCCACGATTCTCCATGGTCCAACACACATGCTCTCAACAAATACTCCAAGGATTGGATAGTCCTCTTTGTTTGACCATCTGTTTATGGATGATATGTAGAACTTATCCTCAACTTAGTACCTAAAGCATCTTGCAAACTTTTCCAAAACCTCGACGTAAACCTCGGATCTCTATCTGACACTATGCTCGAAGGTACCCCGTGTAGCCTTACAATTTCCTCAATGTACAATTCAGTCAACTTATGCATAGAATGATTAATCTTCATCGGTAAAAAGTGAGCCAATTTAGTTATTATATCCACAATCACCCAAATTGAATTGTTCCCTTTCACCGTCCTCGACAATCCCGATACAAAATCCATGGAAATACTATCCCATTTCCATTCTGAAATGTTCAATGGTTGCATCATACCTGAAGGCTTTTGATGCTTAATCTTCGACTCCTGGCCAATCAAACAAGCATACACAAATTCAACAATGTCTCTCCTCATACCCTGCCACCAAAACAACTTCCGCAAATCCTAATACATATTCGTAGCACCGAGATGGATACTCAGTCCGCTTTGATGTCCTTCCTCAAGAATACTCTTTTTCATCTTTGGAATATCCGGAATACATACTTTGTCTCTGAATCTCAACATGTCATTCTCATCAATTCAGAATTCTCCTTCATTACCTTGGTTAACTAAAGTCAACAGATCAACCATCTTCAAATCAGATTTCTGACCCTCTCAAATTTCATTCAAAATGATACTAGTCAGTTTCAACATTCCCAATTTCATACTATTGGGCGTTTCTTCACATACCAAACTCATATCTCTGAATTGTTCAAACATTTCCAATTCTCCCACCATGAGCATTGACATGTGCAAAGACTTCCTACTCAAAGTATCAACTACTACATTTTCATTACTAGGATGGTAATTCAAATCAAAATCATAGTCCTTCAAAAGTTCAATCCACCTTCTCTGCCTCATATTCAACTCTTTCTGATCAAATAGACACTTCAGACTCTTGTGATCACTAAACACTTCAAACTTGGAACCAAAAAGACAATGTCTCCAAATTTTTAACAAAAACATTACAGCACCCAATGCCAAATCATGCGTCGGATAATTTCTTTCATGAACTCTTAGTTGTCTAGAAGCATAAGTGACAACCTTACCATTCTGTATTAGTACCCCCTTAAAGACCCATCTTTGACGCATCACAATACACCATAAAAGATTCATTTGGGTCCGGTAAAATTAACACAGGCACAATCGTCAACTTCTTTTTCAATTCCACAAAACTCTCTTCACACACAATGTCCCACACATAAACTTGCCTTTTTCGCGCCAACTGAATCAAAGGCAACGCCAACTTAGAAAATCCTTCTACAAACTTACGATAGTAACCTGCTAACCGAAGAAAACTACAAATTTCAGTAGCAAATTTCAGAGTCTCCCATTGCAACACTGCTTCAATTTTTTAAGGGTCTACAGAAATCCCACCACTTGAAATTACGTGTCCCAAAAAGCTTACTTCTTTCAACCAAGACTCGCATTTTGACAACTTAGCATATAACTCCATTTCTCTAAAAACCTGTAGTACAATTCTCAAATGTTTTGCATAATCTTCTTCTGATTTATAATATATCAGAATGTCATCACTAAAAACCACCACAAACTTATCCAGATACTCATGACAGATTCGGTTCATGTATTCCATGAACACACCAGGTGCATTAGACACTCCAAACGGAATCACAGTATACTCGTAGTGACCATAACTTGTCCTAAAAGATGTCTTCGGAATATCATGTGCTTTAACTCGAATTTGATTATAGCCAGACCTCAAATCAATCTTACTAAACACACAAGCACCTACAAGCTGATCTATCAAGTCGTCAATCCTCGGAAGCAAATATTTATTCTTGATAGTCACCTTGTTTAACCGTCGGTAATCGACACACAACCTCATAACACAACCAATAACACCGGAGCACCCCCACGGCGACACACTAGGCTGAACAAACTTCTTTTCTAACAAGTATTCTAATTGCTTCTTCAACTCACTTAGTTCTGAAGCAGTCATTCGATAAGGATCCATAGACATTGGACTTGTACCTGGTACTAAATCCACTGTAAACTCAATTTCATGCTCTGGAGGTAGATCACTTACATCATTCGGAAACACATCAGTAAACTCACAAACCACAGGCAGCTCGACACTAATAGCTTCCCAGTCGACTTACAAGGATGCCAATATTGCAAACATCAAGGCTTCATCCTCCACAAGTTGTTCCACTTGCCTAGCATATAAGAACATCAACTCTTCGTTGTCACCCAGCTCAGGAAACCTCAAAGTCTTAACATAACAGTTGATATGGACGTAGTTGAATTCCAACCAATTCATACCACGAATAACATCAATTTGATGTAATGGAAAACACACTAAATCCATAGTAAAACTCTTACCAAATATATTCAAAGGACATTTCAGACAAACATAAGTAGTAGTAATAGAACCATTAGCAGGAGTATCTATTATCATCCTATTATTCATATCAGACAATTTCAAATCCAATTTGGAAGCACAATCAAACGAAATAAACGAATGTGTAGCTCCAATATCAATAATAACAACCAATTCAACATCATTAATAAAACAAATACCTCGAATCAAGTTATCATTTGCAGGAGTCTCGATACCACTCAAAGCAAACACTTTCCCATTAGTTTGGGCAGCAACAACATTCTTCTTTGGTTTTAGGCATTGTGTACTGATATGGCCCTATTTTACACAATTGAAACAAGTCGGACTAGCATTTTTGCACTCGGAAGCACGGTGACTTGTTTTCCCGCACTTATAGCATCTCAAAATCTTGTTCTCACATTCACTGGAGTGGTGTCTAGGTTCGCCACATTTGAAGCACTTGATAGGAGCAGAAGCTCCTACCCCATTGTACTTTTTCTCATCAGTAGTTTTAGGTTTCCCTTTGTTAGTTGGAGCATCATAAGGCTTTCCATGGCTCTTATGTTGTCTTCCCCTCTTATCACTTAAATTCTTATAATGAGCTGAATGAGCTTTGCTATACTCCTCATAGATTCTACAGTTATTCACCAACTCCTCAAACCTGCGGATTTGTTGATAGCCAATTGTCCATTTAATCTTCGGGCATAACATATTCTCAAACTTAAGACACTTGGAAAATTCGGCAGTTGCTTCACTGTAATGTGGATAATATTAAGCCAATTCCATAAACTTGGAAGCATACTCAGTCACAGTCATATTCCCTTGTTTCAACTCGAGAAACTCAACCTCTTTCTTACCCCGCGTGTCTTCAAGAAAGTACTTTCTCAAAAACTCTCTGTTGAACACATCCTAAGTAATAGCACCACCTCCCTGAGTCAACCTACGACAAGTACTAACCCACCAGTCATCGGCTTCTCTCTTCAGCATATGTGTGCCAAAATGCACCTTTTGTTCATCTGAGCAATCCATGACTCTAAACATCCTCTCAATCTCTTTGATCCAAACTTGTGTCCGATCTGGATCATACCAGCTTTCAAAGGTAGGCGGGTTGTTTCTCTGGAACGCCTTCAACAAATGAGTACCTTCATTCCCTCCAGCATTGGGTATTTGTTACACAACTTGAGTAACAACTTACAAAGCGGCGGCCATGGAAGCATCGTTTCTTCCAGCCGTTATGTGCACCAACAATCAAGGTTAGATAGAACAAAAAATCGATAGTGTACACACACTCATTGACTGACCAAAATTGACTCTAAATAACCTGGCCAGACAGACTGACCTGCTTTGATGCCACTTATGTAACACCCGTCTAAAACCCAAATAAAATATAATTTTTATTTAAGATGATTAAACTCTCCATCAAAATATCACCGATGTCACAACTTCATAAAAACATCACACACAAAAAGGATATGCTCCGTAACACGGGTTTTCAATCAATTCTAATAGCATGATTCAACATCATAACTAAAATCATTTAAAAATATACTCGCAACATATTTTTTTTATGTTCTAATTTCTTTAGATCAAAATAATATCGTAAAGGTAATTCTCATAAAATTACATAATTCATAGTTATCTCAAGGTTTATAGTTTAAAAAATCCAAACAACGGAAACAATCAAAACATCTCATAAATCTTCAAAACAACAAAAACACACAAAAGATTCTTAAACAGACAACCCCATCCCCAGTGTTATGTATCAGAGCAAGACTCCACTTTACTTATACGAAGTAAATCGACACACGCTAAAGCAACTCCTAAGCTTCCTGATCTATTCCGGATTACCTGCAAGTTACCCACGAAAGAAGCAACAATTCCAAGAAGAAAGGGTAAGAATTCATCATTATTATGAAAGAATACATAAAAAAATTGACAAAAAGTAAGGTTCTCAGGCAACACCAATCATATACACATAACCATCACATAATTCATCAAATTCATCAAAGGTCATTTAACTCAATGTCATAAAATGTCAAACACAATGATATGCAACTCAATTTGGACTCATGCATGTGGTACCGAGCATCACTGATGACTTAGTCATCGTTATCTCCAAAGATCCCTACCAATAGGATCAATTCCCGCTTGGGATCAGAGCACATCAAAGTTGCACTTAATCCACACAATGGAATTAAGGCCATCATTAGACCAGTACGTCCTTTCACATCTTCGTTAGATTCATCCTCCTGTAAAACTTCATTGGACTGTTCGTCCTAAATGTCATGAATGCATGATGCGTATAAATTCGCAAAATATGACCACTACTAGTCAAACGCATCACCATCCGTCTAATGCGTCACATACTGTCATATATTAACAAACTCACATTTATACATAGTATATCACATATTGTCATATAAACTTACTGCACAATTTGGCAAATTATAATTCATTCCAAAATATTCTTGTACTGTCAAAACATTCTGCCAATGAAATAAACAAACAAGACAACACAAATTATCACACGCAGACATCAGAAAAATAAGGAAACATGTATTGTAGTCGCTGCATGACGGTCGTCCTTTAAACCATGACCATCGTCCCATTGTTTATTTGTAACAACCGTCCCAAGGTAATGTCGACCGTCTCAAGGCATGACGCTCGTCCCACTGGTCCATACGACTGTCACGCACAACTCTCCTCGTCTTCGTAGACGCAAACTTTCCTGCAATACCAGTTACGTGCTATGATTCTAAAACATAGAGGCACCCTAATCGATTTGTTCTTATTTATTCACGATCAAACATATATCCATTCTCATACATACTCATATTCATCAAATCATCCTCATAACCCTCATTTATCGTAATTTAATTCCTACTGACATCAATTTTCTAGAATCCTATTATAATAATAAAGATTATAAACCCCTTACCTCTGGTTAATCTTTCAGATAAACGTTCTTCTCGATTCCTCCAATTCTCCTCCAATCCTCGTTCTATGTTTTACCTCTTGGTTACTCTGTTTTCTCTAACATGAATTCTCAAAATGATTTTCTAACTTCTCCCACTCACATGTAACTCCTTATACCTTAATTTGTGTTTTCCCTATAATATCCTCACTTACTTCTCATATTACCTCAATGCCCTTTAGTTCTACAATTTATATTATCTTATTTTCTCTAATTAATTTAATCCTAACTAATTATATTTCCTCCAAATAAAATCAGCAAGTCCCTCAAATTAACATTCGTCAAATATAACCCTTTGACACGTCACCGAACTCAATTGTTTTCACCAAATTCAATTAAAAAAATTATAATCGTCCCAATTGATCAAGTAAATAATTATTTTACGAAAATAGGGTGTTACAATATGCATAGTTGATGTCGCATTTGAGTTGCATATTATACGTATTATGTTGATTGTTGTTTTGTTGTTGTTGGATAGTGGCAAAATTGTATGATTATAGTCTAATGTATTGATTATCATACTTTTGTTTATATCTTTCGATATCTCACCCCTTATGTTTGACTGTTGCTCTCTGTTGGTAACGTGTAGGTAATACAGAGTAGACAGGAATACCTTAGTAGATTTGAGTCGGTATTGTCGCTCTGATACGTAGCACTCGGGGGGATAGCGCATGTTTTATGTAATGTTGAATAGTATTATAGATGCTGAATTTTAAAGTTGTTTTATTAAAGAAGTGTTGTTTTGAGTTGCTTTGATGTTCAACACGAGTTATGATTTAATAAAGTTGAATTTTATGAATTCGATGCGTAGTAATGAAGTATGTTGTTTTAAATACTAATTTATGTTGAATCTTGTTTTTAAGTTGAAAATGTATCGTCCGATTTGTGTTACTGAAATTTTTATACTCTGATTTAATAATTAATTTTCGGGCAAGTTGTCGTATGTTGTCTATTCATTGGTACGCGACATGTGTTTGAAACACGGTCGGTACATGCTTGTAAGGTTTCTAACTGTTTGTCTCCAAGAGTTGGCTTGAAACAAGTAGAGGAAAAGTTTGGTTCTCAGAGATGTTTGTGGTATGTGAAGTTGGTTTAAGGTTGTGTTGATTGCAGGAGTGAAAAATGTTGTCGAAGTTGTGTTGTTGCGAATCGACGAGTGTATGGACTCATGGTTTTATCCGTTGGTCAAGTTGAGACACTATTGAAGGAGTATAAGTCGATATGATTGATGTTTGCTTCTCGGGGAAGAGAGGGTATTGTGATGAATAGTGATTTGCAAGTGGAGTATAACTATTAAGGTCACTTGAGGATGATTGTGACTTGCTTCTTGAGTATAAGTTGGAGTTGGTAGAGGAATGATGTTCTATCTGCCAAGCAAGTAAGATGCTTCGTAAAGGATGAGGCATATAGGAATGCATGTGGGTGACGACAATTTTATGAGTTATGCTCGGAGTATTGACGGTGGGTTAAGAAGATGATTGGGAATAAGAATTTATCCCAAAAGAATTATCGATTGTTGGATCAACCGATATACTTGTAAGACTTGAGTATGATCGGATTAAATTCGGATGATTTCTATAGTTGGGTGAAAAGCAAGGATAGTTGGAAGAATTTTGAAGCTTGAGAAAGAGGTATAACTTATGTTCACCAAATTCAGTTTTTATTTTCGTAGTTATGGAGAAACCTTCAGTAAAAGAGGCATAACTTCATACTCGCGAATCTGATGGGAGCGATTCTGGACTTTTAGGAAAGCTTACAAAATTCCCTAGAGATTGCATATAAATTTTTGTCTTCGTCATGTTTGTGAAGTGGGAGAAAAACAAGTTTGAATATTTGGGTCTGATGCTGATTTTTGCTGGAAGTTGTATACGGGATTTTTTTACCAATCTCATTGCAAGGACGATAAATGTTTACTCGTAACTAGGATTTAAGAGATTATTGAAGTTATGGAATCTACATAAAATTACCTTCAATTTGGAATATAATTTTATGTTTGAGAGGTTTGTGTTGAAGGAGATAATCGTGTTTGAAGTTAGACCATACTTGCTGAAAATAGTAAGATGAAGTCAAGTATAAAATGCGTGGTAATATGAAGAAGGTAAGAGTATCTGAGACGCAAATGGAAGTGTGGCGTGTGATGGTTGATAATGATTAAAGTATTGAAATATTTGAAGAAGATTAAATATTAAAGTGGACCATTTTGGATGGTACTTGATGTGGTAGTGATTCTGATATTAGAAGGGTATTTGATGATTGTGTTGTGTGACTAGCTTGTATAAGAGAATATGTGTTGGGTCTTAGACGTTGTGTATAACTGACAAGGTTGGAAATAAGTAGATTGAGAGAATGGTTTTAAGCCTTAGAAGAATGGTGGAGAAGTATGCTGAAGTAACCTTAAGCACAAGGTAGAGGACGCTATTGTAGTTGGGTAATGATGATTTATGCCACCATTATGGTTGTCGGTTGTATATTGACAAATTGAGGAACTGATCACCCTTAATCTCTTATTGATAGTAGATAAAATCATGTTGGATGGAATAGACATGTCTTGCAACTAGAATAGTATGCACGGTGAACTGTTTGAAGTTGAGCCAAGTGTTTATGAGTTGTTTAATTAGTCGATGCAGATTCCTATCTAAGGAAATGAGGCAAACTTGTGAATGTTAGTATGAAGTTGCGGGTTGATCGGTGAGTAGTTGGAAACTCACAATTGTGTTCTGGATAACTTGGGTTTTGATTGGTGTTGGATTGATAATTAGATTGACATGAGACTTGAAACTCTGTAGAGATGATTCGAGGAATGAGTAGATGAAAATGTAAAACCATGATTTGACTAAGGATGTCGGCCATGGATTGGTAGCGGCTAGTGTGCCTAAGTGTATATAGGAAATATGAATTGTATTTTCCGTACTTGTTTGGATAATTTGAGACTGGTGTTCGTTGTGGATGTTCTGATCTGTTATGAAATCATAAGGGAAGTGCGTAAAGTATTTGAGAGTTGAATTATAAGTATTGAAAGCAGTGAAGCTATATGTGAGTTAGTACGGTGTGATTTTGAGTTGTAAAAATGAATTGCGTGGTTGTGTTAATTCAGATGAGGAATTTTGGATCATTGTGCTAGTATGAGTAGGACTTGATGAATTAGTTGTTTGATTGGTTTGGTTGATGTGCACATGATAAGTGTAGGCTATTGATGCAAAATTTGTGGTTAATGGGTGTTAAGGACTGTTTGGAAGATGAATTTCTTGTTGAGATTAATTGGACACTGTATCCTTATGTTGTTGTAATGTTGTTATGCGTTAAGGTGAGTTTGGAAGGTGTGTGAATATAAGATGGTAAAGTTGTAGTTGATGTGTTACGATAATTGGGGATTCGTGAAAGTATTTATCTTATTTCGTATCTAGGATTGGTTACAGTTGTAGTTGTGTTGGATATTCTGAGGTATTATTTTATGGATCTAAGTTCGAAGTATTCAGTAATCACAAAAGTGTATAATACTTGTTGGTCGGGATTTCTGGTGAATTAAGTCGAAAGTCATTTCTGCGGGCTGCTTTGATGGTCGGAAGTTGATGTGAACTTGGTAGAGGTTGCTAGTACTCAAAGTTCGCAGGGAAAGCAAGGTGCAATGCAATTGTTCTTATGTGGATACCAACGATGTTGGTAGTTTGATTAAGTCAATGTTGTGTTGAGGCTTTTGCATTCTTATCCTTGTCGTTGTCTCGTTACCTATGGTGATGGTTTGAGTGCGAGTAGCTAATTCCTATAGTGGAGAATTATGGGAGTGTTTTCTATGGTGATGGTAACAATTGTGTTGTGTTGTGTTCTGGTTTGTAGAGAACAAATGTGTTATTAAGTTGGTTATTCCTTGTGTTTTGAGTTGATCGTCGAGTGCATTGCGTTTTGTTGTTATTGTCGTTGATAAAATGTATTGTTTGTTGTGTTGTGTTGTTAGTATTATTGTCATTCGTAGCATGGAAGTTGATTGTTTAGTTGTGAGAATCTGTTTAGAATGGTTGTATTGGGTAAAAAATTTAGGAAGAAAATATTCTAAGTGGGGGAGAGTTGTAACGCCCGTATTTAATTAAATATTATTGAGTATTTTTCTGTATATTTGTTGAGTATGTTGAATAAGTCGTTTGAGTTGATAAGTTGATAATCGAGAAAATAGTCGATTTAGTCGGGAGAAATTAATATTAGAAATAATGTTAAATTTACGAGAATATTAATTAATTTGGTTGGGTTAAGTTGTGTGTGAGAAATGGTAAAGTTTGGGGTATTGTGTAGTAGGTCCATTAAGAGGATTAATAAACCCAATAATTATTAAGTGATGAGAATGAGATAGTGGAGTTATGCAACAAACAAAATAAAAGAATTAGGTCACGTATTTGTAGCAAGTAGTGGAAAACCAAGGTTTGAGGCACAGGGTTGGAGAAGAGAGATTACGAGAAGTTGCCGTCGGAAAACCAAGTTTCAAATTCAATCAAAAATCCGAGCTACCTTCAATCCAAGGTAAGGGCGGAGTTCAAATTTTATAACCGAGAATACGATAATTGGTATATAGGATTAGGATTTTATAATTTGCTACTGTGTTGATTTGTGGTGATGATTTGTTAGTGTTGTGCGGAAAAATTATATGATGTTGGTTTATGTTGGAGAAGTGTTGTGGTAGTAAATGATTTTTAGTGAATCCGAAACTAGAATTGAATACAGAGAATTTAGTTGAATTAAGGTTTATTATGTAGTCGAAAATAATACTAAAACCAAATTATGGAAAAATGGAAGAAAACTAGAACATGGAAGGAAACTGGAAAAAAAATCGGTGACGGGGCCACGAAGGAGGGTGACGCACGCCACTTGGGGAGTGGCCACCCATGTGTACAAAAGCTGGCGCATGCCGCCTGGTGGGGCAATGAAGGTGGCGCAAGCCACATAAAAAGGAGGGTGGGGGGACCACTTTTGTTTATTCATGTGTATACTTAGTGATTTAATTAATGGAAGAATGAATTAGTTAATTAGTTAATGGTTATATGTGATGGAGTTAGTGGTTAATTAATCGGTAGCGTATTAAGTATATTAAGTAAACGAATAAGAATAATACAGTAGTATCAATAGTGAGATTGTAGCAGAAAATCAAAAACTAGCAAATATCAGCATATTGTATCAGAATTTAACTTGATGACAGTAAGGAAATTGTAGCAGAAAATGTATGTATTAGTAAGTTCAGATTTATCAAAATTAGTGAACTTGTTGGTATTAATAATAGAGTGTAAAATAGTGCCTATTTAGTCGAATAAGTGAAATTAAGCGTAGAAATTAGTTGTCCAGAATTAGTTGAAATTTGTCGTGGTAGTTCATATAAATTAGTAGGTGATTTTGGTTGGCTTATTTTGTTAGAATCTAGTCAAATACATGAAATTGTATGTACTGTTGAATAAGTTATTTTGTCCTGGTTTATGGACATATTTGAGTTGTAAGTCTGATGACGATGTTGGTTTAAGTTGTTGCAGCTGATGCATAATTGTTGTTGTTAAGTTGTCGGCATATTACCATTGTTGAATAGTTGTTGTTGTCGAGTTGTAGGCCTATGGCCAATGTTGATTTGTTGTTGTAGATAAGTTTTGATTGTAGGTATTTGTTGTTAAGTTGTTGTAGTATGTTGTTGTTGCTACGTTGGGATAATATATTGTTGTTGTGTTGCTATATAATTATTATTGTTGTTGTTCTGATAAATGAGTTGAGTCACATCGCATACATTGCATTTTATAAGTTGGAGTTAATGCTCAACCATGTTGACTTGGATTGACAAAGAATTATAAGTTGAAGTTGAAGGCTTATGCCTTGTTGTTGCCTCGATAAACTGACACTTTCTAAGTTGGGAGTTCTGCTCCAGTGGTACCATATGGATACGTATAATTGATGTCACATTTGAGTTGCATATTATACATATTATGTTGATTGTTGTTTTCTTGTTGTTGGATAGTGGAGAAATTATATGATTCTAGTCTAATTTATTGATTATCATACTTCTGTTTATATCTTTCGATATCTAACCCCTTTTGTTTGAATGTTGCCCTATGTTGGTCACGTGCAGGCATCCAGAGTAGAGTGAAGTACCTTAGTAGATTTGAGTCGGTGTTGTCACTCTGATACGTAGCACTCGGGGGGATAGCGCATTTTTATGTTTACGTTAAATAGTATTATAGATGCTGAATTTTAAAGTTGTTTTATTAAAAAAATTATTGTTTTGAGTTGTTTTGATGTTGAGCACGAGTTGTTATTTAATAAAGTTTAATTTTATGAATCCGCCATGTAGTAATGAAGTATGTTGTTTTAAATACTAATTTGTGTTGAATCTTGTTTTTAAGTTGAAAATGTATCGTCCATTTATGTTATTGAAATTTTTATACTCTGATTTAATAATTAATTTTCGGGTAGAAATGGGGTGTTACAACAGGCGTGGAGAGCCAGGTCATCGTGTTGATGTGTGCAACAATCAAGTGGTGAGATGTTACAAGTGTGGTAAGAAAGGCCATCTAGTTAGTGATTGCCCGAATGAAGGTCCAACATGTTTCAATTGTGGTGACCAAGGTCACATCAGTACCCAATGTCAAAACCAAATAAGACTGCTACTGCTGCTCAGACTAATGGCAGAATGTTTGCTCTAAGTGGTTAAAAAGTCCCCAAGAAGGATAATTTGATTCGAGGTACTTGTTTTATTAACAATGTTAAGTTGCTTGCTATTATTGATACATGTTCTACTCATTCATTTATATTGCTTGAATGTGCTACTATGTTGGGATTGAATTTGTCTGCTATGAATGGTAGTATGGTGATAAAAACTCGTGCTAATGGCTCTGTTTCTACTACCTTTGTATGTTCAAGATGTCCTCTGATTATCTCTAGGAAGAGTTTTGGGATGAATTTGGTGTGCTTACCTTTGCACCAAATTGATGTCATCCTTGGAATGAACTGGTTGGAGTTCAACTATGTTCACATTAACTGTTATAATAAGATTGTGGAATTTCCCGAGTTTGGTGCTAATTGTGAGTTGATGTTTTTGTCTGCTAAGGAAGTGGATGAACTTTTAGAAGATGAAGCCTGGATGTTTGCGATGTTTGCATCGTTACAAGTTGATCGTGAAGTGCGAGTGTCGAGGTACATGTTGTCTGTGAATTTCCAGATGTATTCCTAGATGACATGAGTGATTTGTCTCAAGTGCGTGAAGTAGAGTTTGCAGTTGACTTGGCACTAGGTATGAGTCTGGTGTCAATTGCTCCTTATCAGATGTCGGCTTCTGAGTTTAAGTGACCTGAAGAAGCAATTAGAAGAATAACTTGAGAAGAAGTTTGTACGACCGAGTGTTTCTCTTTGGGGTGCTTCTATATTGTTGGTAAAGAAGAAAGATGGTAGCATGAGGTTGTGTGTTGATTATCGACAGTTGAATTAGGTGACTATAAAGAATATATCCACTTTCAAGAATCGAAGATTTGATGGATCAACTAGTAGAAATAATAGTGTGAATATATGGAAGGTTTTGTGGTAATTTAAGATGAGTAAGTGAGGGTTTAAGTGGAAGTTCATATAAAGGGTCTAAGGGTTAGTTGTATAAAACAAGAAAAGTGGTAGAAACTCATATACGTGAAAATAAGGGAGAAACAGAGAAAGAAGCTATGGCTAAATGGAGGACTCCATAGAAGAAGAGAAGAGAGCTTAAGAATCTAAGGTAAGAGTGGGGTTCTTCAATCACTTAAGAGGTATATGATGTATGTATGAGGGTAGTAAATTGTTAGGTTTGAATCTTTGTAATTGTTTGATGGTTGATGTTTGGGGTTTTGGGGAAAACCTAGGATTAAGAGGTCAGGGATGATGAATAATGATGAAATCATTGTGCTGTGATTGTTGTGTTGACGCATGTATGTTATATATAAGTTATAATGAGTTAATCCATGTGGTTTGAGGCTAAAAATCCAGTTTGAGTGTGAGAAATCGCAGTTGGGATAGTGATGTCATTGCATGATTTTTTAGCGGTTTCGCAAAGGGTGCTTAGCTCCGTATACCAGGCTTAGCGCGATAGGGACAGTGGGTAGCGCACTTAGCCCCGTGCACCCGGACTTAGTCCGATACCCCTGGCAGTTTTATTTCAAAAACTTCGAAAATTCATAACTTTTGATTCGTAAGTCCGTTTGGGTCACCGTTCGAATCGTTGGAAAGATGATTTTATGTATTTTTTGTTAAAATTATTTTCAATGACATAATTATAACTATTCGACGCGTTGTATGTGTTTCCGTGTGTTTCAACGTGTTGAATTGTGAAATGTGGAATTCGGTTGTGCGAATGTGTGTTGTTGTTGCGAATTGCAATGTTTGCATGATTGAGCAAGTATATGGTATATGTTGGGCAATTGTGAGGTAATATATTGGTTGTATGCTTGTCTTATATATTACATCATTGTTGTATGTTGTTGTTGAGTGTAATAGTTGTTGCTTATGATGTTGCATGATGTTGATGTACAGTTGTTGTGACATACCGTGTATATATAATAGTTGTTGCTTATGATGTTGCATGATGTTGTTGTTGAGTTGTTGTGGCATACCGTGTATATATAATAGTTATTGCTTATGATGTTGCATGATGTTGTTGATTAGTTATGGCATGTTGTGTTGTGGTATAAATTTTAAATGCAATAGTTGTTGCTTATGATGTAGTTGTATGTTGGTGTTTAGGTGCATAACATGTTGCATGAGTTGTGGGATAATATGTGTGTCCATGTGGGGTGTAAACGTTGTTAATTCTATGATTTTATGATTGACATTATGTTTGGTAAAACTAATATGACTGGAACATGTTGAATAAGAAGTTCCATATGTTAAATTAACATGGTCTAGATTCTGGAAGAACATGTCAAACAAGATGTCCTGACATGGTGGAACATACATCAGTAAATGGAGGTTTTAATAATTGGCAGATTCTGAGCCAGGTGTTGAAACATCTGCAACTGTCATGAGAGCATTATTGTCATGTGTTACAGACAGATGTCATGACGTCTTGGTCTGTGGAGTTGGAGTGATGTGTTTATGATTTGAATTATGCAGAATATTCTATAGAATATTATGCTATCACATGTGAAGCTGTTGGAGATATTTTAAAGGACTAAGAGATTCAAGGTGGAGCTATTTTTCAAGGTATTTTCAAGGAGAATCCTTAGGTTCTAATTGTGAAGATATTTTGGAGCTAATGATAGAAGTCCTGACTTTGAGGAGAATATCTTGGTGGTATATTTTGTTGTTTTGGAACATGTCGAAGAAGATGTCCTACGACATTGTGCCTGTGCTGAGCTAGTGTGATTGGTGTTGTTATATTTTAACAAATGCAGAATATTTTGGAGATATTATGTAATCATATGTGGCGCTGATTTAAAGGGGTGCTGATTTAAAGATCTGGAATATTCGATAAAAATTCACAAAGAGATATATACTTTCCAAATAAGGAGATAATTTTGGAAGCTAATGATTGCAAATCTATTTCAAGGAGATTAATTTGTAGACTTTGTGTAGCCTTGTTACTGTTGTTTTGAAGGGCCAAATTCAGTTGGGAAATATGTTATAAATAGAAGCATTGTAACCTAGTTTTATCAATAAGTCGTGAATAGAAAATATGTAAACATTAGGGCTTTATTTATGAACCACTCTTTAGGAGAGTTGGTATTTGTGAGCCACTATTTTATCATTTTGATATTAGGGTTAAACTGAGTTTATTGAGTTGTAAACTGTTTATTCTAAGCTTTTAAGCATGAATGTATTGTTCTTGATTGAAGCTTTTAAGAAAAATCAAGTTTTTATCTTGGAAGAGTGTTCTTCTTTCTTTGTAAGGTTCTGTTAGATATCACTGAGTTGATTTAGGGAGTGAGATGGTGATTTCTCATATCTAGATGATGATTTATAGGTAGAAGTTGCATTGGGTAGGTTCAAGTGAGAAATTGTAAACCGAGACTGTTTAGGCTTTGAATTGATACTACTAATAGTGGATTTCCTCCCTGGCTTGGTAGCCTCTAGATGTAGACGAGTTTGCACCAAACTGGGTTAACAATCCTTGTGTTGTTTATGCTTTTCAGTACTGTGATTTTATATTCTTTACCTTGTTGTTTCTGTCAGACTAGATGTCTCGATATCCTATAGGACATCTGGGATTTGTGATACCAGAATTTCAATTGGTATCAGAGCAGACATCCTAATCTATTTCTGGATGAGATCCAAGGGGGATACTTTCCAGTTCTTGGTGAAGGTAGAAGGATATTATACTGAAAAGCTATTTGAACGTGATAAGTTCTTATTGGTGTTTGAATGGTCCCTAGAAGTAGAGGATGAACTATTTGTGACAACGTGTGTGTTGGACCTGTCTGTGGTGTTATCAGGCCTGGAACTTTGGTTGTGAATCAATGTGTAGCTGTGATGTCAGACAGAATATCCTGACATTTATGTGTGTTTGTTGTGTAGCTGTGACGTTTGACAGAATGTCTTGACATTTTGATTCAGAGAACTCTTTATCTGAATGAGGCTTATGCTTGTTTTCTGTGAGGTTAGGTTTCTACTTCTATATTGCTGCATGTGCATCTGATATATTCTGAAGTTATACCAAGTTTGTGTGTAACTTGGGTTGGATGCATTGTGTTTGGGAAGTGTTCTAGTTGTCCTTGTGGTTTGCTGATGTTATTGTGATGTTAGACAAGATGTCTTGACACTGTGTTTCAGTCTCTTTTGGAGGATCTTGTTGTGGGGAAGTTTATTTCTCTCTAAGGAATTGCTTTGTTATTTCCGCCGTGTGCATCTCTGATCTATTTTAATGATGTGTTATGTTTGATTGCTTCTGGCCAAAGGGGAAGAATGTTGTTTCTTTTGTAGTAGAGGTTTAGTTCATGATATCAAGTTTGATTTTCTAACATGTGATTATAGAACCGGAGAACATTCAGTTCAGAATGTTGTGTTTCCTGATGAGAGTTTCCTGGTGAAAGAAGAGGTTGAAGCCAAAGCAAAAGAGTATCACTATCAAATCTTTCATGCGGGAGTGAAGATCTTGATAAGTTATCTCTTAAGCTTATTTGTGGTGACCTAATTAGGAGAATCTTCCAGGTTATGATGTCCAATGTAGTTCTGGTATATCTGAAGATGACTTCTCTTGTAAAGATACATGTTTCTGATTAAGTTTCGACAAGAAAGAAGCTGAGTTTGATATGTCAATCCTAATGTTTCGACATCGCGCTACACATCAGCAGTTTATGGTAAATGTTGAGTCAAAGACCTATTAGATTGTAGTTGTTTTGAAGTTGAAAATTATTTGAGATACTACTGACGTTTATATTTGTGCAAACTATCATTCATAATGTCATAGCATTTCAGTTGGAGTTGGTTGAAGAAAAGGTAGTAATCTTGAAAGCAGTAATAACTTCAGAACCAAGCTCAGTTTTGTATTCCAGATGAAGGAAAATGGTGTGCTATCCTACTAAGATGATGATCACTTATGTTTGGAACCTTCTCCTAATCTAGAAGAGGAGTCATCTATGCTACGTGTTGAAGAAGGTCTCAGATTGAAGAAATCAGGAGTGTGTTACAAATAACCATTGTTATTTGTGTATGATCAAGGGAAGTCTTCATCAAGCTTAGGTCCAATTATGTTTTATCCCCACATGCTGGAACATTTGGAAGAGTATAAAATGCATATGTGTTAATGGTGTGTATCATGCAAGTTATTGCATGCATTTATGGTCTGATCAGATAGGATGATCAACTATTGGTGAACTTTTGCATCCCCTACAAAGAGTTGTACATAGATTGCTATATATGTTCCTCCAAAACCATAGTAAGTGTCAAATCCATGTGTTTGAGATTGTTGTCATATCTGATGTTGGAACATCATCTCAAAAGTGTTAAGTCTTCAGCCAAGGAAGTTAGTTATGCTCATGGTGGAATATCAGGTCAAGCCACTTACCTAATCTGATGTGATCATTGGTGTGGATTAATAAAAGAGGGATCAACAAGTGCCATAAGTGTGCAGGAAAAGAATGTCAGACCAAATGTCATATCTTGTGTGAGAAGGTTACCATATCACATATGATAAATACCTTGATAAGAGTTTAGTATTTGTCTGCTTTTGATAAGGATATTCATCTAACCGATAGTAAATACTCTGATGGGAGCTGAGTGTTTATCTGTCTGTGAAAGATGTTGCACTTTCAACTGATGACAAAATATATTAACGAAAGACTATGCATATGTCTAATATAAAAGTGCAGGACTGCAGTCTGAACATCATAATTCAAGAAGTGTTGAGAATTTACGTTTCTCTATGTGGCTGTTTAGTTCTCTTTGGGGTGTTTTAGTGTGTGATGACCTGAATTAGCTACCGAAGGTGTGATCCTTGGAGATTGTCTTGGGTTCGAGGAACTTTGTGCTGAAGTCCTAAATGATATTGAAACAATTATGTCTATTGGTGGATAAAAGAAGCCTTGGATTATAAATATGAGATTATGTGTTCTATAGTGTATTTAGAAGTGGCAACTCTAAATATGATGAAGTAGGATGAGAAGCTTATGACTGTATCTACAAATGTGTGTGATAAATGCATGACTTTGGTCATGATTAAAGATAGAAATTGCTATGAGCAAGGGAAGATTGTCAGATTGGGGGGGTCTGATCAGAATGGTTGTTGAGCAGGTAGTTTCTTCTACTACTAGTCATGGATAGTGACAACCTGGATCCTATGTAGCAAGCAAGCTAAGAGTATTTGTTTTGGAATATGTGAGAGATTCAAAATCAAGTGTGTATTGTGTGGTTATATAAGAACATTTATCAGTTGTGTTCTTGTTAAATAGCCCAGTGTACTTGGTGTTCTTGATGGTATTCTAAGAGAGCCAGTGTATCTGAATTTGTAAAAGTCATGGTAGATCTTACATTTTGAGAGTATGTTAATCAAATATGTGAAGCTGAGAATTTATAGAGTTCATGCTCAACTGGAGTATTGTTTATCCTTGACATGGGGAGAGCTTGGTAATCTTATCTGGAGCTAACCTTAAAATCTTTCAGAATTAAAAAATCATACTGATTTTTGTTTAAGGGGATAACTGATGTTCTGTTTGGGTGATGTCTAACCAAACGTTCTAACATGTGATAACCATAATTTTTCTTCTGCTGCATTGATTTCTGTGTTTTATGTTTTTCTGGTTGTATGGTTCTGATAATGTTTTAGCCACAATGTGCCAAAGAAGGAGATTTAAGGTTCTGAGTTTGTCTGTATAGTAAAACATTATGTTGTCTCCCGATGGCATGTTGGATGTCTTTGACATGTTTGAAGAACTTATGTGCAGGCTTACTTGTGATGTCAGATCAGATGTCGTAACATCTGTTTGTCTGATCTGAGACATTTTGTTGCAGAAAGTTTTGATTTGATTTCTGCATAATTTTAGCAGGATGCAACTTTCTACTGCTGATATGAAGAGAGTTTGTATGTCTGGTGACTCTGAGTTGAGGAATAGTTAATCCTGACTGGTTCAATATGACTCTATGTTATTCCCTTTGATGTGGTTTTTCTTGAAGGGGATAAATGATTGTATAAAACAGGGGGAGTTATGGTCATGTTTTATTGGAATTTCTGGGAAATATGTGGTTTGTGGCTGCAGTGATATAGTTATGGAGATTATATACCTTTGTCTTTTTATGGCTAAAAAGGGGGAGAAATATAGTGTGTACTATTGAGGGAATGATGTTTTTATCTATAACAGATGTTGAGAGGTCTGATATGAAGATGTGATATTGAGGTACTACTACACATGTGATATGTAAATTAGTTTTAGCCAAAATAATCCAATTGGGAGATTGTTAATTCTATCATTTTATGATTGACATTATGTTTGGTAACACTAATATGGCTGGAACATGTTGAATAAGAAGTTTCATATGTTAAATTAACATGATCTAGATTCTGGAAGAACATGTCAAACTAGATGTCCTGACATAGTGACACAAACATTAGTACATGTGGGGTTTTAATAATTGGCAGATTCCGAGCCAGACGTTGAAACATCTGTAACTGTCATGACAACATTACTGTCATGTGTTACAGACAGATGTCAAAGACAAATGTCATGATGTCTTGGTCTGTAGAGCTGGAATGTTGTGTTTATGATTTGAATTATGTAGAATATTCTATAGAATATTATGCTATCACAAGCGGAGCTGTTGGAGCTGCTTTAAAGGACTAAGAGATTCAAGGTGGAGCTGTTTTTCAAGGTATTTTCAAGGAGAATCATTAGGTTCTAATTGTGAAGATATTCTGGAGCTAATGATAGAAGTCCTGACTTTGAGGAGAATATCTTGGAGGTTTCTTTTGTTGTTCTGGAACATGTCGAAGAAGATGTCCTACGACATTGCATACGACATCGTGCATGTGCTGAGATGGTGTGATTGATGCTGTTATATTTTAGCAGATGCAGAATATTCTGGAGATATTATGTAATCATATGCGGCGCTGATTTAAAGGGGTGCTATTTTAAAGATCTGTATTCAATCATAATTCACAAAGATATATATACTTTCCAAACAAGGAGATAATTTTGAAAACTAATGATTGAAGATCTATTTTCAAGGAGATTAATTTGTAGACTTTGTGCAACATTGTTACTGCTGTTTTGAAGGCCCAAATCCAGTTGGGAAATAGGTTATAAATAGAAGCATTATAACCTAGTTTTATCAACAAGCTGTGAATAGAAAAGATGTAAACATCAGGGCTTTGTTTATAAACCACACTCTCTAGAAGAGTTGGTATTTGTGAGCCACTCTTTTATCATTCTGTTTTTAGGGTTGGACTAAGTCTATTGTGTTGTAAATTGTTTACTCCAAGCTTTTAAGCATGAATGTATTGTTCTTGATTGAAGCTTTTAAGCAAAATCAAGTTTTTTGTCTTGGATGAGTGATTTTATTTCCTTGTAAGGTTTTGTTAGATATCATTGGGGTGATTTAGGGAATGAGATGATGATTTCTAGGTAGAAGTTGCACTAGGTAGGTTCAAGTGAGAAATTGTAAACTGGGACTGTTTAGGCTTTGAATTGATACTACTAATAGTGGATTTCCTTCCTGGTTTGGCAGCCTCCAGATGTATGTGAGTTTGCACCGAACTGGGTTAACAATCCTTGTGTTGTTTGTGCTTTTCAGTACTGTTATTTTATATGCTTTACCTTGTTGTTTCTGTCAGACCAGATGTCTCGATATCCTGTAGGACATCTGGGATTTGTCATACCAGAATTTCAAACGTTTATCCGGATTCTACATTGTAAAATCGAATTGTTGTTGTTGTTGAGGTGATCGTGTGTCTGGGTGGAGTTTGAGCAATCACAGACGTCGTGTGTCCGTGTGGGGTGTGAGCGACCTATATAGAAATTCCGACGGGAATTGTGATCATGAAAAAGGGATCGAAATTGTTACCACATGCATTGAGTCGAGTTGGTGTCTCATTGTATTGTATTTGAATGTGTTGCATTATGAGGTGTATGATTATATGTGTGTGGCAGAATTAATGATTCGTGTTAGTAGTTATGATGAATGATGAATTACTTGATGATTTTATGCTTTCACAGTTATATCATATGTTTCTTTTATTGATTTGAGAATCTTACCCTTCTGTTTGAATGTTTCCTCCAAGTAACGTGTAGATAATCTGCAGTAGGAGATCTGATGTGAGTGGAAGATGAAGTCTTCCGTTTATGCTTTCGTGTCAGTGTCTGCTCTGATATGTAACATCAGAGTTTCTGGAACACTATGTTTTCTTAGGCTACGTTTACTTGAGATTTTAGATATCTCTTGATTTTAGTTATTTGATTAATTGACAATTATGCTTATGTTGTAATGAACAATGATTGGCGTTTCCGATGTTTTAATAAAAATGAAGTTAAAATCTTTTATCAATATCATTGTTGTTAAATAATATAAGAGTGATGTGTTGCATATCAAGTATATGAGCATATGTTTGATGAATGTAGCATCCTAAATGTCTGATATTTTATTTTAATATGATTTTTATTTATTTAAAGTGTTACACTCTCCTATATATACCCATTTACAGACGAGAAAAAAGATCACAAAATTTCGTTATAAACGTAACAAAAACTCTCCACTCCACTATCTTTACTTGGACAGACTTTTAACACACCATAAATTCTAAATCTTTGACAACCCGATTGTCTTTCTATATTTTTCTTAGCAATTACTAGTACAATTTAATAGATGATAACAATTAACATTATTAATATAAAATTTAAAATAATTAACTTAAAATTGATTTAATAAAAACTTATTAAACTTTATCTATCTATACAATAAAAACAAGAAAACTTTTTATTTATCCGACAGATTATGACCCCTCTTAGGCCCCACCACAAAGGCGCGTTTTAACTTTAAAAGTAACGAAACGACCCTCATACAAAGTCGTTTTGAAAACCCGTTTACCTCACGCTCTTATACACTTGACTAGACTAGTAGTAGTAGACAGTGTTAGTGGCGAACAGCGATCATGATTCAACGCACCACAAAAAAAAAAAAAACAGAATGCATCGTCACGACTTGAATTCATCATCACTGTCAACAACACTCCACCAGCATTAAATTCTCTCAACTAAACCTTCTTCCCTTTTTTCTCTCTTCCTCACACTCTCTCTTCCTCTCTCAACAAAATCACTCTCTCTCTCTCTCATCAATATCCTTTCTCTCACTCTCTCTCTAACTTTCTTCATATCCATATACCTTTCTTTTTCTAGATCTTCTACCGCATTTCATGGATCCACAAACGAACCTTCCTTCATTTCCCTTTTCGCTTTCTCTCTCCTAGGGTTTTCCCCTTCGCGCTTCTCAGCTATGCTTTCCTTCACTTGCTGCCGTCACGTCGTTGAGCTCCAAGCTGCTTCCGTTTGATCATGCTTTTCGTCGGATTTTGTGTCGGCGACAGAGAATGCTGCCGTCGGTTATCTTCCTCTTTGCTCTACTTAACTTGCTTTTCTCTTCCCAAGGTATGGATGTTTATTCAAGTAAATGTAGAATTATGGAACAATTTCACATAGCTGCTTTTCTGATCTTGTTACTTCAACATTGCTTGTGTTCGAAATTTCACTTAGCTGGTTCTCTAATTTAATTTAATTTTCAGTGGATTGCCTTACGAGTTCAATTGATGTAGTTTTTTAAGCTAGTGATTCCATTAAATCAGAACAATGTCAATTTGATTCAAGTCAGTGTAATGGTTATTTGCTCTTAGGCCCCTGTCCATATTGGATAATATTCTCTTTTACTTTTTTTGGTGATACAAATTATAAGGAAAGAAAACTAAAGCATAGTGAATCTAGAACCAGCCAAACATGGATAAGTTCCTAAACAATAGACTGCTTAATAACTCACTATACTAAGTTGAGCATCTCATTCGTATTTAGCCGCAAAATTCACTAACTGATTCTTTCATGGAAAATTGTTCCAAACTTTAGATCAGTCTTTGTCGTAATTGGGAAAAATTATGTTTTTGACATTATATTATTTATAATGATTCCTTTGAGGTATTCTCTACATATACTGCGCCATTATGTATGACATGTAGGTTTTTTTTCTTTGTGTGCAGTGGAGTCATTTTCTCTGAGTATGCCATTTGCGTCATTGGAACAAACTAAATTGTGGTTAGTTAAGCCATCTTATGCACCATCTTATCCACCTGTGTCATCTCCATCTTACCAAGGTATAGTGTTTTTACGTTTCAATAGCTGGTTGAAAAGTTAATATTAGCTTCGAGTCTAACAACTAATCTTCTCTTATAGGTCCTAGTGCAACTCCAAAACACAAACTTCATCATCGTCACCAGCGCCATCATAACATGATGAGACCTTATGTAGGGGCTCCGCCACCTTCCAAAGAGCAAGGTAATTTTTGTTTTTGGAATTTATATATCCATCATTCCATCATACTCTTTCTTGAGGTAGGGGGTTGGAATTGTAATATAATATCTCAACAGTTATTGCTCTTTTCATATTCTAGTTACATTCTTAAAAGAAAACTAAGTTTCTCTAAATCTCTATTTTGTTGTAAGATTGACAATGGAGTCATGACCATGACTGCTTTGTAAAATAGTATTCCGAAATTATGATTCTGCTTCTTTCTTATTCTATTAGTGTATTGTATTGATTACTGTTAACCATGTTACAATGATATAAATAGAAATAATGTCAAAAACATTAATATTTGGAAGATTTTTTTTTAATGTAATCCATTTTCTTCCTTGATCGCCAATGTTTATTTATTTGACACTAAATTTGCCTCTAATTCATGGCATGAATAATTTTAAACTAAATTTGTATCTTTCGCAGCCCATACTATCTTTAAATTATTTCCTACTTTTCAAAGTTAAGATAAGGTGTAGTTTGTTTAAATAATACAGTAGAACTCATTAATGATTTCTCAGAATGTGGGCCTTTGACTTAGTGATTGGATTTGTGTACTTGGCCCTCCTTATCAATATCTCATACTATATACATAATTATAATGTAATGCTACAGCTTGCGATCAAATATGTACGGATCCTCTCACATCAACTCCCTTTGGTTCACCTTGTGGTTGTGTATTTCCTATGAAAGTCAAACTTACACTGGATGTAGCTCCTTATGCTGTTTTTCCGGTAATGAACGAGTTAGAGTATGAAGTTGCACTAGGCACATATTTAGAACAGAGTCAGGTGAAGATAATGGGTGCAACTGCTGACGGTCAAAATCAGGGAAGAACTATTGTTGATATAAACTTGGTTCCATTGGGAGAGAAATTTGACAATACAACTGCAGCCCTGACATACGAGAGGTTATGGCATAAAAAAGTTCCTCTAAATAAGAGCCTTTTTGGTGATTATGCTGTCGTGTACATTACATATCCAGGTATTGTTTTCTCCTAATAATATCTTACTTTATTGATATCATATTACTGTTTGAGACTGAAGCTGTCCGTATCAGGAATTCCATCTTCACCACCATATGGAACTTCAATCGGGAGCGGTCCTAGTGAAAATGCTGATGGTAGTTTGCCAGTCAGTGCCAATTTTGCTAGCAAGAACCAGAAAACAAATCTTAGAACTATAATTATCATTGCTTTGTCTTCGTTTGTTCTCTTGCTGGTTTTGGTTGGAGCATTTTCTGTTACTCTGAAATGGAGGAAGACTAGGAGACCATCTAGTGCAGTTGGCCCAGCATTTACATCTTCCCTGAACAAGAGATCTGGTATCATTTTGAACCTCTTTTGACATTTAACAACTAATTGTTATGGTGTTTAGACTGGTCTTAAATTTTGTTAGTGCTGGATGTAAAAACCATTCATGTAAGTTTCACTTTATCCGCTCAAACTTTTGGCCGACTTATTCATAACATACCATTAGAGCCTCTATGGCCACGGGGACTGTTCGATCTTTGTTGTCCACATTCTTCTTTCTTCTAAGTTAAATTTAAATATCAGCAGAAGGTTGGGTTAAACATGTAATTGTCCATGCTTCAAGCCCAAAGAGAGGTTTTGTGTGAGGGTATATTAGATATAAAAACATGTCATTTTCACCTACAACAAGCTTAAGCTTTCCGGATAATTTGTTTATGACATTCTGATTGCTAATTATTTATTGTACATTATCCTGGGCTAATGGCCCAATATTATTCCTCAGTTTGGTTGTGTCTCTGAGTGTAGTTTCTTTCAGTCTTCTATGCTGTTTTGTCTAACTAAGCTCTGTTTCGCTGGAAAGTGTTTTTTGTAAATTATAAATTTGCATCGTGTTGATCTGTTTGGCTTTGAAGTTTTACCTACTGTTACTACTTGTTGATGTTGCTTTTGTGCCACACTTCAATTAGTTTTCAGTTATTTTCATGTGTAATCTTTCTTGGTTATCTGTATAAAGTCAATTATATAACAGTTGGAAGTAAATGTAAATGGATTGATACTTATAATGCAGGCTTTGGGTCTGTGCTGTCAAGCAGTATTACGAGCTCGACATCAGTGTCCCTCATGTCTGCAATGCCTACTTCCATTCTCTCTGTTAAAACATTTTCACTATCTGAGATTGAGAAAGCAACACATAAGTTTAATTCAAAGAGAGTATTAGGGGAAGGAGGATTTGGACGTGTGTATAGTGGGACATTAGAAGATGGGGCTGAGGTTGCAGTGAAGCTCCTTACAAAAGATAACCAAAATGGAGACCGTGAATTTATTGCAGAAGTTGAAATGTTAAGCCGTTTGCATCATCGCAATCTAGTGAAACTTATTGGTATTTGCATTGAAGGGCGCAGGCGTTGCCTGGTGTATGAGCTAGTTCCTAATGGCAGCGTTGAGTCCCATTTGCATGGTAATATATTTTCACTAGCTCGGGAGCCTCCGTCACTTTATATGTCTTGCTATCTGCAAAGTTAAATTATTTAAGTGCTCATTATTGATCCTACAGGTGATGACAAGAATAGGGGACCTCTAGATTGGGAAGCACGGATGAAAATTGCCCTTGGAGCTGCGAGAGGATTGGCTTATCTTCACGAGGATTCCAACCCCCGTGTAATTCATCGAGACTTCAAAGCTAGCAATGTGCTATTAGAAGACGACTTTACCCCTAAAGTTTCTGATTTCGGTTTGGCACGAGAAGCAACTGAAGGAAGTAATCATATTTCTACACGGGTGATGGGGACTTTTGGGTAAGTGTAAATAGACTTTGTCTGCAGCATATATAAGTTGTTCAATAAAGTTTTGGAATGTATCCAACTTTGGCATCTAGGTAACTTGCATATTTTACTTTGATTAACCTATGAAAGATTGTAATAGGTTAATACCTTTTCTTACTCACAGCCCATTAACCATCAGTTTTACTCAAATGGTCTCTCTCGTGAAGATTTATCTTTATAAATGCATTCTGCTCTATGATTGTGAGGTGTAATTTGTGCAATGCAAATTCCAAGCCCTAACTTGATGCAATTCTATCTATTCCTTTTACAGGTATGTTGCCCCAGAATATGCAATGACAGGCCATTTACTAGTTAAAAGCGATGTTTATAGTTATGGCGTTGTGCTTCTTGAACTTCTCACTGGCAGAAAACCAGTGGATATGTCCCAACCTCAGGGACAGGAGAATCTTGTAACTTGGGCGCGGGCACTGTTGACCAGTAGAGAAGGTTTAGAACAGCTAGTGGATCCATCTTTGGCTGGAAGTTACAACTTTGATGACATGGCAAAGGTAGCAGCTATTGCGTCAATGTGTGTTCACTCTGAGGTCACACAGAGACCTTTTATGGGTGAAGTTGTGCAGGCTCTTAAACTGATATACAATGACAACGATGAGACTTGTGGAGATTATTGTAGTCAGAAGGACTCCTCTGCCCAGGAATCTGATTTTAGAGGCGAGCTTGCCCCTTCTGATAGCAGTTGGTGGAATGGTGGAGGATTAACACCTCGATTAACTTATGGACAAGCATCTTCCTTCATCACAATGGAATACAGTTCTGGTCCACTGGAAGATATGGAAAACAGACCGTTTTCAACTTCAAGCTTTAATGGAGATGAGATATCTTTACCAATTAGGCATGGGAATAGATCAGGTCCCTTAAGAACGATCCGAAGCAAGTTATCTTTATATAGATTTTCAGGAAGTCGAAGTGAGCATGGGGAGCGTTCTTCTAAGCGAAGTTGGGTATGATGGTTACCGTGCTTTAGGTTTGGTGTATTTTTAGTGTATTTGAAATGTACAGTTCCTAAAGGAATCCGAACAATTGATTGAGTGACTGTTTAGCTTAGGCATCTCAAATTTCTGCAGTTTTCATGTTAAAAGGTTGGAGAGAAACAGAATATTGACTAATTTTGAAATATTGATTCATTATTATACAAGGAGGAAATGTAACACTAACAATGCCTTGAGTTGTATCCCGTGGCTCCATTTGATTTCAGTGCCATAACCAAAACGAAATCCCGGTGACAATCCTCTATTTTTTTTATCAGATAATGTATTTGATTGCGTACCTTTTACATTTTTTCCGCCATTTTAAACATTATAAATTCCTAAAGAGACTCAACCATGGTGTACCATGAAAATTAACTGACTCAAAATTACAACTAACTGAATTAAATCACATCAGTCACGGTCTGTATCAGTAACAAACTAAACAGAAGTTTGTTAATTTTTTTGACAAAACAAATTTCAATCACACTTTTTTTTATAAACTATGCTTATTTTTTCTTTTCCATCCAACTTACTCTCTCCATTATCTTATTAAAACAAATTTTAATATATATAAAATACCACATATTAAAATTTTCATATAGGACTTGTTTTCTTGTAATGGACACCTGCAGTGTAATGGATTTTACCAAGTAGCGCAGTGGACTTTTGCAAAATTTTCATTCTACTTTCCTTTTCTTTTGTTCAACTTTGATACACTTGTAAATGAGTTTGACATAATTGATTGTGTGCATTGTTTGCTCTGAGAGACTGCTAAGCTGTTGTTTTTCTAAAATGTTATTTTGATATATCAATCAATGCATGTATACAATGTAGGCTGTGCCTGTGGCCACATCATGTCACAGAATCAAATATATCTTTCTTTGGACACAATCTTGTAGAAAACGCTGCTTAACGAAATGGTCTCAACTCTCAAGTCTCATGGATTCCGGGTTATCTTTCTTTGGAATGAACACAATGTTGGTTTCTGCATGTTTTTCGGGAAATTCCTCTAACTACATACCTCCATTAATAGAACACTTGTATGGAAAGTTTCAAGACCACAAAGATGCCAAAAGTGCTTAAAGTTTCATGAAATTGACATAACATGTTAACCAATGTTGGAAAAGAATTTCAATTACATTCATTAAGACAAGGTGATCAATCTTAATAACTTTAGTAATCAACTTCGGAGCAACTGCCTAATCTTGTCATGTTTCCATAGGAATTAGATTGATAGTCATGTTCCAAATAAGAAAACGCTATATAAAAGGTCAATTCCATTGTGCTGCCGATGGAAATACGAAAAGGTTCACTATTTTCATAGATTTTTCAGTAGCATGCCTATATTCCATGATCCCAAACGAATCTCACTCTCATGAACTAACTTCTTTACCCACACTCGTTCAGGAAAATGTGGGAACCCTTGCTTATTTTTCACTGCATCCAGACGGCGATGTAGCGGCCCTTGCTCTTTTGACACTGTACTCGAGCCATATAGTGTGTTGCTAATGCACTACGACCTAGCATTCACATTATTTCATAGTCGATCCACGTCATAGAGATTTAAAAAAGTTTTACGTTGGCTGCCGACTGCCTAACACAATCCTCTCCTTTTATCCGGCCTTAGGATGGCTGTGCGCAGCAAAACTACCATAGGTTACATCAATTAATTGCAGCGAAAAGAAACAAGATCTCTCTAACACCATTGGCTCAATGTTGATTACTGGTTTACGTTTTGGCATTAAGAACGCTAATTCTGTGCTAGAAGTGGCGAGTACAGATAGAGTATTTTTCTAAAAGAAAAATTCGATAGGAATGTTTTTTTCTCTGGCATATGCTGTTGGGCGGGTAAGTGACTTTCTTTAATTTTTATTTATATTAGTCTTATATAAATACCTCTTCGGTGTCGATGTTTTTTTAATCCATTCTTCATATTTTCATGCAGGCTCTAATTGAATTCCTTTATGTTCTTTTTCAAACTTTGGTATAAGGAATGAGTGTGATTAAATTTTTCTGGTACATATATATTTCATGTTCTTCACCTCTCTATACTTTGAAGGGATTGGTGACTTCACAATTTGGAGATATAAAAGATCATATTGAATTCAACGGATCAAGTGTTTCAGTACAAAACTTTTTGGAAAGTTACTATGGTTTCAAGCTTGATTTTTTGGGAGTAGTTGCTGCTGTAGTAGTTGGGTTCACAGTGGCTTTTGTGTTAGTTTTTGTCATGTCTATCAAGATGTTTACTTTCCAATCGAGTGTACCGTAGTAGAGAGCCCTAGCAGTATTCTATATTGAATTAAAAGTACACACGGTTAATTTGCTTTATCATTTGGAATTATAATTACAGGAAAGTTACTCCTGATAGGATTTACGGTCAGTTTTTGTAATTAAATTCTATTTGACTTTTTTCTGCTGCTTTAAAGAAAACATAATATAATACAAGTTCAAAAAAAGAAAATTAACAAGTGACAAAATCAGTTGCAATAATGTTAGAATCTATCAGTAACAAACAAAACATGAGTTAGTTAATCAGTTTGGCAGTTAAATGGTAGAACACACTTTCTAACTAACTAACAAACTAACAAACTAACTAACTTTTTGCTTCCTTTTCATTAACAAGTTTGGTTATATATAGAGTCTGAGCATTCATATTGATTCCACACACAGTTAGTTGCTTTCTTCACTCACTCACTCCCACAAGGCAAGTGCTTCTGCAGACTTGATCATCTCGAGTTCTTCTAATTACATATATAGCTTTCTCATCAATAACTCACTTTCTTTTGTTTCTTTACACAGCCATCCCTCTATTAGTCTCAGAATTGTTAGGGAGAAGAAGAAGACGAAGAAAGAAACCAAATTCTCAATCTCACATTGAGCAAGGTTACTTGTATTTCAAATTATATATCTTTCTTGTATAGAAAAGGGAATAATGATTTTCTTTGTTTATCTGTAGAAAGGTGATAATTAATATCATCCACTGTGTAGAAAGATGGAGAATGAAATAGATGCTGATGGTGAAGCGAGGCCTCAAATAGTAAGAGCGCTTGTTGTGGACAATGATGACCGCATTCGAAAGATCCATGAAGATATTTTGAAAAGACTTGGTGTGGAAACTCGTTCAGTGAAAACTGGGCAAGAAGCTCTAGAAATAATATCTTATGATCGGATCTATGACCTAATTCTCATTCGGAGGATTTTGCCAGTGTTGGATGGAGAAAAGGTACCAATCTTGAGGCATATGCATAATATATAGTGATAATGAGATTGATTGATGCATGTGTTATGTGCAGGTGACGCAGATGCTGCGAAAAATGAAGTACCCCACAACGATTATTGGTGTGTCGGATCGCCTAACAGAAGTAGAAAAGGATGAATTTTATAAAGCAGGGGTAGATGGTGTCATTGATTTTGAGATACCATTGAGTGCTATAACGCTTGATACACTCGTTGCAAATATTTCACCTCCCCAACCCTGGCACAAAAGAACTGAATATAATGTAACTTACCATCGTTTTTTCCGTCCTAATTCTGAGTTTCGTCATGGCCAGATTTATCATTCAACTTCTGCTCCTGGTTCTGGTTCTGGTTCAAGTTCTTGCAAATAGTTGATTCTGTGTATTCTTAGCTCTCTCAATTGATTCAATAAAGTTAGACATATGTTTCGTTATGCTAGTTATATACAAGTTGTTATATTAGTATTTTCTAAAATGTGATCACAACCTTAATAAAGTGATTTATGTAGAAAGACAATGTATGAATGGGTGTGCAAAGCAGTGATATGGAATGAATAAGTTTAATTTTCGTGCTTCAGACATTTTTCCTTTTCTTTAGTCGACAATATCACCTTTGCATTCAAATTTCTCTCTCTCACTGATCCCAAAACGAAGCTTGTTGTCTCTTAAATAAGATTTTTCAACTGTGTAACTGTCATTTTTTGGCCTATAATAATAATGAAAAATCGACGTGTTATATGCGTTATCCATATTAATATTTTAACCATAATAGTGTGCACATGCCGTGTCTTATTTAAATATTAACAAAAATTTTAGACGTGTATTCAAAAGATAATTTCAAACATGGCGAAGAAGTATTTTAAAGATTTTCCGAGTTTTGGAGAAATATATATATGATGTATTGATCAATTCCCAAATAATTATCTATCTGAGCTCAAACACGCGTGATCCGTAATATTTATATTCGTACACATATAAATATTGTATATGTATATGTATCCTATCGTTCTAATAAAACTAAATATTGATTAATTATTAAATATCATAATATAATAAATTTTTCACATCATTGAAATAAAGTAAAAAAATGTGATTAATGAATTATAAAAATAAATAAATGGCTATTAAAAGACACAATAGTTTAATTATCACGTAACTATAATATAAGAAAAAACTCCATAAGACCACCTCTGCTGGAGGTACTTCAAGATAGATTCGTCACATGACACATTTATTATGTTATTTTCTCTCTCATAGACTGCTCTAAACCGCAAACAGTTTAAAAATAAGCAATGTATTTTTCTTTTTCCATTTATATTTTTTAATAATAAAAACTCAAATTAGCCGTTCAACGGGGGGATTATGCCTGACACATAGACACCATCAAACATATCATATATGCTTGTATCATATTGCACAACATGATTGTAGAAGACGAATGACATACATATGTAGATAATTTTGATTACTCTTATGATAATGTGAATATCAACAACTCAACAATTGATACATTTAGTGATCCTCATCCGAATCTTGCAACAAGACTATAAAGAAGAGCAAATATTCGTGAAAAACAAGTTCATCGTCAACTTCAAGAAGATCTAGTCGAGTATATCTGAGAACTTTTAGATGATGAAATATAAATTTGATTAATTATGTGATGTTATTTATTTTTAATTATATATATGTATTTGAGATTAATTTTAATTTTAATTTTAAATTATAAGTTTAATTTGAATTTTATTTATTTTATATCAATTTTAATTTTAAATAATTAAAATTATTATTTTAAGTGATATAAAATTTTATATGAGTAAAATATTAATATATAAAGTAAAGTTGTGAGACTCAATATGAGTTTTTCAGAGTTGCATCATTGGAATGGAAAACTAATTGAGTTGCTTCAAACTAACGTGATTTAATAGGTCTCACAAAGAACCAAAAAATAGATTCACAGTTGGAGATGCTCTGCTTTAATTTTTGTCATGTTAACATTTCAATAATAATTATTGTCAAATTCTCACAAAAATTAACCGAATTGCATTCAACATTTATTTTGAATTCTCAGTTACACCATTTGTTTAACTCTTATGCTATTATGGTTGCAACTTTCTTTGCAGTTGGGTTTGTTGGTTTCAATTGAAGTCTAAAGTGAATCAAGATAGATGCCAAAAACAACAACAATGGTAAACAACAGTTCAACCATCACAACAACAAGAGAGACACAACTGACTCGAACACTGACTCTGATACCACTTAATGTAACATCCCTTTCTATACCCCCAAATAATCAATTAAATCATCTAGGCACATATTAAAATTTCATCAGAGTATACTTGAAACATGGTATAAAAGGAGCATGCCACATCATACGTTAAATTAAAACATACAACACCTGCTCATACAAAGATATGCAACAAACGGGGTAACTTGCAACAAAAGTATTTCATCCTTACATCTGTATTCAAAAGATTCAATTAACAGCGGAAACTAACAATTAACAACATCAAACTTATATATATATATATATATATATATATATATATATATATATATATATATATATATATATATATATATATATATATATATATATATCATCAAGTTTGATTCACCAAATATTTCATGTTTACATAAAACATTCATCAACAAAATACATTTGCAAAATGTGTCACAAAAAGGCATCAAGCCGACCCTAGCTACCCGGTGCTACATATCAGAGCCGACCGACCAAAAGAATGAAGACAAATTTCACAAAAAGACCTCTAGCAACCTACTCTGCAATGCCTCATAGAGCATCATAAAATAGCAGAAGGGTGAGAAAAATTATCATAATAACGTTGCATATAATTATATATATCAACATATAGCATACACATAAAACATTGTTCTCACCACAAATTATCTCCAATATACATAACCTCAAGCATACTTATCATGCACACTTTCTCCACTTTGTTCACATCACATAAACATACATCATTCATGTTTATTCACACATATACACTACAATGTATACACACACACACACACACACATATATATATATATATATACACCCAAGCCTGTTTCCATCCTTACATGTTTTCATCTCCATATAAACATATATATGTTTTCATGTTTATTTCATCAATTCACAATTTAGATGATAAATACAAATCATAGAGACCGACTCACGACTCTATGCAAATGCAATGCGGTACCGACTCAATCATCATCAAGTTCACTCAGGAACTAATTGGAACCATCGCTCGTTACCTAAAGTAACTCCTCGTAGGGCATACGATATTCACCCATTGCTCACACCCCACATGGGTACACAATGTTTATGGATTGCTCACTCCTTACATGGGCACACAACCCGATTGCTCACACCCCACACGGGTACACAATCAATGTGAATAAATCACCTATTGCTCACACTCCACACGGACACACAATATTTATGTATTGCTCACACCCCACACGGGCACACAATTCGATCGCTCACACCCCACATGGGCACACAATCGTGTTGTAGTCATCGCTCACACTCCACATGAGCACACGATGCTACAACAGATTCACAAAGAATCCCGCAACACAAGAATGCATACATTATGCTTCACATGAAAAATGACACACAACATTCTTGAAAATGCATACATTATACACAACATAATCATGCATTCATCTTATTCAATTAGCATACATCTGCATTCAATTCAAACAATGTATTCATTTTCCAAACGGTCACAACATCACATCAAACCCACATTTCCATAATTAACTCATTTACGTTTTATCGGAAAAGTCGGGTAAAAGTCGGCTAAAAATTACATATCTTAGCATCAATAATTTCTACACATTTTTAGCTTCGAAACGATATAAAGAACACAAAAAACGGATAACCGAAACTCAAGTTACAAACCAAAGAAATTACCAACCCAAAACTCTCAGGCTCGCTGAGCGAGGAAATCTTTGGAAAACTCGCTGAGCGAGGGGTTACTCGCTGAGCGAAAGTTGCGATTCTGCAGCAACTCAGTTACGCGACAGCCATACAAAAGCCCTAAAAAATCCAACCAAACTTTAACAAACATCCACAAACATGATTATTAACATGTATAAACTATCATACTTCGATCATAACAAGTTCTAACCGATTAATCTACCAATTTCTCACATTTTCATCAAAACCCTAACATTTCATTCTCTCTAAACTTCACCAAAACAAAACCTATACAATCTAACACATACATAATCATATACAAGATTAAGATAACAATGTTTATCACCCTTACCCGATTGTTTCGATTCCTAGGAGCAATCTTGATGATTTTCCAACTTTTCCTCTTTTCTCTTCTTTTTTCTTCTCTTCCTTTTCTTTCTCCTCCTTTTCTTTCTATTTCCTCTTTTCTTTTCTTTCCACTCTTATAACTCTTACTAACTATTTCTACACTTAACTCATTTTCTTCTCTTTTCCATCAAATATCATTTTCTCACAAAATATAATTCTACACAATTCTAATTTATTATTAATTAGCAAATTTCTAAAATATCCTCCAATATAATTTTTACCCGAAAATTCACAAAACGGTAAAATCACATATCATACCAACATATCACATTAACATATCAACATATCATATTATCATGTCAATTTCACAAATAAGACAATTATCACTCAAATAAAATAAAAGACTCAACAAAATTGGGAAATATCGAATCGGGACGTTACAACTCTCCCCCACTTTAGAAATTTTCGTCCTCGAAAATATTACCTGATTCAAACAAATTCGGATACAACTCGCGCATCCCACTCTCTAATTCCCAAGTCATATTACCTTCCGCAACTCCTCCCCACGCTACTTTCACCAGCGCAATATCCTTGCCTCTTAGCTTCTTGATTTCACGGTCCAAAATCTTAACCGGTGAAGCTTCCACCGTAAGATTGTCTCTCACTTCAACCTCATCCATATGAATAACATGTGACGTATCTGGAACATACTTCCGAAGTTGCTAAACATGGAACACATCATGGAAATTCGAAAGATTCGGAGGCAACACCACACGATAAGCCACAACACCAACTCGTGCAGTAATCTGATACGGCTCAATAAAACGAGAAGTCAACTTCTTTGACTTCAAAGCACGACCCACACCCGTAACCGGTGTAACTCTCAAAAACACATGGTCGCCTTCATGAAATTCAAGATCCTCCATTCTCTTGTCATGATAACTCTTCTGTCTACTTTGAGAAGCTCTCATCTTCTCCCGGATAAACTTCACCTTTTCCGTCGTTTGTTGTACCATCTCCGGTCCAACTACCGTTCTCTCTCCAGTTTCATGGCAACACAAAGGTGTTCGACATCTCCGACCATATAAAGCCTCAAATGGTGCCATAGCTATACTCGAATGAAGACTGTTATTGTAGGTGAACTCAATCAACGCTAAATAACTCTCCCAAACACCACCCTGCTCTAGCACACAAGCATGCAACAAATCCTCCAACGATTGAATTATCCTCTCGGTTTGACCATCCGTTTATGGATGGTAAGCCGAACTCAATCTTAGCTTAGAACCCAAAGCCTTTTGCAAACTTTCCCAAAACCTTGATGTAAATCTAGGATCTCTATCCGATACAATACTCCTAGGAACTCCATACAACTTCACAACCATATAAACATAAATCTCGGCTAACTTCTCCAAAGGATAACTAATATCAATCAGAATAAAGTGAGAAGATTTAGTAAGCCTATCAACAATCATCCAAATAGCATTATGACCCCTTTGCGTATTCAGCAATCCCGTAACAAAATCCATCGATATACTATCCCATTTCCATTCCAGCATATCCAACGGTTGCATCAAACCACTAGGCTTCTGATGTTCCACCTTAGAATTCCGACAAATCAAACACGCATACACAAAATGAGCTACATCTCTCTTCAATCCGGACCACCAAAAGATCTTCTTCAAATCTTGATACATCTTATTCGCTCCCGGATGAATACTTAAATTATTTCGGTTTCCCTCTCCCAATATCATCTTTTTCAACTCCTCATCATCGGGAATACAAATACGACCACGGAATCTCAAAACTCCAAAATTATCAACCTTGAAATCCTCATTCTCATTCATCATTAAATCGACAAATTTCAAATCCAACTTTTGCTTTTCACAAACGGTTGCAAGAAAATCATTCGTAACATGTAGCATACCAAGCCTCACACTTCTCGGCGTCATCTCATAAACCAAACTCAAGTCTCTAAAATCCTCCAAAAGTTCTCATTCTCTTATCATCAATGCTGATATATGTAACGACTTACGACTTAAAGCATCGGCCACCACATTTGCCTTACCCGAATGGTAATTCAAACCAAAATCATAATCTTTCAAAATCTCTAACCACCTCCTTTGTCTCATGTTCAATTCCTTTTGATCAAATAAATACTTCAAACTCTTGTGATCACTAAAAAACTTCGAATCTTGCACCATAAAGATAATGCCTCCAAATTTTTAGAGCAAAACCCACGACCGCTAATTCCAAATCATGCGTAGGATAATTCTTTTCATGCACCCTCAATTGTCTTGAAGCATAAGCCACAACTTTTCCATCTTGCATCAAAACACCACCTAACCCAAACAATGAGGCATCACAAAACACCACAAATGGTTCCGTCGGATTTGGAAAAATCAAGATCGGAGCCGTTGTCAATCTTCTCTTAAGTTCCATGAAACTCTTTTCACAATGAATATCCCAAATGAAAGCCTTTCCCTTACAATTCAACTGCGTTAACGGAAGTGCCAACTTTGAAAATCCTTCAATAAACCTCCGATAATAACCCACCAAGCCTAAAAAGCTTCGAATCTCCGTAACCAATTTAGGAACTTCCCATTGCATTACCACATCAATCTTGGATGGATCAATACTAATACCACCATCAGAAATAACATGTCCAAGAAAACTTACTTTCGACAACTAAAACTCACACTTTGACAACTTAGCATACAATTGCTTCTCTTTCAAAATCTGTAACACAATCCTTAAATGCTCTTCATGTTCCTCTTGAGACTTAGAATAAATCAAAATGTCATCGATGAACACAACCACAAAACGATCCAACTGTTCCTTAAAAATATGATTCATATATTTCATAAACACACCCGGTGCATTAGAAACTACGAATGACATCATGGAATACTCGTAATGACCATACCATTTTCTAAAAGCCGTCTTTTGAATATCCTCCTCTTTCACACGAATCTGGTGATATCCTAATCTCAAATCAATCTTACTAAAAACACGCGCACCAACCAATTGGTCCATCAAATCATCGATCATCGGAAGCGGATACTTGTTCTTAATTGTCACCTTGTTCAATTGTCGATAATTAATGCATAACCACATACTTCCATCATTCTTATTTACCAACAATACCGGAGCACCCCAAGGAGAAACACTCGGCCTAACAAATCTCTTGTCCAACAAGTCATTCAATTGCTTCTTCAATTCTACCAACTCTGAAGCTGACATACAATATGGTGCCATCGAAATCGGCATAGTACCGGAAACTAGATCAATAGAAAACTCAACTTCTCTTTCCGACGATACATCCTTAATATCCTCAGGAAACACTTCTGGAAAATCACACACCACTGGAAACCTACTGAGCTCCACTTCTCTCCCCATTGACAACGATGCAAACAAACCAAACAATTGAGCTTCGTCCACTAAAAGTTTCTTCAACTCTTTCGTGGATATGAAACTCTCTTTTTCGTCATCATCCAAAGAAGGAAACCTTACTAACTTATGATAGCAATCTTTTAGAACTCGATTAAATTGCAACCAGTTCATACCCAAGATTACGTCCAAAACCTCCAACGACAAACAAACTAAATCCATAACAAACTATTTACCATACACGGTCAAAGAACAACTTACACACACCAAAGAAGTAGTTACCGACCCTGAAGCAGAAGTCTCAATAACCATCTCGCCACCCCAAGAAGTAAAAAACAAATTCAAACGCTTAGCACACTCAAGAGAAATGAACGAATGAGTCGCTCCCGTATCAATAATAGTAACTAAAGGCGTACTATTAATAAAACATGTACCTTTAATCAAACAGTTTGCACTAGTAGTGTCCTTCCCTGCTAATGCAAACATTTTTTCGCCCGCCTGAGCTAGCTTTGTACACTTAGTACTAATGTGACCCACTTCTCCACAATTGAAGCACTTCACAACATTCCTTCTACACTAGGTAGTAGCATGTGCAAGGCCTCCACAGTTTGAACATTTCACTATGTTCTTCCTACACTCAAAAGACTTATGCCCAAATCGCCACATTTGTAACACTTAACGGGACCAGAACTCCCTCCACCAGATCTCTTATCAAAGTTTCCCCTATGCTTGCCCTTATAAGCGGGTGTCGCATAAGGTCCACTTCTAGCTTGTTGCTTTCCTTTCCTCTCATTCAAACTCTTGTAATGTGTAGAATGAGCTTTGCTATCTTCCAAAAAAATTCTACAACATTCCGTCAAATCCGAAAACCTTCTAATTCTTTGATATCCCACAACTTGCTTAATCTCAGGACGCAAACCATTCTCATACTTAACACACTTCGAAAACTCAGCAGTAGCAGCAGCATAGTGAAGATGAAATTGAACCAACTCCACAAACTTAGCAGTATAGTCAACCACTGACATACTACCTTGCTTCAGTTCAAGGAATTCCATATCCTTCTTCCCCTTCACACTCTTAGGGTAATACTTCCCTAAGAACTCGGTAGAAAAAACTTCCCAAGTTATCTCTTCATAATCTTCCTCAAGAGCTTGACTTCTACCAACCCACATATCATCAGCTTCTTCCTTCAGCATGTGAGAACCAAGTCTCAACTTACTCTCTTCAGCACAGTCCATGACTCTGAAGATTCTTTCAATCTCCTTCAACCAATTTTGAGCACCATCGAGATCAAAGCTTCCTTTGAAGATCGGTGGTTTATTCTTCCTGAACTCATCATTAGCATTCACATTCGGCGCTCCCTGCACTGCCCTAGCCATCACTTCCAAAGCAGCATCCATCGCATTGTCATTTCTACTAGCCATATTCTAATCATTCCCAAAAACAACAACAATGGTAAACAACAATTCAACCATCACAACAACAAGACAAACACAACTGACTCGAACACTGACTCTGATACCACTTAATGTAACACCCCCTTTCTATACCCCCAAATAATCAATTAAATCATCTAGTCACATATTAAAATTTCATCAGAGTATACTTGAAACATGGTATAAAAGGAGCATGCCACATTATACGTTAAATTAAAACATACAACACCTGCTCATACAAATATATGCAACAAACGGGGTAACGTGCAACAAAAGGATTTCATCCTTACACCCGTATTCAAAATATTCAATTAATAACGGAAACTAACAATTAACAACATCAAACTTATATATATATATATATATATATATATATATATATATATATATATATATATATATATCATCAAGTTTGATTCTCCAAATATTTCATGTTTACATAAAACATTCATCACCAAAATACATGTACAAAATGTGTCACAAAAAGGCATCAAGCCGACCCTAGCTACCCGGTGCTATATATCAGAGCCGACTGACCAAAATAATGAAGACAAGCTTCACAAAAAGACCTCTAGCAACCTACTCTGCAATGCCTCATAGAGCTTCATAAAACATCAGAAGGGTGAAAAACATTATCATAATAACGTTGCATATAATTATATATATCAACATATAACATACACATAAAACATGTTCTCACCACAAATTATCTCCAACATACATAACCTCAAACATACTTATCATGCACACTTTCTCCACTTTGTTCACATCATATAAACATACATCATTCATGTTTATTCACACATATACACTACAGTGTATACATACATACATATATATATATATATATATATATATATATATATATATATATATATATATATATATATATATATATATATATATATATATATATATATATATATATATACCCAAGCATGTTTCGATCCTTACATGCTTTCATCTCCATATAAACATATATATATATATTTTCATGTTTATTTCATCAATTCACAATTTAGATGATAAATGCAAATCATAGAGACCGACTCACGACTCTATGCAAATGCAATGCGGTATCGACTCAATCATCATCAAGTTCACTCAGGAACTAATTGGAACCAACGCTCGTTACCTAAAGTAACTCCTCGTCGGGCATACGATGTTCACCCATTGCTCACACCCCACATGGGCACATAATATTTATGGATTTCTCACACCCTACATGGGCACACAACCCGATTGCTCACACCCCACACGGGCACACAATCAATATGAATAAATCACCCATTACTCACACCCCACACGGACACACAATGTTTATGGATTGCTCACACCCCACACGGGCACACAATCCGATCGCTCACACCCCACATAGGCACACGATCGTGTTGTAGTCATCGTTCACACTCCACATGAGCACACGATGTTACAACGGATTCACAAAGAATCCTGCAACACAAGAATTTATACATTATGCTTCACATGCAAAATGACACACAACATTCTTGAAAATGCATACATTAATCACAACATAATCATGCATTCATCTTATTCAATTAGCATACGTTTGCATTCAATTCAAGCAATGTATCCATTTGCCAAATGGCATAACATCACATCAAACCCACATTCCATAATTAACTCATTTACGTTTTATCGGAAAAGTCGGGCAAAAGTAGGCTAAAAATTACATATCTTAGCATCAATAATTTCTATACATTTTTAGCTTCGAAACGATATAAAGAGCACTAAAAACGGATAACAGAAACTCAAGTTACAAACCAAAGAAATTACAAACCCAAAACTCTCAGGCTCGCTGAGCGACCTGCTCGCTCGCTGAGCGAGGAAGTCTCTGGAAAACACGTTGAGCGAGGGGTTGCTCACCGAGCGAAAGTTGCGATTCTGCAGCAACTCAGTTACGTGACAGTTATACAAAAGCCCTAAAAAATCCAACCAAACTTCAACAAACATCCACAAACATGATTATTAACATGTATAAACTATCATACTTCGATTATCACAAGTTCTAACCGATTAATCTACCAATTTCTCAAATTTTCATCAAAACCCTAACATTTCATTCTCTCTAAACTTCACCAAAACAAAACCTATACAATCTAACACATACATAATCATATACAAGATTAAGATAACAATGTTTATCACCCTTACCCGATTGTTTCGATTCCTAAGAGCAATCTTGATGATTTTTCAACTTTTCCTATTTTCTCTTCTTTTCTCTTCCTTTTCTTTCTCCTCTTTTTCTTTCTATTTCCTATTTTCTTTTCTTTCCATTCTTATAACTCTTACTAACTATTTCTACACTTAACTCATTTTCTTCTCTTTTACATCAAATATTATTTTCTCACAAAATAATAATTCTACACATTTCTAGTTTATTATTAATTAGCAAATGTCTAAAATATCCTGCAATCTAATTTTTACCCGAAAATTCACACGGTAAAATCACATATCATACCAACATATCACATTAACATATCATATTATCATATTATCATGTCAATTTCACAAATAAGACAATTATCACTCAAATAAAATAAAAGACTCAACAAAATTGGGAAATATCGAATCGGGGTGTTACTGAATTCGTATAAGTTACTATTTGGATGAGAAATTTTACCAATAAGCGACTATCTCCAAAAATAAAATTTGATCCTCCATACTATATCATCCACGTTCCACTCCACACTCCTAAAAATAATATCATTTCTAAGAATTCAAAGAACCCAACAAGTAACCAACCAAACACTTCCCTATTTACCCGCCTTAACTCTACTCCTTTTACAAAAAGAAAGTAAAAAAAAAACTCTCCCCACAATTAGATCCTCCAACATCCTTTCTTCCTAGCCAAACCGCCATTTCTTACCAAACTGACAAAGAAATTGGACAACTTCGAAGAAAATGACTTAAAGATTCCGGAAATGAATTACGTAAAAGACACTTACTATCTGATGAAGAAATTGAGTTTCCTCTATACAAAAGGTGATATTTTGTCAGAAGCCAATTCAAAATGCATCTCCAACCGAATATCTTAATTTTCATCGGCACCGTCATCTTCCACACAATATCTAAAGCAACGTCATTTTTCTCGGTTGGGCATAAAGGGATTAGATTTAAAAAATCCCTCTTATAGAAAGATTTAACCGAGAAGGATGAATCGGCCTCCAGCGACCAGGAAATGATGTCTTCCACGAAGTTGTTCGGCGTGAGATTTGAGAGCAGAGATAAAAATCTGTGAATCTGACTGCTAACAATCTGAGAACCTCCCTCTAAATCAGCAACCACCTGTTATTGATCGACATCCACTGAACTGTTGTTGTAACGATAAAAATCCTGCGGCCTGGTCTGAACAGAATTAAGCATTAATCTGAGACCAGGATCAGGTTTTGCTGATACTGCTTGCACCTAAGGTGCAAAGTCCCACAAATGACTGCCTGAATCGAAACTCCCCCTCACATCAACAGAACCATGCAAATCGCCTATAGCTGGTGGTACCGAATCAACTTGATTTATCAATGAAACGGTTCTGTTAGTTTAACCAACTAAGATATCTCCAAAACCTGCAAAACCAGAAAAATAGTTAGGTAAACCAAAATCGCTCCAGACCCACCTCCCTCCAAGTTGTATTGCACTTGTTATTGAAAGCTACAAAATTAATGGGAATGGATTACATGTCTTTATTATATCTTAACTTTGGCGTCTTTATTTTAATAATAAGACACATAATGATGACAAAATGGATTGAATATATTGCATGTGTTTCTAATGATGACCAAACTGTCTCTAATTTTTTTTAAAAGAATGTTTTTACTAGGTTCAGAGTTCCTAGAGTCTTGATCAGTAAAAAGGGACACACTTCTGCAATAAATACTTAGAAAGTGCATTGGCAAAATATAATTTGAAGCATAAAATTTTCACACTATATCATCCTCAAACTTGTGGGTATGTAGAAGTATCAAACATGCAGTTGGAACACATTTTAGAAAAGAGATTGCTACATCTAGGAAAGACTGGTCGAAGAAGCTATATGACATTTTTTGGGCGTATAGCACGACTTTTAAGACTCATCTAGGATTGTCACCAATAAACTGGTCTATGAGAAAGCTTGTCACTTACCAGTTGAGCTAGAACATAAAGCATATTGGGCAATCAAGCTCTTAAATTTCTATGAAAAAGTAGATGGAAGAAAGAGATTGTTAAATCTAGATGAGTTTGAATAAATCAGACTAAAAGCATACGAGAATGCAATGATCTACAAAGAAATAACAAAAAGGTATCACGATAAGAAATTAGTAAGAGAATTTTCGGTAGGACAAAATGCATTGTTGGTTTAAAAGATTAAATATTTCCATCCTCTTTGGAGTTAGGTAGAAGAATTTATTTTCCTTGTTTGATGCAAATATATAACTTTGGGGTTGCTCTTGGAAGACGAAGTGCCAACAATGCATTCAAGATTAGGTAGAAGAATTTACTTTCCAAGTCTATAGTGCCATATCCATTCATCTCTATCGGCTGAAGTTGCAAGGCACTTATGCTTCATCATATTAAGTTCAATCTTGATGATTCTACTATGAGTCATTGGTGCCTTCAAGATTAACCTACCACCTAAGTCAAAAACTTTCATCATCTTGTCTTTGATCGACACCTTGTAGTTCTTTTTGACATACTGCCTTATACCGAGAAAATTGCTCTTCATGCCTGGTATGTATAACACATTGGAAATTACTGACCTTTTGCCATCTTTCCTCATAATCAGAACATCACCAATACCTTAAGCTGTTAGAGTATTGTCATTTGCAAATTTCAACATGTTCTTCATTGAGGGATTTATGTTGACAAACCAATCTTTCGTACCAGTCATGTGTGATGAACATTCTGTGTCCAAGAACCATTGATCTTGGAATCTTTCTTCATCTATTGTTGTAACCATCAACAACATCTCTTATTCTTCATGTTTTACCAAGTTTGCATCAGTTTCTTGATTCTTCTACTTTTCAGGACAAACACTAGAATAACGACCATACTTTTGACAATTATAACATTGAATGTGACTTTTGTCAAGTTTTCGAACACTACCTCTTCCTCTATCTATTGCACCACCTATTTGGTTGCTTTGGTATGAGGACTTTCTCTAATTTGACCAGTTTCCATCTTGTTGATTTTAACCATTCGAATTGTTCTAGCATCCCCTACCCTTATTTTCATTCCAACTTCCTTTTCCTTTCTCTTATTTTACTGATTGCGTCTGCAAAGCCATATCACTCTTCGACTTTCCTGCAACTCTTTTAGCCATCCTTTATTCATGAGATTAAAGCATCCCTTAAAGCTCTTCCTTTGTCAATGTTGACAATTTTTTTGACTCTTATATGTCTACTACCACATGGTTGAACTTTGGAGCCAATGACCTCAAGATCTTTACAACAACTGATCTTGATGTCAACACTTCTTCACACTCCTTGATTTGATTCACCAGTTTTGTAACCCTAGTGAAAAAATTTGTTATTCTTTCATTGTATTCCATCTAAAGTAATTCATAGGTTTTTTAATGAGTTTGTAACCTCACCTCTTTCACCTTTTCTACGCCTCAAAACGATTTTTCTAGAATTTCCCAATGCTTCTTTCGCTGATTCTACATCATTAACCTTTTCAAAATTATATGGATCAATGCATTGATGAATTATAAAGAGGGTTTTATAATATTTCTTCTTCAATTCTTTGTGTGTATCCTTTTCTTGATCTAATGCATTTTTCGCATGTTGTGTTACTCATTCCTTCATAAGATCCCAAAAATCTTGATAACAAAAGACAACCTTAATATGCGTGTACTAATTCTCATAATTATTTTTCTTGAGAATCATAAGACTTGTCGAAAAATGCTTGTTTGGATGATTTATTACCATCGTGATTTTCTTCCCACGAATCGCTCAACTAGTGCTCCAGATACCAGATGTTGAAAGTCCACCACAACCTATGGAGAATTTATATCAATCTTGTTGAACAAGATTATTATCGATACATAATAACAATGAAAAGAAATAAAAATTATTGAAAAAAGAAAATTAGGGTTTGACAAAATATAGAAGAAAATGGTGATTTCTGCATAGTAACTCTCTGCCCACAACTGTGGAAAATCGTATTTACTTTGCAACTGCAAAATTATATGAATTCAAGTTGTAACAAGAATTTGGGTTACTCTCTCTATTTATAGTTTTAGGTTAACTTGCTCCCTAAGATAAAACCCAAAACACAAAAGCCCAAAATATCTAATTTAGCTAATACTACTTAAATAAGCCTGAGTCAAAATCATATCGAACAACCTGCTTCGACATTTCGACACACACACACACACACACACACACACACACACACACACACACACACACACACACACACACACACACACTAGGCTAATTTTGACACATCCATGTTTATGTCAAGCTACACATGCTCTGACATAAGGAATTATAATCTCAACATTGGTTTCAATGTTTTATACAAAACTCTAAATTTTATTTTTTAAATGAGAGGTCTAAAAAAATTATTGTTTTAAAAATCTGACCGGTTATTAAATCCGTGATGGTACATGATCATTGCTTTATTGGTCGAACCATTGGGTTACTAGACTAATAACATGACTAACTCGCTGATTTTTCTAAATCATCGATTTTTAACGGTTTATGTTGATTTCCACTAGTTCAATAGTCTATTCGATTCAACAATCAGACTAGACCAATTACCCATTTGATTTCCAGTTCGACCAATTGATTCAATCCAATTTTTAAAACTCTATAAAAGTGTAATTTATATAAAAAGATACTAAATAATAAAAACTAAAAACAAAATAGGCACAAATCCTAAAATAAAAAATAAAACTTTATGATTTTAAACTCAAATATAACTGGAGTTATGTAAATATATTAAATAAACTTTTTTTTTTAAAGTTTACACACCAGTTTTTTAGAAATAAGGTGTGTATTCTTAGTCATTAACATATAAAATTATAACTTCATATTCATTTTACACCTTTTATTTATTTAAAATAGGGCGTTTATAGTTACACACTAAAATATTATTAGAAAATTCATTTACAAGATTGTCACTTAATTGTTTTGCACCTATTTTTATAAAATAGGATGTCTATTATTATGCACTAAAGTTAATAATTAATAATTTATTTATCAGATTGCCACTGAATTTTCTTTTTACAACTAATTTATAAAACTAGGATGTATATTATTATACATTAAAATTTAATTTGATAATTTATTTATCAGACTGCCACTGAATTTTCTTCTTAGAAGTTTTTTTTTTATAAATAAAGTGTCTATGGTTAAGCACTAAAGTATAAATCGATCATTTATTTACCAAATTGCCACCAAATTTTCTTTTTACACCTATTTTTGGTATAAGGGTGTAACACCCCAAAATTTGTCCTCTTATTTATCACCGATTCCGAGTAGCTTATGCTTCATTTCCGTGCCATCCTGCATATTCGTCCATATATTGCATAATAACATAGAGAGCATACATCATTGTTCGAGGCGTGGTGTAACACGGTGGGAGAACTGACTTTAAGTAATGTTACGGATAGCAAGAGTCGCCACCGACTTTTATTTTATCCATAAGGAAAGGGTATAAAAGAACAGGAAAGACCTTAAGAGAATATTTTGGGTCCGGGGGGTAGGTTATGTAAAGGGAAGGTGTTAGCACCCTTTACATCCATGGTTATCCATGGGCTCTTAGTTACTTAGCTCACTTTAAATTGTTTTTGAAAGTGTAGTGTGTGAATAGAAGAAAATTTTCATAATAGTTAATAATAATCCATGTACGGATGTGTAAAAACTTGTTTTTTGAAAATTTGTTTGAAATTGTGAAGAGTTTGAAAAGCTTTTGAAGTGAGCAAGTACATAAGAGGAACCTACCCTAATGTTTAAAGTCTTTCTTGTTCTTTATCCTTTCATTGGTAAGACTATCCCTACTATTAAGGAGTAGGTAGTCATTACCTTGGATGTAAGGGACATGAGAGGGACATAGGTTTTTTATGAAGGCAACTGTGGGGTGTAATAAGCATACTGAAGGGACTACCATCATTATTCGAAGGGACTCGATTCGTGTAGGCAACCATGAGGGGCTTGATGATTTTCTTTTTAAAGGGACTTGCTTTATACACCCCACTTGACCTTATTCGTAGGCAACTTGAGGGATAACCTTAGAAAGTGAGACGGCGATTAAAATCGACTTACGTGTGTGAGTGTTTAATTTAATTATCTTATATTTAAAAGTGATCTAGAATTAATTTTAAATAAAATACATATTTTTCACTCCCTAATTACTAACCATAATAATAATTAAATAATTAAATAATTTACATCCAGGAGCAATTACAACATAATTATAATAAGCAGGATAAATAAATAGCAAAATATAAATATATAGCACAATAAATATAATAAGTAAAAATAATAAATAAGCAAATAAAATAGGGGTTAGTAATAATAATAATAAGAAAATTAAATAAGGTTAGTAGAAATAATAAGAATAAAGTTAGTGAAAATAATTAAATGAAACAATAATAATAAAAAAATAAACAATATTAGAGACATAATAATAAAAATATAATATAATAGTAAAATAAAAATAAATAATAATAGTAAATCACAATAGAAAAATATGATATGATTAGAATAATAAGCACAAAGTTTAATTTTAAATATATAATAAGAAAAATTTCTAAGCATAATATAAATCATTTACAACAATTCAATTATTTATCAACAATTATTAAAAGATATTTATTCATTATGAGAAAATAAATTTTAAATGTCATGTTTATAAAAATAATCATATTTACAAAATTAATCTTATTTATAAAAATTTAATTTTTATTAATTATCCTATTTACAAATTATTTTAAACATATATTAACATTTATTTATTAAAACAATATTTACATATTATAAGGAGAAAATAAATCTAAAATATTATATTCATAACATTAATCATATCTACAAACAAATTCACAAGAATAAATGTGCATAATAAAATTATTTAGAAAATAGGATTAGGTTTTATTTAGAAAAATATTTTTAGGGTTTATTTTATAATATACAAAATTATTTTAACTAATATATAATTTAATTACACAAATAAAAGTTTAAATTGAGAAGACAAGAGTTTAGATTTTTTTTTAGAAAAATAATATACATAATATATATTTTATAATATAAAAGATAATAGAATAATATAATTTATTTTAGATATAATATTAATAAAATAGAAAATAAAACAAAAGAGAGAAAAAGGAATCAAAACCTGATGGGGCTGGGGTTTGAACCCAGTCCCCTAAGCTTGCAGCCAACAATACACACCACTGGGCTGCCCATGCGCAGGCAAGAGATGAGAGAGTGAGATTGGTTTTGTGCCTTGCTTTGAGGAATCCAGAAAATAATGAAAAAAATAAAAGGCCTGGGGTGGAGTTGAACCCAGGACCTCCTATCTATACACATGCGCACACTACCACCCGGCTGGAAGAGCCCACCTGATAATATAATGGCAAGAAATAATAATATATCAAGTTTGATTTAAACCTGGAAAAAAATAGACAAAATGATGTAGGAGGCCAAGACTCGAACTCAGGTCCCATAGGCTGCACGCATACGCCTCCTACCACTGGGCCAACCATTAGCTGGTGATATACAAACAGAGAAAACATATTATATTTTAAAACAACATTTGAATTTCAAAACTGGCGCGAATTGATCTTCATCTTCTTCCTTGTATCTGCGCTTTTTCCTACGAGCATTGCTGCGAATTTACCTGCGAGTTCTTCATGGTTCTTGACCTACGAAAATCAAACTCACACCAAACAGCAACGATTTATAAAATTAATTATAGTTTTGTGATCCTGGAGATTCATAGAACACTCCTATGTTCTCAAAACTCATTTAAACTCAGTAAATCAAAGGACCCCATTTTCGACCTCTAAACCCTAACCATGACATTTGGTCCATTAGGCTATGAAACTTCAAGCTATTTGTCCAGAATCGTTCCTTGGATCATCACAAACACAAAAGTACAAACAAAATTCATTAATAATGCACAAATAAACAGAATCGAAAATTTGAAATTCAAGGCAAAGTTTGATTCGGGTAGGGCAATATGAGATGGTATTGATGCATATGATTGATGCTTTACAATCAGTGATGTCCAGGGAAGCTAGCCATGTCTTTATTCTACCTTCTAGTGCCTTGGATTGAAGAATCCGAATCTCACTTTTTGCTTGAATTTTGAGTTTTGAAACTTACCTATGGGCTGCTGGAATTCGTCTTTGATCAATGGCAATGAGTTTAGTATATATAGGAGACTCAATTAGGTCAAAAACTTTGATTGATTATGTGGAAGTTTTGATATTTTAAGATTGAGAAAGATCATGCCATGAAAGTTCAATATTTTTATACCAATGCTTTCTATTTCAAGCCACTCCATATAATTCTTGCATCAATTTGTTCCATATTGATTTTATGACTTTCTAGAATCAATAAATCAATTAAATCTTCACATTTAATATTTTATTTAAATTTAAAATGATTTTAAGAATAAAAAATCATAATAAATTAATTAAATAAAATAAAAATTATGAAAATATTATGGAAATTTCGTGCAAGATGTTATTGTATGGGTTGGGTCATGATTTGGCCAGCCCATTTGGAGAAAATTGCTTTTAGGCCCTCATATTCATCATAAACCATCACAAATTTTCCCAACTTTGCAAGGGCACATCTCCCTCAATTTTAAAGGTATGAGGGTGTTCTTGGACTTTTTGGAAAGCTTGAAGAGTCCTCTAAACAACCCCATTGGTTTCAGGTCCATATCATTTACCAATCTCAAGTTATGCCCTTTTGAAGTTGTTGACTTTTTGTTGACTTTCAGAATGACCTATAATGTCTTGGCTCATACCTTCCAAATGAAGCATTTTTGGGCTTGGCTTGTGAGACACAAAGTTGTAGAGAATTCAATTTCCTTCAAAATGAGCTTTGAGTGGGGACTTGGTGATGAAGTATGTGAAAGTTATGGCTGGTCAAAGTTCAGTTGACTTTTACTAAGGAAACCCTAATTTAGAAACTCCTGATTCTTGATGATCTGGAATCTCCTTGATGAATCATGATCAACCCTTGATCAAATGATGAATTTTACTTCATATAATTGATGTTGGAAAAAAATCATGAAGTTTGACTTTGGTTTGACCACAGTTGACCACAGTTTGACTTTTTAACTGCATTGACTGATTTTGACTTATCTGATCATCTGACTGAGCAAACTTTTGAGAAAAGTCTTGAAACTTGTCATGGGGGTTCTTAAACACATATAAGATGTTATGAAACTCACTTGAAGTCTTGGAAGTTCATTTAGCCTGATTAAAGTCAAAACCCTAGTTTTGGATGCACTGCTTAGGAGTTGCATTGTCTGAGGGAATTGTCAACTTCTTTGACCAATTGTGAACTTTGTGAACCTTGTGAATCTTCATAAAATGTCTTGTGAACCTCATGGGAGGTATTGTGAAGCTTGTGAACCTTGTGAACCTCATGAAGTGATTTTGTAGACCTCATGAATCTCAGGAGAGCTTTGTAATCATTGTGAATCTTGTGAACCTTGTGAACCTTCAAGAAGTAACTTGTAGACTTCATGAACCTCATGAAAGGTCTTGTAAATGTTGAGAAGCTTGTGAACCTTGTGAACCTTCATAAAGTAACTTTTAGACTTCATGAACTTCAAGAAAGGCATTGAAAGCATTATGGAACTTGTGAACCTTGTGAACCTTCAAGAAGTAACTTGTGGACTTCATGAACCTCATGAAAGGTCTTGTAAATGTTGAGAAGCTTGTGAACCTTGTGAACCTTCAAGAAGTGACTTGTAGACTTCATGAACCTCATGAAAGGTATTGTAAATGTTGAGAAACTTGTGAACCTTGTGAACCTTCAAGAAGTGACTTGTGGACTTCCTGAACCTCATGAAAGGTATTGTAAATGTTGAGAAACTTGTGAACCTTGTGAACCTTCAAGAAGTGACTTGTGGACTTCCTGAACCTCATGAAAGGTATTGAAAGCATTGTGGGACTTGTGAACCTTGTGAACCTTCATAAAGTAACTTGTAGACTTCATGAACCTCATGAAAGGCCTTGTAAGTGTTGGGGAAACTTGTGAACCTTGTAAACCTTCTTAGAACACAAAGTCTTGTATTGTGAGGGCAAATTTTGGGGTGCAACACGTGGGCATGTGCTCAAGGGTTATTTGACAATCATCGGGTCTCAGAAGGAAAATAATCTCATAAAATATGACCAAGATCGGATATCCCAGAGTTTCCACCAAAAAGAAGAAAAATTCAAGTTTTGGTTGAAGTAACCGGGTACCTCATGAGTAGTAACCGGTTACCTGTTGAAATTTGGAGAAAAAAGCCAGTTTTTATACTGGTAACCGATTACCTGACAGGTAGTAACCGATTACTTCGTGCAGAATTTCAAAAAATTCAAAAATCAGTTGGTTGCTTCCATCACTTCTCCATTTTCACGTTGCCAGGCATTTCCACCAAATTCTAGAATATTTCACACCCTTCCAAAGGAATATTCCCAGAATATGCCATGGAATATTCAAAGAATATGCCAATGGAATATTCTAGGGATATTCTCAACCAACCCTTAGCTTAGGATCCGAGCCTAGTGTCCAAACCTCGTGCCTAACCTAAACCTAACTCCAAAGTTAACCTCTATATAAACCTTGTTCATCAAGCCAAAAAAAGGAGATTAGCCACATTTCACATTTTTTCACCATTCTCACAATCTCAACTCTCTCACTTCTCTCCATTTTCCAAACTCACACCAAAATTTCATCATCATCATCAAGATTCTTCAAGTTTTGCATTGAAACTTGAATAATCGGAAGATAAGCCTCCACCATTTGCATCAATTCAACGAATTATTAAAGAAGTTGCTACGGTTGCGGTGTTTATTTCACCATTTGGAAGCAGTTTCAGATAATTCTCACCAATCGCATTTATTTTGCGCCTTCACGGATCGAAGCTTCGGATCTCCGGTTTTCTCTTTGCGTATTGCTCGACATCGCAACAATTTCCAAAGAAAGCCTCCGCTTTGTAGGTTGGTGAATCTGTAATCACTTCTCGTTTTAACTTATTTCTCTTCACTTCACCTCGCCTCGCGCATTCTTCGCTTTTTCTGGCTTTTGTGATACTTTGATCGGTTTGGTCATAAAAGCTAGAATTGTAGAGTGATCATAGTGTTAATAGGTGTTAGAAGGTTGCATCTAGGTATAATTTTCGTGCTAGGTTGATAGATATAAGAATATAGCTTATTCGAATAAGTTGCTACTGTTTTTTTGTATAAAAATGCCGAATTTTTTTTATTATGGTCTCAGAGTAACTGGTTACCTCATAGGTAGTAACTGGTTACCTGTGTTAAAATTGCATAAAATCCCAGTTTTTGAATTGGTAACCGGTTACTGCATAGGTAGTAACCGGTTACCACTGAACCAGAATGAGAAATTCATGTTTTTTCTTGCATTTTTGATATCCTTTCCCCCTACAATCATCATGGATCTTTAGGATGTGATTTTAGGGAGTTTTTAGGAGTTGGCTTAGTGCCGGTGTGTGTAGTTTCGTTAACTTTCGACACGCGTTTCGTTAGGTTCCGATTTTTGACATAAGTGGTGAATATGTGTTCATAGCTTGTTGTGATTGTTGTTTGCATGATTTAGCATCATCAATAGCATGTTAATAAGTGTTTATGATTCTGTTTTGCATTGTATTTGCGATCCATGCATATTTTGGTCGTTTATACGCATAATCAGGATGTTGCACATTATTTGAAAATTGCATGATCCACATAGCTTATACTAATTGTTGATTGCTTATGTGTTGCACTCCTTTGTCGATGATTCGTTTTAGGTTGTTGCATTAAGATGCATGATCATTGCATTCATTGATTGCATTAAAACTTCATTTTTGCATTTGAAAAATAAATGAAAATCTGCCATGTTTCACTACTGCATTTTGAAACAGAAGTTGTAAAAGACATGCTGCATTATTCTGTTTTGGTCTTTTTACACCTATTTTCATGTTGTTTGGTAGCTGTAATAGGCTGTTTGCATTGTTAATTGCATCTAGTAGTTGATTGTGTGCTAGAGAGTTGTAGTAGCTACTGACTTTAGGCTTTGCTTAGCTTCTAAGTGTCCTTAGACTTAGGATTGAGTATAGTTTAGGTCATAATTGTGGTAAGATATGTTTGGTACTTGATTACCTATTTCCTTTTATCACTTTAGCCTTATTTTACTAACCTTTGTTTTTTAGGGGGTTATGGTAAGTTATGTGTGTGGGAGGGTATCCTACATACACTTTCTTCGTTGTCCTTTTACATTCCAACTTGTGTTTGCGATAAGTATTTTATGCTTCTTCGACATTTCACTTCATTCATTCCCTTTGAGTTTAAACTCATCTTCAATTCATTGAAGTGAGTTAGAACTTGATTTCTTTTTCTTTCTAGGAATAGAAAACCACACTAACCCTAGGATATCCCTTGAATAAACAATTTAGGGTGAGTCTTAGTTTCCCCCAGTTTGTCCTTTCTCGACTTGAGTCCTTATTTCTCGCCAGGAGACTTTACCGTGGGGTATTTGAACGCATTCCATCTCGGGATGAAGTGTAGGATATATATCATGATGAACAAGTCTTAGCATGAGAATGTCTCATAAGTAAAAGCAAAAACACTTCTTCTAAAAGATAGTGAACAAACAAACAAATGTTTTTCCCGTGGGAATTCTCTTCTCGTCTCATTCACTCATGACGAAAGAACTCGCTTCGACGAGTCTCTTCGCAAGACGGTAACTCACTCGTATCAGACGAGCCTGCAACACCTGAGCATAGGCATAAGCAGTTCGGTTCATAAAAAACACAAACAAATAGTTTTTGCCTTAGTTAGGTGAACTACGTCGACTCTGATTCTCATTTTCCATGAGATACGTAGGCAGTGGGTAGGTCCCATTCGAGCACCTTCTTTATTTTCCCTACATTTTTCTCGTACCTTTTTATTCTCTTTTTTCAGTTCCCTCTCTCATTCCAGTTCCAGTAGCGGTTTTGTTATTCAGCAGAAGTTTTATTCCTCATCCTTTGAAACAGACTAACAAGCGTGGATCCCGTCGGGTACGACGGACGATATGGGGTGCTAATACCTTCCCAGTTCGTAATCGACTTCCAAACCCAGTTCTTTGGTTCGCAGGACCTTGTCCTTTCCTTTTCTCTTTGGTTTGTGCAACATTACCTTTCCCACTCATTCGGGATAAAAATGCCTGGCTGGAGACTCTACCTTTTCCGCGCCACTTTCGCGTTTGTACTAAGATGAAAATCTCGGGAGCGACAAAGGGTGTAATATCTATAATCCTAATCCTATTCTTGCACTAGTGAATAATCTCAAAAATATGGATTTTTCATGAATTTGGATAGAAGGAATTCAATATTTTTGTCTCCTACATCGAAGGTTAATTTCTATTGCTTAATGTCTATGATGACTATATTTTCATTATTACAAAGTCGATATAGATGAACAACTCTCATATTCTTGTAGGCAAAATTTTCAAGATTCCTACTAGATATTTTATTAATCGGTATACTAATTTCATATATAGGTTGGTGGATTTCATCTCACTATATCAAATTTGTTATATATTTATAGGGGCATTAAGCTCACACTTGATCACACAAGATCCTTTAAAAACTTGTGGTTCCAATTATGTTGGGAATTGAAAAACTCCCAAGATTGTTTAGCATAGGTGGTGATTTGTTTTAAATTATAACGATGTAGTCTTTAATCACCATCATTTTTTCATTATCCTCCAGTTTTTGTTTATTAGATATAATCTATTTAAGAAGTTTGGCATATGTAGGCATCTGAGTTCGAGCCTCTATGAATGAAATGTTAATATAACATTTTTTAACAGCTCTACAAATTTCTTAAATTGTTCTTCAATAATCCAAATAAAATTTGGTACACATAAATAATCTAAAATTCCATATAACTTCCACCTCTACCGACTTTCCATCTCCCACATAGATGTATCTTTCAAAATCATTTGTATTTCGGTAGTTCAATCAACCCTTCATTGAAATACTAATGTTAGTAGTTTCTCTAGAGTCTAACTACCTCGTGTTTCTAGGTACTGAAGCTAAATTTTCCTTAGAACATCTGAACCACGACTCATGCGATTTGGGCGATCCCACATCTCATAATCTTTCCTCTATTCAGAGGTACTATATTCAGAAGGAGAAGGTGGTTGCCCCATCCTTAATGCAAGGTTAAAATCCTTGGAGTCAAGAGTAATTTTCATGTTCTCATTCCATTCCTTAAAATTGTTCTCATTAAGGACCTGAACCTTATTCATATTTGTATATATTGAAGCAACTGTAACTGAAAATATTCATGGAAGTAGCCTCTTGCGTTTTGGGAATGAGAATAATGTTGCTAGCATTATAATTAGGAAGGATCCATCCATACTTAAAAAACAGAATCACCGCGGCGCATACGTCAACATGAATGATATCCCAAAAGTAATGAAAGAAAATACCTCTGAAGCCGTCAGGACCAGGAGCGCTATTCTTCTTAAGATTGAAGACAACACAACGAATTTCTTCAGAAGAAGGGAGTTATATAAGAATGTTGTTCATACTATCCGTAACTAAGCTCAGAATGACATCGAAAATGTATTTATTGATAGAATTGTCACCTGCAAATCAGAAGAGATTAGTGAAATAATCCACCACAATGGATGGCATACTAGCCTGATCAGTATCAACATTATTTCCGCTCGTAAGCATCGAAATAACGTTCTTGGATTTTTTGATGGAAGCCACACGGTGGAAATAATCAGTATTTATGTCGGCTGATTGAAACCAACCCAACTTAGCTTTTTCAGCCCAAAATAACTCCTTCTGGTCAAGAAAATGTTCAAGTTCTTGCTGAATATGAGTTTCTTTCTCTTTAAGACGAGGAAAAGTACTTTCTCTATCAATTTGACACTGAATAGTCATCAGCTGCTCCTTTTTGTTTTCACCAAAACATGAATATTGCCAAAGGTGGTTTTGTTCCAAAGCTTGAGCTTGTTTTTGATAATTTTTAACTTCCTGGAAAAAATAAACATTGGGCAGCCAACAATATCGACGGCCCAACAATCTTTAACAAAGTCGCTACAAGAGTTATGGAGCGTCCACATCATAAGAAATTTGAATTGCGACTTCACAAAAACCTGACCAAATGCGGAAGAAACCAACAAAAGGTGGTGGTCAGATTTGAAACGAGATAAGACAAGAGTATCCATGTTGTAACACGTATCATTCTAATGAGTATTGTAGAAGGTGCAATCAAGCTTTCCCTCAACAACGACATTATCATCACGACCATTTAACCAAGTGAAAAAAATTACCTTTTGAAGGAATCTCCAACAGATTATTGGTGCTGGTCCTATCAATAAATTCCTTCATAGGGGTACATAAAGGGTTACGAACACCTCGATGCTCATGAGCCCCAAGAATAGTGTTATAATCGCACATCAGACACCAAGGGATATTAGCATAAGAAATACAACTAGAGAGGTTGTTACAAAGAGATCTCCTTTTGACGTAACAAGTATAAGCATAAACAACGACTATACCAATATTAACATTATCCATAATAACCCTAAAAGCCACATGTTGATTAGAGGAGCTATGCAAAATTGAGTTGAGATTACGACTGCAGACGTACCAAAGATTAGGGAGAAAGACATCCCTATTATTCACAACAAAAACTTTCATGTCTAAGCCATTCCAAAATGAAACCGGGAATTTAGAAAGATCCATCCAAGGCTCAGAAACGAAACAAAAAACTGGCTTGTGGTGCAAAATCAAATCCTTAAGAGCTAACCTTGAGGGGGTGTTAGCGATACCCCATATATTACAATAAAGACATTTCATCGGGATGACTTTTTTGAACCATAAGCGAATCTGGGGCCAAAAGTCTCTTTGAATTTTGTTATTTGTTTCCTAACACGTTTCTTTAGAGATTTGTTCCCATATGGTTGAAATCCTGAGTCGTTATCATCGTCCACCAAATCAACATGTTCAAATAGATTTGCCCATGAATCTTTCAAGAAATTCGCACTGCAAATTTGATCATTGCAAATTTCTTGAGTTTCATCAATGAACTCCGTAGACTCTGCAGAACTCGCAGTATCAGTGTCACCATTATTTTAAGCATTATGCAGGTTAATAGGTTGGAGAATAAGACTTTGAAAAACATTGGCAGCTGTTGCACCCCAAAATTTGCCCTCACAATACAAGACTTTGTGTTCTAAGAAGGTTCACAAGGTTCACAAGTTCCACAATGCTTTACATAACCTTTCATGAGGTTCATGAAGTCTACAAGTCACTTCATGAGGTTCACAAGGTTCACAAGCTTCACAATACCTCCCATGAGTATCACAAGACATTTCATGATGGTTCACAAGGTTCACAAAGTTCACAATTGGTCAAAAGAATTGACAATTCCCTCAGACAATGCACCTCCTAAGCAATGCATCCAAAACTAGGGTTTTGACTTTAAACAGGCTAAATGGACTTCCAATACCTCAAGTGAGCTTCATAACATCTTATATGTATATAAGAACCCCCATGACAAGTTTCAAGACTTTTCTCAAAAGTTTGCTCAGTCAGATGATCAGATAAGTCAAAATCGGTCAAAGCAGTTAAAAAGTCAAACTGAGGTCAACTGTGGTCAAACCAAAGTCAAACTTCATGATTTTTTGCCAACATCAAGTATATGAAGTAAAATTCATCATTTGATCAAGGGTTGATCATGATTCATCAAGGAGATTCCAGATCATCAATAATCAGGAGTTTCTAAATTAGGGTTTCCTTAGTAAAAGTCAACTGAACTTTGACCAGCCATAACTTTCACATACTTCATCACCAAGTCTCCATCCAAAGCTTATTTTGAAGGAAATTGAATTATCTACAACTTTGATGTTGCAAGTTAAGCCCAAAAATGCTTCATTTGGAAGATATGAGCTAAGACATTATAGGTCATTTCAAAAGTCAACAAAAAGTCAACAACTTCAAAAGGGCATAACTTGAGATTGGTAAATGATATGGACCTGAAACCAATGGGGTTGTTTAGAGGACTCTTCAAGCTTTCCAAAAAGTCCAATAACACCCTCATACCTTTAAAATTGAGGGAGATATGCCCTTGCAAAGTTGGGAAATTTTGTGATGGTTTATATTGAAAATGGGGGTCTAGAACCAATTCCTTCCAAATGGGCTTGCCAAATTGTGATCCAATCCACATCATATCATCATGCACGACCCAAATGACCAAAATTCAGAATTTTTATTATTTTATTTTTATTTATTTTTGATTTAATTCATAAAAGTCATTTTAAATAAATATAAAATATGAAAATCTATTTTTGGAGGAAGATAATGCTTCTAGAAAGTCTTAATTGATGATTGAAGGTGAAAGAGAAAGAAATCATGTGATTTATCCAAAGATAGTAAGCTTTCATGAGCAAATATTTGAAATTCAAAGTTCAATCTTTTTCAATCTTTTTTGGATCAAATCTCCACACAACCAATGAGTTTTCTTAACCTAATTCACTCACATATAAGTACTTAGCATAAACATAACCCTAAAGGACGAATCCAGCAGCTTCAAAGGTAGGTTTTCACTTCAAAAAATTCAAGCAAAAGTGATATTCGGATTCCATCATCCAAGAGGTTTAAAGGTAAAATAAAGACATAGAGAGCTTCATTGGACATCCTTGATCATAAACCATCACTCACATTCATCCAAATCATGCCATAATGCCTCTCCCGAATTCAATTTGTTCTTGAATAAAACTTTTTCGATTGCATTAATTTGTTGTGTTTCAATGAAATTTGCTTGGCTAATGTTGTTTGTTGTGTGATATAGATCGTTTCTGGACAGGAAAATCAAAGAACCCGTACCTAATTCATGAGATGCCATTATTAGGGTTTGGACCTAGGTTTAGGGATTTTGGATTTAAGAAACCTAAATGGATTCTAACAACACAGGATTGATCGTATGAATGTCTGGATTATAATGCTATGCTTAATTTTGTAAAATTGTACGGTTTTGTTGCTTATTGATTTTTGTAGGTTTTGCTGCCATGGAGAATTCGCAGGAAAAATGGAAGCAATTATCGCAGCAAATTTTGTAGGTCTCAAGGAAGAAGAAGATCAGTTCCCGCGCGTATTCAAATTCAAATTATTTGTATAATATTTTATTGACTGTTTGCTGTTTATTATCACAACAACTGAGTTGTCCCAGTGGTTGATGGCATGGTCTTAGGCGTGTGAAGCAAAAGGGCAGGGGTTCGATCCCTGGCTTTTGTTCATTTTATTTCTATTTTTCAGGATGGCAAGAAGATGTAATATATTATGATATGTTATCACCATATGACCAGAAGGGCTCTCCCAGCCAGGCGGTCAAGCATGCGCGTATACATTCATAAGGTCCTGGGTTCAACACCACCCCAGGCCTTTTGTTTTCATCATTTTTCTGGATTTTTCAAGACATGGCATAAAAACAATTGAAGTCATCCTATGATCACCAACGCATGGTTGGTCTAGTGGAAGGTTTTGGTAATGGCAGGCATGAGGACCTGGGTTCAAACCCAGCCAAGGTAAGTTTATTTTTTCCAATTTTTTCTATTTTTATTTGGTTAATCAAATATGTTCTTATTATTAATAAAAGAAAAATAAGTTAAATTTGTAAATCATCATTTATATTTCTTTTTTCTTAGAAAATTCTAAACTCATTTTTTTTTTAATTTCAAAAATTATTTATATATAACTATAATATATGTATGTTAATTAAATAATCTTGTATATTATAATTTAAACCCTTAAAAAATTATTTTTTCTAAACAAAACCCTAATTTTCAAAACCCTAATTTATTTTCTAAATAACTTATTAAAAACCTATTTTTTATTTTATAATTTTTGTACATATTTAATTAGTATAATCAACTTTAGTAAATATAAATATAATCAAACTTTTCTTTTCTTTTGTAATATGTTTAAAAAAATAAATTAATAATTTGTATATTATCATAATCACTTAATTGTCTATATTCTTTCATATTATTAAATAATTGTTTATAATCTAACTTTTGTTTATTATTCTAATTTTGTTCTTATAATATTTTGCTAATTATATTTTACTAACCATGTTATTACTAATTTTTTATCATTATTATTATTTCTCCAACATTATTTAATTTAATTTCACTAACCTTATTTAATTTTTATTTTTATTATTACTAACCCATATTTATTTATTTATTGCTCAGTATTTTGCTTATATATTTTTTAATTTGCTTATTATTTATTTTTGCTATTTATTTTAATTTGTTTATTATTATAATTATTATGTAAATGCTCCTGGATGTAATATTGTGGAGCTTGATCAAGACATCTTATGAACATTATCAACATTTACAAGGGATTTAATAAAATAAGGGTACCCTTGATCAAATAATGATCAACCCTTGATCAAATGATGAATTTTACTTCATATACTTGATGTTGGCAAAAAATCATGAAGTTTGACTTTGGTTTGACCACAGTTGACCTCAGTTTGACTTTTTAACTGCTTTGACTGATTTTGACTTATCTGATCATCTGACTGAGCAAAACTTTGGGAAAAGTTTTGAAATTTGTCATAAGGATTCTTAAACACATATAAGATGTTATGAAGCCCACTTGAAGCCTTGGAAATTCATTTAGCCTGATTAAAGTCAAAACCCTAGTTTTGGATGCACTGCTTAGGAGGTGCATTGTCTGAGGGAGTTGTCAAATCTTCTGACTATTTGTGGACTTTGTGAACCTTGTGAACCATCATAAGATGTCTTGTGAAACTTATGGGAGGTATTGTGAACCTTGTGAACCTTGTGAACCTCATAAAGTGACTTGTAGACTTCATGAACCTCATGAAAGGTCTTGAAAGCATTGTGAATCTTGTGAACCTTGTGAACCTCATAAAGTGACTTGTAGACTTCATGAACCTCATGAAAGGTCTTGTAAATGTTGAGAAGCTTGTGAACCTTCAGAGAACACAAAGTCTTGTATTGTGAGGGCAAATTTTGGGGTGCAACAGCTGCCCCTGTTCAATTTTCTGAAACCTGAGGGGTTAGATTGGTACATTTGCCGGTCATGACCTGGAAGGTTGAAGGGGATTGAACACAAAAGCCCAAAAATTTGCACTCACCAGTGCATTAGAGTGATACAGATGGCTAGTTGAATATGATTGAGTGGGCTTAAAGATGCCACTAGGGGAAAATTCTTCAAATATATTTCTTGGAAGATAAAGCAGTCCAAAATATGGAGGTATAATGAAAGTTGTCAGGAGTCTGGAGCAGTCCTGAGGTATTGATGATATGCTTTCAGGAGACTGGAGTAATCCTGATGTAACAGCATGTCTTCAGGGGGGGTGAAAAGCTATCAGGAGGCTGGAGCTGTCCTGAGGTAACAATATAAATTCAAGAGGATAGAGCAATCTTGAGAGATTGATGATATGCTTTCAGGAGACTGGAGTAATCCTGATGTAACAGCATGTCTTCAGGAGGATAGAGCAATCAATAATGATAACCCTAAAGCAGTCTTGAAGTAATAATATGATTTCAGGAGGATAGAGCAATCAATAATGATAACTCTAAAGTAGTCTTGAAGTAATAATAGGATTTCAGGAGGATACAATAATGATAACTCTAAAGCAGTCTTGAAGTAATGAGAAGTTGTCAGGAGGATAAAGCAACCCTGAGGTAATAATATAATATGCTTTCAGGAGACTGGAGTGATCCTGATGTAACAGCATGTCTTTAGGAGGATAGAGCAATCCTAATGATCATAAGTTTGTTTGTTGGATAATTACCCTGAAAACAAGGTAACATTCTGTAAAATAATATTAGTTTATGCTTTATGTATGCATGTATAATATGATGCACTTAGGTAATGTATTATGCACTCATGTATATGTATGTTATGGTATGATATAAATGATGTATGTATGATATGATATTGCCGGAAGCGTCTGGGTGTCTTCATATAACAACTGCTGGTCAGGGAAAATAAATCCCGATTCGTTACTGGAGAATATATTATACATAATCTTCCGTCTGCTGGGGATAATAAGGTATAGATAACCTCCCGTCTGCTGGGGATAGTAAGGTATACATAACCTTCGTCTTTGTTCGATGGTAGGGCAGATATAACCTCCCGTCTTCGTTCGTCGTACCCTTATTGGAAAGTAAATTCCCGTATATCCGTATGAGGATAAAAGAGATGGATATAAATTCCAGGGGAGATAAGACTTTGTGAAGATGGATTCGTCCTACTGAGAGTTTTGTAGTTTTCTTGTAAAGAGGAACCGGCGAAGCTTCGTTGAAATCCTTCCCTCGTTCGTCCTTAGTAAATACTATTACTGCATTTTTATGCATTTCTGGTAAACATCAATTATATTAAGCATTTGTGCATTTTTGGTAAACATTAATCACATTCAAAAGCATACAGGCATTCAAACACAACCAATGGACGTTTCGCTTATGTAAATAGGGTAAAAGTAAATCTGGATTCAAAAGATGGAATTTATTTATATCAAAAAGTGGCCCATACACGGGTAAGTTTGTACAAGGAGACATAAACCCTAGTAAGAGGATTTTGTCATAAAGTGTTTACAAAACAAAGAGAGTCAGCTATGTGGGAAACAATCCTATTGAGTTTCAATTCTACTATTGCCATTATCTTCAAGTATCTCATCTTCTGTTGTTGAGACGAAAACGATTGGATTGAGCTTTATCTGTTTGAGCTTGAGTAAGTAGTACAACTGGTTGCAGTTTCATGGGTGATCCAAATGAGACATAGTCATACGCTTTAATCCCTAACTTTTGCCTGGATTGCCCTTTCGGGTTTTCAATCCACCGGGATACCCTTTTTTGCCCAAGCCTCCTTTTCAGGTTTTCGACTTGCCGGGTGTACATATTTTTATATATATCCCTAATTTTTGCCCAAACCCTTTTGGTTTGCCGGGATGCCCTTATTTTTGCCTAGGCCTGTCAACCTAGCGGGTCTTTCTTTATGCGTAGTATTTTTTAACTATGTCTGCGTTTACAGGCTGTGGGAAGTCTTCACCATCCATAGTAGTCAGTATCATGGCACCTCCTGAGAACACTGTCTTGACTACAAATGGTCCTTCATATGTTGGAGTCCACTTGCCCCTAGGATCACCCTGTGGTAATATGATACGCTTGATTACCAAATCACCAGCCTGATATACCTTTGGCTTAACCTTCTTGTTAAAAGCTTTGATCATTCGTTTCTGGTACATCTGGCCATGACAAACTGCTGCTAACCTCTTCTCATCAATCAAATTTATCTGGTCAAGTCGAGTCTGAATCCACTCATCTTCATCCAAGCCTGCATCCTTCATAATTCTCAAGGAGGGAATCTGAACTTCAATGGGTAGAACTGCTTCCATACCATAGACCAAGGAGAATGGGGTTGCCCCTGTTGAAGTACGTATTGTAGTACGATAACCATGAAGAGCAAATGGTAACATCTCATGCCAATCCTTATAAGTAACGGTCATCTTCTGTATAATCTTCTTAATGTTCTTATTAGCAGCTTCAACTGCCCCATTCATCTTTGGACGATACGGAGAAGAGTTGTGATGCTTAATCTTGAACTGCGTGCAGAGATCAGTAATCATAGTGTTGTTCAGATTAGAGCCATTGTCAGTGATAATCCTTTCAGGGATGCCATACCTACATATGAGATTATTCTTAATGAACCGAGCCACAACATTCTTAGTAACAGATGCAAATGAAGCTGCCTCCACCCACTTCGTGAAGTAATCAATAGCAACCAGGATGAAACGATGCCCATTAGAAGCAGTAGGCTTGATCTCACCAATCATATCAATGCCCCACATGGCAAAGGGCCAAGGAGCAGTCAACACATTCAGTGGTGATGGAGGTACATGGACTTTATCAGCATAGATTTGACATTTGTGACAAGTTCTGGAGTGTTGATAGCAATCAGCTTCCATGGTAGACCAATAGTAACCTGCTCTCAATATCTTCTTTGCCATAGTATGACCACTAGAATGAGTGCCAAAAATCCCATCATGCATATCCTCCATAATCTCAATTGCTTCCTTCTTATCCACACAACGAAGCAAAGTTGAATCATGATTGCGTTTATACAGAATGCCATTACTCAAAAAGAACTTAGCAGAAAACCTTCTCAGAAACTTCCTATCTTTGACAGATGCCCCTTCAGGGAACTCCTGATCTTCAAGATATCTTTTCACTTCATAGAACCAAGGCTTCTCCTTTGCCCCTTCAGTGTCAATCTCATTGCAGTATGCAGGCTTTTCAAATCTATCAATAGTGATCTTGGGAGCTTCATCATCCCAGCTGATCTCAAACATGTATGCTACTTAAAATAAATTTAGATCACTTTAATCATAAGATAAATAATATTGAACACTCACACACGTAAGTCGATTTTTAATCGCCGTCTCACATTTCTAAGGCTATCCCTCATTGTTGCCTAAATCATAAGGTCAAGTGGGGTGTATAAAGCAAGTCCCTTTAAAAAGAAAAATCATCAAGTCCCTCATGGTTGCCTTTACGAATCAAGTCCCTTCGAATAATGATGATAGTCCCTCCTTTATGCTTATTACACCCCACAGTTGCCTTCAAAAATAAATGTCCCTCTCATGTCCCTTACATCCAAGGTAATGACTACCTACTCCTTAATAGTAGGGATAGTCTTACCATTTAAAGGATAAAGAACAAGAAAGACTTAAACTTTAGGGTAGGTTCCTCTTATGTACTTGCTCACTATTCAAACTTTTCAAACTCTTCACAATTTCAAACAAATTTTCAAAAAAACAAGTTTTTACGCATCCGTACATGGATCATTATTAACTATTCTGAAAATTTTTCTATTCACACACTACACTTTCAAAAACAATTCAAAAGTGAGCTAAGTAACTAAGAGCCCATGGATAACCATGGATGTAAAGGGTGCTAACACCTTCCCTTTACATAACCTACCCCCCGGACCCAAAAACATCTCTTAAGGTCTTTCCTGTTCTTTTATATCCTTTCCTTTTGGATAAAATAAAAGTCGGTGGTGACTCTTGCTATCCGCAACATTACTAAAGTCAGTTCTCCCACCGTGTTAGTTCTGTAACACGGTGGGAGAACTGACTTTAGTTATGTTGCGGATAGCAAGAGTCGCCACCGACTTTTATTTTATCCAAAAGGAAAGGGTATAAAAGAACAGGAAAGACCTTAAGAGATATTTTTGGGTCCGGGGGGTAGGTTATGTAAAGGGAAGGTGTTAGCACCCTTTACATCCATGGTTATCCATGGGCTCTTAGTTACTTAGCTCACTTTTGAATTGTTTTGAAAGTGTAGTGTGTGAATAGAAAAATTTTCATAATAGTTGATAATGATCCATGTACGGATGCGTAAAAACTTGTTTTTGAAAATTTGTTTGATTCACACACTACACTTTCAAAACAATTCAAAAGTGAGCTAAGTAACTAAGAGCCCATGGATAACCATGGATGTAAAGGGTGCTAACACCTTCCCTTTACATAACCTACCCCCCGGACCCAAAAATATCTCTTAAGGTCTTTCCTGTTCTTTTATACCCTTTCCTTTTGGATAAAATAAAAGTCGGTGGCGACTCTTGCTATCCGCAACATAACTAAAGTCAGTTCTCCCACCGTGTTACAGAACTGGCGACTCTGCTGGGGATTTAATAAAAGAGGGGTACCCTTAGGAATTAGATCACTTTAAATTGTTTGCCTTGTTTGCTTTATATTATCTTGTTGGGGTGCTCTTATGTGTGAAAGGTCCTAACCCGGATCTAGTGTACCTTAGGTAAATGGCAATAGACCAAGGAAACTGTACGACGTATATCGATACGGTTGATCTGGTGGCCATAGTTAGTGCGACTTCTTGGTTGGTGCTTATGTTCCTTAAGTCAAGTTGAGGATAATATGAGGCTGCCATATGTTGTCAATGCACTAACTAACTTTTAGAACCCTAGTTAACTCATCTTGGCCTTTAGAAGGTAGTGAGGTAACCGGCTTTGGTGCAGACTGAAGTTGGTTGACACTCGATACTACGCTCATTGAGATCTTGAACTTGGAGGGTTTTGGTTGGCAAGTAAGTTGCCTACTGAACAACCACCCTTGTGAAGGATCAATGATATTGAGATCCCTTAGAACCTGGTTACTTTTATAGGACAGGATGAACCATCTAACTTCAGGGGAGGGTACTTACCTTAAACCTCATGCAAGCCTTTAAACCTAGGGCTATGGTGTGACTTGTTTGTGTGTGCCACATGTTTGTGATTGAACATAACATCATGACATCATCATGCATCATAAGCATAGCATTTTCCCTAACCATTTCAAGGACCAAGGGATTTATCTTTGTTCTTCGTTGCAGGTCATGACTTCTGCTCGTAGAAACACCATCAGGATCAACTTTGTGGGCATACCTGTTAAGCTTAAAGAGTTGGTTGATCAAGTGTCTGATCATTCCCAGTTCATCAAGAGACATGGTCACCTATTGGATCTAGTCACTTCAGGGTTCAATGAAGACATGATGAGTGTTCTGTTCCAGTTCTTTGACCCTAAGCACCATTGCTTTACATTCCCTGACTACCAGCTGGTTCCAACCATGGAGGAGTTCTCTAAGCTTCTGGGTATACCTGTTCTTGATCAAAGACCCTTCACAGGCTTGGAGAAGGAGCCCAAACCAGAGGTTATTGCTGCAGCCCTACATCTGAAGAAGTCTGACATTGTTCTAGAAACGAGAAGTGGAGTCAAGGGTATTCTTGCTAAGGTATTAATGGATAAAGCTCAAATGTTCTTGAAGGCCATGAGCTATGATGCTTTTGAGGAGGTCTTAGCCTTGCTGATATATGGCTTAGTATTGTTCCCCAATCCAGATCAGTTCATAGACATTCATGCCATCAACATTTTCCTGAGTCACAATCCAGTGCCTACATTGCTTGGAGACATCCTGCATTCTCTTCACACCCGTACTACAAGGGCAAGAGGAATTTTGATGTGCTGCATACCTTTACTATCCAGGTGGTTTATTTCTCACCTTCCTCGCTCAGTAATGAAGAATGAGCAAGGGTTCAGATGGTCCAAGAGGATCATGTCACTTTCTCACTCAGATATCCATTGGTGCTCCAGATCTATGGAGAATGTTACCATCATTGACCGTTGTGGGGAGTTTCCTAATGTGCCACTTCTAGGCATAAGAGGAGGCATCACCTACAACCCCTCTCTAGCTTTACGACAGTTTGGTTACGCCCGGAGTGATGGTCCACATGACATGTTGATTCAGGGCATTGTATTTGATTACGACAACGACCTTCAGGGTTACCGTCAGAGATTCATACGAGCCTGGGGAAAAGTAAACAGGGTTGATAGCAAGACACTGGAGCCTAAGTACACTATTCCTATGGAAGCTTATCTCAGATGGGTACGATCTCGTGCTCAAACTCTCATGATGCCATATCCTGCCGTCCTACCAGTTACCATGGAACCTGTTGCTGAAGGAGACACAGCTTATACCATCCTTCACCCAGACATGCCTACTGATATGGAAGACTTGCAGAGATCATGGATCCAACTGAAGGAGCAAAAGGATACTTTCGAGGCTCATTACAAAGCAAGCCAAGAAAGAATCCTAGAACTAACAAAGCAACTTCATGAGGAACGAAACCTCAATTCATACCTCAACATAAAGAGGAAACGTCCATGGGAGACTTAAAACCCCATCTTTTGTACTTATTTTATTTCATTTCATTTCTGTATGCCTAAAAGGCAAAACAAGTTATTACTAATAAAAGTTTACTTTCGTGTTTGTCTAAGAAAATTTAAGTCATGCGGTCCTTGAAAACATTGCATATGCATTACCATATCATTTCATTGCATCACAGGTTTATAATTGTGCACAGGTTTCTCATCTTCTCGCTGTTTATTTCAGCAATGGCTCTTGAACAATCAGTTAAGGATCTCCAGGCACAAAATGCACAGTTCCAAGAGCTGATCCTGAACCTATCCAAGGGGCAGGATGAATTGAAGGCACTGCTGGCCAAGAAAACTAAGAAGACTAGAAGGTCTGCTGGTTTGATCAATATGGGAAGAAGGTTCAAAGGTCTGGCCAAGACCAAAGAACCAGCTGAAGACTATGAATCTGAAGAGTCTGAGCAAGAGGTAGGCAGTCTCCACCATACAATGGGGGACTCTGATTCTGAGGCTAATTACTACCATGAGCCTAATGAAGACAAATTCAAGATGCTGGTGGATAGGATGGATGCCATGGAGTTACAGAAGTCATCTGGGATGGATTTTGAGGATTTGAGTTTGATATCTGGGGTAGTCATACCCATTGGTTTCAAGGTTCCTACATTTGTTGTTTATGATGGGGTCTCTTGTCCCAAGCTGCATCTGAGGTCATATGTCAGAAGAATTCAACCCCACACTGCTGATAAGAAGTTGTGGATCCATTTCTTTCAAGAAAGCTTATCTGGAGCTCAGTTGGAGTAGTATTATCAGTTGGAAAGTGTCAACATCAGAGACTGGAATGATCTTGCTGAAGCTTTCTATAAGCAGTATCAATACAATGCTGACTTAGCCCCCACTCGCATGCAGCTTCAGAGCATGTCTATGGGTGCCAAAGAAAGTTTTAAAGAGTATGCTCAGAAGTGGAGAGATTTAGCTGGAAGAGTTTAACCCCCTTTGACTGACAGGGAATTGGTTGATATGTTCATGTGTACGCTGAATGGTCCGTTCTACAGTCATCTCATTGGAAGCTCATCATCTGGCTTCACTGAGTTGATCATGACAGGAGAGCGAGTAGAGAATGGTATAAAGAATGGTAAGATCCAAGTGGGTGCTTCCTCATCAGGTGCTGCAAAGAAGCCTCCCACAGGGAAGAAAGAATCCAATGCTGTTTATGGTCAACCTGATCGTAACAGAAGGCATCAGTCTGTTAGTGCAGTGCATATTTCAAGTCCAACTCCTGCAACAACAGGGCAGCCACAGGGTAACCAACAGAGGGTTAGAAGGCAGTTCACGAAGATCAACATGTCAATGGCTCAGGCATTACAACACTTGTTGAAGGCTGAACTTATTACTTTGAAAGAGGCTCCTCAGAATCCTAATGTTACCTCTCCCAGGTACAATCCCAATGCACGATGTGCATATCATTCAAACTGTCAGGGACATGATACTAATAACTGCTGGATCTTGAAGAACAAAATTCAAGATATGATTGATGCTGGAGAAATTGAGTTTGATCCTCCAGGTACTCCAAATGTGATTACAGCTCCAATGCCAAATCACGAGAAGACTGTCAATGCCATTGATGAAGATTTACATATCTATTCAGTTGCAGAGTTGACCACACCATTGTCTGTTATCAAGAAGAAGTTAGTACAAGCTGGGTTCTTTCCAGGTTGTCGTGAAGATTGTTTGTATTGTACCCATAAGCCGGATAGTTGCTTCATATTGAGAGATGGAATTCAACGTCTCATGGATAAGTATACTATAGTGTTTGAGAGGACTCCGTCGTCTGTAGAAAGTATGGTGGATCATCTGGCTCAAGGTAGGAAGATTGAAGAGGTTGACATGGTTGACAAAGTACCAATAAGAATCACTTCAAAGGGTCCTATTAAAATCACCCATCAGGGACCAATCAAAATTACTGCTGAAGGTCCTGTGAAAGTTGTTGCTGAAGCCAGAGTAGCTCCTGTGGTCTTTACTACTCCTGGTCCTATTCCATATACATCTGACAAAGCTGTACCTTGGCACTATGGGTCTGATGTTTACATCCATGGTGTTAAGCAAGAGCCTGTAGCTGATGTGCCTGTTGACATTGATAATATTGCTGGATCTAGCAAGATCACTCGTAGTGGAAGAGTCTTCTCTCCTCCAGTTACTTCTAAGAATGCAGTTACTCCTGCTGCTACTTCTACCACTAATGCTAGGGGCAAGGGTCCTGTTATTGAGCCTGTATCTACTGATGTGCCAGCTGCTGATGATCTCTCTAAGCAGATGGAAGAAGTATTAAAGATCATTCGCAAAAGTGATTATGACATTGTTGATCAATTGGGGCATACTCCCTCAAAGATTTCTATGTTATCCTTGTTGTTATGTTCTGAGGCTCATGCCAAGTCCTTGATCAAATTTCTAAAGGCTGCTCATGTACCCAGTGCAATCTCTGTTGACCAATTTGAGAATTGTGTTGCCCACCTGACCTATGACAACGGGTTAAGATTCTCTGATGCTGATTTGACCCCTGCCAAGAGGGATCATAACAGGGCTTTGCATATCTCAATTGAATGCAGGGGCACTATCCTGTCACATGTGCTGATAGACAATGGTTCCTCTTTGAATGTGTTGCCTAAGGAAGTACTGAACAAGCTGAGTCCTGAAGATGCTGTGCTGAAGCCCAGTAATATTGTGGTAAAGGCTTTTGATGGTTCTAGAAGAGTAGTACATGGGGAAATTGATCTTCCAATCAAAGTTGGCTCCCAAGTGTTTACTGCTACATTTTTTGTGATGGATATTCGTCCTTCATACTCTTGTTTGCTTGGTCGTCCCTGGATCCATGGGGCAGGTGCTGTAACCTCTACATTGCACCAAAAGTTGAGATATCCGGTGGATGGAAAGGTTGTTACTGTCCATGGAGAAGAAGAATACTTTGTCAGCCATGTAAACACTTTCAAGTATCTGGAAATGGAAGGTGAATACATTGAGACTCCGTGTCAGACATTTGAAGTGGTTCCTTGGGTTGTTAATGATTATGTAGCTCCTCCTGGTGTGAAGAAAGTTCCCGTGATCACCAGAAAGCCTCCAACAATGGCAATGGCCTCCCTCAATGATGCTAGAGCTGTGGTGGATGAAGGTGGTTGTACTATTTGGGGTCAGCTTCCTGATATTCCATACAAGTCTGACAAGTTTGGTTTGGGTTTCACTGCAGAGTCCCAGAAGGATGTTCGTCGTGCTCGTGCTGCCCGTATCACTAATCAAGGGGTTGTGAAGGACCAGATTAATGCTGTGGGAGATCAAGACGAAGACTACAACTTGGATGCATGGATTTTTCCTACTGAGGGTGCTGGACTCAATAACTGGAAAGCTGAAGATGTTATCCCTATCTCCTTTAGTCAGGAGTAAATACTATTACTGTGTTGTTATATTTTAAATTTGTAATTTCTTGAACAATAAAACTTTCAAGCCATGTGCCTTACCCGAGGCACAATGGTGTGCTTGTTACGGGCTGTCATTTCATTTGCATACTTCATTCAATAAAATCAGTGGACGTTTCATTTTCGTAAATATTGTGTTCCTTGTCTTTCTTTTCCTTTATTTTTGCTTTATCAGCTATGTGTTCTTACACACACCCACATCACTAAAATGCAGATCCTCATCCACTCTGGATCCTGTTGATAACAGTTCTACTATTGCCTATTATAATTTCGAGAATCCGATCTATCAAACTGAAGACGGAAATGAGGACGATTGTGAAATACCTGTAGAGCTTGCTAGGTTGTTACAACAAGAAGAGAAAGCTATACAGCCACATGAAGATCCAGTCGAAGTTGTGAATCTGGGAACTGAAGAAAACAGAAAAGAGGTCAAGATAGGGGCTGATTTAGAGGACAGTGTCAAGAGCAGACTGATTCAGATGTTACGCGACTATGTGGAGATCTTTGCTTGGTCTTATGAAGATATGCCAGGGTTGGATACAGACATTGTGGTTCACCGTTTGCCAGTGAAAGAAGATTGTCGTCCAAAGAAGCAGAAGGTTCGTCGTATGCGTCCTGAAATGTCAGAAAAGATCAAGGCAGAGGTAATGAAACAGTTCAATTCAGGGTTCTTAGCAGTGACTTCTTATCCTCAGTGGGTTGCAAATGTAGTACCAGTTCCTAAGAAAGATGGTAAGGTACGTATGTGTGTAGACTACAGAGATTTGAACAAGGCTAGCCCTAAATATGACTTTCCACTCCCTCATATTGATATTCTGGTAGACAACACTGCTCAGCATAAGGTATTCTCTTTTATGGATGGTTTCTCTGGTTACAATCAAATCAAGATGGCACCTGAAGATATGGAGAAGACAACATTTGTGACACAGTGGGGCACCTTTTGCTATAAGGTAATGCCATTTGGTTTGAAGAATGCAGGGGCAACATATCAACGTGCTATGGTGGCTTTGTTTCATGATATGATTCATCATGAGATAGAGGTATATGTAGATGATATGATAGCCAGATCTCAGAATGAAGAGCAACATCTTGATCATCTGCACAAGTTGTTTGAGAGATTGAAGAAATACAAGTTGAGGTTGAACCCAAACAAGTGTACTTTTGGGGTTAGATCTGGAAAGCTCCTGGGTTTCATTGTCAGTGGAAAAGGTATTGAAGTTGATCCAGCAAAAGTGAAAGCTATACGAGAAATGCCAGCTCCCCGTACTGAGAAGGAGGTTAGAGGTTTCTTGGGACGATTGAACTACATTGCAAGATTTATCTCCCAATTAACTACCATCTGTGAGCCAATCTTCAAGTTGTTGAAGAAAGATCAGGTGATGGAATGGAATGATGAGTGCCAGGCTGCCTTTGATGAAATCAAGAGATATTTGCTGGAACCACCAATTTTGATGCCACCAGTTGATGGAAGACCCTTGATTATGTACTTAACAGTGTTAGACAACTCAATGGGGTGTGTATTGGGGCAACATGACGAGTCTGGTCGAAAAGAGCAGGCAATATACTACCTTAGCAAAAAGTTTACCGACTGTGAAACAAGATACTCACTACTCGAGAAAACTTGCTGCGCTTTGGCATGGGCTGCTCGCCGACTAAGACAGTATATGTTGACCCATACTACCTTGTTGATTTCGAAGATGGATCCAATCAAGTACATATTTGAGAAACCTGCTCTCTCCGGAAGAATTGCAAGATGGCAAATGATCTTGACAGAATATGACATACAATATACTACTCAGAAGGCCATCAAGGGAAGTGTTGTTGCTGATCATTTGGCTCATCAAGCAGTAGATGATTACCAGTCAATGAATTTTGAGTTCCCTGATGAAGACATTATGATTATTACCAAAGAACCTGGACAATATGACGGACCTGAACAAGGATCCCGATGGACTATGGTTTTTGATGGTGCCTCTAATGCACTTGGTAATGGTGTTGGCGTTGTGATTAGTTCCCCTGAAGGTTGTCATACCCCGATTACTGCCAGACTTTGTTTCTATTGTACCAATAACATGACTGAGTATGAGGCATGTATCCTGGGTATTAAAGCTGCTATTGATATGAAGATTCAGTTCCTTGATGTGTATGGAGATTCAGCCCTGGTAGTCAGTCAGATTAAAGGTGATTGGGATACCAAGCATGATAACCTCATTCCTTACAGAGAACATGTGTTGTCTTTGATCCCACATTTCAAAGAGATTACCTTTGGACATATTCCACGAAGAGAGAATCAGTTGGCAGATGCATTAGCTACCATGGCATCCATGTTTGAGATCAGCTGGGATGATGAAGCTCCCAAGATCACTATTGATAGATTTGAAAAGCCTGCATACTGCAATGAGATTGACACTGAAGAGGAAGAGGATAAGCCTTGGTTCTATGAAGTAAAAAGATATCTTGAAGCTCAGGAGTTCCCTGAAGGGGCATCTGTCAAAGATAAGAAGTTTCTGAGAAGGTTTTCTGCTAAGTTCTTTTTGAGTAATGGCATTCTGTATAAACGCAATCATGATTCAACTTTGCTTCGTTGTGTGGATAAGAAGGAAGCAATTGAGATTATGGAGGATATGCATGATGGGATTTTTGGCACTCATTCTAGTGGTCATACTATGGCAAAGAAGATATTGAGAGCAGGTTACTATTGGTCTACCATGGAAGCTGATTGCTATCAACACTCCAGAACTTGTCACAAATGTCAAATCTATGCTGATAAAGTTCATGTACCTCCATCACCACTGAATGTGTTGACTGCTCCTTGGCCCTTTTCCATGTGGGGCATTGATATGATTGGTGAGATAAAGCCTACTGCTTCTAATGGGCATCGTTTCATCCTGGTTGCTATTGATTACTTCACGAAGTGGGTGGAGGCAGCTTCATTTGCATCTGTTACTAAGAATGTTGTGGCTCGGTTCATTAAGAATAATCTCATATGTAGGTATGGCATCCCTGAAAGGATTATCACTGACAATGGCTCTAATCTGAACAACACTATGATTACTGATCTCTGCACGCAGTTCAAGATTAAGCATCACAACTCTTCTCCGTATCGTCCAAAGATGAATGGGGCAGTTGAAGCTGCTAATAAGAACATTAAGAAGATTATACAGAAGATGACCGTTACTTATAAGGATTGGCATGAGATGTTACCATTTGCTCTTCATGGTTATCGTACTACAATACGTACTTCAACAGGGGCAACCCCATTCTCCTTGGTCTATGGTATGGAAGCAGTTCTACCCATTGAAGTTCAGATTCCCTCCTTGAGAATTATGAAGGATGCAGGCTTGGATGAAGATGAGTGGATTCAGACTCGACTTGACCAGATAAATTTGATTGATGAGAAGAGGTTAGCAGCAGTTTGTCATGGCCAGATGTACCAGAAACGAATGATCAAAGCTTTTAACAAGAAGGTTAAGCCAAAGGTATATCAGGCTGGTGATTTGGTAATCAAGCGTATCATATTACCACAGGGTGATCCTAGGGGCAAGTGGACTCCAACATATGAAGGACCATTTGTAGTCAAGACAGTGTTCTCAGGAGGTGCCATGATACTGACTACTATGGATGGTGAAGACTTCCCACAGCCTGTAAACGCAGACATAGTTAAAAAATACTACGCATAAAGAAAGACCCGCTAGGTTGACAGGCCTAGGCAAAAATAAGGGCATCCCGGCAAACCAAAAGGGTTTGGGCAAAAATTAGGGATATATATAAAAAGATGTACACCCGGCAAGTCGAAAACCTGAAAAGGAGGCTTGGGCAAAAAAGGGTATCCCGGTGGATTGAAAACCCGAAAGGGCAATCCAGGCAAAAGTTAGGGATTAAAGCGTATGACTATGTCTCATTTGGATCACCCATGAAACTGCAACCAGTTGTACTACTTACTCAAGCTCAAACAGATAAAGCTCAATCCAATCGTTTTCGTCTCAACAACAGAAGATGAGATACTTGAAGATAATGGCAATAGTAGAATTGAAACTCAATAGGATTGTTTCCCACATAGCTGACTCTCTTTGTTTTGTAAACACTTTATGACAAAATCCTCTTACTAGGGTTTATGTCTCCTTGTACAAACTTACCCGTGTATGGGCCACTTTTTGATATAAATAAATTCCATCTTTTGAATCCAGATTTACTTTTACCCTATTTACATAAGCGAAACGTCCATTGGTTGTGTTTGAATGCCTGTATGCTTTTGAATGTGATTAATGTTTACCAAAAATGCACAAATGCTTAATATAATTGATGTTTACCAGAAATGCATAAAAATGCAGTAATAGTATTTACTAAGGACGAACGAGGGAAGGATTTCAACGAAGCTTCGCCGGTTCCTCTTTACAAGAAAACTACAAAACTCTCAGTAGGACGAATCCATCTTCACAAAGTCTTATCTCCCCTGGAATTTATATCCATCTCTTTTATCCTCATACGGATATACGGGAATTTACTTTCCAATAAGGGTACGACGAACGAAGACGGGAGGTTATATCTGCCCTACCATCGAACAAAGACGAAGGTTATGTATACCTTACTATCCCCAGCAGACGGGAGGTTATCTATACCTTATTATCCCCAGCAGACGGAAGATTATGTATAATATATTCTCCAGTAACGAATCGGGATTTATTTTCCCTGACCAGCAGTTGTTATATGAAGACACCCAGACGCTTCCGGCAATATCATATCATACATACATCATTTATATCATACCATAACATACATATACATGAGTGCATAATACATTACCTAAGTGCATCATATTATACATGCATACATAAAGCATAAACTAATATTATTTTACAGAATGTTACCTTGTTTTCAGGGTAATTATCCAACAAACAAACTTATGATCATCAGGATTGCTCTATCCTCCTAAAGACATGCTGTTACATTAGGATCACTCCAGTCTCCTGAAAGCATATTATATTATTACCTCAGGGTTGCTTTATCCTCCTGACAACTTCTCATTACTTCAAGACTGCTTTAGAGTTATCATTATTGATTGCTCTATCCTCCTGAAATCCTATTATTACTTCAAGACTGCTTTAGAGTTATCATTATTGATTGCTCTATCCTCCTGAAATCATATTATTACTTCAAGACTGCTTTAGGGTTATCATTATTGATTGCTCTATCCTCCTGAAGACATGCTGTTACATCAGGATTACTCAAGTCTCCTGAAAGCATATCATCAATCTCTCAAGATTGCTCTATCCTCTTGAAATTATATTGTTACCTCAGGACAGCTCCAGCCTCCTGATAGCTTTTCACCCCCCTGAAGACATGTTGTTACATCAGGATTACTCCAGTCTCCTGAAAGCATATCATCAATACCTCAGGACTGCTCCAGACTCCTGACAGCTTTCATTATACCTCCATATTTTGGACTGCTTTATCTTCCAAGAAATATATTTGAAGAATTGTCCCCTAGTGGCATCTTTAAGCCCACTCAATCATATTCAACTAGCCATCTGTATCACTCTAATGCACTGGTGAGTGCAAATTTTTGGGCTTTTGTGTTCAATCCCCTTCAACCTTCCAGGTCATGACCGGCAAATGTACCAATCTAACCCCTCAGGTTTCAGAAAATTGAACAGGGGCAGCTGTTGCACCCCAAAATTTGCCCTCACAATACAAGACTTTGTGTTCTAAGAAGGTTCACAAGGTTCACAAGTTCCACAATGCTTTACATAACCTTTCATGAGGTTCATGAAGTCTACAAGTCACTTCATGAGGTTCACAAGGTTCACAAGCTTCACAATACCTCCCATGAGTATCACAAGACATTTCATGATGGTTCACAAGGTTCACAAAGTTCACAATTGGTCAAAAGAATTGACAATTCCCTCAGACAATGCACCTCCTAAGCAATGCATCCAAAACTAGGGTTTTGACTTTAAACAGGCTAAATGGACTTCCAATACCTCAAGTGAGCTTCATAACATCTTATATGTATATAAGAACCCCCATGACAAGTTTCAAGACTTTTCTCAAAAGTTTGCTCAGTCAGATGATCAGATAAGTCAAAATCGGTCAAAGCAGTTAAAAAGTCAAACTGAGGTCAACTGTGGTCAAACCAAAGTCAAACTTCATGATTTTTTGCCAACATCAAGTATATGAAGTAAAATTCATCATTTGATCAAGGGTTGATCATGATTCATCAAGGATATTCCAGATCATCAATAATCAGGAGTTTCTAAATTAGGGTTTCCTCAGTAAAAGTCAACTGAACTTTGACCAGCCATAACTTTCACATACTTCATCACCAAGTCTCCATCCAAAGCTCATTTTGAAGGAAATTGAATTATCTACAACTTTGATGTTGCAAGTTAAGCCCAAAAATGCTTCATTTGGAAGATATGAGCTAAGACATTATAGGTCATTTCAAAAGTCAACAAAAAGTCAACAACTTCAAAAGGGCATAACTTGAGATTGGTAAATGATATGGACCTGAAACCAATGGGGTTGTTTAGAGGACTCTTCAAGCTTTCCAAAAAGTCCAAGAACACCCTCATACCTTTAAAATTGAGGGAGATATGCCCTTGCAAAGTTGGGAAATTTTGTGATGGTTTATATTGAAAATGGGGGTCTAGAACCAATTCCTTCCAAATGGGCTTGCCAAATTGTGATCCAATCCACATCATATCATCATGCACGACCCAAATGACCAAAATTCAGAATTTTTATTATTTTATTTTTATTTATTTTTGATTTAATTCATAAAAGTCATTTTAAATAAATATAAAATATGAAAATCTATTTTTGGAGGAAGATAATGCTTCTAGAAAGTCTTAATTGATGATTGAAGGTGAAAGAGAAAGAAATCATGTGATTTATCCAAAGATAGTAAGCTTTCATGAGCAAATATTTGAAATTCAAAGTTCAATCTTTTTCAATCTTTTTTGGATCAAATCTCCACACAACCAATGAGTTTTCTTAACCTAATTCACTCACATATAAGTACTTAGCATAAACATAACCCTAAAGGACGAATCCAGCAGCTTCAAAGGTAGGTTTTCACTTCAAAAAATTCAAGCAAAAGTGATATTCGGATTCCATCATCCAAGAGGTTTAAAGGTAAAATAAAGATATAGAGAGCTTCATTGGACATCCTTGATCATAAACCATCACTCACATTCATCCAAATCATGCCATAATGCCTCACCCGAATTCAATTTGTTCTTGAATAAAACTTTTTCGATTGCATTAATTTGTTGTGTTTCAATGAAATTTGCTTGGCTAATGTTGTTTGTTGTGTGATATAGATCGTTTCTGGACAGGAAAATCAAAGAACCCGTACCTAATTCATGAGATGCCATTATTAGGGTTTGGACCTAGGTTTAGGGATTTTGGATTTAAGAAACCTAAATGGATTCTAACAACACAGGATTGATCGTATGAATGTCTGGATTATAATGCTATGCTTAATTTTGTAAAATTGTACGGTTTTGTTGCTTATTGATTTTTGTAGGTTTTGCTGCCATGGAGAATTCGCAGGAAAAATGGAAGCAATTATCGCAGCAAATTTTGTAGGTCTCAAGGAAGAAGAAGATCAGTTCCCGCGCGTATTCAAATTCAAATTATTTGTATAATATTTTATTGACTGTTTGCTGTTTATTATCACAACAACTGAGTTGTCCCAGTGGTTGATGGCATGGTCTTAGGCGTGTGAAGCAAAAGGGCAGGGGTTCGATCCCTGGCTTTTGTTCATTTTATTTCTATTTTTCAGGATGGCAAGAAGATGTAATATATTATGATATGTTATCACCATATGACCAGAAGGGCTCTCCCAGCCAGGCGGTCAAGCATGCGCGTATACATTCATAAGGTCCTGGGTTCAACACCACCCCAGGCCTTTTGTTTTCATCATTTTTCTGGATTTTTCAAGACATGGCATAAAAACAATTGAAGTCATCCTATGATCACCAACGCATGGTTGGTCTAGTGGAAGGTTTTGGTAATGGCAGGCATGAGGACCTGGGTTCAAACCCAGCCAAGGTAAGTTTATTTTTTCCAATTTTTTCTATTTTTATTTGGTTAATCAAATATGTTCTTATTATTAATAAAAGAAAAATAAGTTAAATTTGTAAATCATCATTTATATTTCTTTTTTCTTAGAAAATTCTAAACTCATTTTTTTTTTAATTTCAAAAATTATTTATATATAACTATAATATATGTATGTTAATTAAATAATCTTGTATATTATAATTTAAACCCTTAAAAAATTATTTTTTCTAAACAAAACCCTAATTTTCAAAACCCTAATTTATTTTCTAAATAACTTATTAAAAACCTAATTTTTATTTTATAATTTTTGTACATATTTAATTAGTATAATCAACTTTAGTAAATATAAATATAATCAAACTTTTCTTTTCTTTTGTAATATGTTTAAAAAAATAAATTAATAATTTGTATATTATCATAATCACTTAATTGTCTATATTCTTTCATATTATTAAATAATTGTTTATAATCTAACTTTTGTTTATTATTCTAATTTTGTTCTTATAATATTTTGCTAATTATATTTTACTAACCATGTTATTACTAATTTTTTATCATTATTATTATTTCTCTAACATTATTTAATTTAATTTCACTAACCTTATTTAATTTTTATTTTTATTATTACTAACCCATATTTATTTATTTATTGCTCAGTATTTTGCTTATATATTTTTTAATTTGCTTATTATTTATTTTTGCTATTTATTTTAATTTGCTTATTATAATTATTATGTAATTGCTTCTTGGTGTAATTTTGTAAATATTTAAATATTTAATTTTTATGCTATGGTTAGTAATTTAGGGAGTGTAAATATGTATTCAATTTAAAAATAAAATTAGATCACTTTAATCATAAGATAAATAATATTAAACACTCACACACGTAAGTCGATTTTTAATCGCCGTCTCACATTTCTAAGGCTATCCCTCATTGTTGCCTAAAGGTCAAGTGGGGTGTATAAAGCATGTCCCTTTAAAAGAAAAAATCATCAAGTCCCTCATGGTTGCCTTTACGAATCAAGTCCCTTCGAATAATGATGATAGTCCCTCCTTTATGCTTATTACACCCCACAGTTGCCTTCAAAAATAAATGTCCCTCTCATGTCCCTTACATCCAAGGTAATGACTACCTACTCCTTAATAGTAGGGATAGTCTTACCATTTAAAGGATAAAGAACAAGAAAGACTTAAACTTTAGGGTAGGTTCCTCTTATGTACTTGCTCACTATTCAAACTTTTCAAACTCTTCACAATTTCAAACAAATTTTCAAAAAAACAAGTTTTTACGCATCCGTACATGGATCATTATTAACTATTCTGAAAATTTTTCTATTCACACACTACACTTTCAAAAACAATTCAAAAGTGAGCTAAGTAACTAAGAGCCCATGGATAACCATGGATGTAAAGGGTGCTAACACCTTCCCTTTACATAACCTACCCCCCGGACCCAAAAACATCTCTTAAGGTCTTTCCTGTTCTTTTATATCCTTTCCTTTTGGATAAAATAAAAGTCGGTGGCGACTCTTGCTATCCGCAACATTACTAAAGTCAGTTCTCCCACCGTGTTACAGCAGCCACACTAGCAGATGGTTCTAATGTAGGGCTGCTATAGGGAACAATAGGAATCACACCAATAATGTCATCAACAGGCTGCAAAATATTAGAATATGTAGGTGGATGAGGGTCTTACTCAGGGACTGTTTTTCTATCAGTGTTGGAAGAAACCATGTTTTTCTTTTTTCTGCAATTAGATTCCAAGTTCTCTAAACATTTTCAATAGTTGCAGTAGTCTGGGATCTTCTCATATTAAATGTCGACAAATAACGCAAAGTCTACGCGATCTACCAAAATCTTGTCTCTCAACTTGTTTCGAAGGTCCATGTTAATGAGAACCCTGGAGAAGTGCCCAAATGGTCGATCGAAAAGTGGACGGTTCGATAATGAGTCGATACAAATAGGAGTACCTAAACTACTTTCAATAGCAAAGATATTATTTGCTCTCCAATATTCTTGAGCAAGCCCATGAATGCGAACCCAGACCTGAGCAGAGTTATGGTTCACATTGGAAGGCATGAAATCTCTGGTCCAGTGGAACAACTTAAGGATACCTGGATTAAGGTTCCAAGCCGTTGAATCTCGTACCCTGCGAACATCTTCAATACAAGAGAAGGAGAATTCAAAAACTCCCTTTTCAAGGGATGTGACACCCCATTTAGAGATGGAGCTCCAAAGGGAGTTTAGCTTGTCTTTCAGCTGCATCACAATGAGAGGAGAGGAACCCTTAGGCCACATAATTCTTCCATGAAGGTTGTTCTTGCAGGCATCTTCCCCAATGAGGTATTCATCTTATGGAATGGAAATAGAAAGGCGATCTCCCTTGACGCATGGAACATGAAGCTGACTAGTGGGAATATTACAAACATTTCCAATGGCTTCTACATATAATTTAATTGTTTTTGGAAGAATGGTTGGAGTATTAATGGGTTTGTTGACTGGTATGGAGTGGGTCACAATTTCCGAGAAGAAGATATGGTCTTCAAACATGGTGGGAAAAGGGGGGAAGAAAGGGTTTTAGAGACAAAGAGAAAGGAGACGTTCTCTCTCAAGAAACATCTCTCTAAAAAAATGCAATGTTAATTTACTATAAAATAAAGGGTTAAATATGTTTGAGGTCCCTGTAAATATTCCAACCTCTAAGTTTAGTCCCTCTAAAAATTTCCTTCAAACTTTGGTCGCTAAAATTTTTTCTGTCCCTAACTATGGTCCCTCCCGTTAGTTGTCACTAACGGAGGATGACATGGCGTGTTAGTTGGATTTTTTTCATTACTTGATGTGTCATGTATTTTACACGGTGGAAATTGAGAGGTATTTTTTTCATTTCAAGTTGAACCGTCACCTTCAACATCGTGCCCTAGCTTTCCTTAATTGTTTCCTTTTCTAGTTGAACTTTAGTCATTTTCAACATCGTTCCCTAGTATTCCTCCATTAGTTTCAAGTTATTCGCTGTATTCAAGGGATAATGAAGTTGTGTAGCTGTGTTGCAGTGGTCCCAAAGAGAAAGTGTTCGAATCCTACTTGTGGTCCCAGGTATGTTTCTTTGTCGCTATATCGTTGTTTACATTCTTTTTATGTAGAAGTGGTCCCATTACTATTAAGTTCTTAGTTTCGTTGTTGTAATGGCATAAATAAGTTGACCTAATTTTTTTTTGACTGAAAGTAAAAATTAGTGTAAGTTGTTGTGTATTTGAAATGGTAAAAATTAAACTTAGGCTAATTTATGTTTACATGGGTATGGATAAGTTCACATTTGTATTTTACACCAAGGGTTGTTTCGTAAAAGACACAAACCTAAGATATGATGGGGGGATGTGAATGCTTTTAGGGGGCAAGATCCTGAATATTGGTCATTCTTTGAGGAATGTGATTTAGTCAAGATAATTGAACCTGAGTTTGATTATAGTTCTGTTAAGATGTGGTGGAAGCATGAACAAGGGAGCCTTGAACAAGACCTGAACCCCTTTAAGGATGATGGTGATACCTCTGAATTAGCCTTGTATGCAGTAGCAAATAATTGTGAGGTGGATATTTATTGTGAGTCTATAATTGAAGGGAGCCATACCTTTATGGTAGTTTTAGAAATAGAGGAAAGGGAGTGGAAAGTGAAGGAAATGCAAATGTTTTGAGTGAATCTAGTGTTGATAGCAGTGATGATTCAATGGTAGGTGTTCATTTTAAGGATAGTGAGGAGGAGAGAATGGTAGGTTTTAATGAAGGTTTAGATGATGTAGTTATTAATGATGCTGATAGAGAACAAAACAAACCAGCTATGAGGGGAATAGTCAGCAAGATAATAAGGTATATATCACTCAAGAAATGGGCAAGGAACATGTTATTGAGGATGATTACATGACAGATGAACTTGACAGTAGGGATGATGATGATGATAGTTGTCATGAAATACCATGCATACTGAGGTTTAGTGAGGAAGAATCTTTGAGCAAAGATTTTTGTTTTTAAAGTTGGTATGGAGTTCTCTTCTTTAAGACAGTTCAATGATGCTATCCTAGAACATAATGTATTGAATGAGAGGGAAGTAAAGTTTGAAAAAAATGATGCTGGTAGATGTAGGGTAATATGAAAGGACAAGAAAATTTGTGACTATAGTGTGCTATGTAGTAGGATTCTTACATCAACCACATATATGATCAAAACATTGTTTGCAAAGCACAAGTGTGGTAGGAAATTTTACAACAGAAATGCTAGAGCATAGTGGGTTGCAAAAGTGATTATGGATGGTTTGAAGAATAACTCTAGAATGAGGTTAAGTGAGGTAGTGGCTGATGTTAGAAAGATGTATGCAACTGAGATACCAGGGTGCAAAGATTTCAAGGAAATACATATAGCAAGACATATTGTTGAAGGTGACTCAAGCAAACAATATAGTCTATTATGGTCTTATGGTGCTGAATTAAAAAAGGGTTTCACCTGGCAATACATTTAAGATTAGTACATCTGCTCCAATTAAAGGTTTGAAACCAAGGTTTGAGAGATGCTATATGTCATTTGATGGAACTAAGAAGGCTTTGACTAAGGCTTGTAGACCATTCATTGGCTTGGATGGATGCCACTTGAAACACAAATATGGAGGAATTATGTTGATTGCTGTTGGTAGAGACCCTGATGACCAATACCTTCCTATTGCCTTTGTTATGGTAGAAATGGGGACCAAAGATTCTTGGAGCTAGTTTTTGAAGTTGTTAATTGAAGACATAGGTGATGGAAGGTGGTGTTTCATTTCTGACCAACAAAAGGTACTCATCATATTTGACATTAACACTTATTATTCTTTGTTGTTTCTTGTTGTATTACAATTATTTAATATAACAATTATAATTATTTGTTAGGGTTTGGTCCAAGTATTCGAAGAAGAGTATCCTGCATATGAACACATGTTTTGTTTAAGGAATTTATATGCCAATTTCAAAACGAAATTTGGTGGAGGGACCTTGTTCAGAGATTTAATGATGGCTGCTGCAAAAGCCACTTACTTTGAGGCACATGAGGCAAAAATGCTTATGATAAAAGAGGTCAATCTGGTAGCTTATGAGTGGATAGAGGCTATTCCAAAGAAAAAATGGTGTAAACATGCTTTTCCAACTTTTTCTAAGTGTGATGCCTTAGTGAATAACCTGAGTGAATCATTTAATGCAACAATACTGTTACAAAGGGATAAACCTATCATTACAATGTTTGAGTGGATTAGGAATTACTTAATGGGTAGGTTTGCAACACTTAGGGAAAAGGTTGAATCTTATAAGGGCCATATAATGTCAAAACCATTGAGGAGGTTGGATAGGGAGATAGAAAAGAGTGCTAGCTGGACATCTACATATGCTAGCAGATTGAAATTTCAAGTAACACATGTTTTATTTACTGATAGCTTTATTGTTGATTTAGAGAAATAAACTTGTTCTTGCAACTTTTGGGAGCTTATAGGAATCCATTGTAGACATGTTATGGCTGCCATACATAGGAAAATATATGACCCTATTAAGTATGTGCACAAGTGTTACCATAAAACCACATATGAGGCATGTTACAATGAAGTTATCACACCATTGAATGGACGGAATAAGTGGCCCAGGACTACCAATGAGGAGATGCTACCACATATGTTTAAACGTGACCCAGGTAGGCCTAAGAAACTAAGGAGGATGGAACAGGATGAAGGGATCCAAAACAAATGGAAGAGGACAAATACAAACCACATATGCAAATTTTGTTTTGCACTAGGTCATAACAAAAGAACTTGTAAAAAAACTAGCAAATTGTGCTTCTATTAGGTGCTACTGCAAATGCTACTCAAGGGAGTGAAGAAATCCCAACTCAAACAAGTCAGGCTAATGTTACATAAAAAAAGGGTATTCATTCTTCACTTTATTGTAGTGCTCGTTCATCACTTTAGTATATTGTAAATAACTGAATTTTACATGTTTGCTGCGGGGGAGGCCTAAAAGTGCATCAATCAATGAGGAAAAGGAACATAAGAAACCAAAGCCCAACAAACCAATTTCCAAATCCAAATCCTAAAAACCTGCTAAGGCAAGTCAGGAGGCATCCAATATGTAGGGACAAACTGAAAAGGTCAACAATGTGAATCAACCACCTGCAGAGATCAACCAACAATCTGAAGAGGTCAAGAATGTCAGGCAACAAAATGTCAGGCAACAAACGGAAGAGGTCAAAAATGTCCGACAACCAACTGAAGAGGTCAAGAATGTCAGACAACCAACTGAAGAGGTTAACAATGTCAAACAACCAACTGCTGAAGAAGCTGGTCCAAATGTCACAGAAAAGGCAGCCACCTTGATGAAACAATAAAAGCAATTCTCAGTGGTGGTGATGTTTTAGACATCCAGCCATTTAGGATTGACAAATCACCACTTAAAGTATCTGAGACAAGGGGTCCCAAGGTTTTCTTTGGAAAGAAACCTAAACAGTCCATGAACACCCCATTTAAGCCACAGTCCAGGAACACACCATTTAAACCACCTGGTATAGAACAAGTTTATCCAGGCCCAGTAGCAGTGAACCTATAAAATTTAGGACTCAAAGTAGGTACAAAACAACCGATGATGTCAAAGTTGAGAAAAGAAGCAGTGATAGGTTGGGGACACTAAAGACCAAGAACATACCAGGTCCATGAAAGAAGGCTGAGGACCCTATGGTTATACCTGAAGATGACAACATGACTGAGAAGCGTGCAATACAATGAAGGAACTGATGTTTACTTAACAATTATTATTATGCTTTGGTGAATTACTTATGTTACTATTTTGGTGAACTACTTATCTTAGGATTTTGATGTAATATGCTGGTTAACTTTTGATGTAATATACTTTTGGTTACTTTTGATGTAATCTGCTGGTTAACTTTTGTTGTAAACTATTGTACTAAAGTTTGTTGGATGCAATCATATTATAATATTTTTGTTACATATTGTCTTCAGTTTACTTCAGATGAAACATTACATTACAATACTTCAACAAACTAACAACTAAAACCAAATTTCATTGAATTCAAACATTACATTACAATACTTCAACAAACTAACAACTAAAACCATTACAAATATTTCAGACTAACAACTAAAACCAACCTAACAAATACTTCAACAAACATTACATTAAAATCAACCTAACAAATACACCTAAAAATAAGATACATGTTTATCAAAACTGAAAGAATAACATAAGCAGTCTTTAAATTTCCATAAAATGCCTATGTCTTGAGCTTCATCTTCAACCTATTATTTTTCATCAATGAATCTTCATACAGTTCCCTAACTGTTTCCAGAATGTGAATATCTCTTTCATGTCCTGCTTTCAAGTCGTGAACAACATTCTTCTCTTCTGCAATTTCATCATCCCAAATGAACAAATTACATGATTTTTTCATATTTTTTCAGATTGGACATCGCCAAAACAGTCTCCCATAATTCGTTCCCTTCTTGCACATGTAAGACACCATCGTACGATTGCAACAACATTTATTAACTTCACGCTGAGAGATTGTCCTGCTTGACCTAGTGGATGTAGACATGACGAAGCTAAATACGATGAATGAACAAAATACTTGACGAACGCTTATGGAAGATTAGGGTTGCAGAAGATAGATGAAGGGGGTAAGGATGAAGAAGATGATTCTTAGGTCAAAGAAGATTCTCTTATAAAGAAACAAAATTAGGGATTCCATGTAATTAATTCAAATCTAACGTGGGTAACATTTAAAACACACTTGGCACTCAAAAATTACACAGATGGCGCACCATGTCATCCTCCGTGAGTATCAACTAACTGGGGGACCATAGTTAGGAACGGAAAACTTTTGAGGAACCAAAGTTTGAAGAAATTTTTTAAAGAGACTAAACTTAGAGGTTAGGTTATTTACAGGGACCTCAGACATATTTAACCCTAAAATAAAATACAACACAACAATTTTATTCAAATATGAAACCATGATCTACATTTCTAAGTTTCAAACCATATATTGAAAACCAACAAACATTATCAAGTTCGGACATCGAAAACACGACACTAACACAATAATAATTAACAAAAACACATTGACTTAAAAATAGCAAAATGCAAAGTGACATGAAATAGATAAAGTTTTGTTCATATGATATGACCCTTCAAGCAGAAACAGTCGAAGACTCTCCTCCATGCTTGACTGTTGTGTTTTGCAGGTGAACCTTGTTAGCACCCACAAGTCTGTCGACTTCCTTTCCTTCTTTGAAGAACAAGAATGTTGGCATAGCTCTAATTCCCCACTCACCAGCAAGAGTCTGAAGAAATCAATGTAATTAGGAGCAAGATTCTTAGTTAAAGTAAATAAACTCTAATAATGTTATGTGGTATATTGCTCACCTTCAATTCATCAACGTCAACCTTGAGGAACATGACATGTGGCTTCTCTTTTGCAAGGTCTTCCAAAATTGGGGCCATGATACGGCACGGACCACACCAAGAAGCAGTAAAATCAACTACAATCTATCAATATGATATTTCCTTTTAGTACTTAAACTTGCTTAAAATTAATTAAAGGAAATGAAAGAGCAACAAACTAACCAGTTTATTGGAGGTATTTTCCTTCTCCATATGTTTCTTCCAATCCTCCATGCTGTGAACACTGATCACTTCTGCCATTTTTTTTACTTCAAATATTATTTCTCTTTGATTGCTATGATCCTAAATCCAACTTTGATGCTTGTTATATACTCTAACATTATTCCAATACGCAATGAATTCTCAATTTTTATTAGACTCCAACACTATTGATTTTTATTTGGTTGGCATTTTTTAATTCTGAATGGATGTCACGTTGAAGTGTAATTATCTTTACAACATATTTTTGTAACTACCCGATCAATTTCTAGAAGTTGTTTATGTGTGTCTCATGTTCAAATTCTATTAAATATTAATAATTTTTGTGTTAGGTTATATCTGAGATCCTCACAAGTGGACGTGTCGTGATTAGTCTCCTTCAATTAATTAGTTACAAAATTAAATATAAGGATTCAAAAACAAAACTCCAGCAATGCACATATATAAAATATTATTTAATATGATAATTAGTTAATTCCTTCCATTCAAATTAACGATCATAAGAATAATTAATCTATTCTTATCCATATCCATTTAATTTTATAGGGAAAAGAATATTTTGTTCTTAACCGGTTACGTGATAGTATGTAGTAAATAAAATCAAGGATTAAATATGATTTTAATTCTTATAAATATTTAAATTTTAGTTTTTAGTCCTTATAAAAAAAATTCGAGTTTTAGTCCTATAAAATTATTCTTTTGCACGTAAATTTAGTCCATATAAAATAACTAAAATTTAAAATTTTTCTATAAAGACTAAAAATCAAAATTGAGATATTTATAGAAACCAAAAATATATTTAATCATAAAATTAATAAGACATTAACCAACTAACTAACTTATAATATACTTTAATTAATTAACTAACATTTATATTATATTATGTTTTTGATGCCTATTATAATGAATGACATATTAAAATATTTTGGATGCGTTTGATTTATAGACGATTTTTTATTTATTTTATTTGGTATATCTTTGTATCAGATAAAATAATATAATAATTTTTTATTATAATAATTTTTATTAATATATAAAATATTAATATTTAAAAATTAAAAAATTAAATAATGAAAAAAGAAAAAAATGATAAAATACACAACAATAATATTACTTTTATTATAATATTCTTTGTGAATATATAAAAAATTTAGTATTATATAAGTTTATAAAAATATTAAATAATGAGAAAAAAATATTTTATATTTTTAATATAATTTGTGTTTTAAAAAAAATTATCTAGTGAAGAACAAAAAGTCGTGTTTTTTTAATCCCTTACTGTAAATTGTGTCCAAACTCCTAATTAATTTCGTCATCAAACACGCAATAAAAAGTTATCATGCAATCCAATGTTTTAAAAATCGGACCGGCCGGTCAGATCGATCGAACCGAGAACCGATTAAGTAACCGGTCTGGTTCAAATGTTGGATCGCTTATGTCATTGAAATACCCTTTTTACCCTCAGTGTTATACTTGCTGGCACATGGATGCCTTCTCTTCCTGCCAACACATTTTTCTTTCTCTTTTTTTCTTTTCCCTCTACATTCATTACTCTCTTTATCTTTTCATCATTTTCACCTGCAACTTGCAGTTGATCTAGCACACCTATTTTTCATCTTTTCTCACTCCATCATCATTCTCTCTCTCACTCATTTCTTTATCTCTCTCGCATCCCTTCGTTGCTCGTCTTCTTCCTCCATATTTCTCCGTCTCACTCTCTGTCTCTCTTACATATTTTTCTTCAATCTCGTCTTCGACTTGAAGGTAGTGATGTTTTCATCACATTGTATCTGACATGAGTTAAAATTTGTTTTCAGGTATGATGGATTTGTGAAATCTTGTGGGTTCTTTGTACCGATACTGATGTTGCATGCTTTGCAAACCTGTTTTGTGTGAGAAAAGGTAAATGTGAGCCTAATTTTGTTGAACCCTAACTATAAACTGATATGAGTATGTCTATGTTTTTTCCCGTATGCTATGAAAGAAGAAAATAGGATTTTACTGTACCCACCAGTTCACCCTTCTTGATTTTAAACTTTACTTAAACGTGATGTACATATTTATTTTATGATTTCATGTGTTTTAGATCCAGATATAGTTACTGTTGATATGTGTTTGTTGATGGGGTATTTGTTTACTTAGATCTGATTGTTGGATGCGAGCTATTGTTCGATTTCACACGCATGTTGTTTCTCTTAAAATGATAACCATTTGTGTTTCTCTTTTTTGGTTGATTCATGACTTAACTGGAGCTTTTTTGATGCATTCGTTGCAGACAAGTACTCTTGTGCTTAAGCCTCTCTCTATTTGAGGATTGGCTTTTATTTGTTAGTAGGTTTGTATTTTTTATTTTCCCTATAAATGCAGTGATGATTTTCTATTATATGTCTGACTTTCGATGAAGAGTTCTTCGATGTCGAGGTTATTACGTGTCAGCGTGACATGCATATTTGTACCTGGAGCATATGCGTTCAGCAGCCTTTGAGAACTTTCGAGTTTTCTTGTCTTACAATACACAAATTTGATGCATGTTATTCTCATGTCACTAATAAACAAATTATGGTGTTGACACTGTATCGATTACTGAGTGTTAATGTTGTTTTCTTCATTTTTTGGTAACAAGACAATGATGAAATATTTGAATTAAATCTATCGGAAATTGTGTGAAGAGTTGTTTCATGGCAAGGTGATTACATGTCTGTGAAATTACATTTGTTGTACTTTTGCACATGGTAGACGCATCCATTTGGAGCCTTTTCTATCAGTTATCCGACAAAAGGTGAATCTCAACCTTATTTTATTAAAGTCTATAGAATTGTTTGAATCTGAGACTTATTTCTTTGTAGGATGCAAACTATTTGAACATCAATAGCCTTCTTAATCTAACATGCCAGACGGTAACCAGTTTAATATACACTTTAAACTGTTTTTCCTGTTTTTGAATTAATTAATCCACTTGCAATGTTTGATTTGCAACTTATAGGAGTAAATGTCGCTTCAAAAGAATTTCCCGGGAAGTCTCGGATTGAGTGCAAGTTTCTATGTATATCTTGAGACCATTGGCTCCATTGTATTGGATGATATATTCTAACTTTTGACATATGGAATGATATGCAGTTAGTTACATATATCCTTCTGCAAATCAACATTCAGAAGTTCATGTGATCAAAATCGTGGTAATGAGTATGCTCAATGATGTTATTGTTTTGCATTTGGGGCTTAACATCAATGAATTTGTGAATGTTGATTTGCAGAAGCAGCTATGTAATCAAGGTTGTGGTAGTATCAAGAGCCTACTTGAGGAGATTCCATCTGTTTTAGAGCCAGATATAGTTACTGAAGATATGTGTTTGTTGATGGGGTATTAGTTTGCTTATGTATGATGGTTGGATGCGAGTGTTGCACCCCAAAATTTGCCCTCACAATACAAGACTTTGTGTGCTTATAAGGTTCACAAGGTTCACAAGACCTTTCATGAGGTTCATGAAGTTTACAAGACACTTTATGAGGTTCACAAGGTTCACAAGACCTTTCATGAGGTTCATGAAGTTTACAAGACACTTTATGAGGTTCACAAGGTTCACAAGACCTTTCATGAGGTTCATGAAGTTTACAAGACACTTTATGAGGTTCACAAGGTTCACAAGACCTTTCATGAGGTTCATGAAGTTTACAAGACACTTTATGAGGTTCACAAGGTTCACAAGACCTTTCATGAGGTTCATGAAGTTTACAAGACACTTTATGAGGTTCACAAGGTTCACAAGACCTTTCATGAGGTTCATGAAGTTTACAAGACACTTTATGAGGTTCACAAGGTTCACAAGACCTTTCATGAGGTTCATGAAGTTTACAAGACACTTTATGAGGTTCACAAGGTTCACAAGACCTTTCATGAGGTTCATGAAGTTTACAAGACACTTTATGAGGTTCACAAGGTTCACAAGACATCTTACAAGGTTCACAAGACATCTTATAAGGTTCACAAGGTTCACAAAGTTCATCATGGGTTAGAAGATTTGACAATTCCCTCAGGCAAGGCATTCTCCTAAGCAGTGCATCCAAAACTAGGGTTTTGACTTTAATCAGGATAAATGGACTTCCAAGACTTCAAGTGAGCTTTATAACATCTTATATGTGTTTAAGAATCCCCATGACAAATTTCAGAACTTTTCCCAAAGGTTTGCTCAGTCAAATGATCAGATAAGTCAAAATCAGTCAAAGTAGTTAAAAAGTCAAACTGAGGTCAACTGTGGTCAAACCAAAGTCAAACTTCATGATTTTTTGCCAACATCAAGTATATGAAGTAAAATTCATCATTTGATCAAGGGTTGATCATGATTCATCAAGGATATTTCAGATCATCAAGAATCAGAAAATTCTAAATTAGGGTTTTCTCAGGAAAAGTCAACTGAACTTTGACCAGCCATAACTTTCACATGCTTCATCACATTTTTCCCATCCAAATCTTATTTTGAAGGAAATTTAATTCTCTACAACTTTGTGTCTCACAAGCCAAGCCCAAAAATGCTTCATTTGGAAGGTATGAGCTAAGACATTATAGGTCCTTTTGAAAGTCAACAAAAAGTCAACAACTTCAAAAGGGCATAACTTGAGAATGGTAAATGATATGGACATGAAACCAATGGGGGTTGGTTAGAGGACTCTCTAAGCTTTCCAAAATGTCCAAGAACACCCTCATAGAATTAAAATTGAAGGGTATATGCCCTTGCAAAGTTGGGAAATTTTTGGTTGATTTATGAAGAAAATGGAGGCTTAAAACCAAATTTTTCTAAATGGGCTTGCCATGTGATGATCCAATCCATACAAATACCTCATGCACGACCCAACCCTCATTTATTCATATTTTTTATTATTTTTATTTTATTTATTTTGATTTCATTCATTTAAAATCATTTTAAATCAAAATAAAATAGATAAATCAAATATTTAAATGGGATATTGCTTCTAGAAAATCATAAATATGGCTTGGATCAAATTGATATAAGAATTATGGTGATTGGCTTGAAATAGAAAGGTCTTATTCAAGAATATTTGAAATTTAAGCTTGAATCTTTTTCAATCTCCAAAATCCAAAAAGTCCATGCAATGATCAAGTCTCTTGACCTAATTTGATTCTACTATAAGTATACAACATAACCCAATCACAAAGACACGGATTCCTTGCCTCAAAGAGTAAGTTCATACATCAAAAAATCACCCAAAATTTCAAATTCGGATTCTTCCATAGAGGCCATTCCAAAGAGATTTGAAGGTTGAGACATGTTCATTGGACATCCTTGAATCATTCTCAATACTCATTTGCATCCAAAACACCATATAATGCATAAACCGAAACATACATGTTCTTCATATATTTTTTTTCCGATTCACTGCATTTACTTGTTTATAATGAATTTTAAAGATGTATTGATGTTTGTTGTTGACTATAGATGGTTTCTGGACAGTTTGGTGAAGAATTATGGCCGAATCATGAAAACACCATAGTTAGGGTTTTGAACTCTAAATTGGGATTCTGTGATTCACTTAATTTAAATTGATTCTAAGACCATATTTGAATTGTATGAAGGTTGGGGATCACAACCATGTAACCAACTTAATGAATCGTTGCATATTGATGAGTGTATGAGATTGACAAGTTTTGAGCGCATGAAAAATCGCAGGAAATTTCCCATGAAATTTCGCAGGAAAACCTGCGAAAATCCAAGGAAGAAGATGAAGCCAGCGCGCCATATTTCAAATTTAAAATTTCATTATAATATTTTTAGAATTGTTTGTGGTTTTGTTTCACAATTGCAGTGTTGGCTCAGTGGCAAAGGACGCGCGCGTATTGCTTGAAGGCCCTGGTTCGAATCCTGGATGAATCAACATTTTTCTTATTTTTCCATGTAATTAGTAAACTTAATATATTATTTGTTGTCATGAACATACTACCAGTTGCGCCCTCCCGGCTGGAATGGTAAGTGTGTTTGTGTATTGCGTAAAGGTCCTGGGTTCGAATCCCCCCCAGGCCTTTTGTGTTATTTTCTTTTATTTTATCATGATTTTCTCCAGGTTAGTATTAAAACCAAATGAAGTTCTTTCTTTAGCACCTGCGCGCGCATGGCCTGGTGGAGAGTACGCTGGTCTTGAGATTCCAAAGCCTAGGGCCTGGGTTCGAATCCCAGCCCCAGGTAAGTTTTTTATCACTTTTTTCTTATTTTATTTAATTCTTGTTTATGTTTTAACTAATTTAGTAAATTATAAATGTTAAAAATAAAATGTGTATATTATTTCTTGTATATAAATTTCAAACTTATATTTTCAAAAATAAAATTAAAACTTTATTATTAAAACTATTTTACTATATATATTATTAATGTTATTTGATTTGTATAAATAAATTAGTTGTATTTAGGTTAAAATATATAAACCCTAAGTTTCTAAAACCATAAAATATTTTGTAAAAATCTAATTAATTTTTATAAACTCTAATAATTTTCACAAACCCTAATTTTCTTTTATTTAAAATTTAATTCTATTGTAACTTTTAATTTATTATTTATAAACCTTAATCATGTATATATATTCTATAATTTGTTTATAATTTAATTCTTGTATGTAAATAATTTTTAATATATGCTTAAAAATAATTAAAACTTGCTAATTTAATTTTTCATACTATGTTTATAATTAACCTAATTTCTATAACTTATACATAATTTAAAATTTTATGATAATTAGTATATAATTGTTTATATTTTATTCTTAATCTTAAAAAATAATAATTGTTTATAAAAAATTGAATTTTTAATTATTATGCTAATATTCTTATTTATTTTATTATTAATGCTATTTATTTTCATATGATATTTATTTTATTATTACTAATCCTATCTATATATTGTGATTTATTATTATTTATTTTTACTAACCCAATTATATTGTTATTATTTATTTTTGCTTATTTATTTAATTTGCTTTAATTATTATTATGTAATTGTCTCCTGGATGTAATATTTTAATAGTAATATTTAGTATTTATTTTAAATGCTATGGTTAGTAAAATAGAGAGTGAAACATGTTTGTATTTAAAATTAATTTAGATCACTAATTTAAAAGATAAATATTTAAAATTGTACACTCACACACGTAAGTCGATCTTTGATCGCCATCTCACTTCCTTAAGGATACCTCTCATGTTGCCTATTACAAAAAGGTCAAGTAGGGTGTATAAAGCAAAAGTCCTTCATCTCACATCATCTAGTCCCTAAACAGATAAAAAGATCAAGTCCCTTCGAATGTTGCCTTCGTAATGATTTTGTCCCTTTCGAATAAAGATGATAAGTCCCTCCGAATTGCTTATACACCCCACAGTTGCCTAAATAACAGATGTCCCTTCACTTGTCCCTTACATCCAAGGTAATGACTACCTATTCCTTAATAATAGGGATAGTCTTACCAATCAAAGGATTTAAGAACAAGAAAAGACTTAAACTTAGGGTAGGTTCCTCTTAGATACTTGCTCACTCTTCAAAACATTTCAAACACTTCACACATTTCAAACAATTTTCAAAACAAAGGTTTTATACGCATCCGTACATGGATCATTATAAAATACTTAAGAAAATTTTTATTCACACACTTCACATTTAAAAAACATTTTAAAGTGAGCTAAGTAACTAAGAGCCCATGGATAACCATGGATGTAAAGGGTGCTAACACCTTCCCTTTACATAACCTACCCCCCGGACCCAAAAATCTTTTAAAAGGTCTTTCCTGTTCTTTTATGCCTTTCCTTTGGATAAAATAAAAGTTGGTGGCGACTCTTGCTATCCGCAACATAACTAAAAGTCAGTTCTCCCACCGTGTTACAGAACTGGCGACTCTGCTGGGGACCAAATAAAAGAGGGGTACCCTTAGGAATTAGATCACTTTAAATTGTTTGCCTTATTTGCTTTATACTTATCTGTTGGGTGCTCTTATGTGTGAAAGATCCTAACCCGGATCTAGTGTACCTTAGGTAAATGGAAATAGACCAAGGAAACTGTACGACGTATACCGATATGGTTGATCTGGTGGCCATAGTTAGTGTGACTTCTTGGTTGGTGCTTATGTTCCTTAAGTCAAGTTGAGGATAATATGAGGCTGCCATATGTTGTCAATGCACTAACTAACTTTTAGAACCCTAGTTAACCCATCTTGGCCTTTAGAAAAGTAGTGAGATAACCGGCTTTGGTGCAGACTGAAGTTAGTTGATACTCGATGCTACGTTCATTGAGATTCTAAACTTGGAGGGTTTTGGTTGGCAAGTAAGTTGCCTACTGAACAACCACCCTTGTGAAGGATCAATGATATTGAGATCCCTTAGAACCTGGTTACTTTTGTAGGACAGGATGAACCAACTAACTTCAGGGGAGGGTACTTACCTTTGAACCTCATGCAAGCCTTTAAACCTAGGGCTATGGTGTGACTTGTTTGTGTGTGCCACATGTTTGTGATTGATCATAACATCATGACATCATCATGCATCATAAGCATAGCATTTTCACTAACCATTTCAAGGACCAAAGGATTTATCTTTGTTCTTTGTTGCAGGTCATGGCTTCTGCTCGTAGAAACACTATCAGGATCAACTTTGTAGGCATACCTGCTAAGCTTAAAGAGTTGGTTTCTCAAGTGTCTGATCACTCCCAGTTTATCAAAAGACATGGTCACCTATTGGATATGGTCACCTCAGGGTTCAATGAAGACATGATGAGTGTCCTGTTTCAGTTCTTTGATCCTAAACACCATTGCTTCACGTTCCCCGACTATCAGCTGGTTCCTACAATGGAAGAGTTCTCTAAACTTCTGGGTATACCTGTACTTGATCAGAAACCATTCACATGCTTGGATAAGGAGCTTAAACCAGAGGTTATTGCTGCAGCTCTACATCTGAAGAAGTCAGACATTGTTCTAGAAACGAGAAGCGGAGTTAAAGGTATTCTTGCTAAGGTATTAATGGATAAAGCTCAAGTGTTCTTGAAGGCTATGAGCTACGATGCTTTTGAGGAGATCTTAGCCTTATTGATTTATAGCTTAGTATTGTTCCCCAATCCTGATCAGTTCATAGATTTTCATGCCATCAACATATTCCTGAGTCACAATCCAGTACCTACTTTACTTGGAGACATCCTGCATTCTCTTCATACTCGTACTACAAGGGCAAGAGGAACTTTGATGTGTTGCATACCTTTGCTATCTAGGTGGTTTATTTCTCACCTTCCTCGCTCAGTAATGAAGAATGAGCAAGGATTCAGGTGGTCCAAAAGGATCATGTCACTCTCTCATTCAAATATCCATTGGTGCTCCAGATCTATGGAGAATGTCACTATCATTGACCGTTGTGGGGAGTTTCCTAATGTGCCACTTCTAGGCATAAGAGGAGGCATTACTTACAACCCTTCTTTAGCTTTACGACAGTTTGGTTACGCTCGGAGTGATGACCCACATGACATGTTGATTCAAGGCATTGTGTTTGACTACGACAACGATCTTCAAGGTTACCGTCAGAGATTCATACGAGCATGGGGAAAAGTGAACAAGGTTGACAGCAAGACTCTGGAGCCTAAGTACACTATTCCTATGGAAGCTTATCTCAGATGGGTGCGATCTCGTGCTCAGACTCTCATGATGCCATATCCTGTTATCCTGTCAGTTACCATGGAACCTGTTGCTGAAGGAGATACTTCTTATACCATCCTTCACCCAGACATGCCTACTGACATGGAAGATTTACAGAGGTCCTGGATCCAGTTGAAGGAGCAAAGGGATACTTTCGAGGCTCATTACAAAGCAAGCCAAGAAAGAATCCTAGAACTAACAAAGCAACTTCACGAGGAACGGAATCTCAACTCATACCTCAACACAAAGAGGAAGCGTCCATGGGAGACTTAAAACCCCATCTCTTGTATTTATTACATTTCATTTTCTGTAAGCCCAAGAGGCAAAACAAATTAATTACTAATAAAAGTTTACCTTCTTGTTTGTTTAAGCAAATTTAATTTCTGCGGTCCTTGAAAACATTGCATATACATTCACATATCATATCATTGCATCACAGGTTTATTGTACACAGGTTTCTCATCTTCTCGCTGTTTATTTCAGCAATGGCTCTTGAACAAACAGTTAAGGATCTCCAGGCACAAAATGCACAGTTCCAAGAGCTGATCCTGAACTTATCCAAGGGGCAGGATGAATTGAAGACACTGCTGGCCAAGAAGACTAAGAAGACTAGAAGGTCAGGTGGTCTGATCAACATGGGTAGAAGGTTCAGAGGTCCTGTCAAGACCAAAGAACCAGTTGAAGATTATGAGTCTGAAGAGTCTGAGAAAGAGGGAGGCAGTCTCCATAACACAATGGGGGACTCTGATTCTGAAGCTAACTACTATCATGAGCCTAATGAAGATAAGTTCAAGATGCTGGTGGATAGAATGGATGCTATGGAATTACAAAAGTCTTCTGGGCTGGATTTTGAAGACCTGAGTTTGATATCTGGGGTGGTTATACCCATTGGTTTCAAGGTTCCTACTTTTGTTGTTTATGATGGTGTCTCTTGTCCCAAGCTGCATCTGAGGTCTTATGTCCGGAGAATCCAACCCCATACTGCTGATAAGAAGTTGTGGATCCATTTCTTCCAAGAGAGCTTATCTGGAGCTCAACTGGAATGGTACTATCAGTTGGAGAGTGTCAACATCCGTGATTGGAATGATCTTGCTGAAGCCTTCTATAAGCAATATCAATACAATGCTGATCTAGCCCCCACTCGCATGCAACTACAAAGCATGTCCATGGGTGCTAAAGAGAGCTTCAAGGAGTATGCTCAGAAGTGGAGAGATTTGGCTGGAAGAGTACAACCCCCTTTAACTGACAGAGAGTTGGTTGATATGTTCATGTGTACGTTGAATGGTCCTTTTTACAGTCATCTCATTGGAAGCTCATCATCTGAATTCACTGAGTTGATAATGACAGGAGAGCGCGTAGAAAGTGGTATAAGGAGTGGCAAGATCCAAGTGGGTGCTTCTTCATCAGGTGCTGCAAAGAAGCCTCCCAGTGGGAAGAAAGAGTCAAATGCTGTTTATGGTCAACCTGATCGTAGTAGAAGGCATCAGTCTGTGAGTGCAGTTCATATTTCCAATCCAACTCCTGCAACAACAGAGCATCCACAGGGAAATCAACAGAGGGCTAGAAGGCAGTTCACTAAGATCAACATGTCAATGGCCCAAGCCTTGCAACACTTGTTGAGGGCTGAACTTATCACTTTGAAGGATGCTCCTCAGAATCCTAATGTTACCTCTCCCAGGTACAATCCCAATGCAAGATATGCATATCATTCGAATTGTCAGGGACATGATACCAATAGTTGCTGGGTATTGAAGAACAAAATTCAAGATATGATTGAGGCATGAGTAATTGAGTTTGACCCTCCGGGTACTCCAAATGTGATTACTGCTCCCATGCCAAATCATGAGAAGACTGTCAATGCCATTGAAGAAGATTCACATATTTCCTCAGTTGCAGATTTGACTACACCATTGTCTGTTATCAAGAAGAAGTTAGTACAAGCTGGTTTCTTTCCAGGTTGTCGTGAAGATTGTGTCTATTGTGCTTATAAGCCGGATAATTGCTGGAGGTTGAAGGACGGAATTCAACGTCTCATGAATAATTACACCATAGTATTTGAGAGGACACCACTTTCTGTGGAGAGTATGGTGGATCATATAACTAAAAGTGCGAAAGTTGAAGAGGTGGATATGGTTGATAAAGTACCGGTAAGGATTACTTCCAAGGGACCTGTTAAAATCACTCATAAGGGTCCAATTAAGATCACTGCTGAAGGCCTGTGAAGATTGTTGCTGAAGCTAGAGTGGCTCCTATGGTCATTACCACTCCTGGTCCTATTCCGTATACTTCTGATAAAGCTGTGCCTTGGCATTATGGGTCTGATGTTTATATCCATGGTGTTAAGCAGGAACCCTTAGCTGATATGCCTGCTGACGTTGATAATATTGCTGGATCTAGTAAGATCACACGAAGCGGAAGAGTTTTCTCTCCTCCAATTACTTCCAAGAATGCAGTTACTCCAGCTGCTACCTCCACCACTGATGCTCGGGGCAAAGGTCCTGTTATTGAACTTATACCTACTGATGTGCCATCTGCTGATGATCTTTCTAAGCAAATGGATGAAGTATTGAAAATCATTCGCAAGAGTGATTATGACATTGTTGATCAATTGGGGCATACTCCCTCCAAGATTTCTATGTTGTCTTTGCTATTGTGTTCTGAAGCTCATGCCAAGGCCTTGATTAAATTTTTGAAGACTACTCATGTACCAAATGAAATTTCTGTTGACCAGTTTGAAAATTGTGTGGCACACTTGACCTATGATAATGGGTTAGGTTTCTCCGATGCTGATTTGACTCCTGCCAAGAGGGATCATAACAGGGCTCTACATATCTCAATTGAATGCAGGGGCACTACCCTGTCACATGTATTGATAGACAATGGTTCCTCTCTGAATGTGTTGCCCAAAGAAGTTCTGAATAAGTTGAGTCCTGAAGATGCTGTGCTGAAGCCCAGTAATATAGTGGTGAAGGCTTTTGATGGTTCGAGAAGAGTGGTGCATGGAGAAATTGATCTCCCAATCAAAGTTGGTTCTCAGGTCTTCAATGCTACCTTTTATGTCATGGATATTCGTCCATCGTATTCTTGTTTGCTTGGGCGTCCCTGGATCCATGGGGCAGGTGCTGTAACATCTACATTACATCAAAAGTTGAGGTATCCAGTAGAGGGGAAGGTTGTTACTGTCTATGGAAAGGAAGGGTATATGATTAGCCATGTGAACACCTTTAAGTATCTTGAAGTGGAGGGTGAATACGTTGAAACTCCGTGTCAGACATTTGAAGTGGTTCCTTTGATTGTTAATGATTATGAAGCTCCTCCTGTTGTCAAGAAAGTTCCTGTGGTCACCAGAGTACCTCCTACAATGGCCTCCCTTAAAGATGCCAGAGCTGTGGTGGATGAAGGTGGTTGTACTATTTGGGGTCAGCTTCCTGATATTCCATACAAGTCTGACAAATTTGGTTTGGGTTTCACTGCAGAGTCCCAGAAGGCTGTTCGTCGTGCTCGTGCTGTTCGTATCACCAATCAGGGGATCATGAAAGACCAGATCAATGCTGTGGGTGACTGTGATGAAGACTACAACTTGGATGTTTGGATTTTTCCTACTGTGGATGCTGGGCTCAACAATTGGAAAGCCGAATATGTTATTCCTATCTCCTTTAGTCAGGAGTAAATACTATTACTGTGTTGTTACTTTTAAAGTTTGTAATTTCTTGAACAATTGAACTCTTAAGCCTTGTGCCTTACCCGAGACACAATGGTGTGCTTGTTACGGGCTGTCATTTCATTTGCATACTTCATTCAATAAAAATCAGTGGACGTTTCGTTTTCGTAAATATTGTGTTCCTTGTCTTTCTTTTCTTTTTTTTTTGTTTTATCAGCTATGTGTTCTTACACACACCCACATCACTAAAATGCAGATCCTCATCCACTCTGGATCCTGTTGATAACAGTTCTACTATTGCCAATTATAATTTCGAGAATCCGATCTATCAAGCTGAAGACGGAAATGAGGACGATTGTGAAGTACCTGTAGAGCTTGCTAGGTTGTTACAACAAGAAGAGAAAGCTATACAGCCACATGAAGAGCCAGTCGAAGTTGTGAATCTAGGAACTAAAGAAAACATGAAAGAGGTCAAGATAGGGGCTGAATTAGGGGATAGTGTCAATAGCAGATTGATTCAGATGTTACATGATTATGTGGAGATCTTTGCTTGGTCCTATGAAGATATGCCAGGGTTGGATACAGACATTGTGGTTCATCGTTTACCAGTGAAAGAAGATTGTCGTCCAAAGAAGCAGAAGGTTCGTCGTATGCGTCCCGAAATGTCAGAGAAGATTAAGGCAGAGGTAATGAAACAGTTTGATGCAGGGTTCTTAGCTGTGACTTCTTATCCTCAGTGGGTTGCAAATGTGGTGCCGGTACCTAAGAAAGATGGTAAGGTACGTATGTGTGTAGACTATAGGGATTTGAACAAGGCCAGCCCCAAAGATGACTTTCCACTTCCTCATATTGATGTTCTGGTAGACAACACTGCTCAGCATAAGGTATTCTCCTTTATGGATGGTTTCTCTGGTTACAATCAAATCAAGATGGCACCTGAAGATATGGAGAAGACAACATTTGTTACACAGTGGGGCACTTTCTGTTATAAAGTAATGCCATTTGGTTTGAAGAATGCAGGGGCAACATATCAGCGTGCTATGGTGGCTTTGTTTCATGATATGATACATCATGAGATAGAGATATATGTGGATGATATGATAGCCAGGTCCCAGAATGAAGAGCAACACCTTGATCATCTGCATAAGTTGTTTGAAAGGTTGAAGAAATACAAGTTGAGATTGAACCCAAACAAGTGTACTTTTGGAGTTAGATCTGGTAAACTCCTGGGTTTCATTGTCAGTGGAAAAGGTATTGAAGTGGATCCTGCAAAAGTAAAAGCTATACGAGAGATGCCAGCTCCCCGTACTGAGAAGGAAGTTAGAGGTTTCTTGGGACGATTGAATTACATTGCAAGATTTATTTCCCAATTAACTGCCATCTGTGAACCAATCTTCAAGTTGTTGAAGAAAGATCAGGTAATGGAATGGAATGATGAGTGTCTGACAACATTTGATGAAATCAAGAAGTATTTGCTAGAACCACCAATTTTGATGCCACCAGTTGATGGAAGACCTTTGATTATGTACTTAACAGTGTTAGACAACTCAATGGGGTGTGTGTTGGGGCAACATGACGAGTCTGGTCGAAAAGAGCAGGCAATATACTACCTTAGCAAAAAGTTTACCGACTGTGAAACAAGATACTCACTGCTCGAGAACACTTGTTGCACTTTGGCATGGGCTGCTCGCCGACTAAGATAGTATATGTTGACTCATACTACCTTATTGATTTCGAAGATGGATCCAATCAAGTACATATTTGAGAAACCTGCTCTCTCCGGAAGAATTGCAAGATGGCAAATGATCTTGACAGAATATGACATACAGTATACCACTCAGAAGGCCATTAAAGGGAGTGTTGTAGCTGATCATTTGGCCCATCAAGCAGTGGATGATTACCAGTCAATGAGTTTTGAGTTCCCTGATGAAGACATTATGATTATTACCAAAGAACCTGGACAATATGACGGACCTGAACAAGGATCCCGATGGACCATGGTTTTTGATGGAGCTTCTAATGCACTTGGTAATGGTGTTGGTGTTGTGATTAGTTCCCCTGAAGGTTGTCATACCCCGATTACTGCCAGACTTTGTTTCTATTGTACTAATAATATGGCTGAGTATGAGGCATGTATCCTGGGTATTAAAGCTGCTATTGATATGAAGATTCAGTTCCTTGATGTGTATGGAGATTCAGCCCTGGTAGTAAGTCAGATTAAAGGAGATTGGGATACCAAGCATGATAACTCATTCCTTACAGAGAGCATGTTTTGTCTTTGATCCCACATTTCAAAGAGATTACTTTTGGACATATTCCACGAAGAGAGAATCAGTTGGCAGATGCCTTAGCCACCATGGCATCCATGTTTGAGATCAGCTGGGATGATGAGGCTCCCAAGATTACTATTGATAGATTTGAGAAGCCTGCATATTGCAATGAGATTGGCACTGAAGAAGCAGAAGAAAATCCTTGGTTTTATGAAGTGAAAAGATATCTTGAAGCTTAGGAGTTCCCTGAAGGGGCATCTGTCAAAGATAGGAAGTTTCTGAGAAGGTTTTCTGCTAAGTTCTTTTTGAGTAATGGCATTTTGTACAAGCGCAATCATGATTCAACCTTGCTTAGTTGTGTGGATAAGAAGGAAGCAATAGAGATTATGGAAGATATGCATGATGGGATCTTTGGCACTCACTCTAGTGGCCATACCATGGCAAATAAGATATTGAGAGCAGGTTACTATTGGTCTACCATGGAAGCTGACTGCTATCAACACTCCAGAACATGTCATAAATGTCAAATCTATGCTGATAAAGTCCATATACCTCCATCACCATTGAATGTGTTGACTGCTCCTTGGCCTTTTGCCATGTGGGGCATTGATATGATTGGTGAGATCAAACCTACTACTTCTAATGGGCATCGTTTCATTCTGGTTGCTATTGATTACTTCACGAAGTGGGTAGAGGCAGCTTCATTTGCATCTGTTACTAAGAATGTTGTGGCTTGATTCATTAAGAATAATCTCATATGTAGGTATGGCATCCCTGAAAGGATTATTACTGACAATGGCTCTAATATGAACAACACTATGATTACTGATCTCTGCACGCAGTTCAAGATTAAGCATCACAACTCTTCTCCGTATCGTCCGAAGATGAATGGGGCAGTTGAAGCTGCTAATAAGAACATTAAGAAGATTCTACAGAAGATGATTGTTACTTACAAGGATTGGCATGAGATGTTACCATTTTCTCTTCATGGTTATCGTACTACAATACGTACTTCAACAGGGGCAACCCCATTCTCCTTAGTCTATGGTATGGAAGCAGTTCTGCCCATTGAAGTTCAGATTCCCTCCTTAAGAATTGTTGCACCCCAAAATTTGCCCTCACAATACAAGACTTTGTGTACTAAGAAGGTTCACAAGGTTCACAAGTTTCACAACACTTACAAGACCTTTCATGAGGTTCATGAAGTCTACAAGCTACTTTATGAGGTTCACAAGGTTCACAAGATTCACAATGATTTCAAAACCTTTCATGAGGTTCATGAAGTCTACAAGTCACTTCATGAAGGTTCACAAGGTTCACAAGATTCACAATGTTTTCAAGACCTTCCATGAGGTTCATGAAGTCTACAAGTCACTTTATGAGGTTCACAAGGTTCACAAGGTTCACAAATACCTCCCATGAGTATCACAAGACATTTTATGATGGTTCACAAGGTTCACAAAGTTCACAATTGGTCAGAAAAGTTGACAATTCCCTCAAACAATGCACCTCATAAACAATGCATCCAAAACTAGGGTTTTGATTTTAATCAGGCTAAATGAACTTCCAAGACTTCAAGTGAGCCTCATAACATCTTATATGTGTGTAAGAACCCCCATGACAAGTTTCAAGACTTTTCTCAGAAGTTTGCTCAGTCAGATGATCAGATAAGTCAAAATCAGTCAAAGCAGTTAAAAAGTCAAACTGAGGTCAACTGTGGTCAAACCAAAGTCAAACTTCATGATTTTTTGCCAACATCAAGTATATGAAGTAAAATTCATCATTTGATCAAGGGTTGATCATGATTCATCAAGGAGATTTCAGATCATCAAGAATCAGGAGTTTCTAAATTAGGGTTTCCTTAGTAAAAGTCAACTGAACTTTTACCAGCCATAACTTTCACATGCTTCATCACCAAGTCTCCATTCAAATCTCATTTTGAAGGAAATTGAATTCTCTACAACTTTTTGTCTCACAAGCCAAGCCCAAAAATGCTTCATTTGGAAGGTATGAGCTAAGACATTATAGGTCCTTTTGAAAGTCAACAAAAAGTCAACAACTTCAAAAGGGCATAACTTGAGATTGGTAAATGATATGGACATGAAACCAGTGGGGTTGGTTAGAGGACTCTTCAAGCTTTCCAAAATGTCCAAGAACACCCTCATACCATTAAAATTGAAGGATATGTGCCCTTGCAAAGTTGGGAAATTTTGGGTTGGTTCATGAAGAAAAAGGAGGTCTAAAACCAATTTTTTCCAAATGGGCTTGCCAAATAATGACCCAAACCACTTCAAAACATCTTGCACGAAATTAAATTAATTTATTCATAATTTTATTTATTTTATTTTTATTTATTATGATTTTTATATTAAAAAGTCATTTTAAATTCAAGTAAAATATAAAATAATGAAAATTAATTTTAATTTTGCTTCTAGAAAGTCTTAAATCACATTTAAGTTTGATTTATACAAGAGTTATGAAAATCCTCCCAAAATAGCAAGGGTTTATATATGAATATTTGATTTTTAAGGCATGATCATTTTGAATCTTTTCATATCAAATTTTCCACACAAGTGATCAACTTTTTGACCTAAATTCAGTCCCCTATAAGTACTTAACTCATTGCAATCACAAGCCACGAATTTCAGCCTCCTCAAGAGTAAGTTTACAAATCAAAAAATCCTTCACAAATTCAAATTCGGATTCCTCAATACACAGCCCTTTAAGGTATTTTAAGGACACAAGAAGACTCCTTGGACCTCATTGATCATGAATCATCACTCATATGCATCAAAACCATGCCATAATACATAACCCGAAGCTTGGTTGTTCTTGAAAATATTTTTTTTCGATTACCATTATTTAACCAATATTAATGAAATTTGTTTGTTGATTTGATGTTGCTTGAAGCTTTGGATGAATTCTGGAAAGTTTAATTTGATTTTCATGATCCCATACGGATTTTGCCATGGTTAGGGTTTATGACCTCCATTAGGGTTTTGTGTTCTAGCCAATATAAATTCATTCTGAAAACGTGGTTCAATTCCAGATGGTCTTGTGATCATGTTTGAACCATTAATTTGTTGGAATTTTACAGTTTTGGCCGTGTATGAGATCCATAGGTGTTGCTGCAAATTTGGTTTTCGCAGGTACATTGGCAGAGAAATTCGCAGCTAAATTCGTAAGTCTCAAGGAAGAAGATGAAGTTATGCTGGCGCCAAAATTCAATTTGAATTTCTATTTTAAAATATAATGAATTAATCCTGTTTATAGTTCACAAGCGAATGCTTGTCTCAGTGGTAAGGCTAGTTTGTGTACTGCGTGAGGTCACTGGTTCGAAACCTGGCTTTGTGCATTTTTTTCTCTTTTTTTTTCCAGGTTAATCATGAAGTATTATATATTATGCGTTGTTACCATCACAATATCAGATTTTCTCACCTAGCTGGGATGGTCATGTGTATGTTTGCGTGCTTAAGAGGTCCTGGGTTCGACTCCACCCCCAGGCCTTTTGTTTTTTTCCCACTATTTTATGATTTTTCAAGTTTAAGGAACAAAACAACTTGGAGCTTATTCTTCTTGCACCATCAGCGCATAGTCCAGTTGGTAATCCTCCTCCTCATCCAGGTAAAGGACCTGGGTTCAAATCCCAGGTCCTATTTTTTTTTTTTTTTGGTTTCTTATTTCTTTTTCTTTTGTTATATTTTCTTATTATTTCCTATATTAAAATGATTTCTAAATTATAAAATATATATATTATGTTTTCTAAATTCTGAAAATTTATTTTCTAAATTCAAAAATTAGTTTTTATTATTATGTATTTAAATTATAAAATGTATATATGCATTATTTAGTTAAATAAATTATTCTTGTAAATTAAGTCTAAATATTTTTGAATATACATTAAACCTTATTTTTTCAAAACCCTAATTTTATAAACCCTAGTTTATTTTTTCTAAACAAATATTAAAAAGCCTAATTTTATTTTCTAATTTTTTGTAAATATAATTATTATGTACATATTTATTTAATATAATTAATTTTTGTAAATACAATTATAATCAATTTCTTTTTATAATATGTAATTATTTCTATAATTTGCTCATAATCTAAATTTTATAATTTTTAAATATATGTGTTTAAAAATAATTAAATTTATGCCAATTTAATATTGTAATTATAATTTTTTATGTGTTTATAATTAATTTAACTTTTATAAGTTGCATATAGTTTTAAATTTTATAATTAAATTGTTCATATTTCCTTATTAATTTCTAATTCTTATTTATTATTTTATTTTATTTATTATTATTACTAATCATGTTTATTATTAATCCATTTATTTTTTAATTATGCTTATTATTATTTCACTAACCTTATTTATTTTTTAATTATTATTATTACTAACCCCTATTATAATTATTATTGCTTATTTATTTATTATTTATATTTTGCTTATTTATTTATTTATTTTTTGCTATTTATTTAAATTGCTTTATTTATTATTGTAATTGCTTCTGGATGTAATTTTTTGTAAATATTTAAATTATTTAATTTTCATGCTATGGTTAGTAAAATAGGGAGTGTAAACATGTATTATATCTAAAATTTAATTTAGATCATTTAAATTATAAGATAAATATTAAATTGAACACTCACACACGTAAGTCGATTTTTAATCGCCATCTCACTTTCTAGGGTTACCTCTCAATGTTGCCTAATCATAAGGTCAAGTGGGGTGTATAAAGCAAAGTCCCTTTAAAAGAAAAGTCATCTGGTCCCTTAAATAATCAAAGATCAAGTCCCTTAATGGTTGCCTTTCAATATGATCTTGTCCCTTTCGAATAATGATGACAGTCCCTTCAAAATTACTTAATACACCCTACAGTTGCCTTAATTAAACAGATGTCCCTCATTTGTCCCTCACATCCAAGGTAATGACTACCTATTCCTTAATAATAGGGATAGTCTTACCACTTAAAGGATAAAGAACAGAAAGACTTAAACTCTAGGGTAGGTTCCTCATAGTTACTTGCTCACTATTTCAAAACAAATTTCAAACATTTCACAAATTTCAAACAATTTTCAAACACAAGTTTTTTACGCATCCGTACATGGATCATTATTAAACTCTTATGAAAATTTTTATCCACACACTTCACATTTAAAAGCGAGCTAAGTAACTAAGAGCCCATGGATAACCATGGATGTAAAGGGTGCTAACACCTTCCCTTTACATAACCTACCCCCGGACCCAAAAATCTTTAAAAAGGTCTTTCCTGTTCTTTTATACCTTTCCTTTGGATAAAATAAAAGTCGGTGGCGACTCTTGCTATCCGCAATATAACTAAAGTCAGTTCTCCCACCGTGTTACAGAACTGGCGACTCTGCTGGGGATTTAATATTAAAGAGGGGTACCCTTAGGAATTAGATCACTTTAAAATTGTTTGCCTTGTTTGCTTTATATTACTTGTTGGGCTCTTATGTGTGAAAGATCCTAACCCGGATCTAGTGTACCTTAGGTAAATGGCAATAGACCAAGGAAACTGTACGGCGTATACCGATATGGTTGATCTGGTGGCCATAGTTAGTGTGACTTCTTGGTTGGTGCTTATGTTCCTTAAGTCAAGTTGAGGATAATATGAGGCTGCCATATGTTGTCAATACACTAACTGACTTTTAGAACCCTAGTTATCTCATTTTGGCCTTTAGAAAGTAGTGAGGTAACCGGCTTTGGTGCAGACTGAAGTTGGTTGACACTCGATACTACGCTCATTGAGATTCTAAACTTGGAGGGTTTTGGTTGGCAAGTAAGTTGCCTTCTGAACAACCACCCTTGTGAAGGATCAATGATATTGAGATCCCTTAGAACCCGATTACTTTTGTAGGACAGGATGAACCAACTAACTTCAGGGGAGGGTACTTACCTTTGAACCTCATGCAAGCCTTTAAACCTAGGGCTATGGTGTGACTTGTTTGTGTATGCTACATGTTTGTGATTGAGCATAACATCATGACATCATCATGCATCATAAGCATAGCATTTTCACTAACCATTTCAAGGACCAAAGAATTTATCTTTGTTCTTTGTTGCAGGTCATGGCTTCTGCTCGTAGAAACACCATCGGGATCAACTTTGTGGGCATACCTCCTAAGCTTAAGGAGTTGGTTTCTCAAGTGTCTGATCATTCCCAGTTCATCAAGAGACATGGTCACCTATTGGATCTAGTCACTTCAGGGTTCAATGAAGACATGATGAGTGTTCTGTTTCAGTTCTTTGACCCTAAGCACCACTGCTTTACATTCCCTGACTATCAGTTGGTTCCTACAATGGAAGAGTTCTCTAAACTTCTGGGTATACCTGTTCTTGATCAAAGACCCTTCACAGGCTTGGAGAAAGAGCTTAAACCAGAGGTTATTGCTGCAGCTCTACATCTGAAGAAGTCTGACATTGTTCTAGAAACGAGAAGCGGAGTCAAGGGTATTCTTGCTAAGGTGTTGATAGAGAAAGCTCAGTTGTTCTTGAAGGCCATGAACTATGATGCTTTTGAGGAGATCTTAGCCTTGCTGATATATGGCTTAGTATTGTTCCCCAATCCATATCAGTTCATAGACGTTCATGCCATCAACATATTCCTGAGTCACAATCCAGTGCCTACCTTACTTGGAGACATCCTGCATTCTCTTCACACCCGTACTACAAGGGCAAGAGGAACGTTGATGTGCTGCATACCTTTGCTTTCTAGGTGGTTTATTTCTCACCTTCCTCGCTCAGTAATGAAGAATGAGCAAGGGTTCAGATGGTCCAAGAGGATCATGTCACTTTCTCACTCAGATATCCATTGGTGCTCCAGATCTATGGAGAATGTCACTATCATTGACCGTTGTGGGGAGTTTCCTAATGTGCCACTTCTGGGCATAAGAGGAGGCATCACCTACAACCCCTCTCTAGCTTTACGACAGTTTGGTTACGCCCGGAGTGATGGTCCACATGACATGTTGATTCAGGGCATTGTGTTTGATTACGACAACGATCTTCAAGGGTACAGTCAGAGATTCATACGAGCATGGGGAAAAGTAAACAAGGTTAACAGCAAGACTCTGGAGCCTAAGTACACTATTCCTATGGAAGCTTATCTCAGATGGGTGCGATCTCGTGCTCAGACTCTCATGATGCCATATCCTGCCGTCCTACCAGTTACCATGGAACCTGTTGCTGAAGGAGACACAACTTATACCATCCTTCACCCAGACATGCCTACTGATCTGGAAGACTTGCAGAGATCATGGATCCAACTGAAGGAGCAAAGGGATACTTTCGAGGCTCATTACAAAGCAAGCCAAGAAAGAGTCCTATAACTAACAAAGCAACTTCATGAAGAACGGAACCTCAACTCATACCTCAACACAAAGAGGAAACGTCCATGGGAGACTTAAAACCCCATCTTTTGTACTTATTTCATTTCATTTTTTGTAAGCCTAAAAGGCAAAACAAATTTATTACTAATAAAAGTTTACCTTCTTGTTTGTTTAAGCAAATTTAAATCCTGCGGTCCTTGAAAACATTGCATATGCATTCACATATCATTTCATTGCATCACAGGTTTATAATTGTGCACAGGTTTCCCATCTTCTCGCTGTTTATTTCAGCAATGGCTCTTGAACAATCAGTTAAGGATCTCCAGGCACAAAATGCACAGTTCCAAGAGCTGATCTTGAACCTGTCCAAGGGGCAGGATGAATTGAAGGCACTGCTGGCCAAGAAGACTAAGAAGACTAGAAGGTCAGCTGGTTTGATCAACATGGGAAGAAGGTTCAAAGGTCTTGCCAAGACCAAAGAACCAGTTGAAGACTATGAATCTGAGGAATTTGAAAAAGAGGGAGGCAGTCTCCACAACACTATGGGGGACTCTGATTCTGAGGCTAATTACTACCATGATCCTAATGAAGACAAATTCAAAATGCTGGTGGATAGGATGGATGCTATGGAGTTGCAGAAGTCATCTGGGCTGGATTTTGAGGATTTGAGTTTGATATCTGGGGTAGTCATACCCATTGGTTTCAAGGTTCCTACCTTTGTTGTTTATGATGGGGTCTCTTGTCCCAAGTTGCATTTGAGGTCTTATGTCAGAAGAATTCAACCTCACACTGCTGATAAGAAATTGTGGATCCATTTTTTTCAAGAGAGCTTATCTGGAGCTCAATTGGAGTGGTATTATCAATTGGAGAGTGTCAACATCAGGGACTGGAATGATCTTGCTGAAGCTTTCTATAAGCAGTATCAATACAATGCTGACTTAGCCCCCACTCGTATGCAGCTTCAGAGCATGTCTATGGGTGCCAAAGAAAGTTTCAAAGAGTATGCTCAGAAGTGGAGAGACTTAGCTGGAAGAGTTCAACCCCCTTTAACTGATAGGGAATTGGTTGATATGTTCATGTGCACGCTGAATGGTCCGTTTTAAAGTCATCTCATTGGAAGCTCATCATCTGGCTTCACTGAGTTGATAATGACAGGAGAGCGAGTAGAAAATGGTATAAAGAATGGTAAGATCCAAGTGGGTACTTCCTCATCAGGTGCTGCAAAGAAGCCTCCCACTGGGAAGAAAGAATCCAATGCTGTTTATGGTCAACCTGATCGTAACAGAAGGCATCAGTCTGTTAGTGCAGTTCATATTTCAAATCCAACTCCTGCAACAACAGAGCAGCCACAGGGCAACCAACAGAGGGCTAGAAGGCAGTTCACGAAGATCAACATGTCAATGGCTCAGGCATTGCAGCATTTGTTGAAGGCTGAACTTATTACTTTGAAAGAGGCTCCTCAGAATCCTAATGTTACTTCTCCCAGGTACAACCCCAATGCACGGTGTGCATACCATTCAAACTGTCAGGGACATGATACTAATAACTGCTGGATCTTGAAGAACAAAATTCAAGATATGATTGATGCTGGAGAGATTGAGTTTGACCCTCCGGGTACTCCAAATGTGATTACTGCTCCAATGCCAAATCACGAGAAGACTGTCAATGCCATTGAGGAAGATCTGCATATCCATTCAGTTGCGGAGTTGACCACACCATTGTCTATCATCAGAGAGAAGTTAGTACAAGCTGGGTTCTTTCCAGGTTGTCGTGAAGATTGTGTTTATTGTGAGTATAATCCAGATAAGTGTTGGAGGTTGAAGGATGGAATTCAACGTCTCATGAATAATTACACCATAGTGTTCGAAAGAAGACCATCTTCCGTGGAAAGTATGGTAGATCATATTACGCAAGGTAAGAAGACTGAAGAGGTTGACATGGTTGACAAAGTGCCGGTAAGAATCACTTCCAAAGGACCTATTAAAATTACTCATCAAGGTCCAATCAGGATTACTGCTGAAGGTCCTGTAAAAGTTGTTGCTGAAGCCAGAGTGGCTCCTATGGTCATTACTACTCCTGGTCCTATCCCGTATACGTCTGACAAAGCTGTGCCTTGGCATTATGGATCTGATGTTTACATCCATGGTGTTAAGCAAGAGCCCTTAGCTGATGTGCCTGTTGATGTTGACAATATTGCTGGATCTAGTAAGATCACACGTAGTGGAAGTGTCTTCTCACCTCCAGTTACTTCCAAGAGTGCAGCTACTCCTGCTGCTACCTCCACCACTGATGCTCGGGGCAAAGGTCCTATTATTGAGCCTATACCTACTGATGTGCCAGCTACTGATGATCTCTCTAAGCAGATGGAAGAAGTATTGAAAATCATTCGCAAGAGTGATTATGACATTGTTGATCAGTTGGGGCATACTCCCTCAAAGATTTCTATGTTGTCCTTGTTGTTATGTTCTGAAGCTCATGCCAAGGCTTTGATCAAGTTTCTGAAGACTGCTCATGTACCCAGTGCCATTTCTGTTGACCAGTTTGAGAACTGTGTTGCCCACCTGACCTATGACAATGGGTTAGGATTTTCTGATGCTGATTTGACCCCTGCCAAGAGGGATCATAACAGGGCCTTGCATATCTCAATTGAATGCAGAGGCACTACCCTGTCACATGTATTGATAGACAATGGTTCCTCTCTGAATGTGTTGCCCAAGGAAGTCCTGAACAAGCTGAGTCCTGAAGATGCTGTGCTGAAGCCCAGCAATATTGTGGTGAAGGCTTTTGATGGTTCCAGAAGAGTAGTGCATGGGGAAATTGATCTTCCAATCAAAGTTGGCTCTCAGGTTTTTACTGCTACATTTTTTGTGATGGATATTCGTCCTTCGTACTCTTGTTTGCTTGGTCGTCCCTGGATCCATGGGGCAGGTGCTGTAACCTCTACATTGCACCAAAAGTTGAGATATCCGGTGGAAGGAAAGGTTGTTACTGTCTATGGAGAAGAAGAATACTTTGTCAGCCATGTAAACACTTTCAAGTATCTGGAAATGGAAGGTGAATACATTGAAACTCCGTGTCAGACGTTTGAAGTGGTTCCTTGGGTTGTCAATGATTATGTAGCTCCTCCGGTTGCCAAGAAAGTTCCTGTGGTCACCAGAAAACCTCCAAAAATGGCAATGGCTTCTCTCAATGATGCTAGAGCTGTGGTGGATGAAGGTGGTTGTACTATTTGGGGTCAGCTTCCTGATATTCCATACAAGTCTGACAAGTTTGGTTTGGGTTTCACTGCAGAGTCCCAGAAGGCTGTTCGTCGTGTTCGTGCTATTCGTATCACCAATCAAGGGGTTATGAAAGATCAGATCAATGCTGTGGGAGACTATGATGAAGACTACAATCTGGATGCTTGGATTTTTCCTACTGTGGGTGCTGGACTCAACAATTAGAAAGCTGAAGATGTTATCCCTATCTCCTTTAGTCAGGAGTAAATACTATTACTGTATTGTTGCTTTTAAGTTTGTAATATCTTGAACAATTGAACTCTTAAGCCTTGTGCCTTACCCGGGGCACAATGGTGTGCTTGTTACGGGCTGTCATTTCATTTGCATACTTCATTCAATAAAATCAGTGGACGTTTCGTTTTCGTAAATGTTGTGTTCTTTGTCTTTCTTTTCTTTTATTTTTGTTTTATCAGCTATGTGTTCTTACACACACCCACATCACTAAAATGCAGATCCTCATCCACTCTGGATCCTGTTGATAACAGTTCTACTATTGCCAATTATAATTTCGAGAATCCGATCTATCAAACTGAAGACGGAAATGAGGACGATTGTGAAGTACCTGTAGAGCTTGCTAGGTTGTTACAACAAGAGGAGAAAGCTATACATCCACATGAAGAGCCAGTCGAAGTTGTGAATCTGGGAACTGAAGAAAACAGGAAAGAGGTCAAGATAGGGGCTGATTTAGAGGACAGTGTCAAGAGCAGGTTGATTCAGATGTTACGTGACTATGTGGAGATCTTTGCTTGGTCTTATGAAGATATGCCAGGGTTGGATACAGACATTGTGGTTCACCGTTTACCAGTAAAAGAAGATTGTCATCCAAAGAAACAGAAGGTTCGTCGTATGCGTCCTGAGATGTCAGAAAAGATCAAAGCAGAGGTAATGAAACAGTTCAATGCAGGGTTTTTAGCAGTGACTTCTTATCCTCAGTGGGTTGCAAATGTGGTACCAGTTCCTAAGAAAGATGGTAAGGTACGTATGTGTGTAGACTACAGAGATTTGAACAAGGCTAGCCCCAAAGATGACTTTCCACTTCCTCATATTGATGTTCTGGTAGACAACACTGCTCAGCATAAGGTATTCTCTTTTATGGATGGTTTCTCTGGTTACAATCAAATCAAGATGGCACCCGAAGATATGGAGAAGACAACCTTTGTGACACAGTGGGGCACCTTTTGCTATAAGGTGATGCCATTTGGTTTGAAGAATGCAGGGGCAACATATCAGCATGCTATGGTGGCTTTGTTTCATGATATGATTCATCATGAGATAGAGGTATATGTGGATGACATGATAGCCAGATCCCAGAATGAAGAAAAACATCTTGATCATTTGCATAAATTGTTTGAGAGGTTGAAGAAATACAAGTTGAGATTGAACCCAAACAAGTGTACTTTTGGAGTTAGATCTGGAAAGCTCCTGGGTTTTATTGTCAGTGGAAAAGGTATTGAAGTGGATCCTGCAAAAGTAAAAGCTATACGAGAGATGCCAGCTCCCCGTACTGAAAAGGAGGTTAGAGGTTTCTTGGGGCGATTGAACTACATTGCAAGATTTATTTCCCAATTAACTGCCATCTGTGAGCCAATCTTCAAATTGTTGAAGAAAGATCAGGTGATGGAATGGAATGATGAGTGCCAAACTGCCTTTGATGAAATCAAGAGATATCTGCTAGAACCACAAATTTTGATGCCACCAGTTGATGGAAGACCCTTGATTATGTACTTAACTGTGTTAGACAACTCAATGGGGTGTGTATTGGGGCAACATGACGAGTCTGGTCGAAAAGAGCAGGCAATATACTACCTTAGCAAAAAGTTTACCGACTGTGAAACAAGATACTCACTGCTCGAGATAACTTGCTGCGCTTTGGCATGGGCTGCTCGCCGACTAAGACAGTATATGTTGACCCATACTACCTTTTTGATTTCAAAGATGGATCCAATTAAGTACATATTTGAGAAACCTGCTCTCTCCGGAAGAATTGCAAGATGGCAAATGATCTTGACAGAATATGACATACAGTATACTACTCAGAAGGCCATTAAGGGAAGTGTTGTATCTGATCATTTGACTCATCAAGCAGTGGATGATTACCAATCAATGAGTTTTGAGTTCCCTGATGAAGATATTATGATTATTACCAAAGAACCTGGACAATATGACGAACCTGAACAAGGATCCCAATGGACTATGGTTTTTGATGGTGCCTCTAATGCACTTGGTAATGGTGTTGGTGTTGTGATTAGTTCCCCTGAAGGTTGTCATACCCCGATTACTGCCAGACTTTGTTTCTATTGTACTAATAATATGGCTGAGTATGAGGCATGTATCCTAGGTATTAAAGCTGCTATTGATATGAAGATTCAGTTCCTTGATGTGTATGGAGATTCAGCCCTGGTAATTAGTCAGATCAAAGGAGATTGGGATACCAAGCATGATAACCTCATTCCTTACAGAGAGCATGTGTTGTCTTTGATCCCACATTTTAAAGAGATTACCTTTGGACATATTCCACGAAGAGAGAATCAGTTGGCAGATGCTTTGGCCACCATGGCATCTATGTTTGAGATCAGCTGGGATGATGAAGCTCCCAAGATTACTATTGATAGATTTGAGAAGCCTGCATATTGCAATGAGATTGACACAGAAGGGGCAGAGGAGAAGCCTTGGTTCTATGAAGTGAAAAGATATCTTGAAGCTCAGGAGTTCCCTGAAGGGGCATCTGTCAAAGATAGGAAGTTTCTGAGAAGGTTCTCTGCTAAGTTCTTTTTGAGTAATGGCATTTTGTACAAGCGCAATCATGATTCAACTTTGCTTCGTTGTGTGGATAAGAAGGAAGCAATTGAGATTATGGAAGACATGCATGATGGGATCTTTGGCACTCATTCTAGTGGTCATACTATGGCAAAGAAGATATTGAGAGCAGGTTACTATTGGTCTACCATGGAAGCTGATTGTTATCAACACTCCAGAACATGTCACAAGTGTCAAATCTATGCTGATAAAGTCCATGTACCTCCATCACCATTGAATGTGTTGACTGCTCCTTGGCCCTTTGCCATGTGGGGCATTGATATGATTGGTGAGATCAAGCCTACTGCTTCTAATGGGCATCGTTTCATCCTAGTTGCTATTGATTACTTCACAAAGTGGGTAGAGGCAGCTTCATTTGCATCTGTTACTAAGAATGTTGTGGCTCGATTCATTAAGAATAATCTCATATGTAGGTATGGCATCCCTGAAAGGATTATCACTGACAATGGCTCTAATCTGAACAATACTATGATTACTGATCTCTGCACGCAGTTCAAGATTAAGCATCATAATTCTTCTCCGTATCGTCCAAAGATAAATGGGGCAGTTGAAGCTGCTAATAAAAACATTAAGAAGATTGTACAGAAGATGACTGTTACTTATAAGGATTGGCATGAGATGTTACCATTTGCTCTTCATGGGTATCGTACTACAATACGTACTTCAACAGGGGCAACCCCATTCTCCTTAGTCTATGGTATGGAAGCAGTTCTGCCCATTGAAGTTCAGATTCCCTCCTTAAGAATTATGAAGGATGCAAGCTTGAATGAAGATGAGTGGATTCAGACCCGACTTGACCAAATAAATTTGATTGATGAGAAGAGGTTAGCAGCAGTTTGTCACGGCCAGATGTACCAGAAATGGATGATCAAAGCATTTAACAAGAAGGTTAAGCCAAAGGTATATCAGGCTGGTGACTTGGTAATTAAGCGTATCATATTACCACAGGGTGATCCTAGGGGCAAGTGGACTCCGACGTATGAAGGACCATTTGTGGTCAAGACAGTGTTCTCAGGAGGTGCCATGATACTTACTACTATGGATGGTGAAGACTTCCCGCAGCCCGTAAACGCAGACATAGTTAAAAAATACTACGCATGAAAAGAGACCCGCTAGGTTGACAGGCCTAGGCAAAAATAAGGGCATCCCGGCAAACCAAAAGGGTTTGGGCAAAAATTAGGGATATATATAAAAAGATGTACACCCGGCAAATCGAAAACCTGAAAAGGCGGCTTGGGCAAAAAAGGGTATCCCGGTGGATTGAAAACCTGAAAGGGCAATCCAGGAAAAAGTTAGGGATTAAAGCGTATGACTATGTCTCGTTTGGATCACCCATGAAACTGCAATCAGTTGTATTACTTAATCAAGCTCGAACAGATAAAGCTCAATCCAATCGTTTCCGTCTCGACAGCAGAAGATGAGATACTTGAAGATAATGGCAATAGTGGAATTGAAACTCAATAGGATTGTTTCCCACATAGCTGATGTTCTTTGTTTTGTAAAAATTTTTTTATGACAAAATCCTCTTACTAGGGTTCATATCTCCTTGTACAAACTTACCCGTGTATGGGTCACTTTTTGATATAAATAAATCCCATTTTTGAATCCTGATTTACTTTTACCCTATTTACATAAGCGAAACGTCCATTGGTTGTGTTTGAATGTATGTATGCTTTTGAATATGATTGATGTTTACAAGAAATGCATGTATGCTTAATATGATTGATGTTTACCAGAAATGCATGAAAATGCAGTAATAGTATTTACTAAGGACGAACGAGGGGAGGATTTCAACGAAGCTTCGCCGGTTCATCTTTACAAGACAGTTACAAACTCTCAGTAGGACGAATCCATCTTCATAAAGTCTCATCTCCCTTGGAATTTATATCCATCTCTTTTATCCTCATACGGATATACGGGAATTTACTTTCCAATAAGGGTACGACGAACGAAGACGGGAGGTTATATCTGCCCTACTATCAAACGAAGACGAAGGTTATCTATACCTTACTATCCCCAACATACGGGAGGTTATCCATACCTTGCTATCCCCAGCATACGGAAGGTTATGTATAATATATTATCAAACAAGACGGGAACAAGTTCCTCATATTCTTCAGCAACGAATCAGGATCTATTCTCCCTGGCCAGCAGTTGTTATACGAAGATATCCAGACGCTTCCGGTAGTATCATATCATACATACATCATTTACATCATACCATAACATACATATACATAGATACATAATACATTTCTTAGGTGCATCATATTATACATGCATACATAATGCATAAACTAATACTATCATACAGAATGCTACCTTGTTTTCAGGTTAATTATCCAGCAAACAGACTTACGATTATCAGGATTGCTTTATCCTCCTGAAGGTCATTATCCCTCAGGATTGGTTTATTCTCCTGAAAGCATACCATCCATCAGGACTGCTTCATCCTCCTGAAAACATATTATCAACCACTCAAGACTGCTTCATCCTCCTGAAATCACATTATTACCTCAGGGCTGCTTCATCCTCCTGACAGCTTCTCATACCTCAGGATTGCTTTATCCTCCTGAAATCATATTATTACCTCAGGGCTGCTTCATCCTCCTGATAGTTATCATCATTACCTCAGGATTGCTTCATCCTCCTGAAAGCATATTATCAATACCTCAGGATTGCTCCATCCTCCTGAAGGATTATTATTACCTCAGGACTGCTTTATCCTCCTGACAGCTTATTGCATCTCAGGACTGCTTTATCCTCCTGAAAACTTATTATCTCATCAGGACTGCTCTATCCTCCTGAAGGCTATCATTATACCTTCATATTTTGGACTGCTTTATCCTCCAAGAAATGTATCTGAAGAACTTTTTCTCCAAGTGGCATCTTTAAGCCCACTCAAGCATATTCAACTAGCCATCTGTATCACTTTATGCACTGGTGAGTGCAAATTTTTGGGCTTTTGTGTTCAATCCCCTTCAACCTTCCAGGTCACGACTGGCAAATATACCAATCTAACCCCTCATGTTTCAGAAAATTGAACAGGGGCAGCTGTTGCACCCCAAAATTTGCCCTCACAATACAAGACTTTGTGTACTAAGAAGGTTCACAAGGTTCACAAGTTTCACAACACTTACAAGACCTTTCATGAGGTTCATGAAGTCTACAAGCTACTTTATGAGGTTCACAAGGTTCACAAGATTCACAATGATTTCAAAACCTTTCATGAGGTTCATGAAGTCTACAAGTCACTTCATGAAGGTTCACAAGGTTCACAAGATTCACAATGTTTTCAAGACCTTCCATGAGGTTCATGAAGTCTACAAGTCACTTTATGAGGTTCACAAGGTTCACAAGGTTCACAAGGTTCACAAATACCTCCCATGAGTATCACAAGACATTTTATGATGGTTCACAAGGTTCACAAAGTTCACAATTGGTCAGAAAAGTTGACAATTCCCTCAAACAATGCACCTCCTAAACAATGCATCCAAAACTAGGGTTTTGATTTTAATCAGGCTAAATGAACTTCCAAGACTTCAAGTGAGCCTCATAACATCTTATATGTGTGTAAGAACCCCCATGACAAGTTTCAAGACTTTTCTCAGAAGTTTGCTCAGTCAGATGATCAGATAAGTCAAAATCAGTCAAAGCAGTTAAAAAGTCAAACTGAGGTCAACTGTGGTCAAACCAAAGTCAAACTTCATGATTTTTTGCCAACATCAAGTATATGAAGTAAAATTCATCATTTGATCAAGGGTTGATCATGATTCATCAAGGAGATTTCAGATCATCAAGAATCAGGAGTTTCTAAATTAGGGTTTCCTTAGTAAAAGTCAACTGAACTTTGACCAGCCATAACTTTCACATGCTTCATCACCAAGTCTCCATTCAAAGCTCATTTTGAAGGAAATTGAATTCTCTACAACTTTTTGTATCACAAGCCAAGCCCAAAAATGCTTCATTTGGAAGGTATGAGCTAAGACATTATAGGTCCTTTTGAAAGTCAACAAAAAGTCAACAACTTCAAAAGGGCATAACTTGAGATTGGTAAATGATATGGACATGAAACCAGTGGGGTTGGTTAGAGGACTCTTCAAGCTTTCCAAAATGTCCAAGAACACCCTCATACCATTAAAATTGAAGGATATGTGCCCTTGCAAAGTTGGGAAATTTTGGGTTGGTTCATGAAGAAAAAGGAGGTCTAAAACCAATTTTTTCCAAATGGGCTTGCCAAATAATGACCCAAACCACTTCAAAACATCTTGCACGAAATTAAATTAATTTATTCATAATTTTATTTATTTTATTTTTATTTATTATGATTTTTATATTAAAAAGTCATTTTAAATTCAAGTAAAATATAAAATAATGAAAATTAATTTTAATTTTGCTTCTAGAAAGTCTTAAATCACATTTAAGTTTGATTGATACAAGAGTTATGAAAATCCTCCCAAAATAGCAAGGGTTTATATATGAATATTTGATTTTTAAGGCATGATCATTTTGAATCTTTTCATATCAAATTTTCCACACAAGTGATCAACTTTTTGACCTAAATTCAGTCCCCTATAAGTACTTAACTCATTGCAATCACAAGCCACGAATTTCAGCCTCCTCAAGAGTAAGTTTACAAATCAAAAAATCCTTCACAAATTCAAATTCGGATTCCTCAATACACAACCCTTTAAGGTATTTTAAGGACACAAGAAGACTCCTTGGACCTCATTGATCATGAATCATCACTCATATGCATCAAAACCATGCCATAATACATAACCCGAAGCTTGGTTGTTCTTGAAAATATTTTTTTTCGATTTCCATTATTTAACCAATATTAATGAAATTTGTTTGTTGATTTGATGTTGCTTGAAGCTTTGGATGAATTCTGGAAAGTTTAATTTGATTTTCATGATCCCATACGGATTTTGCCATGGTTAGGGTTTATGACCTCCATTAGGGTTTTGTGTTCTAGCCAATATAAATTCATTCTGAAAACGTGGTTCAATTCCAGATGGTCTTGTGATCATGTTTGAACCATTAATTTGTTGGAATTTTACAGTTTTGGCCGTGTATGAGATCCATAGGTGTTGCTGCAAATTTGGTTTTCGCAGGTACATTGGCAGAGAAATTCGCAGCTAAATTCGTAAGTCTCAAGGAAGAAGATGAAGTTATGCTGGCGCCAAAATTCAATTTGAATTTCTATTTTAAAATATAATGAATTAATCCTGTTTATAGTTCACAAGCGAATGCTTGTCTCAGTGGTAAGGCTAGTTTGTGTACTGCGTGAGGTCACTGGTTCGAAACCTGGCTTTGTGCATTTTTTTCTCTTTTTTTTTCCAGGTTAATCATGAAGTATTATATATTATGCGTTGTTACCATCACAATATCAGATTTGCTCACCTAGCTGGGATGGTCATGTGTATGTTTGCGTGCTTAAGAGGTCCTGGGTTCGACTCCACCCCCAGGCCTTTTGGTTTTTTTCACTATTTTATGATTTTTCAAGTTTAAGGAACAAAACAACTTGGAGCTTATTCTTCTTGCACCATCAGCGCACAGCCCAGTTGGTAATCCTCCTCATCATCCAAGTAAAGGACCTGGGTTCAAATCCCAGGTCCTGTTTTTTTTTTTGGTTTCTTATTTCTTTTTCTTTTGTTATATTTTCTTATTATTTCCTATATTAAAATGATTTCTAAATTATAAAATATATATTATGTTTTCTAAATTCTGAAAATTTATTTTCTAAATTCAAAAATTAGTTTTTATTATTATGTATTTAAATTATAAAATGTATATATGCATTATTTAGTTAAATAAATTATTCTTGTAAATTAAGTCTAAATATTTTTGAATATACATTAAACCTTATTTTTTCAAAACCCTAATTTTATAAACCCTAGTTTATTTTTTCTAAACAAATATTAAAAAGCCTAATTTTATTTTCTAATTTTTTGTAAATATAATTATTATGTACATATTTATTTAATATAATTAATTTTTGTAAATACAATTATAATCAATTTCTTTTTATAATATGTAATTATTTCTATAATTTGCTCATAATCTAAATTTTATAATTTTTAAATATATGTGTTTAAAAATAATTAAATTTATGCCAATTTAATATTGTAATTATAATTTTTTATGTGTTTATAATTAATTTAACTTTTATAAGTTGCATATAGTTTTAAATTTTATAGTTAAATTGTTCATATTTCCTTATTAATTTCTAATTCTTATTTATTATTTTATTTTATTTATTATTATTACTAATCATGTTTATTATTAATCCATTTATTTTTTAATTATGCTTATTATTATTTCACTAACCTTATTTATTTTTTAATTATTATTATTACTAACCCCTATTATAATTATTATTGCTTATTTATTTATTATTTATATTTTGCTTATTTATTTATTTATTTTTTGCTATTTATTTAAATTGCTTTATTTATTATTGTAATTGCTTCTGGATGTAATTTTTTGTAAATATTTAAATTATTTAATTTTCATGCTATGGTTAGTAAAATAGGGAGTGTAAACATGTATTATATCTAAAATTTAATTTAGATCATTTAAATTATAAGATAAATATTAAATTGAACACTCACACACGTAAGTCGATTTTTAATCGCCATCTCACTTTCTAGGGTTACCTCTCAATGTTGCCTAATCATAAGGTCAAGTGGGGTGTATAAAGCAAAGTCCCTTTAAAAGAAAAGTCATCTGGTCCCTTAAATAATCAAAGATCAAGTCCCTTAATGGTTGCCTTTCAATATGATCTTGTCCCTTTCGAATAATGATGACAGCCCCTTCAAAATTGCTTAATACACCCTACAGTTGCCTTAATTAAACAGATGTCCCTCATTTGTCCCTCACATCCAAGGTAATGACTACCTATTCCTTAATAATAGGGATAGTCTTACCACTTAAAGGATAAAGAACAGAAAGACTTAAACTCTAGGGTAGGTTCCTCATAGTTACTTGCTCACTATTTCAAAACAAATTTCAAACATTTCACAAATTTCAAACAATTTTCAAACACAAGTTTTTTACGCATCCGTACATGGATCATTATTAAACTCTTATGAAAATTTTTATCCACACACTTCACATTTCAAAAAAAAACATTTAAAAGTGAGCTAAGTAACTAAGAGCCCATGGATAACCATGGATGTAAAGGGTGCTAACACCTTCCCTTTACATAACCTACCCCCCGGACCCAAAAATCTTTAAAAAGGTCTTTCCTGTTCTTTTATACCTTTCCTTTGGATAAAATAAAAGTCAGTGGCGACTCTTGCTATCCGCAATATAACTAAAGTCAGTTCTCCCACCGTGTTACAAGAATTATGAAGGATGCAGGCTTGGATGAAGATGAGTGGATTCAGACTCGACTTGAACAGATAAATTTAATTGATGAGAAGAGGTTAGCAGCAGTTTGTCATGGCCAGATGTACCAGAAACGGATGATCAAAGCTTTTAACAAGAAGGTTAAGCCAAAGGTATATCAGGCTGGTGACTTGGTAATCAAGTGTATCATATTACCACAGGGTGATCCTAGGGGCAAGTGGACTCCTACATATGAAGGACCATTTGTAATCAAAACAGTATTCTCAGGAGGTGCTATGATACTTACTACTATGGATGGTGAAGACTTCCCACAGCCTGTAAACGCAGACATAGTTAAAAAATACTACGCATAAAAAGAGACCCGCTAGGTTGACTGGCCTAGGCAAAAATAAGGGCATCCCGGCGAACCAAAAGGGTTCGGGCAAAAATTAGGGATATATATATATATATATATATATATATATATATATATATATATATATATATATATAAATGTACACCCGGCAGGTCGAAAACCTGAAAGGGCGGCTTGGGAAAAAAAGGGTATCCCGGTGGATTGAAAACCTGAAAGGGCAATCCAGGCAAAAGTTAGGGATTAAAGCGTATGACTATGTTTCGTTTGGATCACCCATGAAACTACAACCAGTTGTACTACTTACTCAAGTTTGAACAGATAAAGCTCAATACAATCGTTTCCGTCTCGACAGTAGAAGATGAGATACTTGAAGATAATGGCAATAGTAGAATTGAAACTCAATAGGATTATTTCCCACATAGCTGATCTTCTTTGTTTTGTAAAATTTTTTACGACGAATTCCTCTTACTAGGATTTCTATCTCCTTGTACAAACCTACCTATGTATAGGTCACTTTTTGATATAAATAAAATTCCATCTTTTAATCCAGATTTACTTTTACCCTATTTACATAAGCGAAACGTCCATTGGTTGTGTTTGAATGTATGTATGATTTTGAATATGATTGATGTTTACCAGAAATGCATAAATGCTTAATATGATTGATGTTTACCAGAAATGCATGAAAATGCAGTAATAGTATTTACTAAGGACGAACGAGGGAAGGAATACAACGAAGCTTCGCCGGTTCATCCCTACAAGACAGCTACAAATCCCAAGTAGGGCAAATCCATCTTCATAAATACTTCAAGTCACATCTCCCCTGGAATTTATATCCATCTCTTTTATCCTCACACGGATAGTCGGGAATTTACTCTTCCAATAGGAGTACGACGAACGAAGACGGGAGGTTATGGATACCTTACTATCAAACGAAGACGGGAGGTTATGGATACCTTACTATCGAATGAAGACGGGAGGTTATATATACTATATTATCAAACAAGACGGGAACGAGTTCCTCATATTCTCCCGCAACAAATTGGGATTTATTTTCCCTGGCCAGCAGTTGTTATACGAAGATATCCAGACGCTTCAAGCTGCATGATGCATACATACATCATTTACATCATATCATACATATACATAAATACATAATACATTTCTTAAGTGCATCATATTATACATGCATACATAATGCATAAACTAATATTATCATACAGAATGTTATAATCTTGTTTTTCAGGTTAATTCTCCAACAGACTATTGGGCCGTTGTTTATCCTCCCAAAAGTTACACCTCAGGACGTTGTTTATCCTCCTGAAAGCTACCATTTCCTCAGGACGTTGTTTATCCTCCTGAAAGCTTATCACGACCTTGGGCCGTTGTTTATCTTCCCAAAGGTTACCTCATTACCTCAGGACGTTGTTTATCTTCCTGAAAGCTATCATGACCTTGGGCCGTTGTTTATCTTCCCAAAGGTTACCTCATTATCATGGGACGTCGTTTATCTTCCCAAAGGCTATCTTGAGACGTCGTTTATCTTCTCAAAAGCCATATCATGACTATTGGACCGTTGTTTATCCTCCCAAAAGTTATACTTATACCTCAGTACGTCGTTTATCCTCCTGAAAGCATATCATTTCCTCGGGACGCTGTTTATCTTCCTGAAAGCTATCATCATTACCTCAGGACGTTGTTTATCCTCCTGAAAGCTATCATTATATCTTCATATTTTGGACTGCTTTATCCTCCAAGAAATGTGTCTGAAGAATTTTTCTCCAAGTGGCATCTTTAAGCCCACTCAAGCATATTCAACTAGTCATCAGTATCACTCTACGCACCGGTGAGTGCAAATTTTTGGGCTTTTGTGTTCAATCCCCTTCAACCTTCCAGGTCACGACTGGCACATATACCAATCTAACCCCTCAGGTTTCAGAAAATTGAACAGGGGCAGCTGTTGCACCCCAAAATTTGCCCTCACAATACAAGACTTTGTGTGCTTATAAGGTTCACAAGGTTCACAAGACCTTTCATGAGGTTCATGAAGTTTACAAGACACTTTATGAGGTTCACAAGGTTCACAAGATCTTTCATGAGGTTCATGAAGTTTACAAGACACTTTATGAGGTTCACAAGGTTCACAGGACCTTTCATGAGGTTCATGAAGTTTACAAGACACTTTATGAGGTTCACAAGGTTCACAAGACCTTTCATGAGGTTCATGAAGTTTACAAGAAACTTTATGAGGTTCACAAGGTTCACAAGACATCTTACAAGGTTCACAAGACATCTTATAAGGTTCACAAGGTTCACAAAGTTCATCATGGGTCAGAAGATTTAACAATTCCCTCAGGCAAGGCATTCTCCTAAGCAGTGCATCCAAAACTAGGGTTTTGACTTTAATCAGGCTAAATGGACTTCCAAGACTTCAAGTGAGCTTTATAACATCTTATATGTGTTTAAGAATCCCCATGACAAATTTCAGAACTTTTCCCAAAGGTTTGCTCAGTCAAATGATCAGATAAGTCAAAATCAGTCAAAGCAGTTAAAAAGTCAAACTGAGGTCAACTGTGGTCAAACCAAAGTCAAACTTCATGATTTTTTGCCAACATCAAGTATATGAAGTAAAATTCATCATTTGATCAAGGGTTGATCATGATTCATCAAGGATATTTCAGATCATCAAGAATCAGAAGTTTCTAAATTAGGGTTTTCTCAAGAAAAGTCAACTGAACTTTGACCAGCCATAACTTTCACATGCTTCATCAAATTTTTCCCATCCAAAGCTCATTTTGAAGGAAAATTGAATTCTCTACAACTTTGTGTCTCACAAGCCAAGCCCAAAAATTCTTCATTTGGAAGGTATGAGCTAAGACATTATAGGTCCTTTTGAAAGTCAACAAAAAGTCAACAACTTCAAAAGGGCATAACTTGAGAATGTTAAATGATATGGACATGAAACCAATGGGATTGGTTAGAGGACTCTCTAAGCTTTCTAAAATGTCCAAGAACACCCTCATAGCATTAAAATTGAAGGGTATATGCCCTTGCAAAGTTGGGAAATTTTTGGTTGATTTATGAAGAAAATGGAGGCTTAAAACCAAAATTTTCTAAATGGGCTTGCGATGTGATGATCCAATCCATACAAATAACTCATGCACGACCCAACCCTCATTTATTCATATTTTTTATTATTTTTATTTTATTTATTTTGATTTTATTCATTTTAAATCATTTTAAATCAAAATAAAATAGATAAATCAAATATTTAAATGGGATATTGCTTCTAGAAAATCATAAATATGGCTTGGATCAAATTGATATAAGAATTATGGTGATTGGCTTGAAATAGAAAGGTCTTATTCAAGAATATTTGAAATTTAAGCTTGAATCTTTTTCAATCTCCAAAATCCAAAAAGTCCATGCAATGATCAAGTCTCTTGACCTAATTTGATTCTACTATAAGTATACAACATAACTCAATCACAAAGACACGGATTCCTTGCCTCAAAGAGTAAGTTCATACATCAAAAAATCACCCAAAATTTCAAATTCGGATTCTTCCATAGAGGCCATTCCAAAGAGATTTGAAGGTTGAGACATGTTCATTGGACATCCTTGAACACCCTATAATGCATAAACCGAAACATACATGTTCTTCATATATTTTTTTCTTCGATTCACTGCATTTACTTGTTTATAATGAATTTTAAAGATGTATTGATGTTTGTTGTTGACTATAGATGGTTTCTGGACAGTTTGGTGAAGAATTATGGCCGAATCATGAAAACACCATAGTTAGGGTTTTGAACTCTAAATTGGGATTCTGTGATTCACTTAATTTAAATTGATTCTAAGACCATATTTGAATTGTATGAAGGTTGGGGATCACAACCATGTAACCAATTTAATGAATCGTTGCATATTGATGAGTGTATGAGATTGACAGGTTTTGAACGCATGAAAAATCGCAGGAAATTTCCCATGAAATTTCGCAGGAAAACCTGCGAAAATCCAAGGAAGAAGATGAAGTCAACGCGCCATATTTCAAATTTAAAATTTCATTATAATATTTTTAGAATTGTTTGTGGTTTTGTTTCACAATTGCAGTGTTGGCTCAGTGGCAAAGGACGCGCGCGTATTGCTTGAAGGCCCTGGTTCGAATCCTGGATGCATCAACATTTTTCTTATTTTTCCATGTAATTAGTAAACTTAATATATTATTTGTTGTCATGAACATACTACCAGTTGCGCCCTCCCGGCTGGAATGGTAAGTGTGTTTGTGTATTGCGTAAAGGTCCTGGGTTCGAATCCCCCCAGGCCTTTTGTGTTATTTTCTTTTGTTTTATCATGATTTTCTCCAGGTTAGTATTAAAACCAAATGAAGTTCTTTCTTTAGCACCTGCGCGCGCATGGCCTGGTGGAGAGTACGCTGGTCTTGAGATTCCAAAGCCTATGGCCTGGGTTCGAATCTCAGCCCCAGGTAAGTTTTTTATCACTTTTTTTCTTATTTTATTTAATTCTTGTTTATGTTTTAACTAATTTAGTAAATTATAAATGTTAAAAATAAAATGTGTATATTATTTCTTGTATATAAATTTCAAACTTATATTTTCAAAAATAAAATTAAAACTTTATTATTAAAACTATTTTACTATATATATTATTAATGTTATTTGATTTGTATAAATAAATTAGTTGTATTTAGGTTAAAATATATAAACCCTAGGTTTCTAAAACCATAAAATATTTTGTAAAAATCTAATTAATTTTTATAAACCCTAATAATTTTCACAAACCCTAATTTTCTTTTATTTAAAATTTAATTCTATTGTAACTTTTAATTTATTATTTATAAACCTTAATCATGTATATATATTCTATAATTTGTTTATAATTTAATTCTTGTATGTAAATAATTTTTAATATATGCTTAAAAATAATTAAAACTTGCTAATTTAATTTTTCATACTATGTTTATAATTAACCTAATTTCTATAACTTATACATAATTTAAAATTTTATGATAATTAGTATATAATTGTTTATATTTTATTCTTAATCTTAAAAAATAATAATTGTTTATAAAAAATTGAATTTTTAATTATTATGCTAATATTCTTATTTATTTTATTATTAATGCTATTTATTTTCATATGATATTTATTTTATTATTACTAATCCTATTTATATATTGTGATTTATTATTATTTATTTTTACTAACCCAATTATATTGTTATTATTTATTTTTGCTTATTTATTTAATTTGCTTTAATTATTATTATGTAATTGTCTCCTGGATGTAATATTTTAATAGTAATATTTAATATTTATTTTAAATGCTATGGTTAGTAAAATAGGGAGTGAAACATGTTTGTATTTAAAATTAATTTAGATCACTAATTTAAAAGATAAATATTTAAAATTGTACACTCACACACGTAAGTCGATCTTTGATCGCCATCTCACTTCCTTAAGGATACCTCTCATGTTGCCTATTACAAAAAGGTCAAGTAGGGTGTATAAAGCAAAAGTCCCTCATCTCACATCATCTAGTCCCTAAACAGATAAAAAGATCAAGTCCCTTCGAATGTTGCCTTCGTAATGATTTTGTCCCTTTCGAATAAAGATGATAAGCCCTTTCGAATTGCTTATACACCCCACAGTTGCCTAAATAACAGATGTCCCTTCACTTGTCCCTTACATCCAAGGTAATGACTATCTATTCCTTAATAATAGGGATAGTCTTACCAATCAAAGGATTCAAGAACAAGAAAAGACTTAAACTTAGGGTAGGTTCCTCTTAGATACTTGCTCACTTTTCAAAACATTTCAAACACTTCACACATTTCAAACAATTTTCAAAACAAAGGTTTTATATGCATCCGTACATGGATCATTATAAAATACTTAAGAAAATTTGTATTCACACACTTCACATTTCAAAAACATTTTAAAGTGAGCTAAGTAACTAAGAGCCCATGGATAACCATGGATGTAAAGGGTGCTAACACCTTCCCTTTACATAACCTACCCCCCGGACCCAAAAATCTTTTAAAAGGTCTTTCCTGTTCTTTTATGCCTTTCCTTTGGATAAAATAAAAGTCGGTGGCGACTCTTGCTATCCGCAACATAACTAAAAGTCAGTTCTCCCACCGTGTTACAGCGAGCTATTGTTCGGTTTCACGCGCATGTTGTTTCTCTTTAAGTGATAACCATTTTTGTTTGTCTTTTTTGGTTGAGTCGTGACTTAACTGGAGATTTTTGGATGCATTTGTTGCAGACAGGCACTCTTGTGCTTAAGCCTCTCTCTAATTGAGGATTGACTTTTATTTTTTAGTAGGTTTCTATTGTTTAGATTCCGTATAAATGAAGTGATAATTTTTTTAAATGTTTGACTTTCGGTGAAGATTTCTTCGATGGCGAGGTTATTACGTGTTTACTTGAAGTGCATATTTGTACTTGGAGCATATGCGTTCAACAGCCTTTTAGAGCCTCTTCATTTTCTTGTCTGACAATACACAAATCTAATGCATCTTATTTTTACGTCACTGATAAACTTGATCTTCATCGGTCGTTATTATTTTACCTCTCATTGGTGTGTCATTCATAAGATGTTTGTCTTACCTATATGACTGCAATGATGGTTTCTATTACCTGTATGCCTCCAATGTTTAAAGGTTATGTATGCAACAAATTTATTTATGTGAATAATTGTGTAGTTGGTTATTTAGCTGGTCTTGTGACAGTGACACATTCATCAATGTCTCATAAGGTTGAAGACGATACTCATTTGAAATATATCATGTTCAAATGTGGTCCCATTAACTATTGTATCTGTTACTATATCGGGACATGTTGGTTTGTATTACCTATATGCCTGCAATGATGGTTTGTATTACCTATCATATAAGAAAATTAATTGTTCTTGAAATAACCTTATTACCCTCATTGCACATCTGTGTGACAAGTGGCTACATTCTCTTCCTACCAACACATTTTCCTTTCTCTCTTTGTCTTTTCCATCTACATTCATCACACCCCTTTGTTGCTCGTCTTCTTCCTCCATATGTCTTCGTCTCACTCTATGTTTCTCTTACACATATTTCTTCAATCTGGTATTTGACTTGAAGGTAGTGATGTTTTCATCACATTGTATCTGACATGAGTTAAGATTTGTTTTCAGGTATGATGGATTTGTGAAATCTTGTGGGTTCTTTGCACTGATACTGATGTTGCATGCTTTGCAAACCTGTTTTATGTGAGAAAAGGTAAATGTGAGCCTAATTTTGTTGAACCCTAACTATAAACTGATATGACTATGTCTGTGTTTTTCCTGTATGCTATGAAAGAAGCAATTTACAGTGACTCGTCGCTGCTGATGTTTTGTTGTGATTACAATAATTTATGATTTCTTTATATCTTTTTCATGTTTGATTCAGTCTATTTCAGCACTGATATTTTTGTCTTGCTGACTGGTTGTTGAATGAAATTGGGGTGGTTTGTGTTTGTTGGCTCTGTTTTGTATCGATGAAGATTTGAAGACAATGTTTAAAGGTTATGTATGCAGAAAATTTGTTTATGTGAATTGTTGTGTTATTGGTTGTTTAGTTTGTCTTGTGACAGTGACAAATTCATCAATATCTCATAAGGTTGTAGTGGATACAGAAACATAACCAAATTCAAAAATGTAGAAAAGTGTTTAAATCTTTTCTAACAATAGGCAGAAATGGTGACCTATATTGTCGTATCCAGCACTTTGTTTAACTTGCTCATAAGTAATGATATCAACTCATAATATATTATGTGTGTATATTAGTCTAATAACCCCATAGTTCAATAATGAAGTTAATGTTGAACATTTTGCATGTGGCTTACTTCCATACGTTTTAGATGTCGGAAAACACAGCAGCGACGCAAATTATGTTTCCCATATTATTTTGGCCGACGAGGATACTCATTTGAATTATAGCATGTTCAAATGTGGTCCTATTAACTATTGTATTTATTACTATATTGGGACATATAAAGGCACTGATGTATTACCTATATGCCTGCAATGATGGTTTGTATTGTTTAGTTTACATATAAAGGCACTGATGATTTTTATATGAATTTCTGACATATAGGTAAAGAGTTCTTTCATGGCGAGGTTATTACGTGTCTTTGTGAAATGCATTTTTGTAGTTGCGCATAAGCGTTCAGTAGCCTTTGAGAACTTTTTCCTTATATTTTCAAACAATACATAAATTTGAGCCTTCTTATTCTCACGTTATTGATACACTTGATAATGCTCGGTCATTATTATTTTACCTCCCAATGGTATGTCATTCGTAAGATGTTTGTCATGGGCTTTTGAAACAGCTAATTAAACAATCTGACGTCATTGTTCTGTGAGGTTGTTGTTCTTTCAATTATGATTTCGTGTAGGTGCTCGAATGGACAAAAACTGTTATAATGATGCATTAATTGGAGCACGAAATCGTGGGATATCCTTTGTAAGGTTCTGGTAATGGAGATGCAAAAGCATTGACCGTTGGTGAAGACTCGGGAATAAATGGGCTTTTTAAAATGGTAATTATACAGTCTAAGTGTAATATTGTCTGAGGTTGTTGTTCTTATCCTTTCTCACATTTCTTTCGGTTATTGATTGGATATGAAGTAATCAATGTTGCCCTTTGTGTTTTATTGTTCATTTTTTTTCTATAGTGTCACACCATTATTAACCTTGTATTTACAACTTTCTGATAAACTTGACCATATAAAGGCAGTGATGATTTTTTTTTATGGCTGGCATTCTGTGAAGAGTTCTTTCATGGTGAGGTTATTACGTCTCTGCGTGAAATTTATTTTTGTACTTCCGCATAAGCGTTTAACAGCCTTTGAGAACCTTTTCTTTATCTTGACTAACAATACAGAAATATGAGCCTTCTTATTCTCACGTTACTGGTATAGTTGATCGTGCTCAGTCATTGTTATTTTACCTCCCAATGGTATTTCATTCATAAAATGTTTATTATGGGCTTTTGAAACTGGTAATTAGATCAGCTGACATCGTTGTTCTTTAAGGTTGTTGTTGTTTCATGTATGATTTTGTGTAGGTGTTCGAATTGTCTCGGTTCTAATAATGATGCAGTTTCGGTTATCAAATGGTAATTATACAGTCTAAGTGTTTTGTTGTCTGAAGTTGTTGTTCTTACCCTTTGTATTTTTTTTCCCGTTAATGATTGGTTATCAAGTAGTCAATATTCCCCTTTGTGTTTTATTGTTCTTTTATTTTTTCCGTTAATGATTGGTCATTAATGTGGTATCACGTTTGATAACAATCACTTTAGGCATCTCACATTGGTCATTCAACAGTGTTCGACACACCTCTAAGACCCAAGTAAATTATTCTCTTTTTCACACTCAACAAACGTAAAACCAACATAATATGTCTTTTCAATTGAGGTAACACCAACAATCTCCAATCATGGAAGTTTATACTTGTTAGTCTTGTAGGTTGAATCAAGTACAAGCACCGTAGAATATGTTGAATAACTTTATGGAATCAATATGAGTCCAAAATATATCACTAACAGTAACTTCGTCTTCGCACGTTCAATACCTAAACATGTAATTGTTATCATCAAACAGTTTCAAGAGTTGTTGCATCTCAGTTTTATCCCTTATTGATATTTGTAAATATATATAGTGTTAAAAATATTTGTATATAGAATAGTCTCACATCGACTATATCATGTAATTAGTTGTAATCTATCTATATATAATAATGGCTCCATAGTACTTTTTAAAACACACGGTTTAATCTAAATGTCTCTTAGTGTCGCTTATTTCAACATGGTATCTAGAGCCTAGTTAAGAGGCAATTCTTGTCTTTTGTTTATATTCCTAAAACTCCAGGTGAAGCATTATCTCACCCTGAGTGGAGGGAAACAATGATTGATGAAATGTGAGCTCTTCAAATCAATGGTACATGGGAAATGGTTCCACTACCCCATGGGAAATCTTTAGTAGGTTCTCGTTGGCTTTATACAGTGAAGGTTGGTCCATATGGTAAGATTGGTCGATTTAAAGTACGCTTGGTAGCCAAAGGACACACTCAAATTTTTGGGTTGGATTATAGTGATACCTTTCCTATAGCCAAGATGGCACCTGTTAGACTTCTTCTAGCCATTGCAGCCATTCGACATTGGTATTTTCATCAACTTGACATAAAAAATGCATTCTTACATGGTGATATTGAAGAGAAAGTATATATGGAGCAACCACTTGGATTTGTTGCTCATGGGGAGTCATCGAATATGGTTGTAGGCTACACAAGTCTCTTTTTGGTCTTAAGCAATCTTTGAGAGGTTGGTTTGGCATATTCAGCATTGTAGTACATTAGTTTGGTATGGTCCGTAGTGAAGCTAACCATTATTTTTTTTTATCGTCACTCACCCCAAGAGTGTATTTATCTTATTGTGTACTTGTTAGAGGAAACCTTATATCCTGGAAAAGTAAGAAACAAAATATAGTTGCAAGAATATGCGTCATGGCAGAGTATAGGGCCATGGCAATGGTAACATTTGAACTTATTTGGTTAAAATAGTTGCTCAAGGAACTTCAAAGTGAAGAAGTAAGACCAATGACACTTATTTGTGATAATTAAGTTTCATTGAACATTGCTTCAAATCCAGTCTTCCATGAGAGGACCAAGCATATTGAGATAGATTGTCACTTTGTCAGAGAGATGATTGAGTCAGGAGACATCGTCACAAGCTTGGTCTATTTGAATTATATGCTTAAGCTTGAAGGGGAGTGTTAATATTTGTAAGTATATATAGTGTTAAGAGAATATATGTATATAAAATAGTCACACATCAACTATATCATGTAAATAGTTGTAATATATCTATAATAATGTCTCTATAGTGCTTTTTAAAATATGTGGTTTAATCTAAATGTCTCTTAGTCTCGCTAATTTCAACACCCCATAAGCGCCTTGTTAGTTAGGTATCGAATATTATACACTTGTTTGATATTTGATATATTCTCGAGTTGTTTCTGTTTCAAATGTTGCAAGTATATTCTTCAGTTGAACCAAATTCAAGGTCATGTCAACAACACATTCTTTCTCTTTCGGCATGAGCCGATACACATTAGGGTGGCCGACTTGTAGATTTAATGTGATATGTGATTTGTATAACCATATGTGATTTGTCAACAACACATTCTTTCTCTTTCGGCATGAGCCGATACACATTATGGTTATACAAATCATATATCACATTAAATCTCCAGTTTTTGTTTGCCAACTTGTAACCACGCACCTTAAATGAACACTCACGTTTTCTTGAATTGGTGTCATCTCTTTTAAAATTACGGAGAAGAGTTATATATTTCTCTCTTGTCATTGTCACAAAAACGCATCTTCTATCTGAACCATTATCGGGCCTTCCGATAACCATCCCAAATCCAAGTTTAGAGGCCTCCATGTGAATCCATTGAAGCATTTGATCACAAGAATCAAACTCTTGCTAGTTTTTAAAATGGTTGCCAAAATATACCGCCTTCACAACAACACCTTGGACATTCAGAGCAATAACTTGTTTTAGGAAAACATCGGGGTGCATGATATCTAATGAAAATAATTAAAATCATAATAGTATATGAGCACTACTGTTGAAGACAGGGTTGGAAAATGAACACAGACTTTTTTCGGAAATGCATCTCTAAAGAAGTTCATATTCGTTTCGGAGATACATTTCCGGACACAACGCTACTTTTTTCAGGAAAAAAAACATGATTAATGTGAGCAATGCAGTGGAAATGAAGGTTCTTTACCTAAAATTCTATCTTCTTTTGCTCCATATGGTGTGATGAAAATGGAGATTTGGAGTGAAAATGGATTGAGAATGAAGGGTTTGTTGGTGAAGAGTTTGGTTTAAATACAACATTGGAAAAAATGGTTGTGTGATCATGCAATTGTTTTTTTTATCAAAATATTTCATATATCAATCTCCGAAAAAATATGACATGCAAAGGTGACAAAAAATTTCAAAATTATGTCCTTATTTTCATATGTAACTCTGAAATTTCTACTGAACTAGTAAATAATTAAGGTATTTCTTAAAATGTTTCGGAGATACATCTTCGGAATAAAAAAAAACTCAACTTATAAGGCGTCACTCATAATGGTCTTTGTTAAGTGTGTAAGAGGTGTGTCAAGAGATGCATCTCTGGAAACAAGGGGCATATTTAAAAATTTACATGGTGTAGTAGAAACATATAGGATGAGTTAAGAAATTGCCAATTATTATGCCTAATACTAGTATCCATTATTCTTTTACACATTTGCGTCTAAGTAGATAAATGGTGGGTTTTAATATGTGAATTGTTTAACGCACCTTCAAGATTTCTTTTTTACTCAAAAAATCAAATTTATCCCTTAAATTTTAGAAATATATCTCCGGATGCACACCATACACATTTGTTTCTGAATCAAACTTTAAGGTTATGCTAAAAAAATTAAGGAAATGCATCTTCGTGTATATTATGGAGATGCATTTTCGAACACTTTTTTAATCAAAAACGCTTCACACCCTTATCCTTCCTCATTTTTCAAAATACTGTCTCGAAACAAAACTCTCAACTGTTTCAAATCCTCTCAAATCTCAAACTCTCTCAACTCACATTCTCTCGAACTCATTCAGCTCAATTCAAATCTTCTGCCATCAACATCCAATCGATCAAAGAGTTAACCCAACATCAAATTAAACTCACATTTGGTGAATTTATTATTTTTCTATACTTTTTATTTCTATATAAATTTGTAGAAATTGAGCATTAAGTTATGTAATAGGTAGTTTAGATATGTTATTTAAATGAGAAATGTGTTTGACAGGTAGTTTCAATGATCAATAATTTATTTTGGATGTTGGAATAGACTACATTTCCACAATTGTTGTTCATCTGAGTTGTAGAACATTATGGAGATGCATCTCTGAAATATTTCTACGTTTTAATTTCAAGAATCCAGAGATGCATCTCTGAAATTTATCAGTCTGCATTATTTGACTTGAGCTCATTGTGTTTCATTTGTGTAATGCTTGTGTGATTTATTTATAGGCATTATGGCTAATAAGAAAGATAGATTAAGGCATGAAAAAGTTGTGCATCATACATTGGTTTGGAGGGAAAGAGCTCGAGCTTCACAAGCACATGTTATTTCTAACCCAGTTGATGTAGATGGGTTAACTTATAGGCCTCATGCATATCTAACTTTGTCTTTCCATATGAGACAGATGTCATCTACTCAAACACTCGAGGAATCGCAGGCACCCGAGACATAATAGGCATCCGATGGGCTTGGAGGAGGTTCGTTCGACTTATTATTGTTCCCTCCATACTTGGACCATACCACCAGATGTGTATGGGACAGAAAGGTAAAATTTAATTTTATTCATTCTTTTAAAAAAAACAGTTGTAATATTAAAAAAAATGACGATTGAATATTTTTCTACAAGAACGTGATGCTTTAAAATGATTCAACCATAGTCGGAAGATTACGAGACTACTGCAACCTAATGAGCAGTGGTTTCAGGATGTGATGCAGCTATTTGGGTTGATCGACTTGTGTAGGATTGATTATGTTACATGGTATGTTGTCTGCATTTATAGAAATATGGCACTCTGAGACTTCATTTTTTCATCTTCCACATGATGAGATGTCTATCACACTGGACGATGTCTTATGCTTGTTGCATCCTTAGATAAAGGGGAAACTATTAGACCATGGCAGGATTAGCAGAGACAACACATTGGAGATAGTTGTAGAGTATCAGAGAGCTGACCCAAGGATGCCTTGTAGGAGTTAGAAGTCACCTGAGGGGCTCATGCTAGTTTTGATTCCTGGAGAGGTTGTCTACAAATTAGTTACATAATGCATAACAAACCGTTGTTGATGATGAGCAGGTTGCACAACATATAACATATGCATTGAGAGCATACCGGTTATACTTGGTTGGCACACCAATTTTTATGGACAAGAGTGTCACTTACATGGATGTGATCTACCTAAGATACTTCACCGATTTGTAGCGGATCCGTGAGTACAAGTAAGGAGGCTGCTTATTTGGTCTATCGGTACTCCAAGTTAGCTTAAGGTTGTATGTGGAAGACCAAACATATGACAGACAACCTCACATTGTTGACGGTAATATTTTTGTATATTTTGAGGGTTTGTGTGTCCTTTTCATAACACTTTTCCAACACCATTACTAATGATTCATATGTACCATTTTCAGGCTTGGATCCTCTAGCACTTCCCACACATATCTTATTGGTTATGTGCTCCAACCTACACTGAGGATATGACATATGCTTCTCCATTCATCGAGCTCAGAGGGAATCAAGCAACGAAGCCATACATAATGTATATTGACTGCATGGTAGTAAAGGATATACAATTTCTTTTGTATGTCAATCACTGTGAGACGCATCCATTAGACAACATTTCCTTATACTCTATAAATGCTTGGCTTGTTGTTCACGTCTGATATGTCCTCATCTGCTTGAGCGCGTCATGCGACAGTTCATCTACTCGCAGTTTGTTCTAAGAGACCCTTATGAGTCTACTCCTCCCACTATGATGTGTAAAGATATGTGTTCCATGTATGATGATTACCTTAATAATCTATTATCAGGTGAAATACATAGTACCATGGCTCTTAGCGACTAAAGTGTTATACAAGACTACATTCAGTGATATTTCAGAGTATCACATCCTTATATGACAATGAATGCTCTGGGAGATCCACCTAGGCTAAATCATCAAGAGATAGTAAAGGAATAGAGGCTAGGACAAATCATAATGTTGATGTGTTGCCTAGATGTCGACGTATCATGGAGATTGGGCAAGCGAGTATAGACAAATGACTCTTTCTACATGGATCTAAGGTGAGGGACGTTCTGGATGCCATGATGGAGGAGGCATTGTGTTATAGGAGGCAGCGTAAGAACATAGGGTCCCGAGTCTGTCATATGTAGTAGTATATAGTATTTTTCTTAGAAGCACTCTTTTCGATTCTATTATATTTTGACTTCATTGTATACTCCGGATTTGTTAATTTATATATGCCATTTTCATTTTATTTCGAAAGTATATGATTTAATGTATAAAAAATTAAAAATGATAGTATAATTATAATACATCGTCAATTTCATCAGTGCATCTATAAAACAAAGTCAAAAATTACGCTATGTGAATATGGAAATGCATCTTTGAATTATGGCTAATGTGAATATAGAGATGTATTTTCTGATCAATTTATGACAAAAAGGAATGTTTATGTGAGGAATGCATGCGGTGTACATGGAGTGGTTCCGAATATGCATCTCCAAAATAAATTTTAGAAAAAAATATGGGATAAGATTCAAGTGGGGTAATTTCGTGAAACTCGGAGTGCGTCCAAAAATGCATTTCTGAAATCAAAGAACATTTTAACATTTTTGTTCTGAATTGATGTCGTTAAGAACAAACTAAAATATGAAAAGAAAAATTGAGTTTCTTGAACAAACACAAGAAACCCTATTAGGTTTTACAAAAATGAGAGAAGAATGAAGAAGAATAATACGAATTGGTTAAATTGTTTTACTATTCACTTTCTCAATAAGGGTTCAAAGAATACAAGTGAATAACAACAATTAACCATCCTTAACAAACTGAGAGAACTAGTCTATTTATAGACTACTATGCAAACTTAGGATACAAGCTAACTTAACAATTGGGCTTACAAGCAAGGCCCAATTCGACATGCTAACAATCCTAGCATTTCGATTATTATATGTTTGAGCATACTTCGACTACAACATACAAGATCAGTATGTGAACAAACTTCAACTTCATACTAAACCTTATGTCAAACCATGAAACTACCATTGTCAACACTAGAGTTTGATCCAAATACCACAAATATCCACCTTGGAACAAACTCTACACTAACAAGGGAGCAAACTAATTTTCATCATGTAGTTTTATCAACCGCATACAATAAAAAAACTTGTTACTTGGCAATTCTTCTCCTTATCTGATAGGGCAGCGTCCATCTTCTCTGATCCTTTTAACGCTTCTAACAAACCCCGTTGAACAAGAACGACTTGCATCTTCAAACGCCACAAACCAAAATCATTCACACTGGTGAATTTCTCAATCTCATACTTTGTTGACGACATCTTCTCATTCACGTCATCGCACCGATTTATTGTGAATTGATGTCGTCAAGAACAAACTAAAATATGAAGAAAAAAAAGATTGAGTTTCTTGAACAAACACAAGAAACCATATTAGGTTTTATAAAAGGGAGAGAAAAATGAAGAAGAAGAATAATATGAATTGGTTAAATTTGGTTTACTATTCACTTTCTCAATAAGGATTCAAAGATTACAAGTGAATAACAAAAATTAACATCTTTCAACAACATGAGAGAACTGATCTATTTATAGACTAATAAGTTAACTTATGATACAAACTAACTTAACAATTGAGCTTACAAGTCATGCCTAATTCGACATGCTAACAATCCTAATATTTCAACTATTATATGCTTGAACATACTTTGACTACAATATACAAGATCAATACGTGAACAGACTTCGATTTGATATTAAACCTTATATTGAATCATAAAACTTCTCTTATCAAAATTAGAATTTGATCTAAAATACCACAATTTCATAAAACATTTTTACAACCTTGGTGTGGGATAAACAATTCCCTTTAATATTTGTTATCCTTACACGAAACTTAGAAAATAATTCATCCATGGTGAATAGAGTTATCTAAGTTTCATGAAAGCATATCAATATTTATTATAAGAACTTACTGAAGTATTTCTTTATAAGTAATATTTTCCACGTGCTATTCGTAAACATGATGATTTAAGGCTTATTAAAGTTATTTTAAGTGTACTTTTCTAAAAATGTTTTATATGAGAATTAATTTAAAAATTAACAAAAGAAATTATTTCGAACTCATTTTTACAAGTGTTAAATATATTTACAATCTTCATAAATATTTTAAATTTAATTTTTAATCTTTCAAAATATATATTTTTTAATATCCTTATAAAAAATTTCATTCACACCTTAATACTAATTTAGTTGATAAAATTGTCGCTAATTCAATTGTTATATAAATTGTCACTAAAATAAATATCGTTAATTCAGGCGATAAATAATACTAAAATCACCATCAATTCAATCGTTAAATTATAAAAATCATCACTAAATTGCAGAAGTGACCAAAAATATGGATGCAAAATTTATGAGAATAATTATTTTAAGAAAATATTTTGAGGGACTAAATACAAAATTTGAGATATTTAGCAAAATCACAAACATATTTAACCTTTTTATAAATTAAAAACATTATTTTGGAATTCAATAACTTAATTTTTAGTTACAAAATTTTAACATAATAAACATCACATATTATTTTCGAAAATATATGATTACAAGATGAACCTAATATTGTATGATATTTTTTCAAAAAATTTCACGAAATAAAAATTACATATTTATGAGAAACTATTCATAGTTTTTATTTTAAATATTATTTAAATTTTTATTATCTAAAAGTAATAATTTTATAAAAAAAATTATTCAATCTACTTTCTATTTTAAACTATTTTCAACCAAAAAAACATTTAAATCTTTTTGTTAATATGTAATACAATACTATTATCCAAATAATAAAACGTTTGGGTGTTTCACACGAATTAATAAATATAATAATTATCGAATTAATAAATATAATAATTATTGTATGAGAAAATTAAATGGTCTATAATTTTACAAAATTATTTTTTATTAATTACATTGAAAAAGCGAAATTGAAATAATAGAAAGAATTAAAAATGATAAATGATAGAGGATATTTTAGGAAAAAATATGTATCAAAATTCTAAAATGACTTAGAATTTGAGATAAATATTCTTTTGCAAAATGATTTATAATTTAAGACAGAGAATATTTAAAATAAAATAAAATAAAACAGATGAACCAATCTGGTAGGATATCATTACTTTTTCTTTTTTTTTTGAAGAGTAGGATATCATTACTATATTATTTTAGTAAGAAATCATTTTGTTACTAGAAGTCAGATAATTTTGTTAGGTAAATAAAAACTTGTTTTTTTTATTAGAGGAAAAAATCTCGTAATGTATATTTGTAGTCATAGTAAATGTAATATTTAAAATTAATTTAGGTTTAGTATTTTCTTTAATGTTTTTTACTTTATAGGTAAAAAGAGCTAAATTATGTTTTTTTCCCTATGTTTTATTAAAATTAATTGAATAAATATTTCATTTTAATTCAAAAAAAATAAAAATTAAAAAATAAATACTAACATAATTAAAATATCAATGATAATTTTTTTTAAAAGCATAAACAACATACTCTTAATAATCCAATATTATAGTTTTAAGATTAGCAATTTAGCATTAAGTTGAGTCAAAAAGATTAGCAATTTAGCATTAAGTTGAGTCAAAAAAATTAGCATTTAGTAGGCTTAATTGTGACGCAAGTATCTCAAAAAAATATCATAATCTTCAAAGTATACATGAAAATATTATTTATTTATTTTCATGTAAAAAGTTAGATATCATAAACTTTTGAAGAAATATTGTAAAAATCACAAAAGCAATTCACTAATACGTGTGAATCTATTATAAAGTGGCAAGTATATTTGATATACAATATACAATGGATATGTATTTTGTTAAAAAGGCAAAAATGTGTGAAATCAACAAAATCAAGAAATGACATAAAATAAGAAACAACAGAATAGAGGAATCATACATATATGCTAAAAACTTAACTTTATGAAATCAACAAAATCAAGAAATGACATAAAATAAGAAACAACAGAAAAGAGGAATCTATTATAAAGTGTTCAAGAAATATTATATATATGTACATGTTATAAGTAAATCACAGAAACTCATATGTTGAGGATTGGGTTAGAAGGGAAATGGAAATGGAGAGTAGTGTTGATGATGAGAGAAGATTCCGAGGAAACAGTAAGATTGAAAGTTCGTCGCGAAGGGTGAGCAGTGATGTGGAATATCTGTTTCCTAACTCTGTTAATAGAGAGGACAATGACGAAGAAGAGGCATTGAAATGGGCTGCAATTCAGAGGCTTCCAACTGTTGCGCGTTTAAGGACAGGTTTGTTGAAGACCTCTGAAGGACAAGCTAATGAAATTGATATACACCATATTAAGCAAGAAGAGAAAAAGTTTTTGCTAGAAAGACTAGTGAGAGTAGCTGATATTGATAATGAGAAGTTCTTATTGAAGCTCAGGGATCGCGTTCATAGGTGATATTTCTACTCTTAATGCATATTAATAACTCATTTTCATTTCTATTCAATTGTTATATATTTGTCTTCAATTTCTCCTGCATCATAAAGATGCATAATGTTTTTGATATTGCATGACATCCCAGAGTTGGAATTAATTTTCCTACAATCGAAGTCCGATTTGAGCACTTGAAGATTGAAGCAGGAGGTCAAGTAGGAAAGAGAGCTTTGCCTACCCTCATTAATTACACTCTTGATCTGATAGAGGTCAGAATATCATTGAACACCAACAGTTATATATTATTCACGGAGAAACTCTTATATACTAATTCCCTTTTCTTTACTGTTTTGGGATTCTAAAGGCTCCATTTAACTATATATTAAGAAAAAGAAGACAACATGTCGACATTCTCCAGAATATTAGTGGAATAATAAAGCCTGGCAGGTAACTATTTCAATTTCCATGTACCATTAGAAAAACAAGAAAAAAGAAAACTTTACTTTGGTTGAAATTCAAATACATTTATATTTGCTAACCTATATATCTCCAGGATGACATTGCTTTTGGGCCCTCCAAGTTCTGGAAAAACGACACTCCTTTTGGCCTTGGCTGGAAAACTTGATCCCAATCTAAAGGTTATTTAAAACAAATGAAAACATGTTAATGAATTGATTTGGATTTCTAGCCAGCTAAAACTCTTTAATTTCATAATCAGATCACTGGAAATGTGACTTATAATGGTCATGAGATGAATGAGTTTGTACCTCAAAGAACTGCTGCTTATGTCAGTCAAAACGATCTTCACATTGAAGAGTTGACAGTTAGAGAAACTTTAGCCTTCTCAGCAAGATTCCAAGGTGTTGGACCTAGAATAGGTTAGTACATGACATTGCATTTTTTGCTAAATGTTTCATCTCGATACAATTTTAAAACATTTGAAATTTTAAAACATGATTCTAAGTTGAATAGAAATATCTTTGGTAAAATGCAGACATGCTAGAAGAAGTATCTAGAAGAGAAGTTGAGAGAAACATATTCCCTGATCCAGATATCGATATCTATATGAAGGTAGGAGACAGCGCAACATCCTTTTCTTTCCTACTTTCAATTAGGAATACAATAGCTAATGAACTTGTGACTTGGAAATATGTTTAGGCTGTTGCAACTGAGGGCGGGAAAGAAAATCTTGCAGTAGATTATACTTTAAAGGTAAAAATTCATACACTCAAGGCCTTCTTTGATCCTCATAGGGTAACAACTAATTTAGTTTTATTTGCTTTACATTTTCAGCTTTTGGGACTAGAGAACTGTGCAGATATAGTGGTGGGAGGTGCAATGTTAAGAGGTGTCTCTGGCGGACAAAGGAAACGGGTTACAACAGGTAAAAGATACTTGATTTCAATATTGAGGAATAACATCATGATTCACCATAATAGAGTGACAATGAAAAACCGTTATGAATATATTAATACAGGGGAGATGCTAGTAGGAACAGCTAAGGCTCTTTTCATGGATGAAATATCTACTGGTTTGGATAGCTCAACAACTTATCAAGTTGTGAAATCAGTGAAGCAGTCTGTCCAACTTCTCAATGGAACCGCTGTGATCTCACTATTGCAGCCACCACCAGAGACTTATGATCTTTTTGATGACATTATTCTACTCTCTGAGGGACACATTGTGTACCAAGGTCCTTGTAAACATGTTCTAGAATTTTTTGCTTCAATAGGTTTCAAGTGTCCAGAGAGAAAATCTGTGGCAGACTTTTTACAAGAAGTAAGTGTATCCTTATCTTCTTTCTACTGTCTATATGAATAGGAGTGAGTTTTAACAGTTTAATTTTGTTCATATTGTTGTAGGTGACATCAGTGAAAGATCAGGAGCAATATTGGGTAGAAAGAAGGAAGCCGTATAAATTTGTGACACCTAAAGAGTTTGCTGAGATATTTGAGTCATTTCATGTTGGGAGAACTCTTGGTAATGAACTCGTTACTCCGTTTGACAAGCTTAAAAGCCACCCAGCTGCTTTGACGACCAATACGTATGGAATTGGAAAGTGGGAATTATTCAAAGCTTGCTTAGCAAGAGAGTATTTACTCATGAAGCGCAATGCATTTTACTATAAATTCAAACTTTGCCAAGTAGGTTCAAACAATTAGAACATAATAAATTTTCGTTTTATGTATACACTATGTACCTGTTACTCCATTGCTGATGCATTTCTCCTCCTTTTAAGATTTCTGTGATGGCTATTGTTACCATGACCGTTTTTCTCCGAACTGGAATGCACCGCAATTCAGTGATTGATGGGGGCATTTATGCCGGTGCATTGTTCTTCGGAAATTTGGTGGTCATGTTTAATGGATTAGCTGATCTTGCGACGACAATTGCGAGGCTTCCAGTGTTTTATAAGCAAAGGGACCTTCTCTTCTACCCTTCTTGGGCATATGCTCTTCCTACATGGATCCTGAAAATCCCGATAACATTTGCTGAAGCAGCTGCTTGGACATTTCTTACCTATTACGTCATCGGTTACAGTCCTGAATTTGCAAGGTAAAAAATAGAAAGTTATCAATACTTATTCAGTAAAGCTTGACAAGTATTCCTCAACTCAGTTTGACTTTGAACCCTAGTGTGTAATTAACGGTGTCTTTTGTATACGATTATGTAAATGCAGATTAATTAAGCAATACTTTCTTCTCATACTTATCAACCAAATGGGTACTTCACTATTCCGATTCCTAGGAGCAATTGGTAGAGAAATGGCAGTGGCTACAACACTTGCTTCATTTATATTGACCTTCCTCGTTGCCATGGGTGGCTTTGCCATCTCGAGAGGTACTACAGCTCATAGATTGGAGTAATCTATATATATATATATATATATATATATATATATATATATATATATATATATATATATATATAGAGAGAGAGAGAGAGAGAGAGAGAGAGAGAGAGAGAGAGAGAGAGAATTTAGAGTAACAATATTTTGCTCCTTTTTCTACTTTATGGTTTCAGATAGTATAAAAAAAGGGTGGCTATGGGGCTTCTGGATATCACCTATAATGTACGCAACGAATGGCTTAACTAATAACGAGTTCCTAGGGAAGGCTTGGGGAAAAGTATGATCTGCACTATTCTTCATCTACATTTTCTATATCTAATAAATATAGTCTGCTGACTGGATACATATTTTCTTTTGAAAGGTTCTTCCTAACTCAACTGAACCTCTAGGAGTTCAAGTTTTGAAATCTAAAGGGTTCTTTACAGAGTGGTACTGGTACTGGATATCTTTTGGGGCAATGATTGGATACACGTTATTGTTCCACTTTTGTTACACTCTTGCTCTAGCATACTTCAATCGTGAGTTTATTACATTAATTTGAATATTTTATAACAAAAAATGAGCCTAAAGTATGAATTAATATTTCACACAAATTATGCAGCAATTGAGAAGCGTCAAGCAGTGAAATCAGAGCAATCTCAAAGCAATGGGGAGAATAGTGGAAGAAAAAGAGGAATGGTTCTTCCTTTTGAACCACATTCGATTACCTTTGATGATGTCTCATATTCTGTAGACATGCCTAAGGTGATATATACTCAAATGAAAAAAGTTTTGCATTCCACTCTCAGTTTTTAATTTTTAAATGAGTTTCACTAAACCCTTGTTCTACACTTGAAGGAAATGAGGAGTCAGGGTGTCACCGAAGATAAGTTGGTTCTTTTGAACCGTGTCAGCGGAGCTTTTAGGCCAGGTGTTCTCACTGCACTTATGGGTGTCACTGGTGCTGGAAAAACAACTTTGATGGATGTACTTGCTGGTAGAAAAAGCGGGGGATATATAACTGGGAATATCACAGTTTCTGGATATCCCAAAAAGCAAGATACCTTTGCAAGAATTTCGGGATACTGTGAGCAAAATGATATACACTCTCCTCATATTACTGTCTATGAATCCTTGCTCTATTCAGCATGGCTCCGATTACCTGCAGAAATCAATACAGAAACTAGAAAGGTTGGTATTAGAATATCATGTTGTGTATGATTTTCTATACACAGAATATGTCAACAGCCACACTCATCTTTCTACCTACACAACATGCATACACACATTGTTGCATCAATTAAAGCGCGCACACCCGACTTCCATGTTAAGTTCTAATATATTTTTAAGTATGATACAATTGTTGTTAACCTCATTCAGCTGATTGCTTTTAAGTTGCCTATTTAGACACAACAAGGATAATCAGCAAGTAATTATTCTAAATTGTTAGATGTTGTATAGAAATTCATATATTATTTTGCAAGTAAATTTTCACTACCCAATTGCATAATTGCCAGATTTAGCATATAATCATTACTATTCGTAGATAGAACTATTATGTACATTAAAATAATGTTGGAAGCAAAAAGAATTTGAAGCAGAATAACGATTACTTACAGATGTTCGTTGAGGAAGTCATGGAGCTAGTTGAGCTGAACTCAATAAGGGATGCATTTGTTGGTCTCCCCGGTGTTACCGGTCTCTCAACTGAGCAGCGAAAAAGGTTGACTATTGCAGTCGAGTTGGTTGCTAATCCTTCAATCATATTCATGGATGAGCCAACTTCTGGGCTAGATGCAAGGGCTGCAGCTATTGTTATGAGAGCGGTTAGGAACATAGTAGACACCGGAAGAACAATTGTCTGTACCATTCACCAGCCCAACATTGATATCTTTGAATCTTTTGACGAGGTAAACAAGAGCTAAAATTTATCACAATTTTATATTTTGTTTGATGCCTTCTTATAACAAAAAATTTATCTTTATTTTCAATTAAATTAAGCTTTTCTTAATGAGGCGGGGAGGACAAGAGATATATGTGGGGCCACTTGGACGTCATTCTTCACAATTAATTAACTACTTTGAGGTAAAATAATTTTGAATTTTTTTGAACTGAAGTTCATGTTTTGCATTTCTAATCTATCCCAACGTGAAACTTACCTTTTGAGATATTTTTTTTCATAAAAGGGAATTCAAGGTGTCACTAAGATTAAAGATGGCTACAATCCAGCAACTTGGATGTTGGAAGTCTCGAATGCTGCAAAAGAAATGGAAACGGGGATTAATTTTGCCGAGGTGTACAAGAATTCAGCATTATACAGGTATTTTCTCATATGTGAAGTATTGAACTTCAAAACAATATGCTAGATAGCAAATAGCAGAAAAAAGCACAACACATTTTCTTGTAGTGATTTGTTATTTATGTAAAAACTTACATGACATTTGTTGCAGGAGAAACAAAGCTCTTATTGAAGAATTGAGCACTCCATCTCCCGGTTCAAAGGACCTTGATTTTCCTTCAAAGTACTCGAGGTCCTTTTTTGTTCAATGTATGGCTTGCTTGTGGAAACAACATTGGTCTTACTGGCGAAATCCATATTACAATTTCATGAGATTTATCTTCACAATCGCTGTTGCCTTTTTGCTTGGGGGTGTGTACTGGAAAGTTGCCGCCAAAATGTAATTAGACCCAACTTTAAATGACTAGTAGTTATATATGGATTTCAAAGTTTTGCTTCTAATCATTCTAAACGTGAATTTACTCATCATTATATTGCAGCGAAACCCAACAAGATTTCTTTAATTCCATGGGTTTTCTGTATACTGCTACTATGACAATTGGTAGCAAGAATTGCAGTTCAGTGCAACCAGTGATAACTGTAGAACGGGTAGTCTTTTACAGGGAAAGGGCTGCAGGAATGTATTCGGAGTTGGCATATGCTGTTTCTCAGGCAAGCATAATATTGGTCTTTATTTAGGTTTAAATAAGTAAATAGTCCATGTAAATATACCACTTTTATTTTAATATCTGCATTGTTTTTGTTTAGTTTTGATTATTATAAATATTTTTTATTTTGCTTTTGGTCCTTATTTTTTGGTTTTATTCCCTGTAAAACTGGTTTATATTAGAATTGATACTTATAATATGCATACTTAAACCCTTTATTTATGAAGTTAAGTGTATGTAAATAAATTTGTGTCTGAGTTTTCTAATCTTCAAGTTTTCTTCCATGTAGGCTCTAATTGAAGTCCCTTATAACCTTTTGCAATCTGTGCTTTATGCAATTATAGTTTTTTCACTGCTTGGTTATGAGTGGACCGCCGTTAAGTTCGTTTGGTACATATTTTTCATGTTCTTCACTTTCCTTTACTATACCTACTTTGGTATGATGGCAACAGCCATAACCCCAAACCAAGCTATGGCTGCTTTGATCAGCAGTGCGGCCAATTCATTTTTCAATCTCTTCGCGGGATTCTTAGTCCCACAAACAGTAAGTTTTAGTTTTTCTTTTAATGTTAACTACACACATTTGTACTTTACAAATAATCAATTCATTTATTAGTTTCTTTTTAATAATTTTTTGACATGGGCTTGCAGAGGATCCCTGTATGGTGGAATTGGTTTTATTATATAAATCCAGCAGCTTGGACTCTGAATGGGCTGGTGACTTCACAGTTTGGTGATAAGAAGGATGATTTGAATTTTGATGGAAAGATTGTTCCCATTCAAGACTTTTTGCAGAGTTACTTTGGTTTCAAGCAGGAATTTTTGGGAGTTGTTGCAGCTGTAGTTGTTGGATTTACCATACTTTTTGTATTGGTCTTTGCCCTATCCATCAAGACAATCAATTTTCAACGACGCTGAGTCGTAGAATTTTTGGTGTATAGTAAAATATTGGTATTTTATGTGTCTAAAAGAAAAGTTGCAATTTGCAACTCAAATAAGTTATACAAATTTGGATTAATACCATGCTTTAATATTACATATGTTCTCTTTTTATGTTTATCTTTGTGGTGTTCTTAAGGGTACAAGTTAATTGATGATACAGGGGATGGTTTCTAGGATCAATAGTTAAGAGCACAATCATAAGGTTGGTAGAAGTGGTAGCTGCTAACATAGATGCTTGTTTAGTTTTAAAATGTATGAAGTCGAACCCTAGGACAACAAGAATAGTATTTTCAAAGGGATCATCTCTAAAAGGACAGGAGGTGTTTGTCTCTGACATGTAAGTGGTAAGATCTGCGGCCAATATTGCCTGCGAACATCGGCCAAATATCAGGCAAATGCTAAATAGACACTAGCTGGACTCCGATTCCTTTTTAGCTAAACTGCCAAAGGTATAAGGAATAGTTAGCATGGGCTTTATCCATGCTAGTCGATGTTGGTTTTGCCCAAGCCAGTCATTGTTTGTTTAGCCCATACTAAAAAAATTGTTGGCGTTTAGTATTAACTTGACCAGAGCATTAAATGTTTCTCAAAAAAAAGGAGGAAAAAACAGAATAAACTAACTTCTCCGACAACATTTTCATTTCTGCCATTGCTTATCAAAAAAAAGGCAAACAGAAATTTGCCTTACCAATGATAACTTAAAGGCCTTAACGAAACACAGACACCACAGAAATACAAAAAAGGAATATGAAGTGAAAAGTTACCAGCAATATTGACAGGCCGGGTTTGTCATTGCTCCTATGGCAGCAGCATTTGCATTGAAATTTTCAAAGACAGTGGCCATGTAGTCCTGTTGGCAAAATGGATCACAAAATAATACACGGCCGTAACAATTACAACTCAGGTGTGTCGGACAATTACAAGTCAGAGTAGTTCAAAGCCAATTGCTTTCATGATTGCACAATCTTCATTTCAAACAACAAGAACAAAAATAATAATAAAGCTTGCTTTCTTTGATAGCAAGTTATCAAATCAAACAAAACATGATGCAGTCTCCGATTGTAACACAGCCACTACACTTCATGTTTCAGCAAGAACTAAGCATAAAGCTAAAGCTGAAAGCGCATCAATTTGGAGACAGAATGTAACCATTTGAGTCTTCAAAATTTTAAGCAAAAATTACAATGAAATCATAGTTCAACTAGTAGGATTCTAATTAGTAACCTGCATTAATTGGTTTACTTTTACAACAAATGCCATATAGAGTGCAGACATTCAAATAAGGGTTTAGACATATTAGTGTTGTCATGTTTTAATACCCCAATCATGTGAAACAAAACAGGTGTATCCCTCACACACACCCCAATTTTTCGAGAATCATCGTTATTACCCTACATCAGAGAAAGTTTACAATACAATACAATGCAATGATTCAGACTTTGTTGCCTAGAATATCTTCTTCAGTTTCTATGATTCAATATATCTAACACCTCCTAAATCTAATCAAAAGTTTTGCTTCAATTCAATCTATTAACGTTCAAACAAATTGTAATATTATGATAAAACAAAACCCCTAAATAAACTCAAACAATAAATTTGAGAAACAAAACAAATCTCAGCGGCAAGATAATTCCAATGAAATTTCTACCTTTGAAGAACCTCACATGTATTGGGGCACTGTGCTTCAATTGAGGAGAGAGACAATAGCGTGATGGAGAGAAACTGGTGAGCTTCATTGAAGTTTAACCACGAGGGTGGTTAGATAGTGATTTTGCACAACAGATTGGTTGGAACACCGTTTGCGGCGGAACGAGGGATGATCAGTATTGCCAGTGGCGGCGGAACGTGGGATGATCAGTATTGCCGGTGGCGGCGGCGATTTTCGCTCTGGTGAAGGCTACGTGGTGGCAGAAGATGATTAGTTGAAAGTATGACGTGTAATTACAATTTTATCCTCTTAGTTAATTCAGTCTCAATTTCATCATAGGCTAAATACGAACAAATATGCTCAATTGATCAAACAGAATTCACTAACATTTTATTCATACAGAATTGGCCGCAACTAATCCTAGCCTAAATATGAACAATTGATTAAGGCAACATTCAAGATTTAATTCGGATAGAATTGGCCTCAATTCATTACAGGCTAAGGGCCAGTTTTTTTTAGCTTTAGAAAAATTGTTTTTTTCTTTATATTTTTAAGGGATAATTATACAAAACCCTTCTATTCGGTTTTCCCCCTTTAAATTTTTTTAATAGAGATCCCCTTATAAAATACAAAATCAGAATTTATTATCCCCTATTATCCTCAATGTTGATTGAGCGTGCTGATTATACTTCATCTTCTTCATCCATGTTTCTCTCTCAAACCCCAATTTGATTTCTTCATCCATGTTCATGAACATAGAACCCTAATTCTTCAAGTAATTGACCACAATTTTGTGAAATTGTTTTAGGATTTATGTTCAAATTAGGTTCAGAAACAAGGTTCAAGCAAGAAAATATAAAAACATCATGAAAAAGTATCGATCAGAGCACTGCAAAATTCCAGAAATCGTTAGTTCTATGAGTTTTCCAATGAAGCTTCAAGAAACACAGTCGCCGACGATGCCCTTGCAGTAGTTTTCGAGTTGTGTTTTGAGTCTTTTTAATCTCTTTTGGGAAAGTGTTGTGTTGGAAATCCCGTAAATGGTCTTTCAACGTGTGTTGAATCCAAAGCTACCATAAATATGCATTTTGGTATGATACGCTTTGACACCATAGTTCTAAATAGTAAATACATAGAATTTGAAATTAAAAATTCTTTTCCATTAGGTATGATTCATTATAAGACATGATGAAATTGTTGTCTTCATGTGGTTGTATCATTTAATGAAAAGAAAAAATGCATGTATTTAGGCACAGGTGGTCGGAGGAAGTGTGGTTGGTGAACTCATTGCGGCGGGACCGATGATTGTGATTGTTGCTTCGTTTACTAATGTGGCTTATGAGAGGTTGCCTTTGGAAGATGAGGAGCAGGTTCAGATGCAGGTAATGGCTGGAGGTGGTGGTTCTCAAGGCTCAGGTAGTGGTGGTGCTGGTGGGTTTGGTGGTGGGAATACACAATCAGCATCCAATCACTCATTCACCTATTACCCAGACAGCATTGAAGGTAATAGGAGTGGTAAATTCTGATTTTGAGTTTTATAAGGGGTCTCTATTAAAAAATCTTAAAGGGGAAAAACCAAATCACGTTATTAAAAAATCTTAAAGGGGAAAAACCAAATCACGTTCTAATGACAGAGGTTTGTATAATTATCCTTATTTTTAAATATGGATTTTGTAAAATCATTTTCAAAATATTACAAGTTTTTTTATATTCATTTTTTATAAATTGTAAGATTAATTTTGACATCGTACAACATAAAAATACATTATTGAAGATCAAAATATAGTCGAAATCATAATTTTTTTTAAAAGTTGTATCTTAAAAATGATTTTTATGAAAATTTATTTGAAGTAGCCTCAAAATTAAGTGATTTTTTAAAATTTGGATATCCAATTTTTTTTCCATAAAATGATGAAATATCTAAAATAACATTTTAAGAATAATTATTCAAACCAAATTTTCATTTGAAGCTTGTATGAAAAGTTTCTTTGTAAATTATTTTTTCACTAATTTTTGTTACACTATAAAAATCATTTAAAAAAAAAGCCAAAACAAACGGGTCCTAAATATGAACAAATGATTAAGACAACATTTACAAGATTTAATTCAAACAAAATTGGCCTCAATTCATCATAGGCTAAGGTTTAATCACAAGGCAACATACCAAGCAAAATAGTAGCTACCTAATGTATAATGCAATGACAACTTAATTAACTATTTGTACATACCTTGGGTATTAGACTCTGACCAATACTTGTCATACTTCAACTTCATTTCATTATTAATTGCTTGCAGCTGAGGATTATTTGAGATGCTTGAGGGTTTATAAAGGAAAACCTTCACCCTTTGTAAAGCTCAACCAGAAACAAATTAGCAGTAGGGTAAAAGGTGTCACTAATAATTGATGTCACATCAGGAAAAACCTCCAAAAACTTACAAATATCATGAACATCTTCCCAATCATTTTCACCAGGAAAAAAATTGAGAAGTCCACCATTTTCTTCAGCATATCTAGGCTATACTTCTATATTAATGGTATGCAGTGGACAACATCACACCATTTGTATTTTCATTTCTTGGCACCATTAGGTATTTCAATAAGTATCATCTCAGTATGAACAACAGATTTCTTGGGACAAGGAGCCTTACCAAAGGCATTTATCTGGCTCTGTGAACTTTGAACTGGGTCAACTAGAGGAATTGTTCCATCATCAGTAGTTGTATTTTGAGTAGTAGTAGTATTTTGAGTGATAGATGTATTTTAAGTAGTGTTGTCAGTTGGAAGTGGAACTGAAAGTTCCATATCAATCATCTCACAAATCTATATATTTCCTTCATCCATTGTCTCATCTTCCCCATCAAGCAACATGTTAATATCAATAAGATCGTCCATGGTTTGAGTCAATGAAGAATCTTGAAAGACGTGACAGAAAATTAAATATCAATCAAACAATAATTTAAAATGAAATATGAACAAAACTGAGTAGTGTAACACCCTAATTTTTGCCCTAAGATTTCTTCGCATTTCATCTGCATTTTGCATACAAACAAGATCACCTGGCTTTCGAGTTTCTCCTCAGATGTGGGTCTATGCTTCGCAGGGGATCACCATTTTTTTTTACTTCTTTATATATTTGTTTATATTTACTGACTTCTAACCAAAATACAAAAAAAATATGTGGCAGTTTGTTTCTTCTTCTTCTCTGTGTTGCAGGATTTCAAGGATAGGGCAATGATTCAATTCAGATGCGTTTGTTCAGTCACAATTCGATTTCAGATGGATGTTTGACCTAATTTGGTCAAACTATCAAAAATTGTTTCGACTGCCATTTGTGTGTGCCAGTGGTTTAGACAGTGTGCGTTCGAAGATTCAAGTTGTGTTGTGTACAAAAGTGGCAAATTTACAATTTTTCAGTGGTTCCGTGTTGGCCGTATTCATCATTATCAGTAATTTGTGAGAAGTTTGGGCCGAATTATGTTAATTGGATGTTTAACAGTTCCTCAGTGGTTCATTTGTGGATTTATTTTCCAGAGATTGGTTTGGACATATTTGAAAAGATTCAGGAAAATTAAAGAAGGATGGACGGAGTTTCAAGTGGCGATTTGTTGAGTGGCTTGTGATTGGATTCATTTATCAGACGTGTGGAAAAGTTCAAATTTTGGTTCTGGGCTTAAGATAAAAATTATCGTTTCATCTATTATCCGATCCAGACAAATTTCTTTCTAGTTACCATTTTTTTCCCTTCATCCATATATCTGTTATCCATTTTTCCGATTAAATCATTTCATATAAGCATTTCCAATCATTTTTTTCATTATCCTTTCTTTTGGTATCTTTTTATGTCATTCCCATTTTTCTCAATAAAATAATAAACTTTTTTTTTCTTTCTTCTTTGTCTTTCTAAATCCATCATATTTTCATTAGGCCCATATTTTTCTCTTGTCTATTAAAAATCCCATTACAACAAAATTTGTAAAAAAATAATAATAATAACAAGTTGAAGAAGGACAAGTCAAAGCAAGCCTATCCTGAAGGCATCTCATTTTTTCTTCCCTGCTAAGCCGCACGTGATGTTTTGTCATCAACAACTCCAAGCCTTCAACAAGCTGTATTCCACTGCCTTCACTTTCACACAAGTCGTACCGCACCAGCCATCAACATGACACGCCCAAAAGCCAAGGCCTCACACTTCCTGCAAGTTCTTTTCGCACACCAAACCCGTGACTTTCAAGCTGACCCCACAATTCTTCCGTACACGAGCAAAAACAACAACAGCTGAAGCCCGCACGGCAGCCTTAAAAAAAATTCTCAGCCGTGGCAACAAGTCCACAGCAAGCAAAGCCTTTTCGCAGCCAATTCAATCCAAGCCGAAACAATACAAGCTCAATTCCCGGCTGCAAAACCAAACTAAAATAAGCTTCAAATATCAGCCTTTCAAGAGGTAAACAAAACGCAGATTGTTGATGAATGAAACGGCAGCTTCGTCACGCAAATGAAAACAAATACAAAATGCAGTGAAAGGCAAACGGAGCACGGGAGTTTCGTGACTTACCAAAACGCCTCAGAATCTTCAAAACGGCATCTCTCGAATACTCTTCCCCTTCTAAAATTGAGCTCAGTTCTCTTTTCAAATCAAGCTTAAACAGCCTCCTAAACCCCTGCACAAATCCCAAATCAAAGCTTCAATTTCAAACTTCCAAACTTCACAAACCTTCATACTTCTATTAATTTCCATCGTACCTTTTCAATTTCTTCAACTCTCACTTTCAAATTCCCAAATCAATTTGAATTGAAAGAAGAAGAGTACCGGATCTGAAGCGAAATTAAAGGAGAAGAGAAAGAAGTTTGCGAATTGAAAGAGAAGGAAGAATTGGTTTGTGTTTGGATCTTGTCGTTGCAGATTGTAGAAGAAGGTGAGAACGAGGAAAGCCTCCCCTGTTTTCCGATTTGTCCGCGAAGAAGAAGACTTAGTTCTTCTTCATTTTGTTTTTTTATATTTTGTTTTTTATAACTTATTTTAATAAAAACTGATGTGAGTATGGAGTTTGGGCTTGGACTTTCATGGATCTGTTGTTATCCACCTCCCAACCATACAGATCCCACTCCCCCTCCCTTTTTGTTTTTATTTTTTTTTATTATGATTATTAGATTTTAATTCTTTAAATTTTGTTTCAAATTTTATTTTGATTGCAAAAGAATTATAAAAGTGTTTTAAAGAGATTTAGAAAATATTTTAGAAAAGTATTTTAGAAATTATATTTTAGAAAAGTATCTTAAAAAGATGTTTAGAAAAGAGGTTCTTAGAAAAAGGATTCAAAAATATTCTAATTTCTTTTATGGATCTACTTTTAGATCCATTTTTTTCTTCATCTTCTTTTATTTTTGGTCGATGACAATCTCCGATTCGTAGATTGTTGATTTTCGATCGGTTTAATCTTCATTATTTCAAATCTATGGATGAATGATCATTTGGATCATTCTCCATACTTTGAGATCGTGATAGGTTGCCTTCGATAAATTCAACGAAAATCTCGATTAAGATTAGACCGTTCTTTTTCTTTTAGTGTGGCATGTTTTCGGAGAACGATCCATAATATCGTTTCTCTAACATGTATTAACACGAATATTTTCCACTTTAATTAGTGGTGGCCGGCCTCATTTGTAGGGTAATTACTTCGTAAATTACTCGGCGATTGCTTAACATAGACCTAAAGTTGTCCCGATTCAGAATGATATCCACTTGGATCCGGTTGTCTCAATTTTATTTTTCTTTTCGTGGTTGTGCTTGATTAAGTTCATCATACCACTTATATTGTAAATATTATAATAATGTGAATATAATAATCCATTTAAATTTAATCTCTCGCACCTTATCCTTTTATTTTAATTCCTCGTTCCTTTATCTCTTTATTATGCTTTATCATATTATATCATATATCATTTTGTTATGTTTATATTGTTGCTTGTGATCTTTATTTTGTCCATTTGGACACCAAAACACTAATAAAGGATTAAACACTTAAAAGATTGGTGACTTTAATTTCGGACTATGGTTACCATCCTTAGCTTTGGAGTATGGACTTAGATTTTAGGATCTCCCTTTGCTCAAGTTGTAATGGATTGGAAACCTCGGCCTCAAGTTACTTCCTTGATCTTTGAAGATGGAATTCCGAACTTTGAAGAAATGTGCAAATATGGTTTGATCGCTTTTCTCTTAACTTTTTAATTCAAGTATTAGGATAGTCCCTTCATCTCCTCCCCATTCTTAAATTTTCAAAACTCCTTCCTATTTCAAAAATCTTCTTTGTTTTTAAACTTCAAATGCTTTCGCAATCAAACCTTGACTTAGGTCAAGCGAATTTTACCTTTTCCCTTTATTTTCTTAATAAATGTTAATACATGTAAATATATTAAAATATTTTCTTACATATTTTAAAAAATTCAAAACTCACTCAATTGTTTTTGTGCCTTTGTGCACCTTTTTCTTTCATATGTTTAGATATGATTCATCCTTTATAGCGGAATTATTCGCTAAAGGATGACGACTTATCTCTACATTTTAAAATCAATTCAACTCATTGTTTCTTTTCAAATTTTCTTACCACGAATTACAAGGTTTTGATCTCGCATTGCACTTTGTGGATACGTAGGCATGAGGCGTTAAAACCTCATCAAACACCAAAATCTTAAAAATATTCTTCTTCTCACCTCTTCAATCTTTTTTCAAGCAAACCATTTCAAACCAAAAATGCAGTAAATATTTCAAAGGGTTCTCGTGGAGTACCACGGACAAGTCGGGTGCTTAAAACCTTCCCGATTTGTAACCAATCCCCGTACTCGTTCTCTGTTTGATTCTTTTAGCTTTTTAGCTTTTAAGATTCTTTAAGGTTTTGTTCGTTCTTTTTCCTTTTTCCTTTTGGAAATAAATAAAAGCGCGGTGGCGACTCTGTGTACATCGAGTGAAGTTAGTCAATAGCTTACACTCATGATTTTACCGCTACAGAAAAGTGGCGACTCTGCTGGGGAGTAATCTCTAAGCGGATTCGGCCTACTTTGATTTATTTATTGCTTTGGTTTGACTTGTTTGTTATTTGGTTGTTCTGTTTCGGTTTTGGTGATCTTCTGTGTGAGATAGATTCTTACCCGGATCTGAGTTGAAACTTATGATAGGACGGCGATATTCGAAGCGATTTGCGATGGAGTAGTCCAAAGCAATATCAATTTGATAATCTCCACTCGGTTAGGCTCTCTTGGACTATCAATGTCATGACGATTAATCGTACGTGGCATTATTTTCCGACCTTGAGCTGATCATACTGAGGACCGTAGAACCCTTAACCCATCCAAGCCAATTTAGGAACGTAGTGCAGAAACTGTCTGGGTGTAAACCTAAGGCGGTTGTCACGCGATACTACACTCGGAAGAGGTCTATTTTAAGAATGTTATCGGTTGGGGAGTAATCCAACGTACCGGTGACATTCTAAAGATGGCTGTTAACTCCGGGCACCTCTGTTAGCACCCTTTTGGTTTTCTGCAGGTACAATGAAGACAAACCTTAGTACATGCCTATGTGGGTTGGTTCTTATCCCTTGACTCCATGCTCGTGATCTGAACCTTTGAACCTGAGTGCTTTGCGTGATCTTGTTTGTGGTTGTTGCATCTACATATTCATCATGATCATCATCACAACCTTTTTTTTTCAAGGAAGACAATTCCGATTATTGCAAATATTGGAAAAGTAAATTCTCCTTGTTGTCAAGATATTTCATGACCATATTCTCGATGTTGATCATGTTTGCAATAATCGAGTTGTTTTTCTGAAAACGGAAGTGAACATTGCATATTATTGCATCCTCGCATATTCTTGTGTTCATCCGAGTTGTGTGGGAACTCATCCCGGTTGTTTCCTTCTTCAGTTGTCTGTTGATCCGTCAAGCTGTCTCCTCACCACAGATTCGGTACTAGAGCTGCTAACAGATTGAGAGTTATTAGATTGAGAATGGAAAATCAAGCCCAACATAACAAGAAAGTTAGGGAAGACCTTGATGAGCTGAAAAGCGATGTGAGTCAGATCATGGAGATGCTACAGGCTTTGATCACTAGGGAAACTCAACCTCAGAGGATTGTCATGCCTCAAGTCAATGTTTTTGCTGGTGAAGCAAGTGTTGTTGGGATGACTCGTCGCAGACAACAACACCATGAACAATCATACCCTACTGCAGTCGTTCCGATGATCAATGGTCCATCTATTCAAAGGAATGTTGGCTAAAACCAGAATCGTAATGCTAGGAGTAGGCCAAACTTTGATCCTATTCTGATGACTTATGCTGAGTTGTATCCTTACTTGGTCCAGAATGGTTGGATTACTACTAGGACTGCGCCTCCTGTTCCAAATCCTCTTCCGGTTGGTTATAGAGCAGATCTTCGCTGTGAGTTTCATCAATGGGGAACTGGTCATGACTTAGAACACTGTTTTGCATTGAAGGCTAAAGTAAAAGAGCTTGTTAGAAATGGGATGATCACTTTTGAGGACACTAATCCTAATGTTGTCAACAATCCTTTTCCGAATCATGAGAAATGAATTTTCTAGAGGAATTCAACTGTCAAACTTTCTTCAAGGCCAGAATCTCAGACGGGACAGCTCATCCTTTGTTGTTGATGGATCACTAGGCCATTGTTTCTTTATGTTTGCAATTTTTCTTCAATCATATTAAGTTGTTTGCTTTTAAGCTTGTTTGTACTTTCATGTTGGTTTTAATGAAATGAGCATTGCTTTGTTTTGATTTCATTTACTATTTGCATCTTTATGCTTTACATTTCAAGTTCATTTATCTTGTCTCAAGCTTTCACAATGATTGGAGGGAGGATGATGAAAACGAGATACCCATAACTGTTGTTGGTATGCTTTCAATTGAGACTTGGTTGATGATATACAGGCATTGTTTCAAATCCCAAACACTGGAGAAATAAGGAAGTTAATCCTTTGTCAACCCTTTTTGAGCCTTGAAGTTGGAGTTTCTTTTTATTCGAAAAAACCTGCATTTTAACCTGGGGACGGGTAGTTCTCAATTAATTCGAATGTGCATTCAAGTACAAGAGAATCATTCAAGACACCTTTCAATAAAGGTTGCAATCTCAAGTTTGCCTTCACACATATCAAAGAAGTGTTGAAGATGTTTCTCAATTCAAAAGCCAATGATGGTTCATTGTAATCATTAAGCCATGCAGTCATTATCTTTCAAAAAAAATGATGTAAAAAAAATTATTATTGGAAAAAAATCAAAGCCCGCTAAGTCAACATCTATGAAGGAGATTTAGGCAAAAACTGGGGCATCCCGCTGGCTGTAAGTTGAAATGACGCAGTTCAGGCAAAAATTATGGATAATAAAAAGAAAGATTTACCAAGAGGTCATCAAAATCCTCAGCAAAAATAAGTTGAGTTGACCAAAGTCCTCACTAGAAATAACAAAAGGAAAGATGTGACTGTT